>JAHLJS010000007.1:78182265-78778227 GCA_038502445.1 Eremochloa ophiuroides
ACTGAACTGATACATAATCGATTGATATGTGTAATCAAATAGAACAATCCACATTAAACAAATTTATGCAGATAGTTATAACAGATTAAAACATAATCGATTGTTGTGAACAGATCAAATCATTCAGTTCAGACTGTCTGAACGTCAAACAGACAGAAATCGGCTATTTAGCCGATTTGGCAGGGTACGATCGGTTAACTGGTTTTTCTCGTGAGAGCACAACTGCATCGGCTAATTAGCCGATCCAGGATCCGTGAAGCAGAGAACTTAACGGTGATTAGTTCCAAGTATAAACCTGAAACTGATGCGAAGCCGGTCTAGAAGGCCTGCGGCTTTACACCAGTTTAGATTTATTCCTAAAAATAATCACAAGCAGATCTAAAAGGAATACAAAGCTGGTCTAGAAGGCCGGCGGCTCTGTATTCATTCAGATCGGCTCTTGCCAAGCCCTCTCATCACGTACGAACAAGACTACGATAGTACTGGCTGAATCAAGCAACTATCATAACAAAGCATAAACATGAACGAGACATAAATGACATTTTTCATGTAGATCTGAGGCCAATACTATACAATCTTGATCGGGCAGAAATATGTTATATTAATAAATAAACAATAAATGACAAATAACATCTTGATAACTTAATGAATCTAACTAAGATGCTAAATTAGTTAGAGCCGATAACTAATCCATGCACATAATCAAGCTCAACCTAAGCCTTCGTCCACCGGATGACGTTAAACATAGATTAAACAAGAAAACAAACATGAATCGATAACTAACCCTTATTTGATCTAAGCCCACGTCCACCGGATGACGCTAAACTTATATCAAATAAGAATCAACCCTCAACCAACGATGCTCCCATGTCCACCGGATGACATTAAAGACACAAAACTTAGCGAGGCATGACGGTACTTACAAATAAGCCTACGTCCACCGGATGACACTCAGCCCGATTGAAGAACTCGCCGAGATCTACGTTACTCCTACTCCTAAGTTTTGGCCGGGGCCGAAAGATGTGTTGTATTGATGTGTATTCTGTTACAATGGCCGGGGCTTATATTTATACCCAGGGCTTTGATAGAATCCTATTCGTATTACAACTCAAGATAAATACGGAAACTAACAAACTTTCCTAAATTAAAGGTAACTAGGAGCCCAATCTTTCCTTTCTTTATTAGACTCCAAACGTGATCATCTCTTGGCGCCAGAGATCTGCGCTGACATCATCAATCGGCTATTTCCCTCAACCGCACCATCTATGTTTCAGCCCAACAATCGATTCTGGGACCCGATCGACTATCTGTCTGTTCCTCTGCCCCGAAATCGGCTATCTGCACTCGGCATCGACTATCTGCACCTAGTCCAGATTTTGGTGTAAACACATGCCCCCCAATTTTGGGATAAACTGATTTTATTCCAAAATTAACACCGAGTCTTGATTCAGTCCACCTTTTAGCCAAAAATCACAGTCTCCCGCTCATCACCTCAAAAAAACTCTGCAAACTGAAACCCTAGCTAAGAAATCCTCTGTTGCACCTCCGGCCTCGATCCGCCGTCTTCAAGAATCCGCAAGTAATGGCGACTCCTTTCGAGATTCCCGAGGTATGAATCTTGCCAACCTGTCTTCCATTCATGAATCCCCACTCGATCGGTCATATCTATCACCCATCTGCCTCAGGACTTAAAAAATGAAATCTTTATTCCGCTGAGGGACGCTCTGACTGCCTTCTTCCTAGGACCGATGGGTGACTCCAACCCCGCGGAGTTCATCAATCAAGAGACTAACCAGATCCCCTTCAGAGGTCCGCTGGTGGATGCATCTTCATGGTCTAGGCAGCCAATCCGGAATTGGCCAAGCATACCTAGCGGATGGAGAAATTGGTTCCGCCGCATCTCAGAGAGGAAAAGGGGAGACTGGGAGCTGCGCAATCTGAGCCAGTGCCTTGACCTCTCTCTATGTGATATGAAAAAGAATGAACCCCCTCTTGATTGCTGCAAGTTACTTCTGGTCCAATTCTCTGAACGCCTTTGTATTTGGAGATGGGCCAATGAGCATCATCTTGGGTGATATCCATATGCTGACTGGCCTTCAAATCACCGGGTCTTTCCAACTGTGGGATCTTCTTTCAGGTGGCGAAAAGAAAATCCCCAAACTGAACGAGTACAAGGGCTGGACCGGCTACATCAAAACCCACCAGCAAACAACCTCCAGCATCAGTGACAAGGAATACATAGCCTTCTTGATCTTGTGGCTGGAAGGATTCGTCTTCTGTGGCGCTTCCTTGGGGCCGGCCTATCCCTTCAAGGCCCTCGCAGAAAAATTAGCTTAAGGCAATTCAATCCCCTTAGGTAAAATATTGCTGGGATCTGCCTACAGATTGATGAACCGAGTTGTTGTCTATCTGCTGAAAGGGGAAGAGGTACGATGTATAATAGGTCCTTGGTGGTTGATTCAACTATGGCTCAACTTGTATTTGCACAAGATAGTCAGGCCAAACCTCAACAACCTCAATTACCCCTCCATCAACTATGCAGAAGAGGACAGCAACCAGATTACCAGGGGCTGTTAGAATTTTGGAGAAGCCGTCTCAGCCGTCATCATCAACATGAACCGAGGGATCTTGCTTGAAAAACTCTACAGAGGCTTGGGACTAGACACCTTGATTTGGTTCCCATATGCAGATGATAACGATTTCCCAATGCCCTATACCTTCAGGTTCCGTACAGGATGCTCTGATGCCGGAGCCACTGAAATTTTCCATATTATCATAAAGCCCTGCACACTGCCAGTTGATTTCAAGCACCTTCATGGTACTAGTAGTAATGAGCCCAGCTGGCCTTCATATGAATTCTATCACCCCAACGTTGCAGCAAGACAACTGGGTTTCGGCCAACTGCCCCCAAGCTTCCATTTCTACACCTTTTGAGGCTCAAAGATGAAATCACCGAGATGCTGGAAGCCGACAGGGTCTTCTCATTGGGAGCAGACTTGCCAGTTCACACGGTAGAGCATTGGAGCCAAATTTCAATGTCCCATGAGACTTTTGATCACTGGTGGCAACAATGGCATGCTCATCTTTTCTGCCAAGGGATCCATGATAGATGCAGAGCCCTGGACCCAAGCTTCAACTCTATCTCGCCAGTGAGTATTTTAATTGATTCCATTTAAACCAGCTACAAATTGTGTTCTAACTTCTGTTAATAAAGGACCCAGAATCCAACCCACCAGAGCAGATCAACTATTATCCTTCTTGCCCAACTGCCAGGCTAGGCTCTCAGGCTCCATCCTTGAAAAAGATGTTGAAGGCCCCTGCCAGTGTGACAACTGCTCTGGTTTCAAAAAGAAAGGCTTCATCAAGTCTTCAGAAGACGACCACCAAGAAGAAGAGATCCAAGAGGAAGCCTGCCTAGGTACTTGGATACCTTGAAACATTCTGCATTATTTACTCAACTCACCTAACCGAATCGGCTATATAATAGGCAAGCATTCAGCCGATCCAGGCACCTTCTGAAAACATCCAGACCGAAACCCATCCAGAAACAACAGGCCACCAAGATACGGCTGAAGGCTTTCTGGGAATGGATGAAAAGATTGCTATCCAGCAAGTGGGAGAAGCAACTCAGGTATCAACCAAATCTGTAAGCACTCAATCCTACCTTACTGAATATTTTCTGATCCTTTCTAAAAATGCAGCCGAACAGCCCTCCTTCGTGGAACGAACTTGAAGAAGAGAAAACACCATCTCCTGAACATCCAGGTAAGGCTCTTCGGCTGTTAACACTTATCGTGCTTGCTCTATTTCTCACTCATTTTCATTACTGTAGAGCTCCAATTGATCATAGGAACACACACTGAGGCCACTCCCACTGCCGAAAAGGAGACTGCCATGACAGATCGACCAGGCACTTCATCAGCTCCAGTTCCTTCGGTCTCTATTCAGGTGGAGCACATATCCTTTAACCGATCATGCTACCTATGCTATCACCTCCTAATGTCTGAATGCAGTTGCTGCAGCCTTCAACCCCTAGCTACTCGTTCGACCAGGAGGAATGTTGTGATGAAGGTGAACTAAGCTCCAAATCCCTGACGCTGCCAGAGCTAGATTTTAAAGATTGGCTAATTGAGCTCTTGCCTCAGCTGGAAGTGGACCTTTTTGATCTAACCCGGCAACCTAAAACAATCGATCAAGCAATTGAGCTGGTCCAACAGCATACAAACCCGGCAACTCTTAGCCTCTTGAAGCAGCTCGTTAAGCTCAAAAGTGCCACTCCAAGAATCAACACTACCCACATGAACCTGGCCGAGCTTGAGCAGCTGAGAAATAACAGGTCTATCAACAAGCAAGAGGCTCACGTGTTGGCAGATCAAGTCAAACTGCTGAAGAACAACATCACCTCAGCCGAGTCAAAGCTGAACACTCTGAAGACCAGGCGTGAGCAGCTGATGAAGGAGCTTGAGGAAGTAAATTCAGCCATTACTCAGCATGAAATCTCTGTAGCAACAAATACTGTTGATATGACCGAGAAGAGAAAACAAGTCAGCGCCAGGGTCATCGAAGGCAGACAGATCAACCAGCGCCTGAACATCCTCAATTCAACGGCCGATGAAGACCAAGAATCTATACAGACCGGCCATGCCCTTCATGTTGAATGTATCTCCTCTATTCGGTCCTTGTTGGGCTTGTAACTCATGTTCAACTCTTTCTGTAAATCATGTCAAATACACTGGCCAGACTGAAATCGGCCTTCTTCTTGTTTCGCCTTCGAATCGGCTATTCAGCCTGATCCTTAGTAGTTGTCACAGTTCGCAGAAATCGGCCATTTAGTCGATCCAAATAACTGACCTACTTAGCCGATCCCAAGCAAACGGCCTGATTAACCGATTCTAGGCAACCGACCAAAATAGCCGATCAAGACGTTCCACCTCCCACGCGCGGCACCGGTTCCGGATTCAAGAAACGTGGGTAAACTCCAATATAAAATCCGCCGTGTCGCCTCGTCTCCCGAGGGGGAAACCGTCTTGGTGCCTCCGTCCTTATAAATAGACGCCCGGCCTGAGCGAGCAACCGCAAACACCATAGCCTTTGCTCACCCGGCCTTTGCTCTTCACCTCTTTTCCTCAAACAGAGAAAAACAAACCTCCAAAACCAAATCCATGGCCGGCGATGGAGACCACGGCAAGCGGCCGGCTTCGGGTTCCACTGAAGGCGACAACATCAGCCGAAGCCTGAGGGCCGTGGGTGAACAGAGGCACCGTCTGCGTGCCTGGTTAGGGTAAGGCTACTGTTCACTTCTTGATACATGGATCTGATCTAATCTGACCATCGCCGTCTTGCACAGTGATGCGGGAACCACCGGTGCCGGAGGTTCGGGAACCGCTGTCGGGCCGTCTGAGGCCGCCCCTGCAGCCGCTGGAGCCACCCCTGGTACGGGTGCTGCTGGAGCCACCCTTGGTGCGGGTACTACTGCTGGCCCATCTCGCGGCCGTCGTCGCTGGGTGACACCCCGGCAGTTGGCCATTTACAGCAGGTAAATCAGTTTACATCCATGGCATTGATCTCTTTCGATTCTGATACATCTGCTTCTTTGTCATCCCTCAGTCAGGCCCGCCTGATTTCTTTCCCGCCGGAGCACTGATTGGCGTGGACACCCGGCTTCACCGAACTGCGCCTCCTCAAGACCCCCCCTCAAGATCCGGCCCCGAACGCTGGATCCGATTCGGGGTCCTCCGCGGACTCTGACGGGTCCTTCACCGCCGCCGATGGTCGCCGATTCCACCACCAGATGGTGGAGTACCGTAACCTCTATTCAGAGGCTATGAAGGAGAACGGCCGGCTACAGGGCATCAATGATGCCCAAGCCGCTGCCCTTGATGCCGCCAAAACCGAGGTGGCCAAGGTGCAAGCCCAACTCGCCGAATCGCATGCTGCAGTGGCAGGTAATACCTTGAAGTCTTTATTGTAATGCGCTGATGATCATCTTCATGCTGGTTCTTCTTTCTTCTTGTAGCCCTGACCGTGCAGCTGGAAGAGTTGTGCGTAGCCGCCGAGACCGCCGCCAATGCCGTCAATGCTCGTGGCAACACGCAGGCGGAGCGGCTCCTAGATGTTCACCACCGCGTCCTTCAGGTGGCCATGACCGGCGTTCGTCATGGCGCCACCGGGGCTCTCACGGCCGCACGACTCCGCTCTGGCATAGCCCTGGAGGCCGTCGAGCCCGGGTTCCCGGAGGGCCAGGACATGGAGGAGGCCAGCGCCCAACTGGCGAACTTCTTCCCCCACGCTGACGGGGTCGCGGCTGTCACCGACGCCCAGGACATCATAGATAGAGCCACGTATAATCCGAATTAGAATGTAATAGGGCTCCTATAAATATAATCAGAAATAAAAATTTGTTCAAAATCACCATTCTGATTTCTATGTGTCCGGATACATATACATTTTTTTATTTTTGGACTAAAGGCGATGTAATCACACCGGCTGTTACACCCCATCGTGGGTGTTTCATTTTGTGCTAAAGGCGGTCCGTTAGAACAAAATCGGCTATTACAGATTCTTATTTTTGTTCTGAAGGCGATCCTCCACATAGAATTGGCTGTATGAGCCAGATCTTGCATCGATCGGCTATCATCCCCCAACTGGGATACTAGGATGGTATTTCTTCAGGTATTTTCCGTTGATCGCCCTGGCAAATCTCATTCCTTCCATATCTTCGAGTACATAGGCATTGCCGGGCGCACATTCAACAACTCGATACGGGCCTTCCCAATTTGGTGACCATTTGCCGAATTGGCTATCTTTGGTTCCAATAGGTAGGATAGTCTTCCATACCAGCTCTGATTCGGCAAAGCTCTTTCCTCTTACTTTAGTATTGTAGTACTTAGCCACCCGTATCTTATTAGCTTCGATGCACTCCAAGGCCTTGAGCTGATGACAATGTAGATCTTCAAGACTGTCCATCATGATATCCTTGTACTCTCTGGCTGTAAGCTCGTTCTGTAACTTGAAACGCCGTGTTTCGGACTGAATTTCCTAGGGAAGAACAGCAGCGTGCCCATAGACCAACTCATACGGTGTGGCTTTAGTTGATCTATGCTGAGCCATCCGGTATGCCCACAGTGCTTCACTAAGCGTTAAGTTCCACCTCCTGGGAGTCTGCTCAATCTTTTTGTTAATGATCTTGATTAAAATTTGATTTGACGCTTCAGCCTGACCATTGGCTTGGGCATAATAAGGTGACGAATTATAAACTTTAATGCCCATGTCATCAGCAAAGGTCAAAAACTCATCTGAAGTGAACATCGTCCCTTGATCTGTCATGATAGTTTGTGGTATACCAAATCTGTAAACGATATGTTCCTTTATAAATTTGACTACTTCTCCAGATGTGGCGTTCTTCAAAGGAATAGCTTCTACCCACTTAGTAAAGTAGTCTGTTGCAACCAAAATCCATTTGTGACCTTTACTGGACGGCGGATATATTTGGCCGATCAGATCAATTCGCCAACCTCTGAACGGTCATGGCTTGATGATAGGATTCATAGCTGAAGCCGGAGACTTCTGCACATTCCCGAATCTCTGGCACTCTTGGCAACCCTTATAATACCTGAAACAATCTTCGAGCATTGTTGGCCAATAATAACCAGTCCTTCTGACAATCCATCTCATCTTGTGAGCCGACTGGTGAGTACCACAGACTCGTTCATGAACCTCACTCATCAGCTTCATCGATTCCTCAGCCCCGAGGCATCTCAGCAGCACCCCTTCGACAGTCTTATAATACAACTGACCGTCCAGCAGCACGTACTTGATAGCTTTGTACCTCAGCTTTCTACTAACTTTCTGTGAAGGATTTGCAAGGTATCTTGCTATCTCGCCCCGCCAGTCATCAGCTGATTGCTCGGTATTGAGGATTTCTTGCATCGATCTATAACCCGAAGCGCTCTACGCTAGCCGATTAGCTTCTTGATTCTGAGCTCTGGGAATACGATATAATGAAACTACTAAGAACCCTCTGATCAAAGCTTAGCACTGATCATAATAGCCTCTGAGTACATCGTCTTTACATTCAAATAGGCCGAGTAATTGGTTGCTGACTAGTTGTGAATCTCCAAAAACCTCAACTACTTCGGCCTTTGCTTCATGCAGAAGCTGAAATCCCTTCCAAATCGCCTCATATTTGGCCTGGTTGTTCGTCACCGTCGGCCCGATCTGGAAAGCGTACTCAAACCGTTGACCTCGAGGTGATATTAGTATTACTCTAGCACCTCCGCCTTGCTTGCAAGATGATCCATCAAAGAACATGGTCCACGGCGCCACATCAACTATATTGACGGCGCCCTCATGATGCTGGGTGATGAAATCGACTATTGCCTGACCTTTGACTGCCTTAGCCGATTCGAACCTTAAGTCAAACTCAGAAAGAGCCAAGATCCACTTCCCGATCCGTCCGTTCAGGATAGGCATTGATAACATATGCTTGATCACATCGGCCTTGGAGACTACCACACATTCGGCCGATAGCAAATAGTGTCTCAGCTTGGTGCACGAGTAGAATAAGCATAAGCACAGCTTCTCTGTTGGTATGTATCTTGTCTCAGGATCCAAAAGCCTTCTGCTCAGATAGAAAACTGCCCTCTATTTTCCTTCAAATTCTTGAAAAAGGGCCGATCCAATCGTATGGTCTTCGGCCGTCACGTACAGCGTGAATGGCTTACCTACCTTTGGCGGTACCAGAACAGATGGAGACTTCATATATTCCTTGATTTCATCGAAATCTTTTGCTGTACGTCACCCATTTGAACTCCTGAGTGTCTTTCAGCTTCAATAGTGGCGAGAACGGCAGCACCTTCTCGGACAGATTGGCAATGAATCTTCTAATGAAATTGATCTTGCCAAGTAAAGACTGCAATTCTTTCTTGTTAGTCGGTGGCACAAGCTGATCGATGGCCTTCCTGCTTTTGCTGCCAACCTCGATTCCTTTGCGGTGTACCATGAAACCCAGAAACTCGCCAGCCGATACCCCGAAAGCACATTTATTAGGATTCATCTTCAAGCCATGCTTCCGAGTGCACTCCAGTGTAGCCTTCAAATCGGCTAAGTGTTCCTTGTAGCTTGTGGATTTCACAACTACATCATCGATGTAAATTTCTACAATCTTGCCGATCAACTTATGAAAAATATAATTCATAGCCCTTTGATAAGTTGCACCGGTATTTTTCAAACCGAACGTCATTACAACCCACTCAAACAAACCGATAGCACCAAGACATCTGAAAGCAGTCTTAGAAATATCTTCATCAGCCATAAAAATTTGATTGTAGCCGGTATTACCATCCATGAAGCTGATGACCTGGTGCCCCACAGCCGAATCGACTAACATATCGGCCATCGACATTGGGTAGCCGTCCATCGGGGTAGCTCTGTTCAGATCCCTAAAATCGATGCAGACCCGCAACTTGCCATTTTTCTTGTATACAGGGACGATGTTCGATACCCAATCTTGGCCTTGATGTCAGGTAATGAATCCTGTTTGAATCGTCGTGGCGGCTGTTTGAACGGCCGAAATCCAGGCTTGATAGGCAGTCTGTGCTCGATGATCGATTTGTCCAAACCAGGCATCTCATAATAATCCCAGGCGAAGCAGTCTTTGTATTCTTTCAATAAGTCAATCAACTCCAGCCTGAACTCGCGGTCAAGATTGGCGGCAATATACGTCGGCCTTGGTCTGTCACCAGATCTAATATCCACTTCTTCAAGTTTATCGGCCGACGTAAAGCCCTGTCCAAGCTTGCCTTCGGTGCCATCGATCGGATTATCCATTAATAAAAAGACTCAGAGCCGATTGCCCTGTTCGGCTGTTGACTCTCATCGCTGACCTTGATGGAGCCTTCCTCCCAAGTCTTGCCAGAGAAGCAGTCGTGATCCCCAGCTTCCCAGTAGGCCGCATCTGCTGTGGCTATGCTCACCGAGTCATCGGCTAGGACCACCTCAACTTCTTCACCATGCCACTGCATCACACATTGGTGCATGGTTGATGGCACGCAGTAGTTAGCATGAATCCAGTCACGCCCAAGTAGCAGACTGTAAAAACCATTGCTGTCAATCATGAAGAAGGTGGTGAGCAGTGTCTTCTTCCCGATTGTTAGCTCGATATTGATTGCCCCCCGGGTATTTGAAGAGTTGCCCCCGAAATCTTTGAGCATCATGTCGGTCTCGATCAAATCATCAGGGCCCTTGCCCAGCTTGTGGAATGTGGTGTAGGGTATAAGATTGACAGTGGCACCACCATCGACTAGCATCTTGGTCATGGGCATCCCATCGACATATCCTTTAAGATACAGGGCCTTCAGGTGTCGGTGCTTGGGCGGTTTGTCAAAAGCAGCCTGCTACGTGAAAACCAGCGTGGCAGTGGCCTGCTCAGACTCCGACTCATCAGAATCAGAGAGAACCTCAATCTTCTTGGCTCGAGACACCCTGAATTCAGCCGAAAGCACAAACACCATCTGCTTTGAGCTCCCTTTGTCCTGAGGAAGCTTCTCCCGCCAGATTTGCTTCAGGCGGCCTTCTGCTTTGAGCTCCCTGTTCCTGAGGCATTGCACGCAGCGCCTCTGGCTCTTGGTCAAGTCCCTAGGGCACCATTGATTCTCCTGCCAGACCGGCTCTTGGTGATCAACTGCTGCTTCGCTGAACCGATCACGTAGGTCGCTTTTTTCGCGCCGATCCTGCATATCATGTGGGCGTCCAAGCCTCTCATGCACGGACCGGCGGTTGGTCTGAGAGTGTCTGTACTCTTGGTATTGATCACTGCACTCCGGGCAATTGCACAAAGTCGGCAATCTCAGACCTTCATTCCAGCAATGCCTGAAGAATAGGCAATGCCAGTGACTTTCTTCTTCCTCCCGGCGGTGAGCCAGTTCTTCCTGGTAGCGGGCCTCCTCCTCATCACGAGCCCATCTTCGGTACTCTTCCTCCTCGAGCTGCTTCCGGTGGGTCTTCTCCTTCTCCCGACGCCATTTGTTCAGCAGATCGCGGGAGGTAGGCCTGGTCTTCTTGGTGCCGCTGGACTCCCCCTTTTCGTATTGGCTCTGGTTCTGCTTCCACCTTCTCTTGATCATCGCCAGCTCCTCAGCCGATATCTGCATATCGGGATTGACTGACGCATTCCTTATAGCTTGGTTGGAGGTCAGAACTTTCATTTTTCCTGCAGGAGCCGACACTTCGACCATATTCTGGCCCTTGGGGAATGGGAACCTATCAATCTTCATTTTTCCCATAGCAGGGCTGTCAAACTTCATCAAACCACAGGAGATTGCCCTCTGTATCTGAGTCTTGAATGCGCGGCATCCATTGGTGTCGTGTGAGGTGAGGCCGTGGTACTGGCAGAAAGCCTTCCCCTTCAAGTCTTCAGGAGAGGGCCTTACATAATCGGCAGGGAAGGTAATCTGCCCAGCACTGACTAGCAGATCAAATAATTTGTCCAGCTTATTTGTGTTGAAATCATACTGATCCTCTGAGCTCCAATTTTTGGGTACGGCCATGGGCTTCTTGCCCCATCTCAGCTCGACAGCGGCGATTTCATCTTCATCTTCATCCTCCGAGTCTAAATTACTGACGAAAGCCATCTATTTGTACCTCCCCTCCTTACGGAAGGTCTGAGCTTGCAGCTCCAGGGCTGTCACTCGCTGCAAAACCTGGCTAATGCTGTCAAAGTCAATGCCCACTAGCTTTTCCTGAATATGCTTGAGCATCCCACCAATGACCAAGTGAGCGAGCTGCTTGTCAGGTAGGTTCAGTGAATAACACATGTTCTTCATTTCTCTGAAGCGCTTGATGAAAGCCGATCCAGTCTCGCTACTCTTCTGGCGCATGATGGTCAAATCAACAATAGTCTTCTCCCCAGTGCCAGAGAAGAAATAGCCGTGGAATTTGCTTTCTAGGTCTGCCCAGTTTTGGATTGTCCCGGGCTCCAGAGTGGTGAACCAACTGAAAGCCAGCCCTGTCAAGGACAATGAGAATAAACGGACCTTGTGAGCATCCTCATAAGACGCCTCACCAAACTGAGTCAAGTAGCGGCTGATGTGCTCTATGGTGGATATGTCGTCTTGACCGCTGAAATTGGCGAAATCCAGCATGCGGTACCTAGGTGGTAATGCTACACGATCAAACCATTCAGGGTAGGGGCGCCTGCATCTGATCGAGACACCCGCTTTCGGCTGCAAGCCGAATTGGTCCCTGAGCATTGCACTCACCTTGTCTACTAACTCGTCTTGAGGCGATTGCGTATAACCAGGATGTGGCGCCGACGTGAGCTCATCATAGGTGTGCCCGATGTGATAGTTTGGAGTCACGTTTCCAGTTTGCACGTTCCCGGCCGGCGCGTTCCCAGTTGTATGCATATAAGCGGCAATCTGCTCAGGAGAGTAGTCTCTGTATAGCTTAGGCTACGGAGCTATTTTTGGAGCAGAATCCGTCGTCATATTGGGATGTTGATCAGACGACATTGACGGCTTTGGCTGTTGCGGTGGAGGATCGGATGTTTTGGCCGCTGCATCTGAGTTGGTATCTTCTGGGGAAATATTGAAGTATGTTGGGCCCAGTGATTCCCAGTCCTGCTCTTGATGACGGTCTTCATGATGGTGTAGAATGTCTGTAGGAAAACATTGTGATGGTGCCCGACTGCCTGGTGCGAAGCGTTCCAGATGGCGCTTTGGATGAACTCTTTGAACTCTTGCTCCTCCTTGTCGGTGTGGCCAGGCATGACCCACCTTGGGTAGGGGTTCTTCTTGAACACGTGGCCATCGCGATATTTAGCAAATGATAGCAGACAGGCATTAGTGAACTCTTCGATGATCTGCTCTAGCACCACAGCATCCTCATGATCGATCTCCTCACGTTTGACTCTGATGACGCCGTCGTCCTTAGGAGCCATGGTCTCCGGAGCCTTTCCTTTGGTCATGAGTGAAACTGTCCCACCGGGCGTGCCAAAAAGTGTGTTGGCACAAAATGTGGTTCTTGCGTCTCAACACACCAGCGAAGCCGGATATGATCTCAAGAGCATTGGAACTTCCAAGATCCAGCTAGCTTCAAACCCGGTCAGAGAGTGCCGATAACCCTTAGGCGTGCCAGTCAATTTGACCTGCAATTGAAAAGGAAAAGATAATAATCTGTAATCATAGGGCGGAACTAACCGGTGTGTCCAGGTAGTTCCAAATATGCAGCTCTGAGAGCCGATTTAATCGGAGATCGACTAAAGAGTCGATTCCGGCATGTATGCATGTTTTGCCACAGAAACAGTTACTGAACTGATACATAATCGATTGATATATGTAATCAAATAGAACAATCCACATTAAACAAATTTATGCAGATAGTAATAACAGATTAAAGCATAATCGATTGTTGCGAACAGATCAAATCATTCAGTTCAGACTGTCTGAACGTCAAACAGACAGAAATCGGCTATTTAGCCGATTTGGCAGGGTACGATCGGTTAACTGGTTTTTCTCGTGAAAGCACAACTGCATCGGCTAATTAGCCGATCCAGGTCCGTGAAGCAGAGAACTTAACGGTGATTAGTTCCAAGTATAAACCTGAAACTGATGCGAAGCTGGTCTAGAAGGCCCGCGGCTTTGCACCAGTTTAGATTTATTCCCAAAAATAATCACAAGCAGATCTAAAAGGAATACAAAGCTGGTCTAGAAGGCCAGCGGCTCTGTATTCATTCAGATCGGCTCTTGCCAAGCCCTCTCATCACGTATGAACAAGACTACGATAGTACTGGCTGAATCAAGCGACTATCATAACAAAGCATAAACATGAACGAGACATAAATGACATTTTTCATGTAGATCTGAGGCCAATACTATGCAATCTTGATCGGGCAGAAAGATGTTATATTAATAAATAAACAATAAATGACAAATAACATCTTGATAACTTAATGAATCTAACTAAGATGCCAAATTAGTTAGAGCCGATAACTAATCCATGCACATAATCAAGCTCAACCTAAGCCTTCATCCGCCGGATGACGTTAAACATAGATTAAACAAGAAAATAAGCATGAATCGATAACTAACCCTTATTTGATCTAAGCCCACATCCACCGGATGACGCTAAACTTATATCAAATAAGAATCAACCCCGATCTACGATGCTTCCATGTCCACCGGATGACATTAAAGAGACAAAGCTTAGCGAGTCATGACGGTACTTACAAGCAAGCCTACGTCCACCGGATGACACTCAGCCCGATTGAAGAACTCGCCGAGATCTACGTTACTCCTACTCCTAAGTTTTGGCCGGGACCGAAAGATGTGTTGTATTGATGTGTGTTCTGTTACAATGGCCGGGGCTTATATTTATACCCAGGGCTTTGATAGAATCCTATTCGTATTACAACTCAAGATAAATACGGAAACTAACAAACTTTCCTAAATTAAAGGTAACTTGGAGCCCAATCTTTCCTTTCTTTATCGGACTCCGAACGTGATCATCTCTTGGCGCCAGAGATCTGTGCTGACATCATCAATCAGCTATTTCCTTTAACCGCACCGTCTATGCTTCAGCCCAACAATCGATTCCGGGACCCGATTGACTATCTGTCTGGGCCCCTGCCCCGAAATCGGCTATCTGCACTCGGCATCGTCTATCTGCACCTAGTCTAGATTTTGGTGTAAACACTAGCACAAAGATTTTTCATGCTAATGCTTCTGTTAAGTTTAGAAGGAACTTGATAACTACTTTGGAAGGCCCTGATGTCACTCAGGTGTCTGAACATAATGCAAAAGCTCAGTTAATCTGGTCTGCTTCTAAGGAGAGGTTAGGGGTTTCTTCTTTCAGTGGCATGAATTTCAATTTGCAAGAATTAATTCAACTAGCACTTGATCTTTCCAGTCTGGTGTCTGCCTTCAGTAAGGAAGAGATTGACTCAGTGGCAAAAACCTACCTACAGATAAATCACCAGGTCCAGATGGTTTTAACATTGATTTTGTTAAGAGATGTTGGTCTATTGTATGTCAGGATTTTTATAACCTGTGTGATGCTTTTTACTCTCACACAGTTTGCCTTCAAAGTCTGAATGGATCCCACATCACCCTGAACCCAAAGCATGACAATGCCAACAAGGTCTCTGACTTTAAGCCCATCAAGATCCTGACCAAACTTTTAGCTTACAGGCTCCAGCTCGTTCTTCCTAAACTTATTCATAAAAATCAATATGAATTTATCAAAGCTAGATCCATTCAAGATCGACTGCCTTGCCTAGTCTTTGGAATATCTACAAATTTGTCACCGGTCAAAATAGGAGATAATTATTCTCAACTTGGACTTTGAGAAAGCTTTTGATAAAGTAGAGCATGAGCTCATGTTGCAAATCATGCAACAGAAAGGCTTCCCACAGAGATAGATTCACTGGATGAAGTTGATTTTTGGGTCTGGATCCTCATCAGTTTTACTCAACAATGTTCCTAGAAAGGTTTTTCACTGTAAAAGAGGTGTTAGACAAGGGGATTCACTTTATCCTCTTCTCTTTATGCTAGCAGTTGATTTTCTCCAAACCATTCTAAATATAGCTAAGCAGCATGGCACTCTATCATTACCAGTGCAGCTCACAGACCAAGACTTTCCAATTCTTCAATATGCGGATGACACTGATATTCATGCAAGGGGATGCAAGGCAGCTTTTCTTCCCAAAGGCTATTCTGTACTCTTTTGCTAAATGCACTGGACTCAAAGTAAACTATAATAAATCTATAATGGTGCCAATCAATGTGAGTGAAGCAAAGCTGAACGTACTTGCCAAAACTTTTGGATGCACAACTGGTGCCCTTTACCTACTTAGGGCTGTCTCTCAGCATTGCAAAACCCACTGTGGCTGATTTCTGGCCTTTGGTGAATAAGTGTGAAAGAAGATTAAGCTCAATTTCTTCCTTTCTAAGTGAAGCAGGCAGGCTACAAATGACAAATACAGTTCTTAGTTCCCTTCCCACTTACACTATGTGTAACTTTTTATTGCCGCTGACTGTGATCAAGCAGATTGACAAATTCAGAAAGCACTGCCTTTGGACAGGTTCTGATCTAAATTCAAAGAAGCCACCAAAGGCTGCTTCGAAGTTAGTTTGTAACACTAAGAAGAATGGTGGTCTTGGAGTACTTCATTTAAATACTCAGAATCAAAGCTTGCTACTCATACATCTCCACAAATTCTTTAATAGACAAGACATCCCATGGGTACATCTTTTGTGGGAGACACATTACAGTCATGGCTACACTCCTAAAGCTAGGAAAGCCTCCTTTTGGTGGAGAGATATTCTTAAGCTCATTGATGACTATAAAAAGCTTTCCATGATAACTGTTGAAGATGGTTCTACAGTTCTCTTTTGGTCAGATACTTGGCTTTGTACTCCCCTGAAGCTTTTCCTCTAGTAAAGCATTTCCTTTCAACCCAAGATTTGTCTGTATTCTTTCATACCCCTCTCTTAGTTGAAGCCTATACTCAATTTCAGATGATGTCCTCTCTGATCTTAGTCTCTTACATATCTCTGAGGATAAGGATAGGTGGTAATATATTTGGGGTTCATCCAGTTTCACTTCTAGCAAGGCTTATGGTCATTTGATTGGATCTATTCCAGCTTCGCCGATTTAAATTGGTTATGGAATTCTGATTACCTTCCTAAAAGGAAATTCTTTTGGCTTATTCTCAAGGATCATCTATGTAACAACCCGGGTTTTCGGAGAAGCCGAAAATACAAACTTTTTAAAAACATTTCTTGCAAATGTGTAAAGCATGTAGTTCTAGATCAAACCACGACTAACCACTGACGAAGCATTGCATTCATATATGATTGTTTGTAGAATTGTGTTGGAAGTTCTACATATGGTCTAGGGTTTTATGTTCGGTGTGCACAGTCCGTAGCATTTCCCCTCGAATTCCATCCGAGTCTCTCTAAAACCACCCCTTACCAATAAATGGAAAATTCCTTTATCCCATATACCTTTCATGCCACATTTATAACCGTCTCGATATTCTCTAAAGTTGATGAAGGAAGAATAGATCCACTTTCTTTTATTTTCCATCCCATATTTATTATCAATCATTCTCGGACCTCTTGAGTCAAGCTCGGAAAGCAAACCCTCATCCTTTTCACTTAAATCCCCTTCACAAATTCCTTTCGACACTCCTTTGAATTCATCCCAATCTCTCTCCAGATTCTAGAAATAATAAATGGAAAATTCACTTCCTTGACCAACCGACTCCCCTCTCTCTTCCCAGCCCAACTCGCCATTCTCTCCAACCTAGGCCGCACCCTCTCTCCTGCGCAGCAGCCCAGCACCCAGCTCCATCGCGCGGCCCAGTAGTATCCATGTGGCCCACGCGCGCTCGCCTCCAGCCCACCCAACCCGCTCGCACCACTTTATTCCCCGCGGCCCAGCGCCCTGCTCCCTCTCGCCACCCCACGCGCGGCCCACCTGTGCCTTGGCCCAACTGGCCCACTCGGCCCGCGACCCCTGCAAACCCTAGCTGGGGGCGCGACGCGCCCCTAGAGGCCGCCACCGCCGCCAGGGCGCCTCCTGCCCACTCTGCTCCGCCCATGGATTCTCGACGCGTGTCCGCGACCCGCCCTTCGAGGATCACCGCCATCCCTAGAGTTTCGAACCCTAGCCGGCACCGTATAAAGGGCGATAGCCACCACCATCCCTTCCCTGTTCGCCACCGCCACTTCCCTCCCTCTCCATCCCCGGTCGGCCATGGCCATCACCACGGTAGCCCGCCGCTAGTCACAGCAGCGTCGTAGCCAAGCCGCCGTCTCCACCCCTGTTTCCCCAAGCGCGCCGCCACCTTTTTCATCCACTTCGTTGCCGGCGGCGAGGAGCCCCAGCTGCCACACCGGCTCCTCTCGCGTACGCACGGCCTCGGCCGGCCGCGACCTCCGAGTGGCCTCTGCGCCACCCTCGCCTCGCCTCGACGTCAAGCGCAGCGAACCCGAAAGCGCTGCTGTGGCTTCCTTTACGTCGGAGCCCCTCCGGCCACAACGCGCCACGCCTCGGGCGGCCACTGCCCCGCCAAGCCCCGCCGTAAGCCAACGTCGGACACTGCCGTGACGACTACCTCCGCCGTGCCGAGTTCCACCGGAAGCCGTGCACCTTCGCTCGTCACCAGCGCCCTCTACGACGAGCAGAGCTGCTCCTAGGAGCGACGTCGCCCGCGTCCACGACGGCGTCCGTCTCCATCACATCGGGCCACGCATGGTCCCCACCGATTGCTCGCCACCGAGTCGGCCACGACCGCAGCGGTGCTGCCACCTCGCTAGAGCCCTGATTTCCCATCGGTAAGCACACAAAGGCAAAAACCCCCACATGCCCCTTTCCGGTGATGATGCCGTCTCCCGAAATTGGCCTTCGTGCCACATCTTCCACTACGTAGGAACCCCGGTCCCAAACCGCCTCGCTACCGGAGCCTTGGCCGCAAGCGTCGTCACCACAACGGAGCCTACCCTCGCCGCCCATACAACTACAGTAGCGATGCGGCCCTCCCTGCAGAGCCCCGTTCCGCCTCAGCCTCGACTCACCACTGCCACAATATCCAACACCTGCAAGCCCCACGGTGAGCACCGCCACCCTTCTTGGACCTGCCATGTGTGCCACCGCGTCCCACCCTAGGGAACGCACCAGCAGAGCCAACACCGGCTCAGGAAGAACACAACGCACTCACACACACCGAACTAAAAATCCAGCCAACCGAACGATGTACCATGAACACTTGGAACAACCATGACGGGCATCGCCGTCGCGTGCACTCGGGGCGTCGCCTTCTCAACGGCATTCCCACACGTTGTAGTTACTCAACCATGACGGGCATCGCCGTCGTATGCACCTTGCCATTTGACATCAGCCTTCATGTTGTGAATCCATGCCTTGTTGGGAACCCGGCTACACTCGACCAACCATAACCAGCCATCGGCCAACCTCTGGCCACTCCAGCCAGCCCCTGGCCAGCCACAACCTCGCCCGGCCAGCCGCGACCAGCCAGCAGCAGGCCACAGCTAGCCGCAGCCAGCCAATACCAAGCCATAGCCGGCCAGAAGGTACTAGCAGCTAGCCGAGAGGAGCCAGAACATGTAGCAGCAAGCCTCACCACTTCCCTTTGACACCGACCCTGTCCGGCCTTCATACTGTAGCCACATTGTCAGATCTTGGGGCCCCATAGATGATGCTGGACTGTTGGAGAGCCCAATTGATAGATGATGCTAGACTATTGGAAAGCCCAATCGATAGATGATGTTGGATTGTTGGAAAACCTAACCGATAGAGGGTGTTGGACGATTAGAAAGCCCAATTGATATATGACGCTGAACTATTGGGAAGCCCTAACTTTTAAATTCTCATACATCTATCCACCATATTGTACCCTATCCTTACAATCTGTCTGTATTTGTATCTGTTGTACCCTGTCCTTATGATCTGTATGTACATGTATCTGTAATACAGGATCCATCCATCTTCGAGCTATGGAATTGTGCTACTCCACTGTCTTGTCGTGTTATTTTGTCTTTTGGGTCGAGTCATTGGTTCTTACTGTTGGTTGTTGTGTTGTCTGTTTTGCGCGCCTTCGAACCGGCTGTGGATCGTACTTCGTACGGATATTGCGATTGCGGGATTCGTCTCGCCATGGCCACAGTGCCGAGTGTAACTTGACCTCGCTTTATAATTGACCCATAGAACCACGACTATTAGCCCCTACCTTCGACCCTAGGACGTGGTCATGTTGGACTCGATATTGATGCCAGTATCAATGCGGATGTTACCCGCTCACATCGGGCCTATCGTGATCTAGTCCTGTGGGAGAAGACTTAGGAGATAACAACCGTGGAACGATGGGTGCCAGCTCTTGTTGGTGTAGCTTGTGGCCGCGAGTGCGCCTCGCCATGACCATGGAGCTATACCCCGTTTGCCGCTCTTTGATTCTTTGTGCCCAAACCCTCGTATGCTTGTGCCCTGTATAGCCCGCTCTGTTCGATCCCGTCTAGTTCGTGGCGATTGGATCAATGACCGGACTAACCCTTTTTAGTTAGCGAAGCTATGGTCTATATCAAGATCTCAGATCTATGCGAGTCGACTCGACGTCTGCTTAAAACCATCTTCATTGAAGGTGTGACTGAGAATATGATATGGATTTGCCTAGCTAACTCCTCTCTATCTCTTGATTCTTGGTGTTTAAGCACTTCTATGATTATACCTGTTTGAATCACAGCCTTGGTACCCTACAAGTGGATTAAACACTCGCACTATCTTGTGCAACATTTATTGCTTGTAATTCCTCGTTCTTCCCTTCTGATCGGTTGTCCTCCGATCCCCGTCTCCTCCATGGCATTCGGATCGAAAGATCGTGTGCCGTGGTGTTTGCTATGGACAAGCTCTGACTTAAACCATTCACCATAAAGCCATACTGGCTTGGCTATGACTTAAACTTATGCTTAGCAAACCCCACTCTTGTTTCTTTGGCCCGAGGAATCGGACATACGCCGAGAGGGCTAAGTCATGTACCTCTTACTATTTCTCTGGCGTCAATGGATCTTTCCGTGCTCTGTCGTCTTTCAGTGTATTGGGTGATTTCTTGCCTTGTGCCGCTTCGTGGAGTAGCCGTTTCCAGAATAGAGACGATCGGTTCGAGACCCGCTGGAGGAAGAGAACATGGACGACGACAGGACCCGTGGAGTGGAGTCACCCTAGGAGGAGGTGGCTCAGCTGATCAACTGCACTAACTGGAGAACGCTTGTACCACTACTACCTCGACAACGCTGGTGTTATGGCAGCACCTTCTTTTAGAGAATCCTATTAGACATGGCATATTTAGAATTGCTAGCGCTTTATATTTACTTCTTTGCTAGTATATGATGCACGCTACTACCTAAGCCATTATTATCCTGATTGCAGCCACTCCACCGTATCACCCTGCTTCGTGCTCATGCTCTCTATTATATATTTACCTGCTTGCTTGCATGATACATCACCATACTTATTATAACTCCACTCGCATTGTATCTGTGATATGATGCTGGTGGTAAACCCCTGGGAATGGTTTGGCTTGGGTTGCCGGACTGGTGGAATGTGAGCGTGCTGCGTGTGTCTCGGGTGTGTGTGGTGAGGGTTGAGTCGACCAAGTGGGATATACGATGAGCTGTGTAAGCAAGTCTTGCTGGGGGTGCAACTTGGGCATCCCCACGAGAGATACTTGTGACGGGTAATGACTTATGAGGTGGTTCCAGGTTGGATGGCCTGTGTGGCCGGAAGCCCACGAATGGAGGTACTGTGATAGCACGGGGAGAGTATCCCCTAAGAGGAGATGCCTGCTTGGTCAACTTAGGATCTACTGGTACTCAGACTCATAGGAATCCTTTACTGCTCACTCGTCTTCGATGGGCGGGAAACGGCTGGACTACTTGGTAGGGCGGTACCACTACTGCTAGGTTGAGAGGTGATAAGGGTGGGCGGTGACGGATGACGGATTCCAGTATCGTTCTAGATGCGCAATACCATTGATTGGGCCCAGTACTGCATCTCCCAGTCTCAGCGTTATGGTGTATGATCTAGAGTGTCTCAGGGCTGAGTGGTAGGGTGGCATCGACCTAGGCAAGCAAGCACCCGGAATTCTGTCTAGATGATTGTACAGCATCGATGATGGCTAAGCTTGTGAGTAGTAAAACCTCTGCAGAGTGTTATGGTTGATCGATCGATACATATGCCGACTCGTCGGCTATGGACCTTTCCTATGGTCTTCTACTGGTGTAGTGAGAGTTATATTCTTTTCTCTCCTTGGATGATGATTGTCTGGCAGTGTGCCTGACGTGGCAGTGTGCCGTTGAGGCAGGACCCGAGACGGAGTTGGGCCTGTCGACTGAGCGCAAGGTGTGTGAGTGAGGTGGTATATGGGTGGGATGATGGATCTAGGATGGACTGATGGGTGGGAATTGATGAGATGGGTTAAAACTTGACAAACTATTATGATATTTAGTACTTGATGCTACTTTGCATGCGTTTAGAATGCAAACCATAGCCAAATATTAGGATCGCCAGATCCTTTCTTTTCTCTTTTCCACTAAACCTCATCGGTGCTGACCATGGCCTGCACATATCTGGCGGTGTGCAGATTACCTGTCTAACAGAGACATTGAGATAAGAAGGATTATAAGGTCTCGTGCCTACGCTCAAGTTTGGTTCAGGAGATGAAGACTATGATGTGCCAAGAATAACTCTGATGATACCCGTGAAGGAGGAGCCTTTACTCGACGACATATTCCGCCAACTCTGATGACGTTTAGATATGTTTCCATTAGATTAACCCTATAACAGGTGTATTCTCAATTGATATAATATCTTGTAAATATTTACGATGTATGGCTGTAATATCAACTGCTATATGATAATATGATGAGATGAATCATTGGTTTTATTACACTATAGCTCAATCTGTGGATTTTTCCTTCGTGGAAAATCGAGGATGTTTCGGAGATTTTAAGGAGGAATATGGATTTGCATTGTTATAATTGTGTTATTTGTAACTCCGCCGCGCCTGTTTTTTTATTCACATGAACAGTAAAGAATAGTGTGCTGAACAGTGTCTGAAAGGTATATAAAATTCTAAATGAACAGTAATTTCTGCTGCACGAACAATTTTTGCCGGTGCTACAGCCCCAGGACGATGTTGCACAGTAAAAAATCACTGTGTGTTACTGTAGCAGCAGGCACGTGGAAGAAGTTATTATTATTATTATAATGTGGACGAGGAACAGGTATAACCTGCTACCCACGATCACAGTGAATTTAGCCGCACGGCATATATAGCCAATTGTAACACTACTGCACTAATCTATGCCATAGGTGAAGACTAGGAACTTTGGATATGATTGTTTGCACGCAGGTCATGCCTCTCGTTCTCATCCACCAAAAGTTGACTCAGATTCTTGTCACCTCTCTGAAATCAATAATAGAATATCTACACTCAAATAACACCCCACTAGTAACAATATTTTTATAGTTTAGGAAGTGAGGAAGAAAAGGGCCAAGGTGAGCACTATCAAGCAACCAAGTTCCACAAGCCCACCACCGACGGACAAGAGCATCCGTAGAAGCATGGCAGACCTGGTGATGGGGGCGATGAGCAGCCTCATGCCCAAGCTTGCCCAGCTGCTGAAAGCGGAGTACAACCTGCAGGCCGGTGTGAAGGAGCAGGTCAAGTCCCTCTACAAAGAGCTCAAGAGTGCTCAAGCCGCGCTGTGCAAGGTCGGCCAGGTGCCATGGGACCAGCTCGACGAGCAGGTCAAGCTCTGGTCATGCGACGTCAGGGAGGCTTCCTACGACATCGACGACATCCTTGACAGCTTCCTTGTGCATGTCCGGTGCTGTGATTCATCCGTGGAGAAGGGATTGCTCAAACGCCAAGTGCAGAAAGTGTCCAGTTTCATTAAAAAGCACAATGCCCGCCGCGATATCAGCATCGCCATCCAGCGCATCAAGAGAAAATGTCCAGGAGGTGACAGGGCAGCATGAAAGGTTCAGAGTCGCTGATTCTGTGGCCAGGCCAGCCACTGCATCGATGGTTGATCCTCGTCTTGCCAGCCCTTACTTCCGTACAGAACGCGGACTCAGGCAGGGTGATCCTATGTCGCCCGTCTTATTTAACATCGTTGTTGATATGCTAGCTCTTCTTATTAATAGAGCAAAAGCCGATGGTCAAATAAGAGGAGTCATTCCCCACCTCATCGAGGATGGTTTATCAATCCTTCAATATGCAGATGACACCATTATCTTTATAGACCATGACCCAGAACAAGCAAAAAACTTGAAGCTGCTTCTTTGTGCTTTTGAACAACTATCTGGGCTTAAAATCAATTTCCACAAGAGTGAAATCTTCTGCTATGGAACAGCCAAAGAGATGGAATCATATTATACTAGTCTCTTTGGGTGTAATGCAGGACAATATCCGTTCAGATATCTAGGGATTCCAATACACCATAGACAACTCCTGAATTCTGAGTGGGGAAAAGTTGAAGAACGTTTTCAACAGAAACTCTCTTGCTGGAAAGCAAAATACCTATCGTATGGGGAAGATTGATATTACTTAATTCCGTCTTAAGCAGTCTACCCATGTTCATGATGTCCTTCTTCGAGATTCCTAAGGGAGTACTCAAAAACCTTGACCATGTCAGATCAAGGTTCTTCTGGCAAGGATCTACTGACAAACATCAGTATAGACTTGCTAGATGGGACATGCTATGTCGGCCTAAGGATCAAGGGGGCCTGGGTATCTTGGACCTGCAATTGCAGAATAAATGCTTATTGGCCAAGTGGTTGATTAATCTTCTTAATACGAAGAGCATATGGCAGTCCCTATTAACTAATAAATACCTTTATTCCAAAACACTTACTCAAGTGACTGCTAAACCAAATGATTCCCATATTTGGAGAGGCCTCATGCGTATCAAAGATGAGGTTCTTGCTAAAGGTTCATTTGAGATTAAAGATGGGACCAATACGAGATTTTGGAATGACACATGGGTAGGTGACAAGCCTCTGAAAGTTAAGTACCCCTCCCTGTATAATATAGTGCGGGATCGCAACGCTACAGTCACGAAAGTAATGTCCACTAACCCCCTAAACATATCTTTTCGTAGGGCTTTGGTGGATAATAAGCTTTTAGATTGGCTAAATCTAGTAGCACAGATTTCTAGTGTTGAACTGGTGGAAGGGTCAGACTTCTTTAGATGGAAGTTAACCAGATCTGGGCTATTTTCTATCCACTCGTTGTATCGCCATCTCATAGATACACAACCACCTTTTCATCATAGGAATATCTGGAAAATAAAAATTCCTCTAAAGATCAAGATCTTTCTTTGGTTCCTACAAAAATGGGTGGTCCTAACCAACGACAACCCCGCTAGGAAAAATTGGAAAGGGAGTCAAAAGTGTACCTGTTGTAATATGAATGAGACCATCCAACACTTATTCCTTGACTGTCCCATTGGCAAAATAGTTTGGAGGATTATTTTCTATGCTACTAATCTGACTCAACCAAGATCCATCAGCCATATGTTTGGTAGCTGGCTTTTTAATCAACATAAGAAGATCAAAAACATGATCTGGGTTGGAGTGTCTGCAATGTGTTGGGCTATCTGGAGATGCCGGAATGATGTTATTTTTAATAAGATCAAAACTAACTCTGTTATGCAGGTTATTTTCAGAGGAGCTTATTGGCTATGCTTCTGGGCCCAGTTGCAGCGTGAAGATCAAGCCAAGGACACCCTCTCTTTGATAAGCAAGAAATTGGAGTTAATTGCTTTAGAGATATGTAATAAAGGGTGGAAACAATTTTATTGTTTGCTTTAGTGTCCTGGTCTTTGTCTTAGACCGTGGCTTTCTATTCTTTGTTTTTCCGAGACGATGTAATAATTGGCTGTGTACATCCCTGGATGTAGAGGCCGGATATTTATGTATCCTTTGTCTAAGAAAAAATCAACAAGTCAAGCAGTGAGCTCATGTCGATGCTGCAGTCGTCCCCACAGCAGGACGACTTGTCCAATACCAAGATGAAAACAGTATCAGTTTTCGGACCTGGTGGGTTGGGCAAGACCACTCTTGTGAAGGCTGTGTATGACAAGCTAATTGGGGATTATGATTGCAGTGCTTTTGTTTCTGTTGGCCGTACTCCTGACTTGAAGAAAGTAATCCAGGCGACCCTTATCAAACTTAAAAAAGGAACGATACATGCATTTCAATTTTGCGGTGCTGCACGAAATAAGTCAATTTATCGATGAACTACGAGAGTTCGTGCTTCAACACAAGAGGTACACTCAACACTCAGTTTTGAAATTTCTTTTCAGTTTGTGGCACCGTCATCTAGTGTATAATACTCTTTCCCTCGTGAGAAATATGTGGAGCTTTAGGGCAAATTAAGCCAATTATTTAAAATATTTAATTAAAAATAACTATTTTTGCACTATTTTTGGTTATTTGAAACTAATATGAGTACATTTACCATTCGTACACACTGAACATTTAATTCTCCTGAAATACAATTTCATGGAAGTGTACTTGTGCTATGTTATTATAGATACGTTTTGTAACAAAAATACTAGTCAAAGCTCTATTTTGCACTTCTAAAACGTAGCTTATTTGTGGTGGCAGGGAGTACTCAATTTCCGTTTCTAGTTGTTTGTGTGCTTCTTTATTTTATTGATGCATACTCCCTCCGTCCCAAAATAGATGTCATTCTCGCTTCCCGAGAAATCAGCTTTTTTCAACTTTCACTAATTTTATCTTAAAAGGTATTCATATCGAACGTACACAACTAGTATCATTGGAAAGATCTTTAAATCTAGTTTTTTAACAAATTTATTTGGAAATAAAAATGTTACACATATTTTCTATAAATCTAGTCAAAGTTGAGAAAGTTTGACACGCACGTTTCCCATAGCGTCCTCTATTTTGGGACGAAGGGAGTATGCTCTAGACAACTATTAATTTAATTAGGTATTATTATTAATCGATGAATTGTGCACTATTTTGTGGATAGGTATTTTATTGTCATTGACGACATCTGGGAGACACGGTCATGGGACACAATCAAATTGGCAATTGATAATGAAAATAGCTGTGGAGGTAGAATAATCATAACAACTCGTATTTTGGAAGTTGCTACAAAAGCCGGTGAAGTTTACAAGCTACAACCACTTCCTTATGATGACTCTAGAAACTTATTCTCTACAAGAATTTATGGTCATGATGGAAGAAATTGTATTGACAATCACTGGGTATCATATATCTGATAAAATTCTAAGGAAATGTGATGGTATACCTTTAGCTATAATTACAATGGCTAGTTTATTGGTGGGAAAACAAAGAGAGAAATGGTCTGAGATATACAAATCTATTGGTTTTGGCCTTAAGGATAATAAGGAAGCGGAAAGTACTAACACAATGGTGTCCTTTAGCTACTATGACCTGCCTTCACATCTAAGGTCTTGCTTGGTGTATCTTAGCGTATTTCCAGAAGATTGTATCATCCCTAAAGCTGAATTAATTTGGAAGTGGATATCTGAAGGATTTGTTCATGAGAGACAAGGAATGAGGTTATTTGAAATTGGAGAAGGTTACTTCAATGATCTAATTAACAGAAGCATGATCGAAGCAGAAGATAGCAATCATGATGGAAGAACCTGGGGTTGCCATGTTCATGATATGGTGCTTGATTTCATCCGGTCGGTATCATATAAAGAAAACTTTCTCACTATATCAAATAGAGAAGATGACAATGGCCAATGCACACTGAAACAGAACACTGTGCGTAGGTTGGCTCAGCAAAATAGGGTCATGGGGCTGACTCGTCGAGCTAACCATGTGGACATGCAAAAAGCAAGGTCATTTATCGGCTACGAGTGTGTTATCGAGAAGAGCTTCAAAATTCTACGTGTGCTAGCTATAGAGAAGTGCAAACCTATGGGTGGATCCCCAATCCGTATTGAGTATCTGGGGCACTTACATCAATTGAGGTATCTCAGTCTACATGGAACAAAGATTGATAAGATCGCTAGAGAAATAGGAGATCTAAGGTTGTTGCAGATGCTGGACTTGTCAGGATCTGACATTGTAGAATTGCCATCGAGCATGAGCTTGCTCACACTGCTGCTGTGCCTTCGTATTTCATTGAGCCCTAATGTTGAGGCGGGCAAAGAGGTTGTTTCAGTGGGGAAGATGACATCCCTAGAGGAGCTGTGCATACTTTTCGTGGGCGACAGGTAGTCTGCAAGGCGGCTTGTAATGGAGTTGAGAAGTCTGATCGAACTCAGGGTACTCTCGATTTGTGTCAACTACGATAAGGAGATTTTTCGAAAGATCCGATAACGGCTTTCATTGAATAAGCAGGATGAAGTTTTTATACAAGAGTGCACAAGATGTGCTGACACACATACTTGACAGGTAGACCTGTCAAATGCCACCCCTAATTTAAATTAGACTGATATTACACGGTATTGTAGGCAACTCGAGAAAACAAAGTGTAAACTACGATAAGGAGATGGAAAGAGATCTTCTGGAATCTCTGCCACATCTCCCCAAGCTGCAGAATCTAGCAATTGGTTATTGCTTTGATGGGAACAAAAAACAAACAGTCAAGTGGGAAGCAGAGTCTGCCCTACCGCGGCATCTAGGAGTCAATGGCGTAGCTACATCGTTGGAGGAGCTAGCTGCGATAATAAGCTCCGACAAGATGGATGTGGCGGCCATGAAGTCTCTACAGGAACATGTGAACTATCACTATCTGGTTGGGTCATAGTACACGGATGATATATTTCCAACAACCACATGGGAAGGAGCTGGGTTTGTTCTCTCCCAGCATATCAGACATTTACATGTAGGTAAAGCCAAATTCTGCAAGCTGCCATCGTGGATTAGTCCTTTGTGTCTTCCTAATCTCGCCTATTTGTCCCTATACCTGGACGCCGTGGATGAGCAGGACCTGAAAATTCTCGGCACGTTGCCAGAGCTCTGTTTTCTTTACCTGATCTCGTGGTCCTCAGCAACAATAAGCAATGTTAGTGACAGTGGTGCTGGCTACTTCCAAAAGCTGTGGTACTGCAGAATTATTTCTCGTTTATGTGCGGGCCTTAAGGGACTGTGGTTACAGTGACAACTTCGGCCTAGAACATCTTCCTTGGCTTCAGGAAATCGAGGTCCTAATCTTGTGCACAGCTGCCACTGCTGAAGAGGTGGCCCAAGTGGTGGCGGCACTGAGGCGCGCAGCTAATGTCCATCCCAACCGTCCTGTACTTGTCATATCCAAGTTCGACACGGGCAACTACCTGCAGTACTATGATATTTTCCTCCCTACTATATCTGCACAAAACAACGCGAGAAGCAGTTTTATTATACTCATCGTATTCCCTTGATTAATTTCCACATTCAGCAGACAGGCATACATATTCAGATGCCAGAGGAGCAAGACTGAGGCACGCAGGATGCAGCAGCAGCAGTATCTCAATCCTGTAGCAAAGGGAATCCATCCATCATTCAATTCAATCCATGGTTAGCAATTTCTGCACTTGTTCAACCAGCACTCCATTTGATGACATGCAGCGGTGGTGGCATTTGATGACATGCAGCTGGCTGAAGCATGGGCTGATCGATACCTGTAAGCCATTTATCAGAGGCTCCAACCGAATATGAAAATTCTTCAGCATACTAAAACACTATTAGGATTCAAGAAAAACATTGTCATTGTCATTGTAATGTTTATAGTTTCTTTTTTTGAACGAAGTATGCGTTTGAGGACAAGAAAACAGAGGAAAGTGGTCTCCGCTGAACACAGCTGATACAAGTAGGGTTTACGAGTCTAAGACTATCCTCACTCTTCATACTCTAAATCCATATTCTAACAAAAATATTCTGTCCTGATTATCGAGATTGTCTCCTCTATTTCAGTTTCTCCCGCATTCATCCATCCTCTATATCTCTACTCTATATCAACTACTAACAATAGGACCCACATGTTTGTAAATAAATTTTGTCTAAATATCTCCATGTGAGATCTTGTTTTAAAGAATTTATTGAAACGAATTTAATGGTGTAATCGGAATTTAATTTGGTTTTTTTGTTTTGTAAGTTATAACATTTTTTAGTTAGTTAAAACCGTAGAGCCAGCCACTGCATGTCAGAGCTGCGCAGGCTCTCTCCTGCTCGTGCCTTCTGTGCATGCTCTCTCTCCCGCGATTGGTCACCAGGCCGGTACCGGACAGACGCTATCCCGCTGAGAATAGCGGACGGATGCTGCTCCTGTAAAATAGCGTACCCTTTTACAGCACCCGCTGTAGCTGTTTTTTCTGCTATACGCGTTTCTAGGATGGGATAGAGGATGCCAGTGCGGTGCAGCTCCGGAGTTCGATTTCTTGGAAGCTGTGGGCCTTGCAACATCAATTTTGATCACGGTTTGGTGCCCTTCTGTGTGGAGATGGATTGATTGGTCCTAAATCCAAGTACTCCCTCCATTCCGAAAAAATGTCATTTTAGAATTTTAGACATCTTATTTGATCATCCGTCTTATTTAAAAAAATATAAATATTTTTTATCTCGTTATAACTTATTTTATCCCTAGAGATACTTTAATAATAATTAGTTTATTTTATAATTTGCATAAAATTTTTGAATAAAATAAATGATGTGTCTGAAAAGTAAAAAATAACACTTTATTCGGGACAGTAGGAGTAAATAACTGGAGCAGGTCAACAGTCTACAAGCGTGTCGTTCCGTGCTCCCCTTGTTTCCCGTGCCTACATCTTATTTTTGTGCGTTGTTTTTTCTCTCGGTTCAAACCGACATGAAGAGCCGATTTAAGAAATAAGATATACACGGTTTGCTAGCTCCAGCGTTAGATTCGAACCATGTTGGCACTTCTCGCTCCTATCGGTTCAATTTCCAATCACGCTGGAGCTGCTCTAATGGGCCAACCTAAGGCGCGAATGGGCCTGTGGTCTTAATCGTAGAACTACCTAGTATGACGCTACTTATCAGAGTTTAAATTCTAGTTATCGCACATTTTCTGAATTTATTTTAGGATTTAACGGCGTTGTGCTTTTAGTGGTAGGCAACGTTTCCATCGACAGCGAGACGCCAGTGGTGACTTCGTCAATCTCGAGATCTGCCGGCGCAGTCTTTCGGAGGTACTTACAGGGGTAGGGTTTGTGTGCGTGTGTTTACAGGAGTGAGTGTACGTGTGTTGTGAGCATCTGTGTCTGTACTGTGTAATTCGCAAAAAGAAAAAAAAGGCCAACCTAGGCCTTTAACCATGCCAGGTCGGAACACACCGAGATTCTCTAGTCGTGCCCTCCCATTATTTTTCTTTTTCTTATTTTTTATTTTTTCTGTTCTATTATTTTTGCTACCTTTTAATTTATTTTTCTTTTATTTTCTTATATATTTTTTCTTTTTTCTATTTTCATTTTGTAGTCTTTTTTCTTTCATAAGCTTTTGTTCACGTAATACATATGAGATGGTTTATGCTCCTTTTTTTTTCTTTTTTTCCTTTTCCTTTTCTTTTCTTTGGGATGTTTTATTCTTTCTTTTTTACTTTTTTTATTCTTTTTGGATATTTTTATGTTCTTTTCTTTTTCCTTTTATTTTTGCGATGAGCATGAAAGGAACTATAGTCTCACTAGATGGAGTATTCTATGCTCACCTAAGGATCAAGTAGGTCTGGGGATCCATAATCTAGATCTACAGAACAAATGCCTCCTAAGTGGCTTTTCAAACTCATAAATGAGGATGAGGTTTGGCAAACCTTTCCATGGAGGAAATATTTGAAACATAAAACTTTATCCCAAGTCGAACATATGCCAGGCGACTCATATTTTTTAGCAGGTTTGATGAAAATCAAATCGAGTTTTTATTTTGTTTGGGCAGGTTTAATTTGGGCAATGGAGAACAAGTACGTTCTGGGAGGATGCTTGGTTAGGTAATGTTGCTTTCAAAAACCAATATCCCAGTTTATATAGCATTGTTAGAAAGAAAAGTGCTACAGTGGCCAAGGTCATGAGTTCTGACACTCTTCAATTCTCTTTTAGAAGATCATTGGTTGGAAATAATCTTCATGCTTGGCAACACTTGGTAGTTAGAGTAATGAATATTCATCTAGGGGAGGATAGAGATTTTTTTTATGTAGGGTATAAAACGAAATAGGATCTTTACTGTGCAATCTATGTACAGAGCGTTGTCTGCTAACAATGTTATACCAAACACTCATATCCTGTGGAAACTAAAAATGCCACTAAAAATTAAAATTTTCATTTGGTACTTAGTTAAAGATGTGACTCTTACTAAAGAAAATTTGGGTAGAAAACAATAGAAAAGAAGTGTTAAATACTGTTTTTGTAATCTGAATGAGACAATTCAGCACCTCTTCTTCGACCGTCAAACTGCTAAATTTATCTGGAGAGTTTTACATGTATCTTCAGGGTTACCAGCACCTTTAAATGTTGAACATTTGTTTACAAACTGGTTAAATAGATTTCCAAAGAAGATAAAGTACTAAATTTTGGTTGGAGCCTGGGCTCTGTTGTGGGCAATCTGGCTAAGCAGAAACGATATTGTTTTTAACAGAGCACAAGTTTTAACTTCCTTACAGGTGCTATTCAAACGGACATATTGGATCTGCTTTTGGGTGTTGATGCGAAAGGAAGCGGAAAGACCTTGAATCATGTCGGGGTGTTGCAATTGAAACGGTGGCCATACAAGTTTTTGCTACAAATGGATGGCTCTTTACTAGTAGATTACATTATTTTTAATTTTAAACTTTCTTTTTCTGTTATTTCGAACCTTGTTGTACTTTTGGACAGATATATGTTTCTATCGATGCAGAGGCCGAAATATTAATACATATTCCCTTTTCTAAAAAATGATTTTCCAAATTTGCCACGTGTTTGGTAGCCAGCAAAAAGGTTGCTTTGCCAGGCAATCTGTGTAGCTCATCAAGGTTTTCTTTGTCCACTAGGACCAGCCAAGTAAGCAGTCCTGTGCAGGTAATCTTTGGTGCAATTATCCAAGTTTGAGTCAAATGTGGATGGCCACAATGAGTTTGGCCGCAATGAGTAATAGTTAATTTAGCTGGACGGCATATATAGCCAAATAACACTGCACTAATGTATGCAGAAGGTGATGACTAGAAACTTTGGATTGATTGCACGCAGGTCATGTCTCTCGTCACTGGTAGAGAACAGACCTTTCGTCTAACATTTAGATTGGGCTTTAGTCCGGGTATTTTTTTTTTGTTCGGGACTAAAAGGGTCTTTAGTCCCGGTTGTAGTAACCAACCGGGACTAAAGGTCCCTGGCCAACGGCTTCTGGCACGCGCTGTTGTGTCAGGGGACCTTTAGTCCCGGTCGGTATATATTTAGTCCCAGGCGGTGCCACCACCCGGGACTAAAGTTTCAACCCCGGTTCAAGGCACCGCCCGAGACAAAAAAACAGGCGTTTAGTCCCGGTAGCTAATTCCAATCAGGACTAAAACCCCCCTTGTATATATAACCTTCAAGCTCCGTTCTTCCTCCTCTAGCCCGAGCTAGCTCTGTTCTTCCACTCCCTTATGTGTTCTTGCTCTGTTCTTCGGCCATCACATGATTTCTTGCGGTCTACATCTGTTTTTTGGTTTTAAAGGTAACTAACTTCATTCTCACACCTCCATTACTACTCTATGTCATTGCATTGTCTATAAATGATTAGAAATGTAGATATAAACTATATTGTCCTTTATAGTGCATTTCTTGATTTGTAGCCTCTTAAGCTTATATTCACTTGATATTTTGTTTTTTTATGGATCAAGCATAAAGTTGTTTATATTCACTTGATAGTTTGTATGTTTGGATTGATGAAGCTTAAAGAGGAAAATAATAGAATGTATATAGAGCCTTTTTTATTATGGGAATTTAATGTTAAATTTATAGCATTTTAACAAAAATGAATATAGACCGTAGATGGCGACTCCTTCTGGGTCCTCGACCTCTCATCGGGTTTAAAAGCGACTTAGGCCGTACCTCCCTCTCATTGCGTACGATGAGTGTAAGCAGAAAATTGTCATGGAGTTTCGAGTGAGGAAGGAGTGTCCCAACAAGGGTCGTTGTTGGCACAAAATGTGGTTCTTGTGTCACAACACACCAGCGAAGCCGGATACGATCTCAAGAGCGTCTGAGCTTACAAGATCCAGCTAGCTTCAAACCCGAACAGAGAGTGCCGATAACCCTCAGGCGTGCCAGTCAATTTGACCTGCAATTGACAAGGAAAAGATAGTAATCAGTAATCACAGGGCGGAACTAACCGGTGTGTCCAGGTAGTTCCAACTATGTGGCTCTGAGAGCCGATTTAATCGGAAATCGACTAAAGAGTCGATTCCGGCATGTATGCATGTTTTGCCATGGAAATAGATACTGAATTGATGCATAATCGATTGATATGTATGGTCAGATAGATCAATCTACATAAAATAAGTCTATGCAGATAGTTGTAATAGATTAAAGCACAATCGATTAATGTTAGCATGTCGAATCATTCAGTTCAGACTGTCTGAACGTCAAACAGACAGAAATGGCGGGGAACAATCGGTTAACTGGTTTTTCTCGTGAAGGACAACTGCATCGGCTAATTAGCCGATCTAGGGTCCGTGAAGCAGAAAACTTAGCGGTGACTAGTTCCAAGTATAAACCTAAGATTGATACGAAGCTGGTCTAGAAGGCCTGCGGCTTTGCATCAATTTAGATTTATTCCCGAAAATAATCACAAGTAGATCTAAAAGAATACAAAGCTGGTCTAGAAGGCCGGCGGCTCTGCATTCATTTAGATCGACTCTTGCTAAGCTCTCTCATCACGTACGAACAAGATTACGATAGTACTGGCCGAATCGAGTGAATATCATAATAAAGCAAAAACATGAACGAGACATAAATGATATTTTTCATGTGGATCTAAGGCCAATATTATGCAATCTTGATCGGGCAAAGAGATGTTATATTGATAAATAAACAATAAACAACAAATAACATCTTGATAACTTAATGAATCTAATTAAGATGCCAAATTAGTTAGAACCGATAACTAACCCATGCACATAATCAAGCTTAACCTAAGCTCTCGTCCACCGGATGACGTTAAACATAGATTAAACAAGCAAACAAACATGAATCGATAACTAACCCTTATTTGATCTAATCCCACGTCCACCGGATGACGCTAAACTCATATCAAATAAGAATCAACCCCAATCTACGATGCTCCCATGTCCACCGGATGACATTAAAGAGACAAAGCTTAGCGAGGCATGACGGTACTTACAAGCAAGCCTACGTCCACCGGATGACACTCAGCCCGATTGAAGAACTTGCCGAGATCTACGTTACTCCTACTCCTAAGGTTTGGCCGGGGCCGAAAGTTGTGTTGTAATGATGTGTGTTCTGTTACAATAGCCAGGGCTTATATTTATACCCAGGGCTTTGATAGAGTCCTACTTGAATTACAACTCAAGATAAATACGGAAACTAACAAACTTTTCTAAATTAAAGGTAACTTGGAATTTAATCTTTCCTTTCTTTATTGGACTCCGAACATGGTCATTCCTTGGCGCCGGAGACCTGTGCTGACGTCATCAATCGGCTATTTCCTTCAACTGCACCGCCTGCGCTTCAGCCCAACAACCGATTCCGGGACCTGATCGACTATCTGTCTGGGCCTCTGCCCGAAATCGGCTATCTGCTCTTGGCATCGACTATCTGCACCCAGTCCAGATTTTGGTGTAAACATATGCCCCCCAATTTTGGGATAAACTGGTTTTATTCCAAAATTAGCACTGAGCCCTAATCGATCTCCATCTTCAAAACGTAACCGAAACACAGTCTCCCGCTCAGCACTTCAAAGCTCTGCAAACTGAAACCCTAGCCAAGAAATCCTCTGTTGCTCCTCCAGTCTCGATCTGCCTTCTTCAAGAATCCGCAAGCAATGGCGACTCCTTCTGAGATTCCCGAGGTATGAATCTTACCAATCTGTCTCCCAATCATGAATCCCCACTCTATCGGTCACATCTATTGCCCTTCTGCCTCAGGACTCAAAAAATGATATCTTGATTCCGCTGAGGGACGCTCCGACCGCTTTCTTCCTAGGCTCCGACCGCGGAGTTCATCAATCAAGAGACTAACCAGATCCCCTTCAGAGGTTCACTGATGGATGCATCTTCATGGTCCAGGCAGCCCTTTCAGAATTGGCCGAGCATGCCCAATGGATGGAGAAACTGGTTCCACCGTATCTCAGAAAAGAAAAGAGGAGACTGGGAGCTGCGCAATCTGAGCCAATGCCTTGATCTTTCTCTGTGTGATATGAAAAAGAATGAACCTCTCCTAATTGCTGCAAGTTACTTTTGGTCCAATTCTCTGAGCGCCTTTGTATTTGGAGACGGGCCAATGAGCATCACCTTGGGCGATATTCATATGCTGACTGGCCTTCAAATCACCGGGTCTTTCCAATTGTGGGATCTTCACTCAGGTGGCAAAAAGAAGTTCCCCAAGTTGCACGAGTACAAGGGCTGGACCGGCTACATCAAAACCCATCAGCAAACAACCTCCAGCATCAGTGATAAAGAATACATAGCCTTCTTGATCTTGTGGCTAGAAAGATTCGTTTTTTGCGGCGTTTCCTTGGGACTGGCCTATCCCTTCAAGGCCCTTGCAGAAAAATTAGCTCAAGGCAATTCAATCCCCTTAGGTAAAATTTTGCTGGGGTCTGCTTACAGATTGATGAACCGAATTGCCGGCTATTTGCTAAAAGGGGAAGAAGTTCGGTGCATAACAGGTCCCTGGTGGTTGATTCAATTATGGCTCAACTTATATCTGCACAGGATGGTCAGGCCGAACCTCAACAACCTCAATTACCCCTCCATCAACTATGCAGAAGAAGACAGCAACCAGACTACCAGGGGCTGTCAGAATTTTGGAGAGGCTGCCTCAACCATCATCATCAACATGAATCGGGGAACCTTGCTTGAGAAATTCTACAGAGGCTTGGGACCAGACACCTTGATTTGGTTCCCATATGAAGATGATAATGATTTCCCAATGCCCTACACTTTCAGATTCAGTACAGGATGCTCTGATGCCGGAGCCACTGAAATTTTCAACATTATCATAAAGCCCTGCACACTGCCAGTTGATTTCAAGCACCTTCGGGGTACTAGCAGTAATGAGCCTAGCTGGCCTTCATACGAATTCTATTATCCCAATGTTACAGCAAGACAACTGGGTTTTGGCCAACTGCCCCCCAAGCTTCCATTTCTACATCTTCTGAGGCCCAGAGATGAAATCACTGAGATGTTGGAAGCCGACAGAGTCTTCTCATTGGGAACAGACTTGCCAACTTACACTGTAGAGCATTGGAGCCTCATATCAATGTCCCATGAGACTTTTGATCACTGGTGACAGCAATGGCATGCTCATCTCTTCTGCCAAAGGATCCATGATAGATGCAGAGCCCTGGACCCAAGCTTCAACTCTACCTTGGCAGTAAGTATACTAACCGATTTTATTTCAACCAGCTGCAAATTGTGTTCTAACTCCTACTAATGCAGGACCCAGAATCCAATCCACCAGAGAAGATCAACTATTATCCTTCTTGCCCAACTGCCAGGTTAGGCTCTCAGGCCCCATCTTTGAAGAAGATGATGAAGGCCCTGTCGGGCCCCTACTTTTGGGGTCCACCGTACATCCGTATCAGTCCCTGGATCAGTAGCTAATACGAACAGGTTAAACAAGATTGATATCAAAATAACCATACTTTTATTACTAACGTGGAAAACACATTTACAAGGTTTATATTTACAAAGATGGGCCATTGGCCTACAACAAACATCAGAGTCCAACACGGCGTTCCTACGACATCGTGGTTCCATTCCTACAGGCAACTTGGAGTGCGGACGTAAACCTCAGTCTTTAGCTCATTCTTGTGATCCATCACTTCTAGTCTCTCTTGCTTGAATCTCCTTGGTCGCAGTGGCATATCTCCATCCTTAGGTATGACCTTATAGATTCATCCATGCGCGAATTCCATCCTGGCGTGTACTCCTGCTGTTCCATCCTCGCGTAAATTCTGCAGCTGCATCCTTGCGTATGCTCCCATGCTAAATCCCTGAGAATATAGTATCGAGTGGGTTGAGTACATAAAGTACTCAGCAAGCCTAACAGGGAGGAAATGAAAGGTGGAAAGGGAAGGTAGGATTATAGTGGCAAAGGTGGTGAAGAGTAGGAGTAAAATTATGTTTATAAAAAGGAGGTTTGGGCCCTGGGAGAGCATTAACCCTTCTCGCCAGTTCCCGGAGTTTAATTAATTATTCACAGCTTACCAGATCATCACAGTTCAGATTCTCAATTATTACAGTGGTTGTCCCTAAACATAAGTGACCTCATCCCGGCGGTTGCCCATGACCAAGGGCGTGGCTATTCGAATAGGATTTGGTAAACTCTGCAGAGGTGTACAATTTTCCCCACACGATAATCCAATCCCGTCCGTGGCCAACGGTAAGGAAAGGACTAACAAGCGTCCGTACCCAGATGGAGCTACCTAAGGATCCATATAACACCATCACGAATTAATCAGGGGTCGGAAAATCACACAGCGACTTGCATGAACCCTATCATGCAATAAACAGAATTAAGCGGCCCAGTGGCCCAGAAATTAATAAGCGGCTCGAACTCGGCCCAACAGAAATATTACGTGGGGCCAGTATCCCCACGCCAACTGGACATGGGGCCAGTATCCCCATTCGGCTCCTGACAACCCGTTGCACCTCTAGCCTCCAGATAGATGTTATACTTCAACCTTACGGGGTGTGGAACACAGGTCTACCCATATAGACATGTGGCTGTACGAGTTTTTGACCAGGTGAGAGTGGCTTATGACTAATCCATTTATGACCAAGACAAGCATCTCCAAGTAGGAACCCACTCCGGGCGAACCTACCCAAAGGTAATTTCACATCGCATGAAATTACCTCCCGCTTGCTCAGTCGAACAGTTTTAGTTATCACAGCATGTTAGGATTCATGTTCACATATCAGAATTCATGTTCATAGGTTTAATCATAGCAGAATTATTATTTAAGCATTTACACAAATATCATGAAATAAATCAGATTTATTTAGTTTAGGTGGTAGAATGGGAGGTGTAGGTTTGGTGGTGGAGGTGGTGAATATGGTGGTAGTGGCATGATATGTGGAGGAGAGAGGTAGAAGGTATGGATGGGTGGTGGTGGTTTATATGGTAGGCTTTTGGTGGAGAGGATATTTATGAGTTTTCGAGGTAGGGGAAATGTAGGTGGCAAGGTGGAAGGGAAGTTAAGGTTTGTGGTGGTTTTGGTGGAGGGAGTTATTTAAGGAGAGGGAAGTATTGGTAGGGAAAATATAGAGTGGATGGGTGGGAAAGGGAAGTTAGACTTGCCTTCACTCGATGACGGTCGTATCCATGTTTTGGGATCCTGATTCTTGACTTCTGTTGTTCCTTTGTCTTCATACACCATGCTTTGGGATTTCTCCATCTTCTTGTGGTTATGCCTCTGGGTGCCTTCAGGTTATCTTCACGTCGTCTTCTATCCTACGCCATCTAGCATTGACAAGCAAAGAACCCCAAACAAAAGAAAATAATACAAGCACAGTCAAAATAACATAGAGAAGGGAGGAACGATCCTAACTAGGCAGGTCCTAACTAGTGGAGAGGTTTCTAGTAGGGCTATCATTATCATGTGAATCTGAAGTAGAAAGCCTGACCAATTCATCATAAATAACTTGATCGTCTTCTACGGATCCACAAGGAGGTTAGCAGCACATACGCACATGCATATGTATGTGCCTCGGGTTAGAGTGGTTAGGTACGTATATATATATGTATCCATATACACATACAAAGGGTTAGCGGGGTGTAATACCTCCGGTATTACAGTTAATTAAAAACTGCCATGTCATCATATTTATTTTAAATCATCTGTATTTGATTGTGTTTAGGGCTTCTAGAGTGTCTTGTTTGATTTGGTTAATCTTTGTGCTAAACCTTTTGTATTTTGAAAATAGATTTAAATTAAATTAGAAAATCTTATTTTAAGCCTATAATAGGCCCAAAATCCTAATCAAAAACTAATTGGATTTTGGTAAAAGTGCCTTAATAAAAGTTGTAGGTATTTTAAAATGGGGCAACTTTTATTTCGGGTGATTTTGATGTTCTTTTTTAAATATTTGAATTAAACTCAAATTACTATGTTTAAATTCAAATTTAAAAATTCATTTTCAAAAATATCAAGAATTTGGTAAAACTTCCTTAATAGAAGTTGTAAATCTCAGTGAGTAGAGCAAATTTTATTTTGGACATTTTTCAAGTTCTTTAGAAAAAAAAGTAATTTTAGAAATATAGTTTGAAATTCAAAAACCCCTTTTATCCCCTTTGCTGTAGTTTCAAAATTATGCAAAATTTGAAAATACTTCAAAAACCAAAAATGTGTATCTTTTCTTGCTCTACAATCTTTGTTTTGGGAGTTTTCAAAGTTCTATTTTGTTTTGGGGTGCAATTTGCAAAATTCCAGTCAAAGCAGCTAGTACAAGTCCTGTAGCAGCATCACTCCCACCTCTTGCACAGTGCGCGGCACGCCGCCGGCGCGGCCGACGCCATGTCGTCGCCATTCCGCGCTGCTCCCGCGCCCGTGTCGCGCGCATCGTGATCGTGGGGTCACCCACGACCTTTTCCTCGCCTCCCTGCCCCGTATAAAGCCCCAAGGGCGCCCTGGCCGTCCCTCCCGTCACCCTTGCCACCGTGGGCTCGAGCTCGGTCTACGGTAAAATTCGCCGCCGGCAAGCTACCGTCATCCAATTACTCGTGCAGCCAGCTTCTTCACGTAGTTGCGCACCTATTGCTTCCCTGCGTGTGAGCTGTGGGGTTTCAGACGTTCCGAGACGCGCATCGTCGTCTTCGGCGGCGGCCAGAGCACCGCCGCGGTCATCTCCATCATTCTAGCTTGCTACGGTGAGTCTCCACCCTTAAGGTCTCACGTTTTAGGATGTATAGGCCTTACTGATGCGCTGGAATGAGGTCGTTTCCATTATGGTGCTTTAGAGCTACCGGAGCGGGTCATCGTCGCCAGGACAGCGCAGCCGGAGCCGCCACGGTCGTCGAACTTGGTCGTTCGTTCCTTCTCTGCGCCAGCCTGCTGCTCCTGTTGACTTGTGGTGAGCCCCTGGAACTTCCGCGCACCTCCCTAGGACCTCTACCGCCCTGTCCTCGCCGGTACGCAGTACTCCGGCGCGGCCGGGCCGCCATGTGTAGCTGCGAGCTTGCCACGAGCTTCTGTGTCCTTGGGATAGGTTCCTAGGTGGGTGAGCTGGGGTCTGGGGTGTCGGTTTGAGGGTGGGACCGCGGCGTCGCCGCGCGCGTCGCGCTGCGAGCAGAGAGCGGGAGGAGGAAGAAGGTGGGAGAGCGGCTGACGGGAGGGCCCCGCTCGTCAGCGGCTATGAGGAGGAGAAGAGGAGCGCGGGTGTGGGCGCCGGGCCATCCTGGGCCGGCCTGTTGGTTTGGGCCGATCTGGGCCGAGTTGTGCCTTTTCTTTTTCTGAGGAGATTTCCCAACCTTTTCCAATTTTAATTAAGTTGAATAGTGTTACTCTTTCTCATTTTTGTATGAATTAATTTATTGATCCAAAAATTATAAAAAATTTTATGAGTGCTCTTTTTGATGTATAAAATTTTATAAAAATTCTGGATGTGATTTTGAATACTTTCTGTAAGCTTGAAAAATGTGCCAATTAATTAGTAAATGCAAGTTTGATGAATTTTAATTAATTATAGGTTAATCCAAAAATCATGAAATTTATTTTGGTACTATTTTAGGTCAAAGGCTATCTGTTGGTAAAATTTGGTGCCAATTTGAATTAGTTTAATTATTTGTTAATTATAGGCCTAATTAAAAGAATTAAATAAAATAGTTTATTAGCAAATGGATTTAGGTTTTATGTGTGTTTTGGGATTGTTTGTGATCCTAGGTCAAAAACCATGATGGCCTAGGGAACTTTTGACGAAGAGTTAGTTTGGCTAGTTCATGAAGGTGGTGTTGCTCTAGTAGGTTATTATTGAATTGTTGCATCATCATTTCATGTGCATTTCATTGATCATGCATCATTGCATACGTGTAGTGATCCGGTGTTCGAAGAGATTGATTGATTGATCTCGACGGAGGGAATATTCGTCAAGTGAAGTCAAGTGGTTTTCTCTGGTTTTCTGGCGAGAGTGTCAGACCTGCAACAAAGGCAAGCCCTGGTGCATTCAGCCCCTCTGTTTATAAAATTTTTATAACTCGAGTATAATCACTGCATTAGGTTGATAGGAGTTGCTTGATACCTATTCCTGATGCATTGCCCCACTTATATTACCCTGAAACCTGTTTTAAATAAAATGGTTTGAAAAATGCTTAGACCTGCTTAATTACTAGATTTGCATAAAATGCCATTTTCTGATATATGCTTGATGAACATTTACTTGCAACTCGTGCGGATGACTTTACACTTGGGTTTGAGTCCCAAGGTACGGTCGCCGATGGATTGGAAGCCGTGTGGTTGGTCGTGTACTTGGGTTAGAGTCCCAATGCATTACCGCCAACGGAAAATCAGAAATATACGTGAAGGTGTTTCGCTCGGTTGATGTGCTCTTGGGACGGCGTTTCCCATGACTTGTCGCCGGCAGGCACGAATATTAAAAACCGTCGGGGAATCTTGTACTTGGGTTAGAGTCCCAATGCAGGATTACCGGCGGGAAGGTTTAGGGACCGTTCGTTGTCGGCCTGCTGGATCTTGATGAACAGCCTAGCCACATACCATTACGGAAAGCCTAGAGTTCGGTGGCGCTATTGCTGGAACCGACAACCACGCACTGGGAGTGGAGAGATGGCGAGAGTAGCTTGTACCCACGTGGCCGGCGTGCCTGGATATGAGTGGAGTACTGTGCTCTCGGGTGGCGCAGGACCGGTTCCGGGATAGCATAGCCGTGACGACGGGTTGGTATATGCAAGCTTAAGTGCTACATATGCAGTGTGGATAGAATCCACAGCTGGGTAAACTTACTTGATTCGAATCGACGTTGCTCCTCGGTTAATGGAGACTTGATCCACTGACTTACCCCGAAAAGTGGTTCGGAACTAGGTTGTCATGGAAAGTAATGAATGAAATGAAAGAATGTTGATAAATGAGATTTGACTATGGGACTATTGATATGATTAACTTAATATTGAGAGAAGATGATGAAACTGATTAGATTGCTTTTCTGCAAAACTTCTTACCTCCTGCTAGCCTTACCTACAACCGTACATTCCAAGAGTCAAATATTTTTTTTTAGTCGGATAAGTCTTGCGGAGTACCCCGTACTCAGGGTTTGTAAACCCCTGTTGCAGGTATCTTAACTACAGGCCTACGTGGGATCGTACCGGTTGAAGGATCGTTCATGGATGAAAATATGTACATGATATAACCCCTGGGCAAGGGTATAGTTGTATGCTGCTACTCCACTACAAAACTCTGGTTTGGGATAAATGTACTCTAAACTTGTAAAGTCTTATTTTGGTAATACTTCCGCACTCTTAACTCTGATTCATACCATTTGTATAAAATTTTTGTAATACTTGCAATGCTTACAATGAGATCCTCGGGAATAGGCGGGTGCTGATGTAACCCGGCAGGTCCTCCTTAGTCATTTGGGTCATGGGTACGGCTGTCGGAGGTCACTAGTGACAATGATAGGTACCTGTGGGCCACGTGATTAAGGCGGTTCTGTTACACGGGGTTAGCGACATATACACATACGCATATGTATATGCCTGGAGATTAGGTTAGTGACACATACGCACATGCATATGTATGCACCTAGGGGCGATTAGAAAGGTGGGTGGAGAGGGGGACGGTTAGCCATGCATAATATAACACGGTGTATAGACATATATATTTATATATTTATAACGGGTTTGTACACATATACATCGCATATGCCTCTGCATGCGAGCGACTAAGATTCTATGTGTATGTGTATATTCGTGTATTTGTATACGTGACATGGTGTATACACCCACACGAATGTACGGTGCAAGTGTAACTACGGGTTAGCACGGAAAAATAAAAGGAACAGGGAAATAAATACAACTAGAATTTAAATGGGCACCAAAAATTGGGAAAGGGATATAAATAGGTAGGAAGTGATTTTAGAAGATATTTGGTGGAAGAACGACGGGATTTGGAGTTTAGATGGTGGAGATATGGATTTTAGAAATTTCGCGGGAAAAGGCGGGGAGGGAGAAAAGGAATGGGAAATATTTCTAGAAATTTTGGGAATGGAAATGGAGTGGGAGAAGATTGGATAGGGTATAGAATGTACCTAGTTTATTTAGGAATTTTTCTGGGATTTTCAGAGTTGAAGAAGGCTTATTTTTCTCTCCCATGTACGTTTCCCGTGTGCGCCTAGCAGTTTCGGACGCGTGGCCAGACTGAGAGCTCTGCTCTGCCCTGACGCTGTGCTCGTGGACTTGGTCCGCCATTCTGTGCACCGATCGGCCACCTACCCATTCTCTCCCTCTATTTCACGTGAGCCAAGCTCACGGTGAAATGGATGGGCAGTGGCTTGTTCCTATTCGCTCAAGCGACGTGGCCAGGGGCCATTCGTACTGCTGCTGGCTGCTGGCGAACAGCAAAAGAAAGAGAGGAAAGGAAAAAAAAAAGGGAAGAGAGAGAGAGAGAGAGCAGAGAACGGGATGGAGCAAAGCATGGCGGCGCTTCCAGTGCGGTAGCGGCTCCGGCGTCGCAGCGAGCTCGGCTCAGCACCGAGTTCCAGCGGCGGCGCTTCTGCAGCAGCTGCAGGGCACGGCGGCGAACGGCGGCTCCTGCTTCTGCGGCTCGGAGCCGGTTGGGCGACTCGGCAGCGGTGGCCGTGCCATCAGCGCCGACGGGCCGAGCAGCGTTAGGCGAGCAGCAACGTCGAGCGCGCGCAGGGACACAGTCACGCAGAGGCGCGCGGCAAGGAGCGGTGGATGCCCGGCTCCGGTAGCTGGGCGGCGGCGGTGCCGGCCATGGATCCAGCGTCGTGTGGCGTGGGGCTGTGGCGCCGGCCTCTGACGGGGATGGCTCCAGGGCGCGCGGTCTCGGCCCGGCGTGAGCGCTTCGGCGGCGGCGAGCTGTGCTCGGCTTTGTCGTCCGTGCAGTTTGCGCGGTCTCGGCCGGCTGGGCGTCGAGCGAGGTGGAGCAAGGCAGGGTCGCGGCTCGGCTCCGGTGGCTGGGCGGCGGCAGTGCCGACCATGGCTCCAGCGAGCTGGTTCCGAGCGGCGTCACGACGGCAGGAGCTGCAGCGGCTCTGGCTAGCAGGGAAACCACGGCGACACCGACGTCGGGCTTCAGCGCTCGAGCTGCGACGATTTCGCCTTCCTGCGTGCTCACGAGCTCAGCTCCGCTGATGGCCAAGCTGGTGAACTCGATGGCCTTTTATAGCCGGAGTAAGGCGGTGGCAATAGTAGGTCGGTGGAGGAGGTCAGCAAGAAGATATTTACCGGCATGGTCAGCTCGTTTACTGTGTCGTGGTCGACAGCACAGTCCGAGCGTTGACTTGGGGAGGGACAAGGCAGGAGGAAGAAGAAGCATATGACGGGCGGGGCCCGCCTGTAAGTGTGAAAGGAGGGGAAGGGAAGATGGGCTGGGCTGCTGTTTGCTGCCTCTGCTGAGCGCCGGCCCAAGTGGCCGAGCTGGCCCATACGGGTGAGAAAGGAGGGAAGGAGAGAAACAGCTGGGCCGCGCGCTAGTGGGCCAAACGGGAAGAAAATGAGAATGAGCCCGACAACCTTTCTCTTTTAAGAAATTATTTTCTTATTTTCCCAGAAATAAACTAAGGCAAATTTAAAATGAATCGGATTGGAATATCAAGGGGGTTTGGAAGGGAAAGGAGTCGGTATAATCCAAGGAAGAGGTCAAGGAATGTTTTCAAGGTATTATTTGAAGGAAAATAAGCCATGGAGAAATTAATTTGTGTCAAGGAAAAGGATAGGAATTTCAAGGAATGTTTTCGGTGCCTCAAATAAATTCCAGAAGGCAAACGAACATGCAAACAAACAATCAAGCATCCAAACAAACAATGTTTCAATCACAAACATTTGGAATGCAGAGAGAATGTGTAGGGTGAACTTTTAATGCAAGGTTTTCGAAAAAGGGTTTTCGAAAACGGTTTGCGAGAAATAATTAAAGTCAAATTTTAATTTGTTGGAAAATTTTAAAAAGTTCAAATTTTTAGTGAAATTTAAGATGGTGAAAAATACGGATGTTACAGGCCCCTGCCAATGTGACAACTGCTCCGTCTTCAAAAAGAAAGGCTTCATCGAGTCTTCAGCAGACGACCACCAAGAAGAAAAGAACTATGAGGAAGCCTGCCCAGGTATTTGGATGGTCCTGAATTATTTCCTGCACCATTTACTCAGCTTACCTGACTGAATCGGCTATATAATAGGCAAGCATTCAGCCGATTCAGGCACCCTCTAAAAATATTCAAGCCGAAGTCCCCCCAGAAACAATAGGCCACCAAGACACGGCTGAAAGCTTGCTGGGAATGGACGAAAATATTGCTATCCAGCAAGAAGGAGAAGGAACTCAGGTATCAATCAGATTTGCGAACACACAATCCTTCCTTGTCGAACATTTTCTGATTACCTCTAGAAATGCAGCCGAACAGCCCTCCTTCATGGAACGAGCTTGAAGAAGGGAAAACACCATCCCCTGAACATCCAGGCAAGGCTCTTCGGCTGTTAACACTTATTGTGCTTGCTCTATTGCTTACTCATTTTATTACTGTAGAACTTCAATTGATCATAGGAACATATACTGAGGCCATTCCCACTACTGAAAATAAAACTGCCACGACAGATCAACCAGGCACTTCATCAGCTCCGGTTCCTTCGATCTCCATTCAGGTGGAGCACATGTCCCTTAACTGATCAAATTATCCATGCTATCATCTCCTAACATCTTGAATGCAGGCACTGCAGCCTTCAACTCCTAGCTATTCTTTTGACTTGGAAGAATGTTGTGATGAAGGTGAATTGAGCTCCAAATCCACAATGCTGCCAAAGCCAGATTTTAAGAATCGGCTAAACGAGCTCTTGCCCCGATTGGAAACAGATCTTTTTGATCTAACCCGACGACCTGAAACAATCGATCAGGCAATTGAGCTGATCCAACAGCATACAAACCCGGCAACTCTCAGCCTCTTGAAGCAACTTGTTAAGCTCAAAAGTGCCACTCCGAGAATCAACACTGCCCACACAAACCTGACCGAGCTTGAGCAGCTGAGAAACAACAGATCGATTAACAAGCAAGAGGCCCACGTGCTAGCAGATCAGGTGAAGCTGCTGAAGAACAACATCACCTTAGTCGAGTCAGAGCTGAACCTTCTGAAGATTAGGCGTGAACAGCTGATGAAGGAGCTTGAGGACGTAAACTCAGCCATCACCCAACATGAAATTTCTGTGTCGACAAACACTGTTGATATGACCGAGAAGAGAAAACAAGTCAGCACTATGGTCATCGAAGGCAGACAGATCAATCAACACCTGAACATCCTCAATTCAACAGCCGATGAAGACCAAGAATCTGTGCAGACCGGCCATGCTCTTCATATCGAATGTATCTCTTCTATTCGGTCCTTGTTGGGCTTGTAACTTATATTCAACTTTTATGTAAACCATGTCAAGTACATTAGCCAGACTGAAGTTTGCCTTCTTCTTGCTCTGCATTCGAATCGGCTATTCAGTCAGATCCTTAGCATCTACCACAGTTCGCGGAAATCGGCTATTTAGCCGATCCAAGTAGCTGACCCACTTAGCCGATCCCAAGCAAACGGCATGATTAACCGATTCTAGGCAACCGACCGAAATAGCCAATCAAGACGTTCCAACTCCCACGCGCGGCGTCGGTTCCGGATTCGAGAAACGTGGGTAAACTCCAATATAAAATCCGCCGCGTCGTATCGTCTCCCGAGGAGAAACCGCCTTGGTGCCTTCGACTTTATAAGTAGACGCCCGGCCTGAGTAAGCAACCGCAAACACCACAGCCTTCGCTCACTCGGCCCTTGCTCTTCGCCTCTTCTTCTCGAACAGAGAAAAACAAACCTCCAAAACCAAATCCATGGCTGGCGACGGAGATCACGGCAAGCGGCCGGCTTCGGGTTCCGCTGAAGACGACAACTTCAGCCGGAGCCTGCGGGCCGTGGGTGAACAGAGGCACCGCTTGCGAGCCTGGTTAGGGTAAGGCTACGGTTCACTTCTTGATACATTGATCCGATCTAATCTGACCATCGCCGTCTTATGCAGTGATGTGGAAACCACCGGTGCTGGAGGCTCGGGAACCGGCGCCGGGCCGTCTTAGGCCGCCCCTGCAGCCGCTGGAGCCACTCCTGGTGCGGGTGCTACTGCTGGCCCGCCTCACGACCGTCGTCGCTGGGTGTCGTCCCGGCAGTTGGCCATTTACAGCAGGTAAATCAATTTGCATCCACGGCATTGATCTCTTTCGATTCTGACATATCTACTTCTTTGTCAATCTCAGCCAGGCCCGCCTGATTCCTTTCCCGCCAGGGGCACCAATTGGTATGGACACCTGGCTTCGCCGAACTGCGCCTCCTCAGGACCCCCCTCAAGATCCGGCCCCGAGCGCTGGATCAGAATCGGGGTCTTCTGACGGGTCCTACACCGCCGCCGACGGTCGCCAATTCCACCACCAGATGGTGGAGTACCATAACCTCTATTCAGAGGCTACGAAGGAGAATGGCCGGCTGCAGGGCGTCAACGAAGCCCAAGCCGCTGTCCTTAAGGCTGCCGAAACCGAGGTGGCCAGGGTGCAAGCCCAACTCGCCGAATCGGACGCCGCAGTGGCAGGTAATACCTTGAAGTCCTTATTGTGACGCGCTGATGATCATCTTCATGCTGACCCTTCTTTCCTCTTGCAGCCCTGACCGCGCAGCTTGAAGAGTTGCGTGTGGCCGCCGAGACCGCCGCCAATGCCGTCAACGCCCGTGGCAACACGCAGGCGGAGCGGCTCCTGGATGTTAACCACCACGTCTCCCAGGTGGCCATGGCTGGCGTTCGTCACGGTGCCACCGGGGCTCTCACAGCCGCGCGACTCCATTCCGGCATCGCCCTGGAGGCCGTCGAGCCCAGGTTCCCGGAGGGCCAGGACATGGAGGAGGCCAGTGCCCAACTGGCGAACTTCTTTCCTCACGCCGACGAGGTCGCGGCTGTCACCGACGCTCAGGACATCATAGATAGAGCCACGCATGATTAGAATGTAATAGGGCTCCTGTAAATATGACCAGAAATGAAAACTTTGTTCAAAATCATCAATCTGATTTCTATATGTCCGGATACATATTCTCTTTTTTATTTTTATTTTTGAACTAAAGGCGATGTAATCACATCGGCTGTTACACTCCATCGTGAGTGTTTCTTTTTGCGCTAAAGGCGATCCGTTAGAACGAAATCGGCTGTTACAGACTCTTATATTTTTGTTCTGAAGGCGATCCTCCTCATAGAATCGGCTGTATAAGCCAGATCGTGCATCGATCGGCTATCATCCCCCAATTGGGATACTAGGATAATATTTCTTCAGATATTTCCCATTAATCGCCTTGACAAATCTCCTTCCTTCCGTATCTTCGAGTACGTAGGCATTACCGGGCGCACATTCAACAACTCGATACGGGCCTTCCCAATTTGGTGACCACTTGCCGAATCGGGTATCTTTGGTTCCGATAGGCAGGATAGTCTTCCATACCAGCTCTGATTCGGCAAAGCTCTTCCCTCTTACTTTAGTGTTGTAATACTTAGCTACCCGTATCTTATTAGCTTCGATGCATTCCAGGGCCTTGAGCCGATGGTAATGTAGATCTTCAAGACTGTCCATCATGATATTCTTATACTCACCGGCTTTAAGCTCGTTCTGTAACTTGGCACGCCGCGTCTCGGACTGAATTTTCCAAGGAAGAACAGCAGCGTGTCCATAGACCAACTCATACGGTGTAGCCTTAGTTGATCCGTGCTGAGCCATCTGGTATGCCCACAGAGCTTCACTCAGCGTCAAGTACCACCTTCTGGGAGTCTGCTCAATCTTCTTCTTAATAATTTTGATTAAAATTTAATTTGATGCCTCAGCCTGACCATTGGCTTGGGCATAATAGGGTGATGAATTCTAAACTTTAATGCCCATGTCGTCAGCAAAGGTCAAAAACTCGTCTGAAGTGAACATCGTCCCTTGATCTGTCGTGATAGTCTGTGGTATACCAAATCTGTAAATAATATGTTCCTTTATGAATTCGATTATATCTCTAGATGTGGCGTTCTTCAAAGGAACAGCTTCTACCCACTTAGTAAAGTAGTCTGTTGCAACTAAAATCCACCTGTGACCTTTACTGGACGGTGGATAGACTTGGCCGATCAGATCGATTCCCCAACCTCTGAACGGCCATGGCTTGATGATAGGATTCATAGCTGAGACAGGAGATTTCTGCACATTCCCGAACCTCTGACACTCTTGGCAACCCTTGTAATACTTGAAACAATCTTCGAGCATAGTTGACCAATAATAACCAGTCCTTCTGATAATCCATCTCATCTTATGAGCCGATTGGTGAGCACCACAGACTTCTTCATGAACTTCACTCATCAGTTTCATCGACTCTTCTGCCCCGAGGCATCTTAACAGCACCCCTTCGACAGTCTTATAATACAACTGACCGTCCAACAGCACGTACTTGATAGCTTTGTACCTCAGCTTTCTACTAACTTTCTGTGAAGGATTTGCAAGGTATCTTGCTATCTCGCCCCGCTAGTCATCGGTTGATTGCTCGGTGCTGAGGATTTCCTGCATCGGTCTGTAACCCGAAGCGCTCAGTGCTAGCCGGTTCGCTTCTTGATTCTGGGTTCTGAGAATATGATACAGTGAAACTGTTAAGAACCCTCTGATCAAAGCTTGGCACTAATCATAATAGCCTCTGAGCATGTCGTCTTTGCATTCAAATAGGCCGAGCAATTGGTTGATGATTAGTTGTGAATCTCTAAAAACCTCAATTACGTCGGCCTTTGCTTCATGCAGAAGCTGAAATCCCTTCCAAATCGCCTCATATTCAGCCTGGTTGTTTGTCACTGTCGGCCCGATCTGGAAAGCATACTCAAACCGTATACCTCGAGGTGATATTAATATAACCCCAGCACCTCCGCCTTGCTTGCAAGATGATCCATCAAAGAACATAGTCCATGGCGCCACATCAACTATACTGATGGCGCCCTCATGATGCTGGGTGATGAAATCGGCTATTGCCTGACCTTTGACTGCTTTAGCCGATTCAAACCTCAGGTCAAACTCAGAGAGAGCTAGGATCCATTTCCCGATCCGTCCATTCAGGATAGGCATTGATAACATATGCTTGATCACATCGGCCTTGGAAACTACCACACATTCGGCCGATAGCAAATAATGCCTTAGCTTGGTGCACGAGTAGAATAAGCATAAGCACAGCTTCTCAGTTGGAGTGTATCTTGTCTCGGGATCCAAAAGCCTTCTGCTTAGATAGAACACTGCCCTCTTCTTTCCTTCAAATTCTCGAAAAAGGGCCGATCCAATTGTATGGTCTTCGGCCGTCACGTATAGCTTGAATGGCTTACCCGCCTGTGGCGGTACCAGAACAGGTGGAGACTTCATATATTCCTTGATTTCATCGAAAGCCTTTTGCTGTATGTCACCCCATTTGAACTCCTGAGTGTCCTTCAGCTTCAATAACGGTGAGAATGGCAGCACCTTCTCTGACAGATTGGCAATGAATCTTCTGATAAAATTAATCTTGCCAAGTAAGGACTGCAACTCCTTCTTGTTAGTTGGCGGCACAAACTGATCGATGGCCTTCCTGCTTTTGCTGCCGACCTCAATTCCCTTGCGATATACCATGAAACCCAAAAACTCGCCTGCGGACACCCCGAAAGCACATTTATTAGGATTCATCTTCAAGCCATGCTTCCGAGTACATTCCAGTGTAGCCTTCAAATCGGCTAAGTGCTCCTTGTAGCTTTTGGACATCACAACTACATCATCAATGTAAATTTCTACAATCTTGCCGATCAACTTATGAAAAATATAATTCATAGCCCTTTGATAAGTTGCACCGGCATTTTTTAAACAAACTGATAGCACCAGGACATCTGAAAGCAGTCTTAGGAATATCTTCATCGGCCATAAAAATTTGATTGTAGCCGGCATTACCATCCATGAAACTGATGACCTGGTGCCCCGTAGCCGAATCGACTAACATATCAGCTATTGGCATTGGGTAGCCGTCCATCGGGGTAGCTCTGTTCAGGTCTCTAAAATCGATGCAGACCCACAACTTGCCATTTTTCTTGTACACAGGGACGATATTCGATACCCACTCGGCGTATCGGCAAGCTCAAATGAACTTGGCTTCTAGCAACCTCTCAATCTCGGCCTTAATGTCAGGTAATGAATCCTGTTTGAATCGTCATGGTGGCTGTTGGAACGGCCAAAATCCAGGCTTGATAGGCAATCTGTGCTCGACAATCGATTTGTCCAAACCAGGCATCTCGTAATATTCCCAGGCGAAGCAATCTTTGTATTCTTTCAATAAGTCAATCAACTCCTGCCTGAACTCAGAGTCAAGATTGGTGGCAATATACGTCAGCCTTGGTCTGTCACCAGATCCGATGTCCACTTCTTCAAGTTTATCGGCCGACGTAAAGCCCTGTCCATGCTTGCCCTCGGTGCCATCGATCGGATTATCCATTAATAAAAAGACTCAGAGCCGATTGCCCTGACCGGCTGTTGACTCTCATCACTGACCTTGATGGAGCCTTCCTCCCAAGTCTTGCCAGAGAAACAATCGTGATCCCCAGCTTCCCAGTAGGCCGCATCTGCCGCGGCTATGCTTACTGAATCATCGGCTAGGACCACCTCAACTTCTTCACCATGCCACTGCATCACACATTGGTGCCTGGTTGATGGCACGCAGCAGTTAGCATGTATCCAATCACGCCCAAGTAACAGACTGTAAGAACCCTTGCTGTCAATCACGAAGAAGGTGGTGAGCAGCGTCTTCTTCCCAATTGTTAGCTCGACATTGATTGCCCCCCGGGTATTTGAAGAGTTCCCCCCACAATCTTTGAGCATCATGTCGGTCTCGATCAAATCATCAGGGCCATTGCCCAACTTGCGGTAGGTGGTGTAAGGCATGAGATTGACAGTGACACCACCATCGACTAGCATTTTGGTCATGGGCATCCCATCGACATATCCCTTGACATACAGGGCCTTCAGGTGCTGGTGCTTGGGCGGCTTGTCAAAGGCAGCCTACTGCTTAAAAACTAGCCTGGCTGTGGCCTGCTCAGACTCTGACTCATCAGAATCAGAGACAACTTCAGTCTTCCTGGCCCGAGACGCCCTGAATTCAGCCGGAAGCACAAACACCATCTGTGCATCGGCTGTTGCCTTTCCTTTGTCCTGAGGAAGCTTTTCCCACTTGATCTACTTCGAGCGGCCTTCTGCTTTGAGCTCCCTATTCCAGAGGCGTTGCACACGGTGCCTCTGACTCCTGGTCAAGTTCCCAGGGCACCATTGATTCTCCTGCCAGACCGGCTCTTGGTGATCAACTGCTGCCTCGTCGAGCCGATCACGCAGGTCCCTTTTTTCGCGCCGATCTTGCATGTCATGTGGGCGTCCGAGCCTCTCATGCACGGACCGATGGTTGGTCTGAGAGTGCCTGTACTCTCGGTATTGATCACTGCACTCCGGACAGTTGCGGAGAGTAGGCAATCTCAGACCTTCATTCCAGCAATGCCAAAAATATGGACAATGCCAGTGGCCTTCTTCTTCCTCCTGGCGGCGAGCCATCTCTTCCTAGTAACGGGCTTCTTCTTCATCGCGAGCCCATTTCCGGTACTCTTCTTCCTCGAGCTGCCTCCGGTGGGTCTTTTCTTTCTCCCGACGCCATTTGTTCAGAAGATCACGGGATGTGGACCTGGTCTTCTTGGTGCCGCTGGACTCTCCCCTTTCGTATTGATTCTGGTTCTGCTCCAGCCTTTTCTTGATCATCGCCAGCTCCTCAGCCGATATCTGCATATCAGGATCAACTGACGCATTCCTTCTAGTTTGGTTGGAGGTCAGACCTTTCATTTTTCCTGCAGGGGCCGACACTTCGACCATGTTCTAGCCCTTGGGGAATGGGAACTTATCAATCTTCATTTTCCCCTTGGTAGGGCTGTCAAACTTCAACAAGCCGCGGGAGATAGCCCTCTGTATCTGAGTCTTGAATGCGCGGCATCCGTTGGTGTCGTGTGAGGTGACGCCATGGTATTGGCAGAAAGTCTTCCCTTTCAAGTCTTCAGGAGAGGGCCCTACATAGTTAATTTGCCCGGCACTGACCAGCAGATCAAATAATTTGTCCAGCTTGTTCGTATCGAAGTCATACTAGTCCTCTGAGCTCCAATTTTTAGGGACAGCCATGGGCTTCTTGCCCCATCTCAACTCGACAGCGGCGATTTCATCTTCATCCTCATCTTCCAAATCTGAATTACAGACGAACGCCGTCTGTTTGTACCTCCCCTCCTTACGGAAGGTCTGAGCTTGGAGCTCCAGGGCTGTCATTCGCTGCAACACCTGGCTAATGTTGTCAAAGTCGATGCCCATGAGCTTTTCCTGGATATGCGGGAGCATCCCACCAATGACTAAGTGAGCAAGCTGCTTGTCAGGTAGGTTCAGCGAGTAGCACATGTTCTTCATCTCCCTGAAGCGCTTGATGAAGGCCGACCCAGTCTCGCTACTCTTCTTGCGCATGCTGGTCAAATCAACAATAGTTTTCTCCCCAGTGCCAGAGAAGAAATAGCCGTGAAACTTGCTTTCCAGCTCTGCCCAATTCTGGATTGACCCGGGCTCCAGAGTGGTGAACCAGCTGAAAGCCGGCCCTGTCAAGGATAACGAGAAGAAACGGACCTTGTGAGCATCCTCATAAGACGCCTCACCTAGCTGGGTCAGGTAGCGGCTGATGTGCTCTATGGTAGATATGTCGTCTTGACCGCTGAACTTGGTGAAATCTGGCATGCGATATCTTGGCGGTAACGCCACACGATCAAACCACTCAGGGTAGGGGCGTCTGTATCTGATCGACACCCCTGCCTTTGGCTGCAAGCCGAACTGGTCTCTGAGCATTGCGCTCATCTTGTCCACTAACTCGTCTTGAGGCGATTGCTTATAACCAGGATAAGGCGCCGACGTGAGCTCATCATAGGTATGCCCAATGTGATAGTTTGGAGTCGATGAAGTCACGTTTCCAGTTTGCACGTTCCCAGCCGGCGCATTCCCAGTTGTGCGCATATAAGCGGCAATCTGTTCAGGAGAGTAGTCTCTGTATAGCTTAGGCTGTGGAGCTATTTTTGGAGCCGAATCCGTCGTCATATTGGGAGGTTGATCAGATGACTTTGACGGTTTCGGCTATTGCGGCGGAGGATTGGACGTTCCGGCCGCTGCATCTGAATTGGTATCTTCTGGAGGAATATTGAAGTACGCCGGGCCCAATGATTCCCAATCTTGCTTGTTGATGACGGCCTTCATGATATCGTAGAATGTCTGCAGGAACACGTTGTGATGGTGCCCGACCGCCTGATGCGAGGCACTCCAGATAGTGCTCTGAATGAACTCTTTGAACTCTTGCTCCTCCTTGTCGGTGTGGCCAGGCATGACCCACCTTGGGTAGGGGTTCTTCTTGAACACGCGGCCATCGCGATGCTTAGCAAATGACAGCAGGTAGGCATTAGCAAACTCTTCGATGATCTGATCTAGCACCAAAGCATCTTCAGGATCGATCTCTTCACGCTTGACTCTGATGACGCCGTCGTCCTTGGGAGCCACGGTCTCCGGAGCCTTTCCCTTAGTCATGAGTGAAACAGTCCCACCGGGCGTGCCAAAAAGTGTGTTGGCACAAAATGTGGTTCTTATGTCACAACACACCAGCGAAGCCGGATACGATCTCAAGAGCGTCAGAGCTTCCAAGATCCGACTAGCTTCAAACCCGAACAGAGAGTGCCGATAACCCTCAGGCGTGCCAGTCAATTTGACTTGCAATTGACAAGGAAAAGATAGCAATCAGTAATCACAGGGCAGAACTAACCGGTGTGTCCAGGTAGTTCCAACTATGTGGCTCTGAGAGCCGATTTAATCGGAAATCGACTAAAGAGTCGATTCCAGCATGTATGCATGTTTTGCCATGGAAATAGATACTGAATTGATGCATAATCGATTGATATGTATGGTCAGATAGATCAATCTACAAAAAACAAGTCTATGCAGATAATTGTAACAAATTAAAGCACAATCGATTAATGTTAACATGTCGAATCATTCAGTTCAGACTGTCTGAACGTCAAACAGACAGAAATGGCGGGGAACAATCAGTTAACTGGTTTTTCTCGTGAAGCACAACTGCATCGGCTAATTAGCCGATCCAGGGTCTGTGAAGCAGAAAACTTAGCGGTGACTAGTTCCAAGTATAAACCTAAGATTGATACGAAGCTGGTCTAGAAGGCCTGCGGCTTTGCATCAATTTAGATTTATTCCCGAAAATAATCACAAGTAGATCTAAAAGAATACAAAGCTGGTCTAGAAGGCCGGCGGCTCTGCACTCATTCAGATCGACTCTTGCTAAGCTCTCTCATCACGTACGAACAAGATTACGATAGTACTGGCCGAATCGAGTGAATATCATAATAAAGCAAAAACATGAACGAGACATAAATGATATTTTTCATGTGGATCTAAGGCCAATATTATGCAATCTTGATCGGGCAAAGAGATGTTATATTGATAAATAAACAATAAACAACAAATAACATCTTGATAACTTAATGAATCTAACTAAGAAGCCAAATTAGTTAGAGCCGATAACTAACCCATGCACATAATCAAGCTTAACCTAAGCCCTCGTCCACCGGATGACGTTAAACATAGATTAAATAAGAAAACAAACTTGAATCGATAACTAACTCTTATTTGATCTAAGCCCACGTCCACCGGATGATGCTAAACTCATATCAAATAAGAATCAACCCCGATCTACGATGCTCCCATGTCCACCGGATGACATTAAAGAGACAAAGCTTAGCGAGGCATGACTGTACTTACAAGCAAGCCTGCATCCACCGGATGACACTCAGCCCGATTGAAGAACTCGCCGAGATCTACATTACTCCTACTCCTAAGGTTTGGCCGGGGCCGAAAGTTGTGTTGTATTGATGTGTGTTCTGTTACAATAGCCGGGGCTTATATTTATACCCAGGGCTTTGATAGAGTCCTACTCGAATTACAACTCAAGATAAATACGAAAACTAACAAACTTTCCTAAATTAAAGGTAACTTAGAGTTTAATCTTTCCTTTCTTTATCAGACTCCGAACATGGTCGTTCCTTGGCGCCGGAGACCTGTGCTGACGTCATCAATCGGCTATTTCCTTCAACTGCACCACCTGCGCTTCAGCCCAACAACCGATTCCGGGACCTGATCGACTATCTGTCTGGGCCTCTGCCCGAAATCGGCTATTTGCTCTTGGCATCGACTATCTGCACCCAGTCCAGATTTTGGTGTAAACAGTCGTATCTTCTACAAGTGTCCAGATCACAATATGAGTTATTGTATTCCATTTGACGGCTGTGGCTAATTTTTTTCCATTCACTTGATGGCTTTGATTAAAATTCTTAATTTGTTGTTCTAATTTTAGTGGGACGACACCGGATGTAAAGGATGGTACTGGGAGGAAGAGTATGTTGAGCACGTGCAAAATAATCTTGCACAGTCGGGTGAGGCAGTGAGCCAGCACAAGTAGCCAAGGGAGGAAGATGAAACGAATGATCCGTCTATTCTAGTTGGAATTGGTCAACAGATCCTTATGTGGTGAAGTGCATTTTAGTTTTAGTCTATTTAGTGCTAGTTGAGATTGTCTATATTGTAGCGAGGCTAACATAAATTAATTAGTTTGTGTCTTTATACTGGCATTTTAATTGTACCTGATGACTGGTGTTGTGTAATTAAGTAATTATCTTCTAGATTTTGATACGGTTCAAATGCAGATGAGCCGAAACTGGATGTACAACGTGGACCGCCGCCCCGGAGAATTCATTAAGGGTGTGCATTATTTCTTAAGTGTGGCCGAGGAAAACAAGCGTGATGGTTTCATGTGCTGCCCATGTGCTCTGTGTAAGAATTTGAAGGAGTATGTTTATTCGAGGACTCTCCATTTACACTTGTTTAAGTCAGGTTTCATGCTAAACTATATATATTGGACCAAGCATGGAGAAAGCGGGGTTCTAATGGAAGAATGCGAAGATGAACAAGAAGGGGATGGCGATATTTTTGCCCAATACAGTATCTTACATGATATTGCAATGGGGAGAGCCGAAGAAGAGGTAGGAGACGATGATGGGCCCACTGATGATCTTGGTCAGGCCATCTGTGATGCATAGAGAGAATGCGACAGTGAAAAAGAGAAGATCAAGTTTGATCGCATGATAGAGGATCACAAGAAATTGCTTTACCCAAACTGTGATGCGGGCCAGAAGAAGTTGGGTACCGTATTCGAGTTATTGCAATGGAAGGTAAAAAATGGTTTATCCGACAAGGGATTTGGGGACTTACTTAAAAATCCAAAAGAAGATGCTTCCAAACAATAATGAATTGCCGTCCACTACATATGAAGCAAAACAGATTATTTGTCCTTTGGGTTTAGAAATCTAGAAGATACATGCATGTCCTAATGACTGCATCCTCTACCTTGGCGAGGAATATGAGAAGTTTGAAGCATGCCCGGTATGAGAAGTTAGAAGCATGCCAGGTATGAGAAGTTAGAAGCATACCTGGTATGTCCCTTTTCTAAAAAAACGATTTTCCAAATTTGCTGCGTGTTTGGTAGCCAGCAAAAAGGTTGCTTTGCCAGGCAATCTGTGTAGCTCATCAAGGTTTTCTTTGTCCATTAGGACCAGCCAAGTAAGCACTCTTGTGCAGGTAATCTTTGGTGCAATTATCCAAGTTTGAGTCAAATGTGGATGGCCCCAATGAGTTTGGCCACAATGAGTTATAGTTAATTTAGCTGGACGGCATATATAGCCAAATAACACTGCACTAATGTATGCAGCAGGTGAAGACTAGCAACTTTGGATTGTTTGCACGCAGGTCATGTCTCTCACTCTCGAATACCAAACGCTGACTCGGATTGGTGTCATCTCATCTAAAATCGATAATACAATATATAGACTCAAATAACACTGCACCGCTAGGAATTTGGTTTGGATTGGACTGAAGGAAGAAAAGAAGTTTCCACAAGCCCACCCCCTAGTGAACGACAAGAGCATTTGTAGAAGCATGGCAATGGCAGACCATGGTAGTGGAGGCGATGAGGTGCCTCATCCCCAAGCACGCCGGCTACAGCAGAGAGCTTCCCTAACAGAAACGCCGCCACAGCGTCGGCATGCCCCCATGACCCCCTGTCCCGAGCTCCCGGCTGGCGGCCGCCAAGAAGCAGCAAGCGCTCGGTGGCAAGCTGGTACTCTGCTATGGAACGATTGAATTCGGGCAGCCGAGTTGTTGTGCAGCGTTCAAATAAATCTTTATTAATTAACCTTTATTAATGGTGGTGTTGTTCGAGCAGTCTGTGGCCTTCATCACGTCCAGTGGCTCAGGCGCTGAGCGCCATCCGCCAAGGACTCCTACGTGACCGAGGATCTGTTGGCAGAGAAACTTTGTTGTGCGCCTCACCAATCATCTTTCCACTTCCCCAACACAACACCGTGATTCGGACTGGCACCTCTGAGATCGGTGTGTCCTCACCTGGCTCTATAACTCCGTTGCCAAGGATGTCCTGGTCATCGTCTGCCTCCCCAAGCCGACGACATACCCCATATTGACCAGCATTGAGGAGCAGTTCCGTGACAACCAGCTCCATCGCGTTGTCTACCTGGAAGCTGAGTTCCGGAATTTTATGCAGGGAGACATGGACATTGTCCAGTACACCAACAAGCTCAAGCGCCTGGCTAATGCCCTCCATGACATTGGCCAGCCTATTGGGGACTGGGGAGACCAGTCAGGTCCTGAATATGCTTCGGGCCTTTCCTCCAAGTACACGTTCCTCTCCGCCCGCTCCTACCTGCTTCTGGTAGACCACTACGACATGGAGCATGCCAAGGCAGCGACCCATCACTCGCCAGTGGCCACCGGCGATCCCGACCCACCTGCTCCTACCTATGGCAATAGCGGTTTAGGCATCTCCACCAACAACTCCCGACCGCCCCGACTGGACAAGATACGCTCGCACGTTCTGACAACAACCGCTAGTCCAAGAGACGTGGCCGGGGTCGTGGTGGCTTCCAACAGTCTTTGCCATGTCCTCCTTTCGGTGGCTGGAACTTCATTGTGAACCCCTGGACAGGCATGGTGCAAGCCTGCTGGCAGATGCCCTTCGCACGTTCCTAGCTCTGCAGTTCTTGGCCCTCGTTCGGGCACTCCATCACACCAGGCGTACTACACCGGACCACTGTCCAGCCTTCACCGCCATCAGCTACTTCCTCCGATGTGTGAAACCAACAGGTGCTGCTCGCCGCTCTCACCACCTCCAGCGTTCCACCGAGCGGACCTCAAGCTGACGAGTGGTACCTCGACACCGTCACCTCTTCTCATATGGCCTCTAACGCCGGTAATTTCACAAATCCCCAACCCATCCTTCGCTCTCCTCCAATTATAGTTGGCAACGGTGCCACTCTCCCCGTCACACACCGTGCACACAACACTATTCCCACATCCCGCTCCGATCTCATTCTTCCCAGTGTCCTCGTTTCAGCGTCTCTAGTCAAGAATTTAATCTCTATTTGTTCCCTCACCAGAGACAATAACATCATTGTTGAATTTGACCCATTCGGCGGTTAAGGACCTTCCAACTCGCACGGAAATCCTCCGATGTAAGAGCCATGGCTAGTATCCGATGACACCGGTGTCCCTGAGGCGTTCCTCACCAGTGCGCCCATGGCTGATCTCTGGCACCAGTGTTTGGGTCATCCAGAACGCAACACTCTATATAAGACCTTGCCATATAGCTTGGCTTCGTCCCTACTAAGTCCCTGTCTTCTTCCTCTGAAGTGTGTCACATGGGCAAACATGTTAGATTGCCTTTTTCCTATTCTGATTCAGTCAGCCTAGTTCCGTTTCAAATTGTTCATTGTGATGTGTGGATCTCTCCTACTGTCAGTTGATCCGGTTTCGAATATTATTTAGTGTTGATCGATGATTTCACTCATTATGTCTGGACTTTCCCTCTTCGTGCTAAGTGTGAAGTTTTACAGTGTTTAGTTCATTTTCATGCCTACGTTTGCACACAATTTCAGCTTCCCATCCTCGCCATTCAAACTGAAAATGGAAAAGAATTTGATAAAAATGCTCTGCGTGCTCATCTCGCTTCTCATGGCGTCCATCTTTGCCTCTCCTGCCATATACATCATCCCAAAATGGAAAGGCCGAGCACATTATCCGTACTCTGACTGTATCTGCACCATCCTTCTTCATGCCGCCATGCCTGAACAATTTTAGGTCGAAGCCCTCTCCACTGCAACCCAACTTCTCAACTAGTGGCCATGCCAAGCCAGTGGTGCCATTATTCCATTTCAACTCCTCGGCTGCCCACCATCCTATGATCTTTCATGGGTCTTTGGTTGCCTATGCTATCTGAACCAATCCTCCACCGCCTCGCTCAAACTCAATCCGCGGTGCACACCATGTATTTTGCTCGATTATCCTGCTGATCACCGTGGATACCGGTGCCTAGACCTTCACAACCATCGGGTGATCACATTCCATCATGTTGTGTGTAACAAATCACAGTTCCCATTTCAGGCTGTGCAACCTGCGTCCGTGGTGACAACAGCTAGACCGGCTACAATGTTGGACTGTCCTATTATCATTCAGCAGGTCCGCCCAATTCCTCCAGCTCCATTGCCTTCTCTGCGGCTAACCGAGATCGCGGACAACATAGCCGCTTCCCCTTCAACCACCGCCGCACCACAGATCCCCAGTCCCTCCCCTGGAATGACACAAAGCTTCAGCTCCTGAGGACACGGCACCTTCGGCTTCCATTGCTCCAACGGGTCCCGAGTCGCATCCGATGGTCACGTGTTACGCCCAAATACGCGCTACGCCCTGTCTTCAGTAGCGCCGACCTCCTCTGTCCCCATCTCACCAATTCCCAAATCGGCCCCTGCTGCCCTCAAGGACCCAAACTAGTGTGCCGCCATGGCACGCAAGTTCGTGGCTCTCCAACTCAACCGAACATGGCGCATGGTGGATCGTCCCCCACACTCTAGCATTATGATGGGCAAATGGGTATTCACACATAAATTCAAACCTGTTGGCACTCTGGAACGCTACAAAGCACGATGGGTCTGGTGCATGGCTTTAGCCAGCGCGCCAGTGTTGACTTTGACGAAACGTTCACGCCGGTCGTCAAGCCAGCCACTATGCGGACCGTGCTCACCATCGCCGCGTCGTCGCACCACTGGTCTACCAAGCAGCTTGACATCTCCAATGCTTTCCAGCACAACCATCTCACAGAACATGTTCTCTGCCCCAGCAGCCTACTGGTTTCGTCGACACCGCTCAACCAGACGCGGTCAGTCTTCTGGACAAATGTCTGTATGGTCTCCGTCAAGCTCCACGGGCATGGTTCGAGCGCTTTACCGCGTTTGTGCTGCAACTCGGGTTCACGACCACACGTTCAAACATGTCACTGTTCATGCTCCGCAGTAGATGCAACATCATCTATCTCCTCCTCTACGTCGATGATATTGTCTTGACAAGATCCAGTGCAACATTTTTCCAACAAGTGGTGGATCGGCTGTGCACTGAGTTAATTTGTCGTCCGGGATATGGGCGCTCTCCACTTCTTCCTTGGGATCATTGTTAAGCACACCAAGGATGGGTTCTATTTGTCGCAGGAGCGCTACGCCAGTGACATCCTCGAGCAAGCTGGGATGAGCAACTGCTATCCTGTCTCCACCCCAATCGATTGCAAGGGGAAGCTTCACGCTAACGACGAGGCCATTGACGACGCCAAGTCCTATCCGAGTCTGGTCGGGGCACTCCAGTATTTGATAGTGACCCGTCCAGACCTCGCGTTTGCTGTCCAGCAGGTGTGCCTACATATGCATGATCCCAGGGCTCCACACCTCACTCTACTGAAGCGTATCCTACGTTACGTCCGCAAGACAATGTCGCTTGGCTTACTCCTGCGCACCTCCACCGAGCTCTCTATGATGGCTTACCCGGACGTCGATTGGGCAGGCTGCCCTGACACTCGTCGATCGATATCTGGCATCTGTGTGTACCTTGGCGAATCCCTAATCTCCTTGTCCTCCAAACAGCAGCCGACTGTGTCATGCTCCAGCGTGTAAGCTGAATACCCCGCTGTGGCGAACGCTGCGGCCGAGTGTATCTGGCTCTGGCAACTCCTCGGTGAACTACATTGCGGCGTCCCGAAGGCAACGGTGGTGCGACAACGTATCTGCTGCCTACATGTCATCGAACCCCATTCATCACAAGCGCACTAAACACATCGAGCTAGATTTCACTTCGTCCGGGAACGTGTTCAGCTGGGCGAGCCCCGCGTCCACCATGTCCCGACAGCTCAACAGTTTGCCGATGTGATGACAAATAGGCTTCAGATGGGTACGTTCGATGCATTACGCTCCAGTCTGTGCATCGTACCAATCCGACATCGTACTGCCGGGGGGGGGGGGGGGGGGGGTTGTTGAGGAGACGACGTCTGCAATGGCAAGCACGATCTGCAGAGGCGGCAATGACTTCCCTGTGTGGAGTGCCAACCGCATACACTGTTGTAATATGTATAAAACACACATGAGATTAACATGGAATGTTGTTGGTTCCATTTCTACAGCTCATATTATACTAAGGCCGGCCCCTACTTTTAGTTTGGCTCTAGGCCGTCCAAACCTCAGGATAGCAAATGAGAACGTGTCTGCTAGAGCTAGTGCCTCGTGTGTATAGTATAAGTAAAGTTCAAGCGCATGGTACAGCCTATGGACTAGACGCATGTGTGGAAACATGATTCTAGCCGCCTACACATATATTTTATAGTCGTGATGGCGAACAGGCAACAACCCACTGTTCAATATAACTATATTGTGGACGAGCCGACGAGGAACAGGTATAACCTGCTACCCACGATCACAGTTAATTTAGCTGCACGGCATATGTAGCCAATTGTACCACTACTGCACTAATTTATGCTATATGTGAAGACTGGCAACTTTGAATTGTTTGCACGCAGGTCACGTCTGTCGTTCTCATCCACCAAAAGCTGACCCGGATTAGTGTCACCTCTCTGAAGTCGGTAATAGTACATGTACATTCAAATGACACCGCGCACTAGTAACAATATGTTTGGCTTAGGTAGTGAGGAAGAAAAGAGCCAACGAGGGCACTATCAAGCAACCAAGTTCCACAAGCCCACCACCGAGGGACAAGAATATCCGTAGAAGCATGGCAGACCTGGTGACGGGGGCGATGAGCAGCCTCATGCCCAAGCTTGCCAAGCTGCTGACGGCGGAGTACAACCTGCAGGCCGGTGTGAAGCAGCAGGTCGAGTCCCTCTACAAAGAGGTCGAGGGTGCTCAAGCCGCGCTATGCAAGGTGGGCAAGGTGCCATGGGACAAGCTCGACGAGCAGGTCAAGGTCTGGTCACGCGACATCAGGGAGGCGTCCTACGATATGGACGACATCCTTGACGACTTCCTTGTGCGTGTCCAGGGCCGCGATTCCTCCATGGAGGAGGGATTGCTCAAACGCCAAGTGCAGAAAGTGTCCAATTTCATTAAAAAGTACAAGGCCCGCCGCGATATCAGCATCGCCATCCAGCACATCAAGAGACATGTCCAGGAGGTGACAGCGCGGCGTGAAAGGTTCAGGGTCGATGATGTTGTGACCAGGCCAGCCACTGCATCGACAGTTGATCCACGTATTGAAGCCATGTACACACAAGTGGACAAGCTTGTTGGCATCAACAAGTCAAGCAGTGAGCTCATGTCCATGGTGCAGCCGTCCCCACAGCAGGACGATGTGTCCAATACCAAGATGAAGACAGTATCAGTTTTCAATTCGGACCTGGTGGGTTAGGCAAGACCACTCTTGTGAAGGCTGTCTTTGACAAGCTAATTGTCGATTATAATTGCAGTGCTTTTGTTTCTGTTGGCCGTACTCCTGACTTGAAGAAAGTCATCCAGTGGATCCTTATCAAACTTAATAAGGAACGATACATGGACTTCAATTTTGCGGTGCTGCACGAGATAAGTCAATTTATCGATGAACTACGCGAGTTCTTGCTTCAACACAAGAGGTACACTTCAACACTCCAGTTTTCAAATTTCTTTTCAGTTTGTGGTACCGTCATCTATTGTATAATACTCCTTCCCTCTTCAGAAATATGTGGAGCTTTAGGGCAAGCTAAGTCAATCATTTAAAATATTTGATTACATATAATTATTTTTGCACTATTTTCGGTTATTTGAAATTAATATGAGTACATTTAATTTGTCTTCTTTTAGATAAGAGCAGAGTTCCAGCCTCTACCATTCGTAGTTGGTACACAATTGAACATATAATTGTCCTGAAATATAATTTCATAGAAGTATACTTCTGCTATGTTTTATAGATACGTTTTGCAACAAAAAAAAAAAACTAGCCAAAGCTCTATTTTGCACATTTAAAACATGGCTTATTTGTGGTGGAAGGGAGTACTCAATTTCCGTTTCTAGTTGTTTGTGTGCTTCTTCATTTTGTTGATGCATATGAGCTCTAGACAACTATTAATTTAAGTATTGTTGTTAATTGATGAATTCTGCACTATTTGTGGATAGGTATTTAATTGTTATTGACGACATATGGGAGACACAGTCATGGGAGACAATCAAATTGGCTATTGATAATGAAAACAGCTGTGGAGGTAGAATAATCATAACTACTCGTATTTGGGAAGTTGCTACAAAAGCTGGTGAAGTTTACAAGCTACCACCACTACCTTACGATGACTCTAGAGAGTTGTTCTCTACAAGAATATATGGTCATGATGGAAGAAATTGCATTGACAATCATTGGGATCATATATCTGAAAAAATTCTAAGGAAATGTGATGGTATACCTTTAGCTATAATTACAATGGCTAGTTTATTGGTGGCAAAACAAAGAGAGAAATGGTCCGAGATATACAAATCTATTGGTTTTGGCCTTATGGATAATAAGGAAGCAGAAAGTACTATGACAATAGTGTCTTTTAGCTACTATGACCTGCCTCTACATCTAAGGTCTTGCTTGGTGTATCTTAGTGTATTCCCAGAAGATTGTTACATCCCTAAAGATGAATTAATTTGGAAGTGGATAGCTGAAGGATTTGTTCATGAGAGACAAGGAATGAGGTTATTCGAAATTGGAGAAAGTTACTTCAATGATCTAATAAACAGAAGCATGATTGAAGCAGAAGAGCACAGTCATGATGGGAACATCAGGGGTTGCCATGTTCATGATATGGTGCTTGATTTCATCCGCTTGGTGTCATATGAAGAAAACTTTCTCACTATATCAAATAGAGAAGATGAAAATGGCCAAAGCACATTGAAACAGAACACTGTGCGTAGGTTGGCCCAGCAAAATAGGGCCATGGGTCTCACTCGTCGAGCTAACCGTGTGGAGACGCGGAAAACAAGGACATTTATCGGCTATGAGTGTGTTATTGAGAAAAGCGTCCTACTCTCTAGCTTCAAAATTCTACGTGTGCTTGCTATAGAGAACTGCAAACCTAAGGGTGGATCCCCTATCCGTATTGAGCATCTGGGGAACTTACGTCAGTTGAGATATCTCAGTCTATATAGAACAAAGATTGATAAGATCCCTAGAGAAATAGGAGATCTAAGGTTGTTGCAGACGCTGGACTTGTCGGGATCTGACATTGTAGAACTGCCATCGAGCATGAGCTTGCTCACACAGTTGCTGTGCCTCCGTGTTACATTGAGCCCTAATGTTGAGGCTGGCAAAGAGGTTGTTTCAGTAGGCAAGATGACATCCCTAGAGGAGCTGTGCATAGATTTCGAGGGCGACAAGTGGTCTGCGAGGCGGCTTGTAAATGAGTTGAAAAATCTGATGGAACTCAGGGTGCTCTCGGTTACTGTCTACTATGATGACGAGACCGAGAGAGATCTTCTGGAATCTCTGCCACATCTCCCCAAGCTACAGAATGTGGGAATTTATAATTGCTTTGATGGGAACAAAATTCTTACAGCAAAGTGGGAATCAGAGTTTGCCCTACCGCGGCATCTCCAGCATCTAGGAGTCAATGGCGTAGCAACATCGTTCGAGGAGCTAGCAGCAATATGGTCCGGCAAGATGGATGAGGTGGACATGGAGGCTCTACGGGAACATGTGAACCGTAACTATCTAGTTTGGTCATGTTACATGGATGATATATTTCCAACAACCACATGGGAAGGAGCTGGGTTTGTTCTCTCCCGGCATCTCAGAGAATTACATGTTGAAAAAGTCAAATTCTGCAAGCTGCCATCGTGGATTAGTCCTTCGTGTCTTCCTAATCTCTCCTATTTAACCCTATACCTGGACACCGTGGATCAGCAGGACTTGAAAGTTCTAGGCAGGTTGCCAGAGCTCTGTTATCTTGGCCTGAGCTCGAGGTCCTCAGCCACAATAAGCAATGTTAATGACAGTGGTGCTGGCTACTTCCAGAAGTTGAGGTACTGCAGAATGGGTGATATGTCCACGGTCTGGTTTCTTCCCGCAAAGGATGGCAAGAGCCTTTCGTTTCATATGTGGAATGGCAAAGACGATATTGTCGCCATGTCCTCTGGTTCTGGAAGCACAGGTGCCATCTGCAGCAAAGGCACAGCAGGACCTACCTTCATGCCACACCTAAAATTTCTGGCATTTATCGTTTTTGTGCGGGCCTTAAGGGACCGTTGTTACAGTGACAACTTCGGCCTAGAACACCTTCCTTCTCTTCAGCGTATCGATGTCGAAATCTCGTGCACAGCTGCCTCTGCGGAAGAGATGGTCGAAGTGGAGGCAGCACTGAGGCATGCAGCTAATGTTCATCCCAACCATCCTGTACTTGTCATCTCCAAGTACGACACCGGCAACATGATCCCACAGAAGGAGGAAGAGGTACAATCCTAGCAACTATTTGCAGTACTATGATGTTTTCCTTCCTAATATATCTGCACACAAAACAATGCGAGAGAAGCAGTTTTATTATACTCATCGTATTCCCTTGATTAATTTCCACATTCAGCAGACAGGCATACATATTCAGATGTCAGAGGAGCAAGACTGAGGCACGCAGGATGCAGCAGCAGCAGTATCTGAATCATGTAGCAAAGGGAATCCATCCATCATTCAATTCAATCCATGGTTAGCAGTTTCTGCTCTTGTTCAACCAGCACTCCATCTGACGACATGCAGCAGTGGTGGCATCTGGCTGAAGCATGAGGTGATCGATCCATGTATGCCCATTTATATGAGACCCCAACCTAATATGTAAATTCTTCAGCATATTAAAACACTATTACTCTATTAGGACTCAAAAAAAAACATTGTCATTGTGATTGTAATGTTATTTTGTTTTTGAACGGAGCATGAGTTTGAGCACAAAAGAAAACAGAGGAAAGAGGTCTCCGCTGAAGACAGCTGATACAAGTTGGGTTCACCAGCCGGCTGCTCCGGAGTTCGATTTCAAGGATGCTGTGGACCTTGCAACAATTTTGATCGCGGTTTTGTGTCTCCTGTGTGGAGATCGATTGATGGTCCTACAATAATTGGAGCAGGACGTCAGTCTGCAAGCGTGTCGTTCCCTGCTCCCCATGTTTCCTGTTCCTGCATCTTATGTTTGTGGGTTGTTTATTCCCTCGGTTCGAACCGAAACGAAGAGCCGATTTAAGAAATCCATATACTCCCTCCGTATTGATAAAAGATGATGTTTTGGACAAGGTCTTAGTTAAACATTGAGAATATAAATCATAAATAACTTTTAAATTGTTAAGTTTGAAAATATAAAAAATATGTAAATAGATTTGTCTTCAAATATATTTTCATAAAAGTATACATATATCACTTTTCAATAAATATTTTTATAAAAATATAAAGTCAAAGTCATGCGTTGAAGATCGTTTTGTTGTCCTAAAGATCATATTTTACCAATATGGAGGCAGTATATGGTTCCCTAGCTCCATGCTCCAGCATTAAAATAGAACCTTGTTGCTTCTCCTATCGGTTGAGTTTCCAATCAGGGCGTCCTGAATGGGCATGACCAAGGCCTTGTTTAGTTGGCGAAAAGTGACCCGAAAAGTCACTGTAGTGTTCGGATAATCCCCAATAAGTGTCCAATAAAGGTTCAAGTAGACTTAGAAGATTCGTCTCGAGAAAGCCAGATAAAAAGTACAGAGATACAACAGTTGCTACTTCATTTAATACTTTATGCATGCACAAAGGACAATTGATGTGACGGAGAATCTGAAAAATTTTTGGCAACTAAATAGGACCCAAATGAGAACGTGTCTGCTAAATAGGACCCAAATGTGACGGAGAATCTGAAAAATTTTTGGCAACTAAATGGGACCCAAATGAGAACGTGTCTGCTAAATAGGACCCAAATGTGACGGAGAATCTGAAAAAATTTTGGCAACTAAATAGGACCCAAATGAGAACGTGTCTGCTAAATAGGACCCAAATGTGACGGAGAATCTGAAAAATTTTTGGCAACTAAATGGACACGCCGAGAATGTAGTCGTGCCCTGCCTTAGCCAGGCCATGGACTAGATCATGGGCCTCAGGCTGTTTCGTGACTAGGCCAACTAGGTCAGGCCCATATAGGCCACGGGGCGCCACGTGTTGCACACCACAGAGACAAGCTAACCTAATGTTGTTAGAGAAACTCAAAAGACGTACCTGTATCAATGCCATGAGTAGCATCGCCTAAGAGCACATATGAGCTGCAACAGATGTCCACCAACGCCTTTTGGGGGAAGGAAGCCCTAAAGGGGGAGGATCGCCAAGGAGGACATGAAGAGATCCGAAGAAGGAGATCAGGGTCCCCAAAACCTAGCAAATGAGATGGAGCACACAAGGCAAGCCGTTGATGGCGAGCATGTGACAACAACCAATGTGTGCAAAAGCTATAGGGTAGGAAAGTAGTCAGACCAATAACAAGATGCAGTGGGAGACCACTAGAAGACAGCACATGGATGTGCCAAGCGTAGAAGGAAGCAGGCATACCTGTATCAATGCCTTGAAGAAGGAAGTGAGGTTCATGTACACCACCATCGATGTCTGGAGAACCAAGCTCATAAGGGATTTTGCCCCAACACCTACATAGTGAATGCAGCAAGCTTGGAATGGCCTTCACGATAAGAACTAAAATCTAGAGTGATGCCGCAATTGCACCATGACTGCTGGCAAGGAGCAACAGACAGACTGAAGCCGAACTTTCCTATGACGAGAGTATCCATAGGAGAGCAGTGATGCCAGAGCCTTGTCACCGCCGGTAGCGGCTCCTACATGCTTCAGTCGGATCCCCTTCACCTGCTTGAATATGGAATCGCCCACGAACACCACGCAGCGTTAGAGAATATACTTGGATATATTTCATCTAGATGTGTCTAGGTTCATTACTTGTAGATAAAGCTTGTAACTAGAGTTTGTTGGGGATTTTGTGGAGAGTTTGTTGTAATCCAAACCAATCTTGTAAGCCACCACAGGGGCTATTCCTGCGCCTATTTAACATGTAACCGAGAGCCCTGGAGGGGTCGTCTCGTTCCCTCATCTCTTATATGGTATCGAGCTTTTTTCTTCCTTACAGAATTCGATCCGATGGGACAATCCTCAGCTGCCGCCGCCACCATCGCCTTACCTTCGGCTTCCTTCCACCTATCTACGAGAAACTCACTCGCGGCAACTACAATATGTGGTATGCCCAGGAGTCCTCCACCCTCAAAGGTGCTCAGCGGGCTGGCTACATCAGGCCCATGGCGGTGCCTCCGTTCGCGTTCCTTGATGGAACAGTTGATGCGGTCACCGGGAAGAAGGGCGACTCGGTGCCCAACCCTGAATATGAGAAGTGGGTGACACAGATCAACAGGTTCTGAGTTACCTGTTCTTGTCGCTGTCCAAGGAGATCTTCTCCCACATGTCTTCTGCGACCACGGCGGCCAAACACTGGGCCGCCATCCAAGATCATCATGCGTCCTAGTCCCGCGCCCATGTCATCTCGACACGGATGGCTCTCGCCACAGCATCCAAAGGTTCGTCCTTCGTTGCTGACTATTTTGTTAAGATGAAAAGTTTGGCCGATGAGATGGCATCGGCCGATAAGAAATTGTGGATGAGGACCTGGTCACGTACATCCTCTCTGGCCTCAGTGATGACTTCGAATCCATCGTGACGGCGATCATGACACAGGTGGAACCAGTCACTGTTGCCGAGCTCTACGCCCAACTCATCGCCTTCGAGCAGCACAAGGACTTGAACACCAGGGGCTCTCAGCACTCGGCAAACGCTGCCACCAAGGGTGGCCGCATTGGCGGCAACCCCACTAACAAGGCCTGTGGCCGTGGTGGCCATGGGGGTCTTGGCCGCGGTAGCGGCGGCCATGGCCGGGGAGGACAAGGCGGCAATGAAGTGGGTGTAACTTCCTCTCTGGAGTTTTTTGCCAGCTCCGCGGCAAATAGGGACACATGGTGGTGCACTGCTTCAAGCGTACACTTCGTTCACCGGTCCACTGCAACAGAAGAGTGTCTCCTTGGCAACCACATCTTCCTACGGTGTGGACACCAATTGGTACATGGACTCTGGCGCCACTTATCACATCATGGGGCAGCTAGAGAAGCTGTCTTTCCACAACAAGTACCATGGTGGGGAGCAAGTCCACGCTGTTGATGGCATAGGTATGGGGGATTGCAAATGTTGGTCATAGCACTTTATATTCCCCTACTAGAAACCTCCACCTTAAACATATTCTTCATGTACCACAAGCCACCAAAAATTTATGTTCTGTTAATCTCCTAGTAAAGGATAATGATGTTTTCCTTAAGTTTCATCTTGATCGTTTTTTTATCAAGGAACAGGTGACGAGGAACATCCTTCATGGCGGCAGATGTGAAGGGGTCTTTACCTGTTGCACCCCTTGTTGTTTTCATCATCATCTTCGAATAAGCAGGTGCTTGCTGGTGTCAAGCCATCTGCATCCATGTGGTATCATCGTCTAGGACATGCGTCCTTTCGCGTTGTTCGACAAATCTTGCATCATGATAGTCTTCCTGTGTTGCATGAGTGAAATAAAGATAGGGTGTGTGACGCTTGGCAATGTGGCTAGAGCCACCAATTGCCATACCCTAGGTTGATTAGTGTGTCATCCAGACCTATGGACCTTATTTTTTTTATGTACAGGGTCCTACCCCCTCGTCTATTGGACGCTTTAATTACTATGTTAGCTTTATTGATGATCATTCCAAATTTACTTAGATTTATATGTTGCGCCATAAGTCTGAGGTGTTTCATATCTTTCATGAGTTTCAAAGCCTCATTGAATGCCAGTTTGGCCATAAGATTCGCGCGGTTCAAACAGACTGGGGAGTGAGTATCAGGCGTTGAATTCCTTTTTTCGCCGCATTGGCATTGCTCACCACGTTTCATGTCCCCACGCTCATCAGTAGAATGGCTTTGCCGAATGTAAGCACCGCCATATAGTTGAGATGGGTGTCACTCTTCTTGCTCACGCCTCTTTACCCTTCAAATTTTGGGATGAAGCTTTTTCTACTGCCGTGTTCCTCATAAATCGCCTGCCATCTCGAGTGATTAGCAACAAAACACCGTTTGAGTGTTTTCATGGTCATACCCCGGACTATAGTTTCCTTCGTGTGTTTGGTTGTGCCGTCTGGCCCAATCTCAGTCCATACAATTCCAAGAAACTAGAATTCAGATCAAAACAATGTGTGTCTCTTGGCTATAGCTCTTTGCATAAAGGTTATAAGTGCCTTGATCCATAAGATGGTTGTGTTTATATCTCTCGTGATGTAGTGTTTGATGAGCACGTATTTCCTTTTGCATCTCTTCACCCTAATGCTGGTGCACGTCTTCGCAAAGATCTTGAACTTCTTCCTGATATCCTTCGTAGCCCATCTTCTAGCTTTGGGGATATAAATTTGCTAGGCCATCATGTGCATTCTCCTACTGATACTAATCCTTTGTCAAGTTCTAATGCTCCTCAGCTTTCTCCAGGAACAAACGCGGCATCAAACGGTGGCAAATTCACAGCTGGGGGAGGTCATTTCATGTGTTCCCCGCGGCCCGACACTGCCGGTGACAGCGCTCACACTCAAGTGGATTCGCTTGGCGCGTCCCAGTTTGTCAGCGGCGCATCGATCTCGGGATCAGGCGCGATCGCGGCGTCTTCATCCCCTGCATCTCTACGTGGCGCGCGTCACGACACCGTGCAAGCTGGCGCAAGATCCTCTGCACTCTCTCTGTCTCCACACCATTCTGGCTCGAGCTCTCCCGAGCCACAGCCGCATCCTAGCGGAATCCCATCGCCACCGGCTCCTGGGTTCACTGAGATCTTGGCTCCGGGATCTTCTGTGGCTGCTGGATCTATGTCGACTTCTACACCAGCCCCGGCTCCTCCGCAACGCCCTACAACTCGCCTATCTCGAGGTATACGACAGCCCAAAACATATACTGACGGCACCATTCGCTGGGGTATGCATGCACAGGTTTCTACAGGTGAACCTTGCAATGCTAACCGAAGCTCTTGCAAGCAAAGATTGGGTAGTAGCTATGGACAATGAACATCAGGATCTACTCAAAAACAAGACGTGGCACCTTGTTCCATGTGCTCAAGGCAAGAACATTGTGAGGGTGTAAATGGGTCTACAAGATCAAGCGTAAGGCTAATGGTACATTGGATCGCTACAAAGCTAGGCTCATTGCAACAGGCTTCAAACAACAGTATGGTATTGACAATGAAGAAATTTTCAGTCCTGTGGTGAAGGCAGCTACTATCCGGCTTATTCTGTCTATTGCGGTATCCAAGGGATGGTCACTTTGCAAAATGCCTTCTTACATATATGGGATCTTGGATGAGGAAGTCTATATGCAACAGCCTCCCGGTTACACAGATAAGGTTCATCCTACTTATGTATGCAAGTTGGATAAAGCCATTTATGGCTTGAAACAAGCTCCTCGGGTCGTGGTATGCCAGATTATGCAAACGGCTTCAGAGTCTTGGATTTGTTGCTTCCAAAGCCAACACGTCCCTGTTCTATTATAATAGTGGTGGCCGTGTCATATTTGTCCTTGTTTATGTCGATGACATCATTGTGGCTAGCTCCTCCCAACAAGCAACCAATGCTCTACTCCAAGATCTACAGCAAGACTTTGTTCTGAAGGACCTTGGGAACCTTCATTATTTCTTGGTAATTGAGGTCAAACGGACGCCTATAGGTCTATTGCTGTTGCAAGCCCATTGTGCTGCTGAACTTTTGTCTCGCTCCGGGATGGATAATGCCAAACCGGTGGATACACCTATGTCCAGTTATGAGAAGCTCAGTTTACTTGATGGCGAATTGTTGGGACCGGAGGATTCTACGCGCTACCGGAGTGTGGTTGGTGCCTTGCAGTACTTGACATTGACACGGCCTGACATTGTTTTTGCGGTTAACAAGGACTGCCAGTTCCTTGATGCTCCAACTACGGTACATTGGAGTGTTGTCAAACGTATACTTCGTTATGTTCGTGGAACCATCACACTGGCACACATGATTCGGCGGTCTGACTCCATGTTGGTGAGTGCTTTTCTAGATGCTGACTCGGCTGGGTGCCCTGACGACCGTAGGTCTACTAGTGGGTTTGCCGTCTTCTAAGGAAGCAACCTGATCTCATGGATAGCCCGGAAGCAAGCCACCGTATCTAGATCCAGTACCGAAGTGGAGTACAAGGCACTTGCCAATGCCACTGCCGAAATGATGTGGATCCAAAAGTTATGGATAGTGTTACAAATTTCTCACCCTCCAGCGGCTCGCTTGTGGTGTGACAACTTGGGTCCCAAATACCTCTCTGCCAATCCTGTCTTTCATGCCCGAACCAAGCATACAGAGATTGATTTCCAAAAGTTGCTTGTCATACGGTTCATTAACTTTGGTGATCAACTAGCGGATTGTAACACCCGGATTTACGAAGAAATCCGAACAAGAGTATATGTGGACCCAGGAAGTCCAAAACCACATATACCACAACTGGTTTATCATTATGCACGAACAACGAGTATAAACTTATTACATCACATGGTGTTCACATCGTGGCCAACGGCCGTTATTACAGTGGATATGTGAAATGAAAACTCTCCATGCCAACAGGGACACCGACTGGGGGCATGCCATCTTCATCAGTCCTAGATATCCTCTGGGAAGTCGACAAACTCTTCATCATCTGGTACCCATCCGGGATTTTTGATGATTTGGTAAACAGCGACAAACGTTAGCTTACCACGCTCAGCAAGTATATAATGGGGGATGCAAGGCTCAAAAGGCTAGTCTTTGCTTAGCTGCAGTTAGCTTTTAGTTGGTCAAGTTTTATTAATAGCCTGGATAACTAATTTAATGAAATATCCTACCCAAGAGATAATTGATTCATAAATCAAAATTAAACATCTCCAAGTTACAGGTTTGAACAAAAAGGATCCGGGCCGCTCGTGTCCGTGAGCACGACTGATATATCAGATGAAAATAACTCTGCAAAGCTTGTACAACTTTACCCGTGAGTCGTGAATTCCCAGATGCCCGGGGCCCGTCGACCCACAAACACTGCCAAGGTGAGGGGGCAGGGAACCACTACGAAGCCTTTCACTAGTCACTCTAACAAGTTAGTAGACGCAAGGTTTCAATAGCTAGGCAAATGGAGGCCCCCATCAAGATTGGTACACCATGTGACCGCAGCCCAACACACATCTTGATAGGCTCGGAACTCATTCTTAAACCTAGGCCCCCCTCTAGCGCCTTTTGGTAACTACTAACGAGCTAGAGAAGATCTAGTTACTTGTCTAAGATCAGAGCCATGTAATCCTCAAGATTGTACGGAGAATCCTGGGTGGCCGCTTTAAGTGAAACCTTAATGGAGAGTGACTAGAGCTCAAAAGATTCTTTGCTCCAATCTCCTAAACCATGTTGCTAAAAAGCTCATTTTATATCATGTTGCAATAGTAGTAATTAATCCAACTTAACATAAGCCTTTGTTGAGCGAAGCATAGCACAAGATTCTAATGCATAAACCCCCATAGGTGACAAGGAATAAAGTATAAGTATCCTAGGTAAAATTACACTACTAAATTCTGACCTTTGTGCAATAGCGAGAAAACATTGCAATATGCCCAATTTGGTTGCAAAAGATATATGTTGCAACCAAATCGCGTTCGTTGCCAATGGTTGCAAAATGTCACGTTGCAATAAGGTATTGCAACCGTTGCTAGTTTGGCATTGCAACTACTCGAGTTTATTGCAACCATAGTGCTTCGTTGCCAAGCATGGACATAGGGCATTATAGCAACGTTCTTGGTCATGGCAATATAATGAATTGCCACGCTTGCCTCCCTTGCAAGAGGTGGTTTATGCAATGATAGCTAACGTGGCAAGAAAGACATTTTGCCACTCTATAATTTAGTTGCCAAAGGTGTTATTGCCACAACCGTCATGCCGTGGCAATACTACCAGTTTGCCACGCAATGCTATTTGTTGCGAGAGCCATATGTTATTGCCATGACCATCTTGTCGTGGCAATACTACCATTTGCTACGTATTTTTATGCATTGCGCAAGAATGTGTTATTGCAACAACCATCATATCATTGCAATACTACCAATTGCAACGCACTTATGTTCGTTGCAAGAGATTTTATGTTATTGCAACGACCATCAGGCCATGGTAATACTACCATTTGTCACTCAATGTTTTTCGTTGTGAGAGTGATGTGTTTTCACCACGATCATCAAACTGTGGTAATACTATCATTTGTCAAGCAATTTTATTTGTAATTTCAAAAACAATAAATCATTACAAAAGCGATTGCACTCATATATATTAATTATAATCAATCATCACTCATTCAATAAGTTCACAAACCATTGCAACAGTATCAAAATCATAATGGAGTGTACAGTTCACTTGATCTATTTCACAAATTATTAAAACTTGTACCAGTGCAAATTTTCTATCATGAAAACAACACTCAAGAGTTTCCTTGTAGCGCAAAATGTGATCACCTCCGCTGTGTGATCCATTGATTATGAGCCTCGCATTCAAATTCTGTTCACCTACTGACCAAAACAATAAGATTAGAAAAATATTAGGTTTAGTACTTCATGCACAGAATGTAAAGAGATTCTAATTAAACTGGTTGTAAATAATAAAATTCTAGAAGCTGTGTTGTCAATTTCATTAAGCAAAAGTAGATTAAAAAAAAAGATGTAGGCAGTAGGTCAACAACAGCAACAAAGCAAGTTCCTTAAACTGGTTGCTCTTTATTCCATATAATCCTCCGAACAAAGACATGACATATATAAGATAATTTTATCCTGTAAAAATAGATTAGGTAGACTACCTATTGAAATAAATAGGACAGCAACAAAGACATGCCATATTCTATCCAAATTCAACTAGTATAGTTGTATGTACAGAATGCACAAGAAATATTTCAGCATTCCGACTCCGATATATTTAAAGCATGCTCAAGGTATTATATTGATAGGGAAGAAACAGGTAATTTTTGGAAATTGTTTCGCACATCAAAAGTATCAGGTCAATGTTACATATATATAACTAGACCTATGCACACCTCCATCAGTTTACTGCCTTGATAAGAAACAACACTCTGCCTAATCAAGGCACTCACTTTCAGTCTCATCCAGGAATCTCTCTCACTAATTAAATTTAGGTTCATGTCACAATCACATTTGCAGTTCAGCTAGTTATCATAGTAATTATAGAGATCCAGGACACCTGTGTGTATGGATACAAACAATAACTTTAAGACATGACAGTCTCTGCCAAGAAGAACCATATAGAAACTAATTAGACATAAAGGTGCAAAACCTACTTCCAGTCATTTGTTTTGTCAGCCTCAGTAGTTCTTAGAGCAGGCACATAATCAATATGATAATCTCCCTTACAGTAGTTAATTGAATTTTCATACACATACAACCATTATCATAATAGCCTGCCATTTTAACTAAATGCTCACCTCACTTTCTAATTCAACAGGAAGCCTAAAAACCTTAGCTGTGGCTAGCTATCTGAACTTCACGTGACGTGTCCAAGCTAAGCATTTTTACAGATATATCCACACGTGGCCATTAGCACAAGCAAAATAAATACCTTACTGGCAAGTTTCAGATACAACAAAACAATTTTACTTGCATTCAAAAAGTGATGTACGTGCATTCACATAGAAAAATTATTTTACTAGGTCATCTATAATCCATACATTTAGTTAGACCAAATTGCACCAATGAAAAGAAAGAAACATCAGCAAAACTGGATAATATATGGATATTTTCCTGATAGAACTGTACACTGATCAACTGAGAATTAGATGTGTTACAGAAAATGGAGAAGCTAAAAATGGCAGATTAATTAAATTAAGAAAGCAACCTAAGGTAATGAAGCCCAATAGCTTTATTTGCACATTAACTTTCCTAATTGGTAGAAACCAATAGTCAGTAAATTTGGTTGGCTGCTCTAAGGAACTAAGAACATAATGTTACACTAAAAATATCTCTTCAAATTACCTAATGACTTATGCAAACAGGTTGCAATTCCTCATCTTTAGAACCAACTATAAACCCCACATAATTAACTAGTATGTGTGGATCACCAACAGTCACTTGCATATATATACATCCTCTAAAGCCCAATCATCCTGTTGACTATTGTTATCACTGCCCCATGGAGACCAGATCAATCCTTATACCATACATCAGAAAGTGAATTAACCAAATCAATCCTTCTTGCAAGTACCAAATAACTTTAAAAACTGAATAATAAGGTTCATAACTCAGGAATAGTAAACAGTGGTATCTCTGAATTAGAGCATCGGAAGGTTGATAGCATTGAACTGTTACTGCAGCTATATTCACATGGTAAATCCACACCCTTTCCGCTGTTAATCAATTGACAAGGTCAAGTTTGTGTTAACTTAGAGCTTCTTGTCGTGAACCCAGCAAGGCAGCCAGACTCAATGGTGTATGACATATAGCCTAAAGACCTGGCAGTGACCAATGCCTCAGTGTAGCTTCTTAAATATGCACACTATTAAATGAATGTTTACTCAATCAAAATGACCTAAAGGGGATGCAAGAGATCTTCATTCAGAAGATAGAATGGAAAATTCTGAAGGGATGCAACCAAACAAGTTTGCTCCACCATTTAACTGCTTTAGCTACCTCTACAAATTGGAATTATACCTTACTTGTACTAATCAGGAAGGGGGCCTTACCTTGAGTGCTCCTGCTGCTGTAATCTGCAGGCCAGGAGGCGTGGCGTGTGCAGGCGGACCCCTTCTTCTCCAGGCTCCAGGTAAAATACCAAGTCTTCCACAACTACTAGATCTGCAATGAGGCCCCTAACCTAGCTACACCAATACAGAGAAAGCAAGGAAAAATTTCAGTCAACAACATAACTGGCACATTTTTTGTCAATGTAAATATGACGAAAATAAGATTGCTACAATTTTTGTTGTCCTCGAGAATTACAAATTCAGATAGATCCCTTGTCAAAATCGATAACAAAATTATATGTATTCTATAGCTCCACATGTTGGTCAAAATGTCCCATATCCATTCATTAGGAAAGTACGTATCATATTTAAGAATCAATACTAAGAAAGTCCAGATGATTGAATAATCATCACAAGTACAAGAGAAGCTTAATAATATTTACTGAAATAGTACCACTAGAGCAATATCATATACAACTTCTACCTTTTACGAAATCAACAACCAGTCAATACAAATGCAACAGCCAGCATTCCATTCTTCACAACCAGTCCTTGCTTTCGATTCTTCATGACCGTAGTCAAAATAACACATGCAATTGTACACATATTCTACCCATCATTCATTAGTAATTTAGTATGCACAACTAAAAGTTCCTGAATATAATCATAAAATACCCACCTTCAAAAGCTAAAATTTTGTAGCTATATAGAAGAGCATATACCAATATACTTGAGGGTAGCTCGCTGATTCTTAATTATCAAATTAACTTGCCCGGTCAAATATTAGACAGATGGACCATTAAAAGTGGTCTTATTTTTATATTGAAAAGCACTAGTTGGAGTTCTACATATATGTTAAGTTTTATAAATTTTTGTTGATATATGGCTGAACAGAATTCACTAATTAATGATATGAAGACAGTACGAATAGGAAAATGAAAAATTTATGTTTCATGCCTTATAAACTTGTACGTGGGCAAGCTTTACCAGAGTCTGCAGTAAGCACACAAAATGGGTTCTGTCAACTACAGAAAAGGCTATCAACGCTCTGTGTGAACTCTGCACAGAAATTAGAACTCACCAGCATCATCTTGTAAATGTTTATCTACAACATTATTTTTTATAGATTAATTAGCTAAAAATATAACTGAAGTCAAGAAAAAATAATTATCTAGCACCACATGCAAGTTTCCAGGAAGAGCCCATGACGTCTCCATATTAAAGAAATTAAGGAAACCTAACTAGCAAGACAGTAGATGAATTGACCGCATCTCAGCATGGATTTATTTCTCCATCAGAAAATCAATAGCAAAAGGAGAAAATGGATTAATCTTCTCTGACTGCAGGGAGTTGCCGCACTCGAACCTTCTTTAGCTGCAGCCTGCAGGGACTCATTGCTGTGCATAACCCAACACGACGAGATGAGATCCCTACTGGAAACAGGGTCTTTGCCGAGGGCCCGAAGCTTTGCCGAGGGCCAAATATCGGGCACTCGGCAAAGACCCTCTTTGCCGAGGGCCAGGACAGATAGCCCTCGGCAAAGAGGTCTTTGCTGAGGGCCAGGCCCTCGGCAAAGAAATGGCCCTCGGCAAAGCTTGTCTTTGCCGAGGGCTCAGCCCTCAGCAAATTTCGTGGGATGGATGACGGCAGCAGTCTTTGCCGAGGGCCTGCAATTAGGCGCTCGGCAAAGATTTATTTTTTAAAAAAAATAAAAAATTTCGCTGAGGGCCTCACACTGGGCCCTCGGCAAAGAATTTTTTTTTTATTTTTTGGTTTTTTTTTGAACCCAATTTTTTTTAGACCTCTAATACATCATTTAAAGCTCAATTTTAAAATTTGGATCAGTTTTGACTTTTTTTTGATATATTTCGTTAATTTATTTCATTTCGTTGATTTTTCCCGAATATTCCAAATTTGAATTACAGGTGCATGGAGTAATGCACTTTAGTGAATCAGAAAATGTAATTCATGGTATTTGGTGTATGTTGAGTCCTTATCCACGAGCACGCATCAAATTTTGGGCATCTTATTCACGTAACATGACGACCAACTAGTTAGAAAAGTGTTTTTAAATTTTATAAAATCTATACGAAGTCCAAAAATCACGAAACTTGTCAAGGTGTATTCTTTTCACACATGTAGCCTATTGTAAAAAATTGACAAGGTTTCGAGAAAGGTGTGACGACGGAATTCTAAAACCCAGACATGTTCACATGTGAAACCTTGTCATCATATGTGGAGATGTATTAGAGGTCTAAAAAAAATAAGCTTTAAATGATGTATTAGAGGTCTAAAAAAAAAATTGGGTTCAAAAAACCAAAAAAAAAAAATTCTTTGCCGAGGGCCCAGTTTGACTCTCGGCAAAGAGCCTTTGCCGAGGGCCCAGTGTGAGGCCCTCGGCAAAGAAAAGATAAAAAAAAACCAAATGCCTTTCAAAAAAGGCCGAAGAGCCCAAACTAAACCTTAGCCCCCGCCCAGCCAGCTAGACACGCGCGCCCAGCCCCCGCCGCCGCCGCGCCCCGCCCGGCCCGGCCGGACGCGCCCCTCCCCGGCCATGCCCCTCCCCGCGCCCCTGCCCAGCCGCGCCGCGCTGCCAGCTCAGCCCAGGGGGCCACGCCCCGGCCGCCCGCGCCCCGCCCGGCCCGGCCGTTGCCCCTCCCCGTGCCCCTGCCCGGCCGCGCTGCGCCGCTAGCTCGACCCAGGGGGGCGGCGCCCCGGCCGCCCGTGCTCCTCCCTGGCCCGCCCGCGCCCCGGCCTCTGGTGCCCCGGCCGCCTGCGCCCCTGCCCGGCTTCGCCCCTCTCCGCCCCGGCCGGCTGCGCCTCTGCCGCGGCCGTCGCCCCCACTGGCGGTCCCTGCAGAGAGGAGGAGGAGAAGTATAGAAGAGAGAAGAAGGGGAGAAGAAAGGAGGAGCAGGGGAGAAGAGAGGAGGAGGGAAGAAGAGGAGGAGGAGAAGGAGAAGGAGAAGGAGAGGAGGAGAAGGCGTGCGCTGGCCTCGGCTCGTCGACCGTTCTCGCAGTCCTCGTCTCAGCGTTCGTCCTAGGATCATCAATGCCGGTGGAGAGTGCCTCACCTTCGACCAGCTCGCGCTCCGTGCCCCGTTGGGGCAAAACACGGTATGGCTATTCATGCTGTAAATTCGCCTGTTGCTTGCTGACGGTGATGCTTGATACAGTACATCAAAGATTTGTAGATAGCAGCAGATAATTCTATTAGTCTGGTTGTGTTTGCTGTACTTCAATATGTGTGCAGTATTATGATGAACTTGTAGATGCTGATTAATGGTTCTAAACACTGAATGTTCTGCCCTGGTGCCATCCAATGGACAACAGCAAATTCCCTATAATTCTTAAAAAAAAATTGTAGTAACTGTGTTAAGCTCAGCCCCCACTCTAAGGCCTTGTTACACATCAATCCACATGTGTTGGAGTGGAAATTAGTAAAGCTAACCAATGGGTTTCGGCTGAGCAAGTACTGTACTCTGATTTTGTTGTGATAGGCTTTGTTCTTGTCATCATTTGATTATGGAATAGTTATGTTATGACCAGAGATTGCATCTGTTACCTTCTTCTTTGGGCATCTTTCCATGCCAAGGAGATAAAACGGGTGCATAGACCTACATGGTTGGCTTACCAGCCCATTGCATTTTCACTGTTGACCTGGTGTCAAATGGTCCAACCAATATTAGTATCCTGACAGAAATTGTCCTAGTGGTAGAATACTTGAATAGCAAAGCATACATGGTTGTTTGATTAGGAAGTTTTTTTTTCAAATGTTACTGCCTCATTTGTCGTCGCTTTGAAAGTGCTTCCCAATGCCCACTACATTAGACTTTTGAAGCTCAACGGAAACTTGGCTGGAAAGTTCTTCTCTTTTCTGAAGATATTTCTGAATTTCAGACGATATGCTTATTTATGGTGCATATATCAAGGTTGACAAGCATTCCTAGGTAGCTCTGGTTTCATATGTTAGGACCAAAATGTGTTTTCATTTGACATATCTTTTTTTTTTTTACTGAGGTGAGTCATTTGACATATCTTCTTTTTTTTTTGTTATGAGATTGTAGTGTACGCTACCAACTACGTGTTTCCAGAAGAGGTTCACCTTTGAACTTAGATATCATGCTTCTCACGAAATGATAGTATTCCCTGTACTGACGCCATGCATATTGAACATGAGGCGTACCAGCTAATGCTACGATTCCCATGTGTATTGACTGACATGATCATTAGTATTTCCGTTCTTTTATAGTTCCATTCTGAAGATGGAGAGAAATTTTGTATTGTTATGGCATCCATTGTATCCTCTGAGATGACATATATAGTCCCTTGATTTTTTTTCCAAGTTGTGGAAATCCCACTGTGCCTCTGTATATTGTATTATTATTATTAGCTGTATGCCTTTTTGCTGAAACTTGAACTGCGCGATGACATGGTAAGCTATCTTCCTCACATTTAGTCTTTTGTTTGTCCGGGTTCTAGAGCAGGATTAAGCCCCTATATCTGTCATGTTTTTGTGTATTGTTTATTTCAGAGGTTAACTAGGTTCACATCTGTTACTATTGCTGCATAATTGTTTATATGACCTGAACCTATTTTTATTTTTATATGATATATATGTGGTCTGAACTTAAAGCAGTGTTTATATGCATCTAAAATGGAGTGATTCATACTTCTGCAATATACATCATACTGAAGCGTAGTTCATGGATCAATGTTACTGATTGCGTGTTAGGTTTCGGTTTCTCAAGATGAGCATTTTAGTTTGATCTGTGATGCATGACCAATGTTCCTAATTAAACCTATCTGCTCGCTCCCTCGTGTCGTGCCCCTCTCCGCAGATTCTAATGTAGTGGGAAGCGGCGGCTTCATATCGCATGAGGTCCAAGGAGGCAGCAGCGGAGGCTCCAGATCCCACATCGTATGTTCCAGAGACCTTTCAGTAGAAGTAGTGCTCTTATACTTGGATTTTTAGTATCTATAAGTACTACTGTGAGCATGTAGTGATGGTCATTAACACTAACTTGGCTAGATAAATAATGCAAGTGCATCACTGCATCGTAAACAAGGATATAAACCCACTTTATGCTTACTTCAAGATTGGACAACTATTTCAGTGCTTACAGTATGATCGTCCTTGTATGCTGCATGTCTGAAAAGAAAATTATATATTACATGCTGTGGTCAGATTTGAACAAAGTGTATTATGAACTAGTGTTGGAGATTATGGAACGACAAGGACAAGATATGAATGAATGTAATATATGTTTATCTTGTATTTGCGTATTCTCTGTATGTGTTTTAGTTCGAAGAAGTTCAGTTTCAAATTCAAATTCAAATTTAAATCATAATTTGAAAATGTATTTTTTAAAAATCCTGTAAAATATCTTTGCCGAGGGCCATGGGCTGAGACTGTTTTTTTTAAAATAAAAATTCTTTGCCGAGGGCCGACTCTCGGCAAAGAAATTTCTGAAAAAAAGAAATTCTTTGCCGAGGGCTGAGATGGGGCCCTCGGCAAAGGCTTTGCCGAGTGCCCGATAATTGGCCCTCGGCAAAGACCCTCTTCGCCGACTCAAAATTTCCCGAGGGCTCCTTGCCGAGGGCGGCCCTCGGCAAAGCCTTTGCTGAGGGTTTTTCGGCCTTTGCCGAGGGCTTCAGGCCCTCGGCAAAGAACCGGCCTCCAGTAGTGGATCTTCACTAGGTTGACTGATTTCTTTCAGATCTACACACATGGACAAAAACCAAAGCTCAAAGGCACAACGACGGGGGAGGGGAGGAGAGGTGGGTGTAGATGAGAAATTGGACAAGTACATCACCATCGGAGAAACGAAGATGGGGAAAGAGCTGCAGCGGCCACCCTTGGCGCGCGCCGGCTTGACCACTGGGCGTGCGGTGCCGTGCACCTAGGCGTGGCGCCCTGGCCCCTTGGCGCAGCGGCGCTGCCCCATGGGCGCCGCAGCCCTAGGTGAGGTGTCGTCGGACGACCTGGGAGGTGCATCGGCTTTGGATGAGGGCAGCGGCCGAGCGGCCTTTTCCTCGGAGGACCGTGAGGGGTCGAATGACAGGGAACCGCGGTGTACTGGTATTCTGTAAATGGGAATATTCGCTTTTGGCTCGCCACGGCACTGAACGCGGGAGTGGAAAACTCAAATGGAATTCGGATTTAGCGGGCGACAAAGTTATAAGTGAAAACAATTTTATCTTGTCCAAATGATCCAAGCTATAATCTAAAGTCTCAAAAGGTTTTAATTAACAACTTAATAGAACAATGATCTTGCTTTGGTGGAAATAAAGCAAATGATGGTCTTGTTTTGCAACACGCATATGTCCAAATGCACTTTTTAATTGTATTGTTGCCAAAAACTAATAATGATTATGAGAATATAAAAAGGGAAATGAATGGTTGCAAGAGGTGACATGTTCAACTCTTGTTTTGGTTATTTTTGCTAGAATATAATTATTTTCATGATCGAGTACTCGAACCGTCAACGCGTTGGTAGCAAAGGATTTTGGAAGAGACGAGGATTTTAGTTTTTTTTGCTAGAATATAATTACTTTCATGAGCGAGTACTCAAACCGTCAACATGATTATGAGAATATAGAAAGCGATGAGGATTTTGGAAGCAAAGGAGGAGGATGGAAGCGTGGAACGGTGGGTGAAGGCACCTATGGTGATGTAGAAGGAGGAAGGGGTTTTAGATGCAAAGAACAGTGGGAGTATAGAACGGCTGGTGGAGGCAAACCGTTGGCGATGAATTAGGAAGGACGCACATCTGAGATTTGAACTTTTGAGCACGTAGCGGATGAATCTAAGGAGTTCGTGGGTTTTTGCGTTGGAGAACATAAACTGATTTCCTTGTAACAAACTAGAAACCTCCCATGTAAATCAATATCGGGATTCAAACTATAACCTCTGGGATTACATATAAGATGTGGCGCATTGCATAGCAATCCTAAGCAACTAGTCATCAGTGGTCCTGTAAACACTGAGCATACAAGAGGAGAGATCTACTCTCAACGGAACCTAGGGCGCCCTATACTTGAACTAGTATAAATCTACGTCCTATATGTTACACTTATGATTCCTTGTATGTGATATGGTGATCTTCATTGTCTAAACCGATTCATCTGACGGCCAAATAAATCAACCGACCTCAAAATATTTTAACACTGCAAATCATTACCAAGACAGATAATCATTCTTTACTACTCCCTATGTCTTGGCCGTTGTCATTGGTTTTCATGCCACAAGTTTGAATTAATTTATAGGAAACAAGTTTAACTCAATTTGTAGTCCGAATAAAAGCTTGTTGAGTTGGCTTAGTATCTCGTTATAAAAATCCTTTGATTATCTGTGTTTTCCTTCAAAAAATCAAATTTAGATAATTTTGGATGATTTTAAATTTTAACTCGGTTCGTTAAGCTTGGTACGAGATTGCATCCCAAACAAATCAAGAGTCTATAATAAATAATAATATTCTAATGCCAATGTGAGTGGTACCTCAAATGGGTACCATATATTTTGGATGGTCCACATTGAGAATAGTCCCTAATTGCCCTGATTTTGAAATATTCAGTTTATAAGTATTATATAATAAAATAGTACACTATTTTTTATGAAGTACTTCTCCATACGTCATCCGATACTTATTGGGAGATCAGGAAACAAATTTTCTAATCTACTATTTTTCCCACCAAAATTTGCCTCCAACCAAATATCTTCCCGCTAACCAAACTTTGATCGGAGGATGGGGCCAGGGGATAACGCAGCCCCTCTAGATTGCGACCTGCAAGGGCAGTTCAGTTTTCAGCAGCGTTCAGCCGCCATCACCATTCCTGCGTTTGGCAGTAAGAATCCTTACCACCCGCTCTCCCAATTTCGATCAATTGAAACGTACCTCAACTCCAGATCTGAACACTAGCCGGTCACTACCTCTCTCATCCGAATTTGCTGAAAATCTAGGTTTTCAACTTTCAGCAGCGTCTTGCGCCGTCGTTCATCCCTGTTGCCGCTGGCTTCCAAGGCGAAGGTGAAGATGTGTACAGTGCCTACCCCATCACAGCGTCTCAGGTGATTTCCTCTCACTTCTTCGGTGCTTCTCTTCGGATCAGCGTGGAATCGAATTGCTTTTGATGCTTAGATATTCGGCCATCTCAGCCTTAAAGTGTTGTGGATTTGTCAATTTTTCCTGAAATTGTCTCCTGTGATAATTTGGAATGGACTTGCTGAATTTGCAATGCTTTGATTGTGTGGTTCTAAGAACATGACAAATGTACAGATAAACCTCTGAGTGTGTATATTACAATTGTGTATCTTAGATGAAGAAAATCTGACACGGCCTAACATTCGTCTAGCATTTGGCATGAGCCTGATCGTCTGGCTTTGGATCATCCAATCAGGATCGCCAATCGCTGTTCCCTGAATTGGAATGGCCTTTGCTATTCCCAACTTCCCCGAATTGGGATCACCATTGGAGGCTAGGCAAACTCTGACCTATGAGTTGAGAACCAATGTTAAACTACAGAGGTTCAGTTTGATCAGATCATTGAGTTGCTACTAACTTTATATGGAGACCAATATGCCAATGCACCATCCAAACTTATCACCAGTAAGATTTGACACAGTTATCTAACGCACATTTCTAAAAATTCCTTGGCGGTGTTCGCAGCCACGGCAAACATTGCTAAATCCAATGCACCATCCAAACCTATCTCCAGCCAGATTTGACACAGTGGTCTAATGCACATTTCTAAAAATTTTCTTGCATAGCAATTAAGAAGAGCACAGCCATATATTATTCATTTAAAAGATCCAATAATACGACACTGGTGCCCTATGTGCCTGAAGATGCATCCTAGGAAGGCACTGAGATGCATGAAGGCTTAAGCCTCCCAATATGAAATTTTAAACTGAAAGGTGAACCAAGCTAGTGCACATACAGTTTGAGGTAAAATGAGCAAATATGTTTACTGCTATCTGTGTTCTGAGAAAATAATTAAAGAGGTGAACTCGTTTCTTGGGTTTTTTTTTTTGTTAATGAATGAATGCAGTGAAGCAGAATTTACGGGCACTGCTACTGTGAGTAGTAGTTGCAGCTTGACCTCTTATCTTTGCTCATGATGAAGCTTAGCATTATCAAATATGAGAGCATTAGGACTGATTATACTGTGTAACGGCATTTGGACTGAGGTGCATCCAAGAGTAACAGTGTTGGGGTGGTTCTAATATTGTAGCATGACTTCCTGACCTTGGGTTGTAGTTTATTTATTTGTACAGAAGCTTTGCATCCACACAGGATGTTGATTTGACATTTTCCCTTTTGCTTTGCACTTTTGCAGATTGGATCTTCCCTGTGGTTTGAGGATAGCGAGTTTGAATTAACCAAGTTCTTGCGGCCAGCTTCATCATTTTATCATGTTGCCGAATATTGTCTATATATTGTAGATTTAGAGGTATTATATATCCTAGTATATTGCCTTTACCTATTGTTGTTTACAACATAAACAACTTTTCTCTTGTCCCATTTTTTATTTCATATTTGATCAGCAAAAAACTAGTAAGCTGTTTGGAAGCATATATGAGTCTTGGTTGGACCTAACAATGTTTAGTTAATGTGAAGAGTGATCCATGCAGCAATTTTCATTCGTGCATACCTATGTTGTTGTCATTAGAATTCCTTGACACACAATCATAGAAATTACAAATAACTACTCCTTTCGTCCCAAAATAAGTGTTGCTATTGTATTTATGTCGGTCAAGCTTTCTTAATTTTGATTGCAGCTTGCAGGAAAGGGTGGCGACTGCGCTGTTCGGTGAAGCCTGCATGGCAACGTGACGATGCCACTGGGTGAAGCCTGCAGGGGAACACGACAATGCCGCTGGGTGCATCCTACAAGGACGGTGATAGGGAAGGGCAGCAACGGCGCTGCTAGGTGAAGCGTACATGGCAACGTGTTGGTATTTTTAACATCACTTCACGTTAAGTTGTCATCCCTAACATGATGCCAAAAACCAAAGGTAAAATAATCTTCACTTGCCTCCTAAAAATAATACTATAGAATATATCCGCAAGCGCACAGATAATTCTCCTATTGTAGCACTTCACCCGGTAAGTATTCCGAGTATCGTTGATTTGTTTTATGCCATAAGGATAAATGTGGCATTCTACTCATTAGGATAATCTACTATAATAATTAGAAAGATAAATGTGCAGACCTACGATAACTCATAACTCTAGTGCTTTAGCGATAAATAAGTCAATGATAAATGGTAAATGATAACTGAGTAAATAAGATAAATGATATTCCAGAGATAGAATATAGAGACTCACTAATGTAGTAAGACAATCTCAAGATTCGGCTAATGTAAAGGAAACCTATGTAATTACTAAATACAAAGTCTACAGCCTACGCCACATTACACATCTTCATCTATAGCATAATCACTCAGAAAACATAATAAGGAGCATCATCTAATGAGGATATTAAGACACAAGGATCACCTCCTTCGCGACCGCGCACTGCTAGTCCTACATACGGGGGGTGGATTACAGAGGAACCAACGCAGCTGTCACCTACGCGGACTACCACACGACCCGGCACGTCAGGATGCCTCCGTAGGTACACAATATATCTAGACACCACATCTACATAATGTATACCACCTAACTCACTCGAATAATGAATTAGGCGCTTTACGATCATACGACAATAATCATCAACCAATCACAACTACATCGAATATGCAACTAGAATAAACTAAGAACTGAATAAGTAGCAATATATTAAAATAAAGCAAAGTCAAAATGAGATAAAGATAATATTACCTATCTCCAGACGAACAGATCTGGAATCCCAAGCGTAGCGCCCAACTCTACTTGAACCTTACTAGACGCCTAAACTATGAACTTGAAGAACTAGAGCCCTATTTCTAATCTCTGGAAACCCTAACTTCTGTCTACTCTTGATGAATGAAGCAGGAGGAATGAATTGGTGCTCTGAGAGGAGGGTCTACCCCTTTATTTATAGCCCGATGGGATGAACATGCGCCGTGGGATCAAACCGACTTGAACAAAGGGCCCAGATGACTCTAGAGAGGCGGTGGAAGAAGACTCCAGAAGATGGGCCGAAACCCTAAAGGGGGCGTCGGCCGGCCCCACCCTGGCGTCGGCCGGCCCCACCATGGTGGGTCTCGGGCCCCGGTGCTTCGGGTGTGTTCTAGATCCTTCTAACTTGCTGATGAAGTATGTTTCCATTGCGATCAAGTTTCGTGGTAATTATGCTTTTTAATCCTTCTTTTAAGCCTTTCTGGAATAATCCCTGGAAAATACACAATTCACCAAAACTCGTGGAATTTGTCAGTAATAACCCCTATGCTTCTATTATTGATCTTCCCTAGGCATTAGTTGATGGTATAAAATTGGTACTTAAAAACCGTCAACACAACGCGACGACGCTGTTGGGTGAAGCCTGCAGGGGAACACGGCAACGCCGCTGGGTGCAACCTACAAGGACGGAGATAAGGAAGGGCAGCGTCTGAGCAATAGCTAAATAGGTCTAATGTTCATTTTCATAGGCTCCTTTGGCTACTAGTTATGCATACATGTGTATAGTTCAGTGGTAAGCACCTACGTTCTAGACTCTGGTATCCCAGGGTTAATTCCTGAAAGCATAGCTTTTTATGCCTTTTTTTCTTGCTAGCTGGTCTATTGCAACGATCAAATTTTCGTTGCTATATGTAAAAATCTTTTGCAACAATCAAATTTTCATTGCAATATGAAGAAACCTATTGCAATGACTCAATTTTCGTTGCTATACATAGAAACCTATTGCAACGCGAGTCACTTTCTATACAACGAAACATATTCGTTGTAACATAGACGCGCTATCGCAACTATAAACTAAAGGGTTGCAATATAATATTCGTATTGCAACAACAATAATAATGACTGCAACGCAAAACAAATCGTGGTAACAATGGCTACTTATTGCAACCGTTCTACAATTGGTTGCGATACAACTTATTTTTCGCAACGTCCTCCATACTTAAGCCACGAAACAATTTGCGTGGCAAAAAAAACCCATCTTTTGCAACCTATAATGAAATGGTTGTGATAACACCCACTATTGCAACAAAATCTTGTGGTCGCAACAGAAAAGCGTGACATTAGGGTCAAAACCTAGTAGTGTTAGGGTTTATCAATTTGAACTCATACATATGAATTTAATTGATTGCATTATTGATAGGTAACAAGGAGACCATATATACACTTGCCTTGAAAATCCGCTTGGTCCTGGAACTGCTCACAATCATTCTCCTCGAAGAACTCATCCTCTAATACCACGAACATCACCAATCAAGCATCATACCAGTCATTACATGCATAGAAACATATAAAATACTATTAGAACATTACACCATGCATCAAAAGATAGAAACAAATAGATAAAACTATTCTACACATCTCTACGAGCACATGGATACGTGGATCACTAAAAGCGGAGTTAAAACGAGAAAGATATGAACAAAACAAGTTTTAGGGGCCATTTTGCAATTAAAACAGCGCTGCAGAAGTCCTTTTTAAAGCAACCGATACTTCAAACATAAATAAACCTAAAACAGAGGGGTTTAAAGGCAAAAACACGAGTTGTGGACCTCGGGGGTGAGGTCCAGAGAGTTCAGGGGTTAAACTGCTAAAAACAGGACCCAAAACTAAATATTTTTGAATTGAAACAGACTGCGGGTCAAAAAGGATAAAGGTCAGGGACCAAAATGCAAAACAGCTGCGGCCGTTGCGCGCATGGCCGACAGGATGCCACGCGGCGCTCTTTGGATGGTCCGGTGCACGGGCGCGCACGTGGACCGGCTGCGGCCTCGGGTCCACCGGTCCACGGTGGACCGCGCAGTTTGGGGCGGTCGGCGACCGCCGGGGTCGTCACTGCGCGCGGCGGCGCGCCATGGGGGCGGCGCGAGCTCGCCGGCAAGCTCTCGGGACGGCGCTCCCGACCTCGGTTCATGCCGGCGAAGACACCGGGATGACGTGCACACTACAGGGAACTCAGCACGGGGGTCGGGGTGGTCGTTGGGCAGCTCGGGGACGGCGGCGCCATGGACGAGCTTGACGAGCCATCGGTGTGCACACCAGGGGCAACACTGAGCACGAGAAGCGACGCGGAGCGGCTCAAAAGGTAGCGTGCGCGCTCACGAACACGGCGAGCGGCTCGGAAAAGCAGAGAGCTCACCAGAGGAAGGTCTCGACGGCGGCAATGGCGGCTGGGGTTTAGATGCGGCGGTGTGAGTGGAAAGGAGAGGAGAGGGGACCGGGGCCTTGGCTTTATAGGCCATAGGAGGGTGCAGCGAAGGGCCGGGGGTGCCCCACTCGGCCGAAATGGCAGGCGGAATGGCCATCAAGGCCACCGCGGCGGCGGTGTCGGGTGGCGAGGCGGCGGCGGCGCGTCGCTTCAGCTGGAGGAAGGAGAAGGGGCGCCAGTCACTGACCGGCGGGCCCGGGCTATCAGCGGGGCGCACGCGACTGCCAGGTGGGGCCAGGCTGGCAGCGAGCGAGGGAGGGAGGGAGGCGGCCTACGGTGCTGCAGCTGGGCCGACGGCCCATGTGAGGGTGTGGGTGCGCGCGCGAAGAGATGGAGGGGAAAGATGGGCCGGCCTGCGGCCTGGGCCGAAAAAGAGAGAAGGGGAGGGAGAGAAAAAGATTAGCCTTTTCTTTTTCTGAAATTTTTCAAACATGCACATTTTGAATTTGAATTTGAATTTTTAAAATCTTTTCACACTACCTGTCCTGGATTCACTCAAAAACAAAATGCACCAGCATGAATGCATCAACTATACTCACAGCCCATAAATTATTTATGAAAACATTATTTGCCTATTTATGCAAAAGAGAAAAATTACAAATAATAATCTAAATTAATTCTATTTTCTAAAAGGTGATTTTTAGGGTATTACACAGATGGTTTCACCAAGGCCATTCCTGCTGCAAAGCTTAGAGTGTTTAGAATCAATCTTAACCTTGTTAGTGGCTATGATTGAGGGGGAGTGTTAGAGAATATACTTGGATATATTTCACCTAGATGTGTCTAGGTTCATCACTTGTAGATAAAGCTTGTAACTAGAGTTTGTTGAGGGTTTTGTGGAGAGTTTGTTGTAATCCAAACCAATCTTGTAAGCCACCGCAGGGGCTGTTCCTGCACCTATTTAACATGTAACCGAGATCCCTGGAGGGGTCATCACGTTCCCTCATCTCTTATATGCAGCACCTCAAGTCTCCATAGCAGGTTGGCCGGCCAGACTCGTACAACTGAGGTTCAGCAAGTGTTCCCGCAGCTTTGTGGCATGAATGCAGAGCCACTTGCGCTCCACTTGCAGCTCCAGATCCTGCTCTCCACATAGCTGCTGTCCAACTGCTGCCCATAGGATTGTGATCTCGCCGCATCCCCCTAGCGCACGGCGGCCCGCCTCATCAAGGTGATTCTTGTGGATAAGTACAATTCGGCGCGGCGCTGGAATCTTGGCCGCGTTGGGGGTTGACCTAGATAGTATATGGCTATTTGGATGAAGTTGGAGAGGAGGAACCAGACTGCACGGAGGGATTAGCGAGGAGTCAAAAAAAAAGGAAGGGATTAGCGAGGGGCGCGTGGTGGGCCGGGACCGCAACACAATAGGATTAGGTATTTTTTAGTGTATATAGACAGATAGGTAGATTAATAACTAAGGCTTTTGTTTGGTTGCTATCTGATTCACTTCATTCTACCTGTGTTTGGTGGATTTGGGTGCAATTCAGTTTAAGTTCTTCTCAAATCTATTTCAACAAAAACGGATTGATCCGAATCTGACAACATCCGAATAAGGCCTAAACGTTATAACGATGGATGCTTATATTATACTAAGGTCGACCCCTACCTTTAGTTTGGCTCTAATAAGCGGTGCAAACCTTGGGATTGTAAATGAGAAACCGTGTGTGTGCTAGAGCTTGTGTCTCTTGTGTATAGTATAATTGAAGTTTAAGCGCATGGTACAGCCTGTGGACTAAACGCATGTGTGGAAACATGATACTTGCCGCCTACACATATATTTTATAGTCGTGATGGCGAATGACAGGCAACAACCCACTATTCAATATAATTATAATGTGGATGAGCCGATGAGGAACAGGTATAACCTGCTACCCACGATCACAGTTAATTTAGCTGCACGGCATATGTAGCCAATTGTAGCATTATTACTGAACTAATTTATGCTATAGGTGAAGACTCTAGCAGCTTTGGATTGTTTGCACGCTGGTCATGTCTGTCGTTCTCATCCACCAAAAGCTGACTCGGATTAGTGTCACCTCTCTGAAATCGATAATAGAATATCTACACTCAAATGACGACACCACACTAGTAACAATATGTTTGGTTTAGAAAGTGAGGAAGAAAAGGGACAACGAGGGCAATATCAAGCAACCAAGTTTCACAAGCTCACCACCGAGGGACAAGAGCATCTGTAGAAGCATGGCAGACCTGGTGATGGGGGCGATGAGCAGCCTCATGCCCAAGCTTGCCAAGCTGCTGACGGCGGAGTACAACCTGCAGGCCGGTGTGAAGGAGCAGGTCAAGTCCCTCTACAAAGAGCTCGAGGGTGCTCAAGCCGCGCTATGCAAGGTGGGCCAGGTGCCATGGGACCAGCTCGATGACCAGGTCAAGCTCTGGTCATGCGACATCCGGGAGGCGTCCTACGACATGGACGACATCCTTGACAACTTCCTTGTGCGTGTCCAGGGCCGTGATTCCTCCATGGCGGAGGGATTGCTCAAACGCCAAGTGCAGAAGTTGTCCAATTTCATTAAAAAGAACAATGCCCGCCGCGATATCAGCATCGCCATCCAGCACATCAAGAGACATGTCCAGGAGGTGACAGCGCGGCGTGAAAGGTTCAGGGTCGACGATGTTGTAACCAGGTCAGCCACTGCATCGACAGTTGATCCTCGTCTTGGAGCCATGTACACACAAGTGAACAAGCTTGTTGGCATCAACAAGTCAAGCAGTGAGCTCATGTCCGTAGTGCAGTCGTCCCCACAGCATGACGACGTGTCCAATACCAAGACGAAAACAGTATCAGTTTTCGGACCTGGTGGGTTAGGCAAGACCACTCTTGTGAAGGCTGTCTATGACAAGCTAATTGGCGATTATGATTGCAGTGCTTTTGTTTCTGTTGGCCGTACTCCTGACTTGAAGAAAGTCATCCAGGCGATCCTTGTCAAACTTAATAAGGAACGATACATGGATTTCAATTTTGCGGTGCTGCACGAAATAAGTCAATTTATCGATGAACTACGAGAGTTCTTGCTTCAACACAACAGGTACACTTCAACACTCAATTTTGAAATTTCTTTTCCGTTTGTGGTACCGTCATCTAGTGTATAATACTCCATCCCTCGTCAGAAATATGTGCAGCTTTATTTAGGGCAAACTAAGTCAATCATTTAAAATATTTAATTACAAATTTTTTGCACTATTTTTGGTTATTTGAAATTAATATGAGTACATTTAATTTGTCTTTTTTATATAAGTACAGAGTTCTAGCCTTTGCCATTCGTAGTTGATACACAATTGAACATATAATTGTCCTCAAATACAATTTCATAGAAGTGTACTTGCTATGTTATAGATACGTTTTGTAACACAAAAAAACTTGTCAAAGCTATATTTTGCACATCTAAACGGTGGCTTATTTGTGGTGGAAGGGAGTACTCAATTTCCATTTCTAGTTGTTTGTGTGCTTCATTATTTTATTGATGCATATGCTCTAGACTACTATTAATTTAGATAGTCTTATTAATTGATGAATTGCACTATTTTTTGGTTAGGTATTTTATTGTTATTGACGACATATGGGAGACACAGTCATGGGACACAATCAAATTGGCTATTGATAATGAAAATAGCCGTGGAGGTAGAATAATCATACCGACTCGGATTTTGGAAGTTGCTGCAAAAGCTGGTGAAGTTTACAAGCTACCACCACTTCCTTATGATGATTCTAGAAAGTTATTCTCTACAAGAATATATGGCCATGATGGAAGAAATTGTATTGGCAATCACTGGGATCATATATCTGATAAAATTTTAAGGAAATGTGATGGTATACCTTTAGCTATAATTACAATGGCTAGTTTATTGGTGGGAAAACAAAGAGAGAAATGGTCTGAGATATACAAATCTATTGGTTTTGGCCTGAAGGATAATAAGGAAGCAGAAAGTACTATGAGAATAGTGTCCGAGCTACTATGACCTGCCTTCACATCTAAGGTCTTGCTTGGTGTATCTTAGCGCATTCCCAGAAGATTATGAAATCCATAAAGATGAATTAATTTGGAAGTGGATAGCTGAAGGATTTGTACATGAGAGACAAGGAATGAGGTTATTCGAAATTGGAGAAAGTTACTTCAATGATCTAATAAACAGAAGCATGATCGAAGCAGAAGAGCATCTTGATGGAAGCATCTTGGCTTTCCGTGTTCATGATATGGTGCTTGATTTCATCCGCTTGGTATCATATGAAGAAAACTTTCTCACTATATCAAATAGAGAAGATGACGATGGCCAAAGCACACTGAAACAGAACACTGTGCGTAGGTTGGCGCAGCAAAATAGGGCCATGGGGCTCACTCGTCGAGCTAACCGTGTGGACATGCAAAAAGCAAGGTCATTTATCGGCTACGAGTGTGTTATTGAGAAAAGCGTCCTACTCTCCAGCTTCAAAATTCTACGTGTGCTAGCTATAGAGAACTGGAAACCTAAGGGTGGATCCCCTATCCGTATTGAGCATCTGGGGCACTTTCGTCAGTTAAGGTATCTCAGTCTAAATGGAACAAAGATTGATAAGATCCCTAGAGAAATAGGAGCTCTAAGGTTGTTGCAGACGCTGGACTTGTTGTGGTCTGACGTTGTAGAATTACCATCGAGCATCAACTCGCTCACACAGTTACTGTGCCTTCGTGTTACATTGAGCCCTGATGTTGAGGCGGGCAAAGAGGTTGTTTCAGTGGGGAAGATGACATCCCTAGAGGAACTGTGGTTGCATTTCGAGGGAGACAAGTGGTCTGCGAGGCGGCTTGTAACGTAGTTCAGAAGTCTGATCAAACTCAGGGTACTGTCGGTTAATGTCAACTACCATAAGGAGATCGAGAGAGATCTTCTGGAATCTCTGGCACATCTCCCCAAGTTGCACCATCTAGGAATTTTTAATTGCTTTGATGGGAACAAAAATCTTACAGTCAAGTGGGAAGCAGAGTTTCCCCTACCGTGGCATCTCCGGCATCTAGGAGTCAATGGCGTAGCTACATCGTTGGAGGAGCTAGCAGCAATAATAAGCTCCGACAAGATGGATGTGATGGACATGGAATCTCTACGGGAACGTTTGAACAATAGCTATCGAGTTGGGTCATCTTACATGGATGATATATTTCCATCAACCACATGGGATGGAGCTGGGTTTGTTCTCTCCCGGCATCTCAGAAAATTATGGGTACGTAAAGTCAAATTCTGCAAGCTGCCATCGTGGATTAGTCCTTCGTGTCTTCCTAATCCCTCCATTTTGAGCCTATACCTGGACGCCGTGGATCAGCAGGACTTGAAAATTCTTGGCACGTTGCCAGAGCTCTGTTTTCTTCACCTGATCTCGAGGACCTCAGCCACAATAAGCAATGTTAATGACTGTGATGCTGGCTACTTCCAGAAGTTGAGGTGCTGCAGAATGGGCGATATGTCCACGGTCTGGTTTCTTCCCGCAAAGGATGGCAAGAGCCTTTCGTTTCATATATGGAATGGCAAAGACGACATTGTCGGCATGTCCTTTGGTTCTGGAAGCACAGGTGCCATCTCCAGCAAAGGCACAGCAGGACCTACCTTCATGACACACCTAAAATTTCTCTCATTTATCGTTTATGTGCGGGCCTTAAGGGACCGTTGTTACAGTGACAACTTCGGCCTAGAACACCTTCCTTCGCTTCAGGAAATCAGGGTCGACCTCTTGTGCACAGCTGATGTCCATCCCAACCGTCCTGTACTTGTCATCTCCAAGTCCGACACGGGCAACATGATTCCGAAAGAAGAGGAAGAGGTACACTAGAATGTACATGGAGTACTATGACGTTTTTCTCCCTACTATTTCTGCACAAAACAATGCGAGAACCAAGTTTATACTCATATATCGTATTTCCTTCACTATTTTCCACATACAGGAGAAATGCATACATATTGAATTGCCAGAGGAACAAGACTGAGCCACGCAGCTTGCAGAGCAGCAGTAGCTTGTAGCGAAGAGAATCCACAAATCACTCAATTCAATACATGGTTGGCAGCTGCTGCTCTTGTTCAACCAGCACTCCATCTGATAACATGCAGCGGAAGTGGCAGCTGACTGAAGCATGGGCTGATCGATCCATGTAAGCCCATTTATCAGAGGCCCCAACCGAATATGAAAATTCTTCAGCATATTAAACCATTATTAGGACTCAAGAAAAACATTGCCAATGTCATTGTAATGTTATATTGTCATTGTCATCTGTGAGCCCTGCAGCATCGATTTTTATCACGGTTCAGTGGCTTCTTCGTGGAGATCGATTGATATGTCCTAAATTGAGGTAAATAATTGGAACAGGTCATCAGTCTGCAACCATGTGGTTCCTTGCTCCCCTGTTTCCCATGCCTGCATCTTATTTTTTTGCGTTGTTTATTCCCTCAGCCCGAACCAAAACAAAGAGCCGATTAAAGAAATTGATATACACGGTTCGCTAGCTCCAGCGTTAAACTAGAACCATGTTGCTACTTCTCACTCCTCATGGTTCAGTTTCCAATCACACCGGAGCTGCTCTAATGGGCCAACGCAGGCCTTTAATTAATCATGCTAGGTTGGATCTTACATGTTGTGCAACGAGGAGCAGCCCAGGCACGAACACGCATATAATCTAGTCGTGCCCTGCCTTAGCCGGGCCATGGACAAGCTCATGGGCCTCCGTCAGTTTCATGGCAAGGCCCACTACATCGGGCCCATAGGCCGCGGGCTTGCAGGACTGTAGGAGGGCCACCGCTCACAGGAGGGATGCCGCTTGCAGGACTTGCTCGCACGACGGGAGAAGACGGCCGGCAGCCATGGCTCCTCCCTCTCCACCTCCAAGCTCAGACGGGAGAAGATGGGGATCCCGGATCCCTGCGGGGAACAATTTTTCGTGCGGGGACGGGGGTGGGGAAAAAGGTTCCCCATGAGTACTCACAGAGATGGGGATGGAGAAAATTTTACCCCGCAGGGACGGGGATGGGTGAGCAACCTCCGACGGGGAATTTCTCGTTGACATCTCTAGTGTCGCGTATTTACACACCATAAAGATAAGCTAATCTAGTGTTGTTAAACTACAGATTCCTCTTTATACCCTCCCTAATAGCAAGGAGTAGAGACTTTAATGGAAAAACTCTACAAACGGACTTCTATTTCATATTTTTTGTTAGAAAATAATGCGGATAAATATAAAAATTGAACACGAGACGATGTTTTTTAACGAGGTTCGGCGTACCTACATTCTCGGGTCATGATTACGAGCGCTCCTCCACAATAGCTAAAATAGCTATCCTTGTCGTCTTAACGTTACATTAGGGATAGGGCTATATTTATAGCCCCCTAGGATTGCCTCTTTACCGTTAATTTCCAATACGATGCTAAATATATCCTAGCCCTTTAAAACAATTCAAGTCGTAAAGTAACCAAATAGTACACATATTCGACACAAACCTAACATTTGTCACTAGCCAAGATAGATAGTAAAAATAACTCTCTAGAGTGTATAAAAGACGTAGAACAAGCTATTAGAAACTGAAAACGTATATAAAGTAACTTTTATGCACACAGTTTTCCTAATGATGATCTAGAGAGTGAACTTAGAAAGAATATATATATATATATATATATATATATATATATATATATATATATATATATATATATATATATATTGACGCATGGTAATAACTAGCTAGGTACAAAAAAATTACTACCACCCATATAAAAATTAATGACCCTATCGACATGGACATGGTCGCAAACACAGTTAGGAGCACAAGCTATGTTGAGTTAGGAGCATAAAAGGGTGTGTTTGAATCCTGAAGGTAGTAATTAATTAGTTTGTTTTATTACAATCATAGAAATTCTAAATGTGGTACGAGTTCACTAACCCTTAATATCCCATAATTAGCTTATATTTAATCTAATTTTATAAGATGGTCAAATTTTAGCTCTAGGATACAAACAGGCCAAAAGTAGTAGTAAATCCCTAAGCAATAAGCATATGTACAAGCAGATGCCAATTTAAGCAGAGTGAACATACGCCCGTGCGGCAGGTGGTCATTACTACGCAGCGGAGGCATGAGTGACGAGCGGTGCGCGGCAGAGCGGGCAGGTGGCGTGCGAGCGCAGCCACTCGCCGACGCAGGCGGCGTGGAAGTAGTGCATGCACGCTGGCAGCACCCTGAGGACGTCGCCGTCGGCCATGTCCACCAGGCACACCCCGCACAAGCCCTCCTGCCACCCGTCCGCCTTCCTGTAGTACGTGCACACCAGCTGTGTCTCCGCCGCCGGCACTTCGGCTTCGCTGCCCTGCCGCTGCTGACGCGCTCTGTCGCCACGTCCGGGGTTTTGCTGCTCCTCCCTTGCCTTCGCGGCACAGATGCACAGAAACCAGAGCAGCAAGATGACGATGAAGAAGACGATGAAGAAGGCGGGGAACGCGATGGCCACTATCTTCTTGTCCTGTTCCTCCTCCCTCGTCTGTTGGCCATCGAGATGAATGAATGATCGAATACCGGCAGTCTTTTTGTAGAAAACACGATGCAGATTTACTGGATGGCGTCTTCTATTTGTTGGAGAGCTCGGGTTGACGACAGTTACGATGATTGTTTTTCTTTGTTGTCGTCGATGGATCCACCCCCAAGGGTGGAGAATGACGGCAAACAGCTATCTCCGTTGTCAATGAAATTCTCTATATACTATATATCATGGTTTCTCCTTTTCGTTACTAGCTACTCCATGATTGTTTACCACCTCTGTCTGATTTCATGATGGATTGAAACAGATGAGAGGCGATCAATGAATGAATCGCTAAGCCGCAGCTCGTCCATGTAACCAAGCAACAAGTTAAGCATTTTATTTAACACAAGGGTATATTTTATTAGTAAAACAAATAAATAGATAAGGTTAAGTAACCTCAAATATTTGAGTACTTATAATTTGCATACCCTAGTCTTACCTTAGTAGATATGCTGAGTTAATCACAAGGTATTTTGTATTTCCTAATGGTCTGGGAACCTATTATTCAAGACAGTGGCAATTTTTTGGCGCTCGAAAATAAGTGCCCAAATACATCACCGTTGGATGTTGTATAAAAATATAAGTACAACAAGTGAGAAATAATATACTAGAATCTCTCTAACTATGCACACATCTCCATACACATTCATCGGTGATGTGCAAGGTGGACATCCCTTAAGGGAAATAACCTTGTCACGTATATTCAGCGTCATGTTATCTACACACATGGACACGTAGAGGCCAAGCTAAAGCAGAGTGACCTGGGAGGTCAACACAGGACACCACCGGCAGAGTTGACAAACTACAGAAAACAACTAATTTGCCGAGTGACGGTGGCACTTGCCAAAGGCTATAAAACACTCGCAAAACCAGCCTTTGCCGAGTGCCACACTCAGCATACCATATACGGCAAAATTTTAGTCGGCAAAGAGGTCTTTGTCGAGTGCTTTATCTTGGACACTCGGCAAATGCTTGGTTGTTTTAAAAAAAAAACACTCGGCAAATAATGAACCCAAAAAATCCCCAAAAAATAGCAAATTTTTTTTACCGGAGGAGGGCACCACTGGACAGCCCCTATAGCAAAATCGCATACACTAACCTTCTCAAACATGGAATTACCACAATTTTGATGTCTTGCCTCAAGATCCAATTGAAATGTGCTCTCTAAAATGAAGAATTTAAGCAAGTACAGTAAGAATCAATGTCCAAACACCAAAGCATTGTAAACCTATAAATCCAAAGGATCATGCTTGTTACTAACCTTAATCTAGAAGATCATGCTAATGCTTCAGCACCCGACAGTTTTCTTGAGCAATTCAGTGAAGAGCAGCCGCGGCTTGACGAACACGGAGAAAACGCGCCACTCTGTGCAATGCTGTTGGAACAGAGGGAGGGAGAAATTGAGCTAGCTATTAAATGTACTGTCCTCATAACACTGGCAGTTGATGCCTCCAACCAGCAGTAATGAGAAATATCACTGCCGGTTTTTTGCTAGACCCGGCAGTAAAATATTACTGCCGGTTCCATCTACCAACGATAGTGATAGGCTCCTTTACTGCCGGTTTGGGCCGTACCTCAATCATTTTTGGTCTAGTCAGAGCATGAACCGGCAGTGATGTATCATCACATCACTGCCGGCCCAAAGTAATCCGGCTGTAATGGGCCGGCAGTGATGCTTGAATCTGTAGTAGGGGATATTACGTCATGGAAGGTGGAGAGCATCAGCTAGAGAAGGATAGGACGACTATTTGTTTTCCTAAATCGGTACGATCATTCTCTAACCCAAACAACGAGAATATTGAATACATGGAGCAATCAGATTCATTGGGTTGTTTTTTATGTCACTCACTTGCAGTACGCGAGGCAGCCTCCCAGGTCAGTGTTTTGTGGCTACTATGTATGTCACTGGATGAAAACCAGTGGGTATTACGACAATCACCCTGATGATGTAAGTTGATTTGTTGAACCACATCATAAGGATGTGCTAATTAATATCTATATCTAATTTTGTTCCTTTTTGTGTCGTGCAGCATAGGCAGTATTCGACTTGCACCTAGCTTGATGAAAAGGATATTTAGGAACTTCAAGCTGGTTTCTACAAGTTCTTGCTGAGTGACATTCTTCGGGAGGGGATCCACTCTTTGATAAAGAGACAGAGTATGTCACACATTCTAGGTTCGCCTCTCTTCGTGCTGCATGTGCGCGCCCCTTCTTTTCATTTTTTGGGTCGAGCAACCTGTACTAAAAACAGCCGGAGTTTCTAATGTTTTGCTCCTATGATGTAAATACTTTATATGGCGATGTGCTAGTTAATTGGTTGACTGTCGTGTATTTATGTAGTTAATTTGAATAATTTCAATTGGCCTGAAATTTGGTGGGAAAATGGGATTTCAAACGGGAAATCTAGCTTTCAAAAGTTTAAAACTACTTTTCAGAGACAGTTCGGTTTGCCGCTTATAAAAATGTATCTTCGGGGACGGTTTCATTGCAAAAGTCGTCGTTGATAAGATTATTTACAAGGACGGTTTCATTATCTCAACCGGCCCTGAAAAAACTTTTCTAGAGGCGATTGTCTATTGAAACCGCCCCTAAAACTACATATTTAGAGACGGTTGTCTTACCAAACCGTTCATGAAGATATATTTTTAGAGGCGGTTGTCGTATCTCAACCGTCCCTAAAAATACATATTTAGAGGCGATTGTCTTACTGAAACTACAACTGACAGAACCGCCACCAAAAATGTATCTTCAGGGGTGGTTAAAAGACTATCTCTAGAAACGCCCTATCTTTACAATCGATGCGTTTGTAGTGGTTGGGTAAACCGCCCCTAAAAAGCCCATTTTACCGCCCCTGAAAACTCTTACTGTACTAGTGTTTGAAATTGTAAATGAAACTCAAGATTACGGGCCTTGTTCATTTCATCACCTACAAGATAGTCTTGGATATGGTGCAGTTAAATCTAGGATTAGGAAATGGTATACCCAAGTTGTCTGGTTTTGGATATGGTGCAATTAAATCTAGGATAAGGAAATGGTATACCCATGTTGTCTGTCTATCTCTTGCTAGATTTAATCATTAATGCAACGATATCTGTTTGAAGATTCCGATCCTTGGCATTAATTTGAGGTGAGACTTGGCTTTTGGTGTGCTATAAATAGTAGTGTGCAGTGCAGGCATGATAGACCTCATTATTCAGCATTTTGTTGGGTTGTTGAGAGAAAGAAAACTTGCTCCTAGCAAACATCAACACACCATATATACTCTTATACAATGGTTACTATAAAAGTAATGCTACGGGTCTTGGTGTTTTCTTTAGTCTTTACTATGCTTTCGACACATCAAGCTTGGGGAAATAAGGAAAATTGTGAAAAGGATAAAGACCTAATTAAGAGCAAATGCGAAAAAGCATTGCAGTCGGCCGTAAAGCCCGTGTAAGCAAACAATGTTGCGATGCTATGAAAGGTGCTGATTTGGCTTGCGTCTGTCATAGCATAACACTAGAAGAGCAGCTCAGAATAAGCGTCGTGAAGGTTGTGGAAGATGCAAAGGAGCGTGGCAACCCCGGTGCCACCTGGAAATAAATGTGGAAGTAAGTACCTAACGCTAATCTTTTCTCAATTTAAATTACTTTACTATTATGATGTCTTCATCTAATAATTATTAGCAACGACGGACTATATCTTGAGCAGTCAATATCTATGTAATTAACTTGGACAAACAATATAATTTGATGAACTTGTTTATCAGCTTGGACTGTTCCACCACAACTGCTGGCTTGAATGCATGCGTAATGGTTCAACAAAGCGAGCAAGCAAGGGCGCATCGATAAGAGTTCAACAAATAAAGCAAGTAACCAAAGGAAAATCTCGAGATAAATGAATGAATGTATGCTCTACTGGCTTCTGGAAAATTAATAAAAATAATGAGATCAAGATAATATGTGATGTGGTTTGCCATAAGCCTACTCTTAATAAACACCATACGCCCACGGGTCCAAACGGATTTGAACCCTTACTGTGGTGCGCGCGGACGAGCGAATCAGTGAAGTCACATTAGCTTCATCGGCTCCTAGTTTATTTTCATAGAACAGAGAAAAATGACATCTTATTACTACAGTTTTCTATTGACCACGGCAAAAGTGCAATACTTTTACGGACGGCTATGCTCTGGACTCCGATGTGTTGCAGAGAGAGGGAAGGTGACAATAGATAGCAAAGCTCCTTAGGAACATTAGCACACGTACTATATGTAAGATCAACAACGCCAGCACCTGAAACTTTTTTATTTCTCATGTCTGACATGGAGCCAGCGAACTAGACAATGATGAAAGCAACTACTAGTATATATAGGGAGATTGCTGAGGATACATAGCAGCCGTCTGTCCTGTTTATTATCACTGGAATGTTGAAAGTTGAAGAATGGAGTAGACAGTTGCAATGAGGTGCACATGGCAACCAGTTTCTTGGACTAAGGGCCTGTTTGGTAGAGCTCCAGCTCTGAGAAAACAGATCCAGAGTAGCAACTCCACCACAGAGCAACTCCAGCAGAGATCTGTACTCGCACTGCAGAGCTCATAAATTGTTTTTGGATGAAACAACAGCTCCAAATCCAAAACAGTGGATTTGGTTGGATTGTCCACTTTTACCCTTTGATTTTTATCCTTTTTTTTTGTTAATTAACGTTGGATGGACTGTACGTATGGCATTGGCACGTCATGTGCTGATTTGCTCGCTGTTTTTTTTCTTGACGTCAATGTCAGTGACGTATAAAATTAATTTAACTACGTAATATAACATTTTTGAATTGTCTTTACATAGAAAAAACAATATGAAAGTTGATTACTCCATCATTACATACTAGTTCCAAGCAAGAGCAAGATTGGTGGCCAGCTCATCACGAAAAATATCCATAGTAGTCACGTTGCTCTCCAATGTAGAACCGTCTGATGGAACCGCAAATCGATTATATCATTGTGGTATTGTGGGCACAAAATTAGGATCACGATCGAATCGAGCGAAGTCTGAATCCTCACTGTTATGCTCACGGATGAAATTATGGGGGACCATACATGCAACAACAACCATCTTCTGCTTCCACATAGGAAAAGTCGGCATCTTGTATAGAATTTGCCATTTCATTTTCAATACGCCAAAAGATCGCTCAATGACATTTCGAATAGATGAATGAATGCGATTGAATTTTTTCCTTTGGTGTTTCGGTTCCATACCTCTATGCCACTCAGGCATATGATATCTCTCACCCTTATATGGAGCTAGGTAACCGGGCCAATTAGGATAACCCGCATCGACGACATAGTATTTGCCTACAATAATGAAAGCAAAAAAATATTTTCATTTCACATATAACATTACTAAATAAACAATTGAAATTTGATTTACCTTGTGGAGGATGTGGAAAGAATTCCTCATCCACAGTCAAAGCATTGTACAACACGCTTGTGTCGTGCATAGCTCCAGCTTGATCCATTGAGACGTATGTGAACCGCATGTCGAAATCACACACTGCTAAACATTTTGTGTGGCGATCCCCGTCTTCCCAATATACCTCACTTGCTCGTCCAGTGGAAGTGAAACACGAATATGAGTGCCGTCTAGTGCTCCAATGCAATCTTTAAAATGTGGAAATGCACGTCTGTCATCCATTATTCTCTTATGAACAGTACAGAAATTTGGATCTTTTGGCCTAATAAAATCTTTTTCCATATCCATTAAACAGTATAGAACATCCTCGAATTTCCTGCTAATAGTTTCGCCAGAGTGCTTGAATCAATTTTGACCTCTTCTATTAGACTCATTTCCCGCACAGATGTATAAAAAAATACCAAGACTCTCTTCGGTAGCCATGTGTACGGATGGTTTTAGACCATACCTCTCTACCAATAAACCATGAAGGTCACGGAATATTTCTATGCTCATACGCAACTGGCTGTGGCATTCGCCTGGAGTGCTTAAAGTTTCCATCATGTAACCCATTCCACTGGTGGTAGATGTCCTTACAGGATTTTTAGTAAGGAACATATCAACATATATTTGAAAAAGGTAAGAAATGAAACAACAATAATAGAATCTATAGAATGAAACATAAGAACACATGAGAAGTGCTCACTTGTTTCATTTTTTTCCACCACTTGGCATCCATGTTGATAGTTCCCTTGTCCCAGTTCCAACCAATACCAGTTTGCTTCCTCATCAATTTTTTCCATGCAGTCAAATCAGCCCTCAGTTTATCCCACTTGTTTTTAAGCTGGGATTTTTTCAGCATGATACCGGTCAACTGAAAAAACCTATCATTTACCTCAGTGTTTGGTCGATTTCCTTTTCTAACTTGTTCGGCAAACAACTTGCAAATAGTCACAGTATAGCCATCATTCCACTCCATTTGATCACCCTAATCATGATTTCAGATTGTTGACAACATATTCCTTACATGGTGACAAATGCTATCAGTGAGAGACTGTAATTGTTGCTTATGACAGTGCTGTTAAACCATTGTGATCAATCTAATTAACAAAAAATCGCCAAATGGAAGAGAAATATACCTCATCATCCCTATCCCTTGCCCTTTTGTTCGCCGATGCAGCACGTCTCCTACTTGATGCAGCAGATGCACGTGCCGCCATCATGAACTCGTCGCCGGTCGCGCCATGGCCAGCATCAGCCGCCCCCAGGCCGCCTGCAGCCGCGCTAAGGCCGGACGGGGTCACGCCAGGGGCGCCCGCCGTGCCAAGGCTGGCCGCGCCCGCGCCCATGCCGCCCACCACCGTGCTGAGGCCGGTCGCGCCTAGTCCTCCAGCCGCCGCGCTCAGACCAGCCGGGGACGCGCCTTAGCCACCCGCTGCGCCATGGACAGACGGGGCCGTGCCCAGGCCGCCCTCCGCGCAAAGGCCGACCGCAGCCGCGCCGATGCCGCTCGCCGCTGCCGTTCTGAGGCCGGCCGCATCCTGACCGGGAAGAAGAGGGGCGCCACCGAGGACGACTCCAGGACGGGTGAGGCCGACCCTGGGTTGAGGAGGAGTCGATCTCTTCATCCTGGCGATGGGAGGAAGGAAAATGGCGATGGCGGTGGCGGCTGCTCGCAGGAAAAGAGGCGCGTCTCGGGAGGAAGAGGAGGCGTCGGGAAGAAAAAAAAAGGAACGCGAACCGGTACGTAAGGGTGTGTAATGGATGGCATTGGTGGGTAATTTCTACTCCACGAGACGTTATAAAAACAGTGTTTTCAGAGCACCCCTTGAGGTGCTCCATGGATCTGGTGTTTTGGGGAGCTAGATCCATATTTTTCACGGATCTGGAGTTCGTGGAGCTACAGCATTTGGCTAGAAAATTTGGAGCTACACCGTTTGGCAAGAAAATTTGGCCGGTGGATGCCTTTCCAGATTTTTTTTTGTTTTGCTATTTTTAAAACCCGATTTCCACAAAACGATTAATACAGGCGGTTTCTTATGTGAATCGCCAGTACAAATCGATTTGTACTGGCGGTTCACATACAACCGCCAGTACAAAGGGATGATTTCTACTGGCCCTTAGCGCTGGCGGTTTGAAAAAACGCCTGTAGAAATGTGTTTAGAACCGCCTGTGCTGAGCTTTTGTGTACTAATGTTTTTCATGGATCTAGAGTTCGTGGAGCTACACCGTTTGGCTAGAAAATTTGGTGCAAAGCTGTTTTATTTGGATCTGGAGCTGTCTGGAGCTCTGCCAAACAGGCCCTAACTCGGGCACACATAAGCTCCAATCTGGTTGACAGCTTCTCCATCAGCACGACCATAGAACCCCACGACGCTTTGATCGTTGGCAGCGGCTACATAGAAAGGAGTATTTCCCCAGGCTTGCTTCCCGTAGGGCCCGTAGTAGGTGCCAGCATTGGTGACAATGGTGAGTGATGTCACAACAGTGCGTCCTCCATATTTACCAGTTGTCCCATAGATCTCTGTCACAGTCTCTGAACGACCAAGCTGGATGGGCTGCATGCAGGGAATTAGAGCCATGGGCACAGGATTACTATATATATCAATAATCAAATGCATACTACACACACACACAATGCGCGCGCAATGAAGAAGTATTGCAAATAGGTAAGCAGACAACTCACCGGGTTCAGGGACTTTCTTCCATCGTCCCCACCCCATGGACCAGCAGTCCGAGTCTGGCCAGCTTGATCAATGTAGGAAAACTCAATTGATTGGATGACATCGTCGTCGTCATCGTAAATTGATATGCTCTCAAGATGCTTTGGCATCTTGTCACCATCTTGGATTTCGTAAGCTGACCCTCCATTCCCACCCCACGGCCCAACCTTTTGGACGGGTACTTTCTGCATATATGTGAATGTAGACAGAATGATGAATGCATGTGTATGTGTCTCCTTATCTTACTGTCATGTAAGAGGCAACTAGTACAAGATTGCTAGGAATTGATGGAAGTTTATTGCATTGTGTGTGTATACATATGCATGTCTCACCGGCTTGGGGAAGGTGAGGCAGATAACACGGATATGAAGCTGCATTGTGTACCCACCACCGCCATTGTCCTTGACTTGAATCCTTTTATAGGAGACATTGTCTTGCGCACAAGTAAACTGTCCGGTCCCACCTAGAACTGCCCAATTACCTTTAAATCTGGAGTACTGCGGGTCCAAGACAGCCTTGCACACTGAGGGTCGACCCTTGGAAACTAATTAATTAATAAGCCATGATTAAATTAAACATGCATAGAAAGACATTGAAATAAAGATAGTTAAGTAAACTATATACTCCCTCCATGTAAATAGAAGTCGTTTAGGACAAACACGATCTCCAAAGCGTGACTTTGACTTACTTATTGAAAAGTGATATATGTAAACTTTTATGAAAGTATATTTCAATACAAATATATTTATATAGTTTTCATATTTCCAAACTCAATAATTTAAAAGTTATTCATGATTTATATTCCTAATATTTGACTAAGATCTTTTTTAAAACGACTTCTATTTACAACATGGAGGGAGTACATATATAGACATGCAAAAGTTAGTCAACCAACAAACCTCTGATCGGTAAACACAAGATTGGCAGAGAGATACCAATTTTGGCTTGTAGAGATGGCCACGCCTTCCAACCGCCCAATAACCATTGCCCCGTTCATGAGCTCCCAGTTAAGCACGCATGTGGTACCAAAATCTTTTGTCTTTCGCACTATATTACGTTGGATAGCGCTACCTTGACGCGCCATGATGTGGAAGACATGCTCCTGGTGCTGCACCAGGGAGGTAACAGCCGGAGAAGTTTGGTAATAGGAAGGGTTAGCCATGCCTACTGGCAATGCTTTTTTGGAAACGTAGCCGCCGGTGCTAGATTGCTTTCGTCTGGCTGCTGGTGAGCCTTTGCCCTTGGCTATGAAGAAGGAATTGTAGTGTATGTTTACACACGAACACCTCACGTGCTCCATCGGCTGCGAGGGCGATGCGCAAGACACAACGCATGAAGAGTCTCATCGGAAGCAGGATATGCAAGGCACACAAAAGGGAGAGCTCTAGATTATAGAAACCTGACACCCCGTGCTCCAGGGAGGGTCGCCGGCCTATCGGGGAGAACGGTGGTGATGGGCTGCCCTAGGTCGATCTGACCGTTCCTACGATCTTGTGCTCGCTGGCTCCATAAAGTAGACGTGAACGAGGAATAAGAAGAAAAAAAATATATCTGAGAGAAAATAGTAGATATACAAAATAATATAGCAAATTGATTTGTAAGATTATGCCGTCGCACTTTATATTTGTAATATAGGGCGCCTGGGCTTTTGCAGGAACTAAGAAATACGAATGGAAAACAATTGCGGTTTCCTCTCGTGTCTAGTATAATATGATTCCTTTTTCATTCGTCCAATTCCGTTTGCACGTCCGATTTCCAGCATGCAGAGAATTCAGAATTCCAAAATTAACTCACGCCGTGATCTAAAAAATCCACCTCATCGTCCATTCGGACTATGCTCCTTGCCTCCTTCTTATTTTCGTGAATGTATGCAAGTATCATATACTAGCACATCATACTATTACTAATTAGAGACCTTAACGGAGCCATCACGTTAATTTTCATTGGATGCGCTAAGAAAAAAGATAAATTCTAGAAATTCTCACAATAATCAGAAACATCTAACCTTTAATTTGTTAGACTCTAATCACCAGCATCAATAGCAGCCATCGGATCTATTGTAGCGGCCTCAACGGAGCCACCACATTAATTCTCATTAGATGCGTTAAGAAAAAAAGATAAATTCTAGAAATTCTCACAATAATCAGAAACATCTAGCCTTTAATTTGGTAGACTCTAATCACCATCATCAATAGCAGCCATCGGATCTATTGTAATTTAAATAAAAAATTACGCACCATGCCATTATGAAAAATACATAAAGTAACCCCCTAATTTTGCATATAAATTATCCACCTTTGCCATTACAAAACATAATTCAGAATAACCCCCTAAATTCATATATATATTACCCACATCTGTCATTATAAAACATAATTTAAAATAACACTCTCACATTGCATCTAAATTACCCACTATTTCTATTATGAATGATAATTCAAATAACCGTTTAACTTTGTATCTAGATTACCCACATCTACCATTACGAGAGATAAATTAAAATATAACCCACGAATTTTGTATCTAGATTACTCAAATTATCATTATGAAAGATAATTTGAAATACATTTGTATTTGGTTAACTCAAATTATCATTATAAAAGATAATTTGAAATACAGTTGTATCTAGATTACCCACATCTATCATTATTACGAGAGATAACTTAAAATATTACCCACTAATTTTGTTTCTAGATTACTCATATCTATCATTACGAAAGATAATTTGAAATACATTTGCATCTAGATTACTGACATATGTCATTATGAGAGATAACTTAAAATATGACCCACTAAGTTTGTATCAGATTACTCACATATATCATTATGAAAGATAATTTGAAATAGATTATAATTATTTTGTAAATTTTCCACGTTTGTAATTATGAAAGATCAAGAAAAATAACCTCCCAAATTTTCATTCAACCTACCCATATATGTTGATATGGAAGAATATAAAATATTATCTTTATATTTGTATCTGCCTCATCTATTATAAAAAATAAAAATATTTCTAAAATATACGTGTACATATATATTTCTAAATCATAAGCTTCTACAACCATAAAATTGAATAAGTAGCTACTCTAAATAAGTTTAAAAATTTAAATTTAAACATTATGTCATATTAGTATTGGAAATTAAATTTTGAGCACTCTATGATATATAAAACAATACTATACACATATAGGTCCCTGATATAACAAATTCAACAACTTTGGTGCTAAGGTACAATCTGAATTTTAATTAATTTATATATGTAAAAACAATACCACTTGAATTTTTTAACAAAAAAGTATTTTTTGAATACCTAACATGTGAAAAAATTGCATAACATGATTGAAAGTCAAAAGCTAAACTATGATTTATGAATTCATAGAAAAGGATGCAACTAGAGTTCATTATCTAAATGTTAATAATGGAGCCTCAATGTTAATCCTCATAATCCTCAGGAGACACGAGGAAAAAAGATAGATCCTAGAAATTCTCACAAAAATCTAAAACATTTTACTATAAATTTGGTATAATTCAATTACAATTGATAATAATAGTTATCGGATCCATTCTATAAATAATTAAGCACCTCTACTATTGCGTAAAACAACATAAGGCAACACATGACTCTATATTCAAACTACTCGTGAATGCCACTAAGAAACATGGTCTAAAGTATATTGAAATTTGTATCTAATTACCAACGTACTCTTAATATGAGATAATTTAGGTAACCCAATCTTCATCTTATTATTTAAAAAATAAAAATCCTCTAAAATCTATGTCTAAAATTACCAACATCTTTTATTAGAAATATTAAAATAACATAGAGAATAAACTAAATGTTTGGTTATGAGAGTTCACTGGTGTCTATATTTTTCCAACCTTAAAGATTAAACTCGATCATTATAAATATTAAAATTCTCTTGAGCTTAGCACTACTATCGCTTCTGAGGTCTCACTTCAAGCTCTATCACTTATCTCAAATGACATGATGCATGTTTCAAATGATTGCTTTTGCTGTTATAGTATTTAAGAATGTACTCTAAGAAAAAAATCTTTATTGTTAACAAGTACAAAAGGTAGAGTTAATAAAAAATGCAATAACCACAAGAGTTTCAATTTGATGGCAATAAAACTGTACTCTCTCAATACGAATAAAATTTAAAAAATTAAATTAATATTCATGACTTCATAAAATATGTGATGCAGCAATAAGGACTGCCATAATTAATGGCATTATTTTAAACTATTTGTATATTTTTGAAAACATGTCATGCAATGCAAAAATATGAAAATAGATGAAAATCCTGTAAATCAGTCCCTTGAAGTAATTAATAAAATTATGATAATTGGATTAGATTATATGAAAACACAAAGAAGATTACCTATGTCTTAGCGTACGCGCTGAGGCTCTGGTTGCCTTGGTGGTGTGGCGCCCCACCCATCTACAGGCGGCAGTCCCGACGGATCCTGTGCTTCTCCGCCCACTCATCCGAGAGCCACCTGTCCACAATGGCCTCCCAGCAGAGGCGGTGCCTGGCGCACCAATCAGGACATTGCTGCATGCTATCAAGTTATTGATATGTCAGAAGATAAAATGAAGCCTACCTATTGTTCATGGAAGGAGTACTTACCAAGAGGTACTGCTCCCTGGTGAGCGTCCTGGGCCTGGCATCGTGCTTCCTCACTACCTGACCAAGGACGTCGGCGTTGTAGTTGATGATGCACTAGAGCCGTGTCTTGTGGTACAGGTCCGAGAGTCGGGACCTGCAGACCTTGTCCTGCACTCGCGCCGCCTGGTCCTCAAACCCTTCGTCGCACCTGTAGAAGTCCTCCATACAGACATCATGTATCGTCTCATTATTTTAAGAACGACTAATGAATGCGTAGTATTGACCAATTTAGTGCGATGAAGACTCACCCAGAACTCGGCCTTGATCCGCGCCGCAATGGTGCCGAACTTGCTGTCCTTAGCAGCGTGAAAGTGGTCCCACGTCCAAGACGGTGAAGTCACCCCGGCGTAGGTGACCATCCCAGGGTAGTGCTGCCGAATCAGAAGGCCTAGGGTGCCATTGATGTGTCGGCCCTTTCCGGACACAACTTTCCAGTTGCTGTAAGAGTCATTTAGAAGAATTGTTAGTCTCCAGTTCAATTTTCAACATGTCATATGAAATAGTAGTGAAATAATACTTACTCGTCGCCCTAGGGTCGAATCACCGGGTGCCGGTGAAGTGGGATCGGCCGCGCCAGGAGCATCGAGGGCCCGCGCAAGTAGACTCCTGACGAGGTAGAGCCAGAGGTAGTGGAAGTGGAACACCCTACTGTCGCTATCGCCGCCTCCCCGTGGTCCAACGAGTCAGAGGAAGTGCCACCCCCTCCTGTGTGGAGGCCCACTACCTGGTCGTCCTTGTCCACCGACGGGGTGGGAGTCGGCTCCACGCTCGTCCTCGGACGGCCACGGGGGCGGCCGGTCCTCAGCCTCCTCATCGCCGGCTCCGGCAAGGGGTCCTCCTCAGCGTGGGGTGGTGAGCGCTCCCTCATGTATAGGGAGTTGACCCCACGACGGGTCTACCTTCCGTCCGATATTTTGCTGAGTGCCTGCAATTTCAAAGAATAAACCAATTAGCACAGTTAAATTATAAAGTACTTATAAAAAGATGCAAAATGAACGAAACATAATTGCAATAATAAGAATAATAATATAGTATTACATGAATTAGAAATATTATTCATGATCGGCGGCGGCTGGATCATAGGTGTCGTCATCACTATCAATATTGTCATCTTGCACCTCTTCTCCCTCATCCTCATCTCCATCGTTGTCATCATTGTCATCGCCTAACTGTAATCGCTCAAGCATTTGTAAGTCCTTCTCATCTTGCACCTCTTCTCCCTCGTCCTCATCTCCATCGTCCCGATCAATGTCATTGTCTACTTCCATGCCCATCAGTGAAAACATGTCTATGTCAAACCTCCCTTCTAGCCCCTCTGGTTGATAGAACTTCTGTGTGTCTGGGTTAAAATTGTAATCCTCATCGTTTGGGCCAGGTAGTTTACCGTGCGGCGATACCATCTGCACAAGTTACCATCCCATAAAATTGGGGTCTTTTTGGCACGCCCATGGGAGATAATAAACTTGCGTGGCTTGTTGAGCCACAATATAGACATCCTATCCTTGATATAAAGAATCCTTTCGAATTTCGACTTGTCCAATCTCAGGGGCTGTTCTCATGACGTTAGGATCGAATCAATGGCATTTGAATACGACTGGATTAGGAGCTTTGCGACACTCAAAATTGAGCTAGTATATTTCTTCTACTATGCCGTAGTAGTCGCGCCCATCGGTGCCGGGCGTATGAACTCTGGTATTCGTGGTTTTCCGATTAGGCCGACTCTGCTCGTAGTCGCTTGTGTGAAAGCGATAGCCATTCACAGAATAAATGGTGAATATCTTGACCTTATAGGCGAAGCCTTTGGTGAGCCCTTTCAACTCAGCATCCATTGCCCTATCTTTGCGGGCCTGGAAGGTGAGGCCAGATAGATCGTTACATTACTCACTTGTAGGAGCAAAGTGGGATGTCAAAGAATGAACCAGGTACCTTCGTATCAAACCAGGAAATGAAATCGGGCATACCATCTTTGAGAAGACTATCTTCTTCTTGAGGGAAAGGAACCCTATTCCCTGTCCAGTATGTATTCAAAAATTCCCTAAAAAACAAGAGACAAGGGGGTTGGATACATGGAGGATAGTGACGATGTATGTAACAAGCTCATTGAGAACTTACTGCACATAAGGCTTCACTTCGTCAAGGTTCAACAACACATAAAGCGTGATAATACGCCACTCATCATGCCTTAAGGTCTTGGTGCACGATGCGCTTGCCTTTCCGAGTTGCCCTTTAAAAAGGCTGAGGTTCGATGAACTCTCGTCGGCATTGTAACGAGGGGGGATTGTGCATGCTGGGAAGGCTATTATTATAGTATGATGTTGTGAAGTTTGACAGCTCCTTCAGAATGAATGCCTCTGCCATGCAAGCCTCAATTTTGGCTTTGTTTCTACACTTTTTCTGAAGAATCTTTAGACATCTCTTGATTGTATAGCACCAACGGGCCTGCACGGGCCTCCCTATTCGTGCCTCATACGGTAGGTGCAAAATCAGATGCTGCATCGCCAGGAAGAAGCCGGGTGGGAAGATCTTCTCCAACTTGCAGATCAACACAGGTGCCACTTTCTCCAAGTCATCAATCACGTCCCGAGATAACTCCTTGGCACAAAGCTAGTGAAAGAAATAGCTCAACTCTCCAGCACGCGCCACACATGCTAGGGGACGTATCCCCGGGTCATCGCAAGAAGGAGCCGCTCAATCCATATGTGGTAGTCATGACTCCTCATCCCTAAGACTCACATAGTGGACAAGTTCACTCCCCTACTCAAATTCGCCGCATGCCCATCAGGAAACATTAACGTCTGGATCCACTGCATTACCTCCTTCCTTTGGTCCCTTTTCAAGACGAAATCGACCGGAGTCCTTCTCCATTTCTTGCCGGGCGCAGGAGGCTTCATCACTTGCTTTGGTCTATCGCACATCGTTGCCAGGTCTAGTCTAGCCTTAACGTTGTCCTTTCACTTATCAGGAATGTCTATGAGTGTTGCCCAAAGCGCCTCGGCGATATTCTTTTCTGTGTGCATTACATCAATGTTGTGTGGAAGAAGGAGGTCATTGAAATAGGGGAGCCTAGTCAAGCCCGATTTATGAGTCCACTGGTGTTCCTCACCATATCCAATAAAACCACCTTTCTCTTTATCATCTTTGAGAGCCTCTATCTGAGCACGGACTTCGGCACCAGTCATCATCTGAGGTGCAGGGTCGGTAACTTGAACCCCTTTCCTGAAGTTCTTGACGTCTCACCTAAATGCATGGTCAAGAGGGAGGAATTGACGATGTTGGTCGAACGAAGAAAACTTGCCACCCCTCTTCAGCCAAGTGAACCTCACAGTTGTCTTGCATATTGGGCATAGGAACTTCCCGTGAACACGCCACGCGCAGAATAAGCCATACGCCAAGAAGTCATGCAGGGAGTAGTGGTACCACGCATGCAAGTTCTTCTTTATAACTCGGTCGTATGTCAGTGCCCCCTTTTTCCAAGCAAGGATCAATTCATCAATGAGAGGCTCCATGAATACACCCATCTTGTTCCCCGGGTGTCCAGGAATTATCAGCGACAAGAATACGTTCTTGGGTTGAAACATGACGCCGGGAGGAGATTGGGGGGATCACGAACACGGGCCAACAAGTGTACGGGGCCGCCAGCAATCCATAGGGGTTGAACCCATCTGTTGCCAGCGCTACACGTACATTCCGAGTCTCCTCAGCTTTACCACGATGTATGCCATTGAAGTGGGTCCATGCATCGCCATCCGATGGGTGTACCATCTTGCCAGGACTGTATCTTTTGCCATGTTTGTGCCATGTCATCTGCTTCGCGGACTCCTCTGTCATGTACAGCCGTTGGATCCTCGGTATGACAGGAAGGTACCGTAGGACCTTCGCGGGGATACCAAGCTGTTCCTTCTTGCCATCAGTAGTGTCGACCTCTAGATACCTAGAGGATTTACACTTTGGACAGTGCGTTGCTTTCTCGTGATCTTTTATAAATAGGATGCACCCATTCGGACAAGCATAAATGTGCTCATACAGCATCTTAAGTGCACGAAAAAGTTTCTGTGACTCGTACAATTTCTTCGGCAGAATGTGACCCTCCGGAAGTAAGGATCCAAAAACTGCCAACATACCATCGAAGTGGTCTCGACTCAGGCTACACTGCGATTTGAACGCCATTAGACGTCCAATGGCATCCAGTTGCGAAGCCATTGTCTTTTCGTGAAGGGGCTTCTGTGCCGAAGACAGCATAGCATAGTACGCCTTTGCGGATTCCTCTGGGTCATTCTCCAATCCTTCACCGAACCGTGACTCGTGAAAGTCATCCATCCAGTCTGCTACTCCGGCATCTCCATCAAAAGTCTCGAGGCGTGGTCTCACCACATCCTCTCTAATACGATCGGCTTTACCATGGTGGATCCAGCAGGTATAGCTTAGCGTGAATCCATACTTGCAAAGATCTTCACCCACGGCCTTCCTATTCTTTCCTACACGGTTGTCCTAGTTTGTGAGCATCGTACGTGACAATGTGCTCGAAACTTTTATAAATTTTTACCACGGCATACGCATATGATATCATAACATCTCGACAAGTTTCATAATTTTTGGAATTCATTTGCATTTTATATAATTAAAAAGCCACTCGCACGCTAGTTGGCGACGTTGCCCCGTGAGCACGTTGATCGAAATTTCGAGAGAGTTCCTGGATTTATTCTAAATTTACACTAACAAATAAGGATAACATTTTTTGAATGAATGAAATCTATTATTCGATGCACCTACAGTTCAAACTAACATTTTCCGGAAAAATTCAACAAAACAAAATAAACTAAAGAAATATACCAAAAGACAATGAAAATGTCCCAAATTTGAACATGTTGTTTGTGTTAGTGTAATAAAGCTTCAAAAAAATTTTGGTGCAAAAACAACAACAAAAAAAATTTGCCGAGTGCCTAGGGTTTGACGAGTGTCAAATGGCTGGCACTCGGCAAAGAGGACGGCATTAGATGCCATCGCCCCCCCGCCCCCCAAAATCTTTGTCGAGTGCCAAGTTTTGCCGAGTGCCAGACACTCGGTAAAGAACTCTTTGCCGAGTGCCTTATTTTGCCGAGTGCGGCACTCGGTAAAGTGCCCGATATTTGGCACTCGGCGAAGCATACAGCACTTGACAAAGTACTGGTTTCCCGTAGTGTGGCCAGCATTCGATGCAGTGGTGATGAAGTGTGGATATTATCGCCTGTATGTTATATGATGCAGTGGTCATGAAATTGGACATCATCGTTGGCCAGTAGATCAGGCAGTGACGAATAGCTCATAACCAATCTAAAAAAAAAGCTCATAACCTCTGGTGCGTCGTTTGTTTTGGCGGTGATGAATCAATTTTTATTGTCTCTGCAGTATACGATTATATGGAGATGAAGAGCTCATCACCACTAGTGCGTCAAATGATATGGCCATGATGAAGAGTTCATCACAGCTCGTGCACCATTTGATTCAGCGGTGATGTATTGATCATCACCGCATGTTTTTCCATATCACCAATTGTTTCTCTAGTGCCGGTGGTAATAATGCATTTTTATGAGACTAATTTAGATATATCCTCAAGTCCAAGACCTATACACTACTAAAAAAATAATTTTACGTGACACTGCCCACTCATTATCATTTTATTTACGGAGACGGGCCTCATAAGGCTTCCGCCTCCAAATATGGAGGCCATTTTCCAGATGTAGCATTTTCCCAGATATTCTAGAAGCAACAAAAGAAAAAAAATCCTCTATTTAATAGTACAGATATAAAGTATAAAGATATATAGAGATAAATAGTAGAGATAGAGATAAAGATATAGGCCTACAACCCATCTTTTTATTTTAAGTAACGTACTGCATTCATAATAGACACTGGTTTTTGGAGGTAGCAGTCGTTGGTTTTTTTTTTTTTCCTAGATATTCAAGAGCCTTAAAATCTACAAGTGCTTGATCGAGGCTTCTAGAAGCAACGAAAGAAAAAAAATCAATTCTCAGTTTACCAGTGTGTGTGTATATATAAAGTAGACACACAGAGAGAGACGGTAGAGATAGAGATAGAGATATAAAGATATAAATGTATTTAATTCTTTTCTAAAAAAAATTTAATGTACTGCATTGTTAATAGACATTGTAGTTGGTATTTTGGTAGACTACCGTGAACCTCGTGTGCATCTGCGGTATGGCTGTCTGGTCCTTTGCCACGCAATGCCGACACTACTGGCCACGCCAGGAGGACGTCGGCATCTTGTGGTCCTCCGCAGGCAACTGGCAGCAGCAACAGCTGCAGGGGCATGATTCCGGCCAATGTGGTGGGAGTTGCTCGGCATCACCATGTCCATCCCGTTCATCTTCATTGGCATGCGGCGTATGAGTATGATGTGCCGCTCCAGAAGCAGGATCTATGGTCCTGGACGACCGCAGATCAACGGTGGTGGCAGAGACAGAGAGTTGGCTCAGGCAACGGCGCCGGCGCCAGACTGCACGTATTTGGGCCAACAAGCAGCCCATATCGGCTTTACATGGGCCAGTACCTACCGAAACAAGCAACAGTGTGCAGACGAAGCATTCAGACGAATAAGTTTTGCTACATAGGTTGCGTATAATAAAGAAAAAAATTGACGTTTCCTAAAAAAAAGAAAAAGTAAAATAAAAAAATTGACGTTACAGGCCAGTAACTCTACAGTTGGCAAAGCTTCATGCCCCGATGTTGATTCTTGACTGCTAAGGATGGTTTGTTGCTAATAATAAACAAAGAAAGCACTAATAATTAAGCGTGATTGGAGCTGGCTGTACCACAGTGTAGGCAGGAGGAATGTATGACAGGCATAGAATGTTGCCAATAATAAAAGAAAGTAATAATTAAGTGCCTGTTTCAAGTGGTTCCAGCTTAAGGAGTGCTTCTGTAGGCAGGAGGAGCGCATAAATAATGTTGTCAATAATAAAAGAAAGTAATAATTAAGTACCTATTTGGTGTGGTTAATTACAGCTTAAAGAGTGCCTCTATAGGCAGGAGGAGCGGTTAAATGTTGCCAATAATAAAAGGAAGTAATAATTAAGTGTCCATTCGGTGTGGTTCAAGTTTAATGAGTGCCTTTGGAATGGAATAGGTGAAAATAATAATTATGAAGTGACTATTTGGTGCGGTTCCGGCTTATAGAGTGCTTTATGTCAGGATGAACGCTCCCGGGCCGCCTTGTTCGTTTGATGAATCAGCGTTTATTTTCAGACACGAAACAGTATTTTTCTCTCAGAATAAATTAGAATCAGTCAAAATCAGCACTTATTTCGGTACAAGTTTGGTACGGGAAGGCATACGCACTCCGTACCCGTATTACTTATCGTTTTAGATAACGACACGGTCTACAAAGCATAACTTTTTGACTTCATATTTATATAAAAATATTTATTAAAAAATGATATATACATACTTGTATAAAAGTATATTTTAAGATAAATCTATTTATATATTTTTTATATTTTCAAAGTCAACAATTTAAAACCTATTAATGATTTATATTCTAAATGTTTGACAAAAACTTGTCTAAAACGACAAGTAATATAGGTAGGGAGGAAGTACTTCTGACGAGCCGTTTTATGGTTTGGCAGGCAGACCCGTGATTTTGGGCTTCGAAACAAGGGCTTTGGCTCTGGCACCTAAATACAAGTGAAATAAATTTTTTAATTGGATATTCAATTTGGATAGTAGTTGGATATGTTGACTAAAATGTTTGATATGTGAAATGCGATAATTTTCAACGGCGATTCGTAGGAATCGGTGCAAAAGTCATCACAAGCGGTTTTTGTAAAACCAGTGGTCAAAATGTCACTCACATAAATCATGCAAATGTTACAGATAGAACGCCAGCCAACTTACAAAGAATGGGGAAGAGTCGGCAACGAAGAAGACACGGGTGCAATCGGCTAAGGGCTTCATGTGGTTTAACCAGATCACGAACAGAACTCAGGCCGTCACGGGGCAAAATAGTCTACTCCATATGCTTCCTCTCTTTAGGGCGTTGGAAATTCTTATTTTAATTATTAGCCCGGTGTCGATTGGCAAATTACCGCGAATTATAATGGTACAGGGCAAAGTCTCGTCGTCGTTGTAGTGTGTGCCAGGCAATTAAACTTTTTTATGCAGTGTCCTACAACAAAATTTGTCTAAACTTTAGTACGAGTACAAATTTAACCTGTAAGAGTGAATGTTTTCTCAAACACACGAGACCTCTTCTCGGAATATCTACATATAGATTTTTCACAAAAAATGCTGGTAACTAGTGTGTACCACAAATAAAACCTCAACATTTCTTAAGAGAAATACAAGAAAATCTATGAACATTTGTTAAGAGCAGGAGCACCGAAGGATCGGAGTTCGTGGCCATGACGTGCATGCCTAGGTGGTGGTGTCGGTGGGAGCGACGAGCAGGTGTCGTGACCGCGCAGCCACTCGTTGACGCAGGCGGCGTGGAAGTAGTGCAAGCACGCCGGCAGCACCCGGAGGGCCTCGCCGTCGGCGAGGTCCGCCAGGCACACCCCGCACGAGCTCTCCGCCCACCCGTCCGCCTTGCTGTACGTGCACACCAGCGGCAGCTGATCGCCCGCCGTCACCGGCGCCACCGTCGAAGCATCATCAGCCCATCGTCCTCCGGCCTCGCTGCTCTCCAGCGGCGGCGGCGGCTGACCAGCTCTGTTCCCAGCTCTGGCGCCCTGCTCCTCCGCCGCGTCGACGACGTCGATCTGTAGGCAACAGCAGAGGAGCCTGAGCAGCACGACGACGCCAAGTATGGCGGCGAACACCATGGGCTCCGCATACTGCGCGTCGGCCTGCTCGCCGGATCTCTGGCTGCGGCTGTACGCCTGGCGGCGGTATGCACTGCCGTCGTCCTGCAGCAAACGACGACAGGTGATTCTTGCTTCCTCCACCGCCATTGTTCTTGGTAATGGACATGGAATGATCCATCATTGGTTTTGTAGGTGGGGCTTATGAGTTGACTATATACTTGACTGCGAGATCAACGAGTGGAGGCGAGGATTGTTTCTTTGTTGCCATCGATGGATGGATCCTTTGCCATGACAAGACGATGACCACGATGTGGTGATGGCAAATCTGCGGTACTGCGTACGCCGTCTGTCTTCATTCTTAGGGAGCATTTAGTTCACAAACTTTCATTCTCTCTCCCCATCACATCGATTGTACTTTCCGTCTGCATGGAGCACTAAATGAAGTAGCAGCTGTTGCATGTTTGTACTTTTTGCCTGGCTATCTCGAGATAAATCTTTTGAGTCTACTTAGGCCATGATTGGACAAAAGTTGTCAAATACAAACGAAAATGCTACAGTTACAAAACTACCCAAAAATTCCAAACTAAACGCACCCTTAAAGAAATTTACTGGGAATGACCTGTCCGATTTGTCGCTATATATAATTTCGTTGAAGACAGTACGGACCTGCGTACAAATATATAGCATTTCTCCATATATATATATATATATATATATATATATTTATCACCTCCGTCGTTTTCACTATAAATCATACCGTCCGTCATGTGTGAACACTTATTTTGTATTTGTTATGAAATGAAATCGTGTGGCATGATTGCACCTATAAAGTATAAACCATGAGTGTCAAGGCAAATACTAAATTCTGTACATGTGCCTATAAATTGTCGGCCGTAGGACAGTTCGATTAGAGAACGACGGACGCGAATAGGTGGATGTGGAGCTCTATTTGGCGGAGGAGGAGGCAGCCCACGACCGCCGAGCCAACCTTGACCGAGCAGGAGAGCCGATTTGGCTCGCCTAAAATCCTTGCCGAGGCGAGCGAGATTGCAAGGCGAAGCAAGATTCTAGGCACTTACCAAACGCATGTCCTTGCCGAGCTAGGCGAGGCAAGAGAACATCCGGGAACCAAGCAGCCCCAGCTAGAGCTAGCTAGCTCGTGTATCCGTTTAGTCAATTTACGGGAAAGCTATACGTTGCCCAGGTAAAATTTGGTCTTGTGTCACCCGTTTTTCTAGCCGTCGGATGTGAGGCCACAGTCCGCGATCGAGCGCTGCTCTGCTCAGCGTTCTTTTCGATGGCTCGGTGGCCGCTTGGTTTGCTGCTCCTCGGTGCGAGCGCACGGCCGTCTGTGGCGCGAGCGCACGGCCACATGGGCCCTCATGTGGAAAAAAAAGTAGTAGCGTACAAAGTTAAATGGATCAACAAGATTCCTAGAAGAGGTTGTATTAGGTGCTGGATCAAGATTTGATTTGTTGAGTTAGCATCTATTTCTTGTCCATTTTAGGTGTTTTTTTTCTTTTACAGTATGTAAATGTATTTTTTACATCACAAATGGAGGTGTAAATTTTTCATATTAACAATTTAAATTAGCTTTTGTTTGATTTGCTCTTTATCTAAATTCTGTAATTTGTTTGTCTTTTTGCTATCAATCTAAATTTCTTCCAATTTGCTTTCGATAGAAAAAAATTGGTATTTGGCTGTTTGAAATTTATATTTGATTTTTTAGGTGTTGGGTGGACTTTTGTCACCCTATTTCTAGTGCTTTGCAAATTTAGGTGTTACCAGCCTTTTTGTCACCCATGAGGCCAAATGTCAGTTATATTGTTCAGTTCAAGCAGGAGATGAAAGAAAAATTCAGTATGAGCTACTTGGGGATTCTGAGTTATTATCCCGGGATTGAGGTAAACCAGGAAAGAGATGGAATCACACTGAACCAGAGTTCCTATGCTTTGAAGATTTTGCCGTCGACGCTCGCAAGCATGAATGTTCAGGGCAAAGCCTGGTTCTAAGATGTTCATCCACGCCATGGCGATGGAGAGCCGGTTAAGGACCAGGGACCCGGCCCGCACCCACGTCTTCTTCCTCCCCTTCAGCGTCGTCAAGATGGTGAAGACCATCTACGAGCCAAACTCCGACAACATGGTCCCGCTCAAGCGCACCATCGCCGACTACATTTGCGTGCTCTCCTCCAACTACCCTTACTGGAACCACAGCCTCAGCGCTGACTACTTCATGCTCTCCTGCCATGACTGGGTAAGCAAGCTTCATGCTCTGAAGATCACAATGCACCATTGATGAGTTGCCATTTTAAGAACTTTGCAACCTTTTGTAACTGTCACCCAGGGGCCATACGTGTCGTCGATGAACTGGGAGCAGTTCGGCAACATGATCTGGTGGCGAATGGAGGCCGTACACGTCGGAGGGGTTTGACCCGGCCAAGGACGTGTCGCTATAGCCGATCCTGGCCTTCTTCGCGGGCGGCAACTGCGGTCCCGTCCAGCCGGCACCGGGAGCGGGCGGGACTGTTGGCGTTTCTTAGCGTCGTCACCAGAAATAGACTTAGACTCTCTCCCTGGCAACAGCGCCAGAAAGCTTGTTGGTAAATCTTAGCGTAAGCAGAAAAGTCCGCAAGCGCACGGAAGTACTGTTGTAGCTTTCACCCGGAGTATTCTTAGGTATCGATTTCCACGGGGAAAGCGAAGTGTACTATAAAGGATCAAGGTCATCCAAGGAGAGAAAGGATATAATGTTTTTCTAGGTTGAGAGGGGCTTTCTAAGGTTTTCCTAAAATCACTAGATAACTAAGATTTAGGTTTATTCAACTTCACTTACTTCGGAGCAACAGTTCCTTTTCGATCCTCGAAAAGACTGGGAAGGGGTGATCGGGAGAAGGCTGCCAAAATCTCTACGAGAACACCAACCCGTACGTGGTGGAATACAAAGGCCTTGTCAGAGCTGTCACCCCCGGGGCTACCACAACTGTCTGTAGGTTTGGGCACAAACTCAGGTAATCTATAGTCTAGACACCACGTCCACACTATCGATTACTACTCTAGCTTCACGTTAAAACTAGAACATTCGGTCGAACGGAGATCCCGTAAATGAAGAACAATAAGAATTAAACTTAATTAAATAGAAATCTTAGAAATTCAAAAGGGTAACCTCGATCTTACTCAAAGATGAGTCAGCTTCGAAGAGGTACAAAGTCGAGGAGGACCCGACAGACCAGGCTCCTCCTTAGCCCTTTTCCTCTCACTCTCTTCCTCTTTTCTGAGTACTACAACTAGGTGGAAACCACCTAGAGGGACACTACCACTAAAAATATGAATAGAAACTCAAGTGTAGAGTGTGTTTTAGAGGGAGTTGAGTACCCCTATTTATACAGAGGTGAAGCCGGTTTCCATCCTAAATTTGGAGCAAAGCACCTGGGGAACCGCCTCAACATGGCGGCATGCAACCGCCGTAGAAGGTAGTGGGCGAGGCGGCAAGGGGAGGTCAGCCGAACTAGGGTTCGACCGAACCCTGGGCTCCATCGCCTCGCCAGCGCCTTTGCATGTTGGGCCCTAGGTGGGCTAGAAACACTGCTTGGTGATGTTGGGCCCTGTTTGAAGTGATTTGCTTGGCGTGTCCTTATTTGTTTGCGCAGATCAGTGTCGGAAAGTGCCTTTTGGTTATTTTCTTCCATATGTTTGTGTATATGACCTGCAAACCAATATTCTCCAACTACATGTGGAACTAGGTTAGAAGCAAATGCATATTTTAACTTTTGTGTAAAAGAAAAGTGTAAAGTTAGGTTCTTTTTTTAGTGTGTTCCATCACCAAAGGATCATCAAGGATTATAGTTAATGCAGCTTCCAAGCTCTCGAGCATCATATGCACCGTTGCTCTTCTTTGCCTCCACCTGAAATGGTTAGCACCAAAGAATACCCGAAGGTGCATTGTAACTTAAAAACATGTCCTTGCTTTGTATTGAAAAGAATTATTATTATTATTATTAAAAATATATTTCTTTCTCAAAAAATAATATTAGTATTATTTATTGGATTTTTTAGACAAGTTTTTTTGGGAACAATTTTATTAAAGGAAATGACGAAAGAACGGGTTATCTCCCGGAAGTGCTTGTTTTTAGGACAAAAGCTCGTCCTTGAGAAACTTTTTAAATTAAATCTCTTGTTGGTGAAGTGGTTTCCCCTCCAACACCAAACTTCAAGATGACCTAATTGCAAAACTCAAGCCAAGACACCACAAAATCTGCAAAACTTCTGATAAATAAAAGCATCTACAACAACCTTTTCAAAGATTTTATGGACATGAAGCAACAAAGGGTTGTAGCTTTTGTGGGTTTTGGTAGGATTATAGATTGATTTGGGTAATGAGCATGGAGTGAATGGGAAAGAAAAGAAATAACATCCATGCTTATCTATGAAATCTTTTGATTAATGGAGAGCACTTTCTATCTCATGATAATTCCAATCTTCCGTGAAATTTGGATAGATCATGGTTACAGCAGAGATTGACATAAGCTCTCCCCTGTTGTCTGGAAAGGATTTGGATGAGACATTGAAGGTTGACATAGAGGAGGAGCGGGTAAAAATGTCTTCTGAATGAATTGATTCTCTCTCTATTTGTTGGGAGTGTTTCTGATGTCTCATATAGGAATTTGAGGCATATGATGATGTTGAATTCAGAAGCTCTAAGGTGTTCCCAAAGTCATCATCAGGTTAAAGGTCATCCTCAAATTCAAAGGGAATTGAAGAAGGATGGGATTTATCATACTCTACATTGTGGTATGTTCCCTTATCGGGAGGTTCGACGACAACCGGATCAAGGGAAGATTTTGAAGGAATTTTGGATTCGGTTGTGGATACCTCCTCTTGTCGGTCGGGCCTTGACTCCATTTCTTCTTCAGGAAACTCATCATAAATACTAGTGTAGGGGGTGTTTTTAAGGATTTTCTCAAGAATGGCCTTCCCCTCACTAATAGTCATGTGTGTGAATGAGGCTTCAGAAGATATGTCAAGGTGGAGAGCGACTTCTTTGCTTAGACCATGGTGGAAGTGATTTAGAAGGACTTGGTCAGGCAAAGAGAGGTTTAGGACGGTGTTTATCAGACTTGTGAACCTAGCCCAGGCTGCTCCTAGAGTCTCCTTCTCCTTTGGTTGGAATGTAAGAATTTCTATTCGAAGGGCATTAACTCGGGAAAGTGAGAATAAAGCAAGACAAAATTTGTCCCAAAGTTCATTCCAATTTCCATTTACTCCTCCAACGGTGTGAGCATACCATTGTTTCTCTCTTCCAATAAGGGAGAACAGAAATAATTTGTAGGCAAGAACACAATTGCTCAAATTCCCGAATGTGGGTATAAGCAGTTTCATATTCCTGCCCAGAGAAGAATTGGTCCTGAACCATGGCTATAAAGCCAGGGCGGAGTTCATAGCTAGAAGCTGTGTGTGGCTTGACTCTCTCCCTAGCAACGCGCCAGAAAGCTTGTTGGTAAATCTTAGCGTAAGCAGAAAAGTCCACAAGCGCATGGATGCACCATTGTAGCTTTCACCCGGAGTATTCCTAGGTATTGATTTCCACAAGGAACGCGAAGTGTACTAGAACGGATCAAGGTCGTCGAAGGAGAGAAAGGATAGAGTGTTTTTGTAGGTTGAGAGGGGTTTTCTAAAGTTTTCCTAAAATCACTAGATAACTAAGATTTAGGTTTATTGAACTTCACTTAGTTCGGAGCAACAGTTCCTTTCCGATCCTCGAAAAGACTAGGCAGGGGTGATCGGGAGATGGCTACCAAAAGCTATACGAGAACACCAACCCGTACGTGGTGGAATACAAAGGCCTTGTCGGAGCTGTCACCCCTGGGGCTACCACAACTATGCATTGGTTTGGGCGCAAACTCAGGTAATCTATAGTCTAGACACCACGTCCACACTATCGATTACTACTCTAGCTTCATGTTAAAACTAGATCATTCGGTCGAACGGAGATCCTGTAAATGAAGAACAATAAGAACTAAACTTAATTAAATAGAAATCTTAGAAATTTCAAAGGGTAACCTCGATCTTACTCAAAGATGAGTCAGCTTCGGAGAGGTACAAAGTCGAGGAGGACCTGACAGACCCGACTCCTCTTTAGCTCTTTTCCTCTCACTCTCTTCCTCTTTTCTGAATACTACAACTAGGTGGAAACCACCTAGAGGGACACTACCACTAAAAATATGAAGAGAAACTCAAGTGTAGAGTGTGTTCTAGAGGGAGGAGAGTGCCCCTATTTATACAGAGGTGAAGGCGGTTTTCATCCTAAATTTGGCACGAAGCTCCCGGGGAACCGCCTCAACATGGCGGCATGCAACCGCCGGAGAAAGTAGCGGGCGAGAGGCGGCATTGGGAGGTCGACTGAACCAGGGTTCGACCGAACCCTGGGCTCCACCACCTCGCCACTGCCTTTGCTTGTTGGGCCCTACGTGGGCTAGGAACACTGCTTAGTGATGTTGGGCCCTGTTTGAATCGTTATTTGTTTGCGCCGATTAGTGTCAGAATGCGCCTTTCGGTTATTTTCTTCCATGTGTTTGTGTATATGACCTGCAAAGCAATGTTCTCCAACTACATGTGGAACTAGGTTAGAAGTAAATGCGTATGTGATGTTGGTTTGCTAAATTCCCCTATATGTGGAACTAGGTTAGAAGTAAATGCATATGTGACGGTCAGTTTTCATCGTTAGTGAACATCAATAGGGGCGGCGACCCCGACGTGCGGGTGAGCGAGTACCTGTCCTCCTACGTCAGTGGCAATGGCACATCGGCGGCATACATGGACATAATGCAGCGGAGCCGGTTCTGCCTGTGCCCCGGCGGGTACGAGGTGGCAACGCTGTGGCTTGCGGAGGCGCTATACCTAGAGTGCATCCCCGTTGTGGTGGACGACAGTGAGTATGCGCTGTCGTTCGCGGACGTCCTTGACTAGGACACTTCGCGGTAAGGGTCCGCGTCGCCGACGTTCACAGGCTCAAGTAGATCCTATCGGCGGTGTCGCCATGGCAGTACATCCGGATGCAGAGCCGGGTGGGGATGGTGCGGCGGCACTTCATGGAGCACGACAGCCCGACGCACCGGTATGACGCATTCAACATGATCCTCCCCTCCATCTGGCTCCGAAGGCTGAAGAGGCATATTCACTGGTATTTTCGGAATAGCCAGTGGGACAGGCCATTAAAAATCTACTTTTCTACAGGCAGTGACTTGAAAACTGACAGTACAAATCGATTTTCATTAGCGGTTCTCTTAAAAGAAATCACCAGTACAATTCGATCTAGCGTTTTTTCTAAACAACATGCCAGTGTAAATGTTTGTCCAGAAAATATAAATCGTGTTTCGAAAATAGCAGACAAAATGCAGGTCGCGTCATTTTTCGCAGGAAAATTGCGTGCTCAATGGCCGTTGGGGTTCGAACCCGTGACCTCACCCTCACGCATAACCTCTTCTACCAGTTCACCCATCACTCACTTGTGTCTATATTATAGTTTGGTTCCCTACATATGATCCTAAACCGAGCATAAATTGATTATTTTATGCCCTAAACCATTTCAAATGAAACAGTTGTCAACTACAAAGTTTCATAATTTTTTAAGATCTACAACTTTTATTTTTATAGTTTATCCATATGAGTCCATTTACAAAATTTGAATTTCAAATCTTATAAATTCAAATGTAGTTATGATTGACAAGATGATTTCAAATAAAAAGTTAACAACTACAAAGTTTCATAACTTTTTGAGATCGACAACTATTATTTTGATAGTTTTGCATACGACGTCATTTGAAAACTAAAAAAATCAATTTTAAATTATTTGTACTTGCAATTTTCATAAAGAACCGCCAGTACAAATCCATGTTTTTCAGTGGAGGTTTGTTAAGAAACCGCCTGTAAAGATATAATTTTAGTGTCGATTCGGAACCATTTAATTTGTACCGGTGCATGTTAAGAGAAACCGCCTATAGTAAAAAAACCAGTGTCGAGAGAAATGTTTTTTTTTTATTAGTTGAAGTTCTAATAACAGGAGTAGTCAAAATGTGAATCCAATGTCGACTAAACCCTCGACCACATCTTATTAACATAAACATGGGCCACTATGGGCCAAACTCCAAACTGGGTCAGGCTGCCTTCATAGCGCATAGCAGCTTCAAGATGTATTAGCCTTTACACGGCAGATTACCGAAAGATAGATGGTACAGATGGTGTCGCAGGGGAAGCGAAATTCTAATTGTAGGATATTAAAAGTAGTCAAAATATGAATCCAATGTCGGCTAAACCTTTCCTAACATCTTATTAACATGCACATAGGCCACTGTGGGCCAAACTCAAAACTGGGCTGGGCTGTCTTCGTAGCTCATAGCAGCTTCACCATGTATTAGCCTTTACACAGCGGATTACCGAAAGATAGCTGGTGTAGATGGTGTCACAGGGAAGCGAAGTTCTAATAACAGGATATTAAAAGTGGTCAAAATTTGAATCCAATGTCTGACTAAACCCTTCACAATATCTTATCAACATGCACATAGGCCACCGTGGGCCAATTTCCAAACTGGGTCAGGCTGTCTTCGTAGCATATATTGGCTTGAGGGTGTATTAGCCTTTACACAACAGATTATTATTGTATGATAGTTGGTATAGATGGTGTCATAGGGAAAGCAAAGTTCTAGCAACAGGATATTAAAAGTAGTAAAAAATGTGAATCCAATGTCAATACTAACATAATCTCTTTTAATATAATTAGAAGTTTACATTTAACGGTATAAAAATTCACAGCTGGCAAAAAGCAAATAAGATATATAAACAGGACATGGATAGATAAATTATCATTGTGTTCTGGTATATATATGAGTCCAAAAGAATATCACTTGGGACTGTGGGTTAGGCCCATTTGTAATCAAATCAAATCAAATAGATCCTAAGCCCAATATTACAAGCTACAGTGCAATACAGTTTAAGTTTGCTATGGGATTTTGACTAGATTTTGACCCAAGGCCAGTGGTCTAGAGGTTATAAGAGCCAATCTTGAGGATATGCTAGCCTAGTCTTCCAAGAAGTTCATAGAGGTAGGATTTGTGTGGATGGACTATTTGTGTTCCTAATGAGAAATTAGAAGAGGTTAATAGTGTGCCGCATGCGCTTCCCGTAGGGATGAAAACGGATCGGATACGAACGAAAATCACTGATATTACATTTGTTTTCATATTTCTACTCAGATTCGGATTCAAATACGGATAGTATCAGCTATGTCGGATAGGATACGATTGTATATCGACATCACAAATATGCAATTTGAGCATTCGTATATGGATACGGTATTGGATGTTGAATATCCGGACTCAGATACGGACGGATAAAAACTCATCTAAACAGATTCGGTCTCGAATACGATAAAAAAATATTAGTACCGTTTTCATCCCTACCTTCCCGCCACCTGGCTGAGCCAAGCCGAGCTGAGGAGTAGGTAACATGACATGCATGAGCTTGGGCCAGGGTGGGCCTACAGTGCAACGCCCAAAGTAAACAAAATAAAGGAAATGGAAATAAAAAAGGATCTACTGTAGCACAGCTAGAGTAACTTTGGCTTCCCTCCTGTGGGAGAGTCAAAATCCTGCTGCTGTGTTCAGGGGCGGACCTACCAGGGGGGCTGCCGGGTCTCAAGCCACCCTACCCTGGTAGAGCCAATGGAGCTCCCCCACAGCCCCCTTAAAATTTTCAGCCATTATCCATAGGCAAGGAGGGGCTGGAGGTGTTCTCGTTGCTGTGACTGAGGTAGAAGACGACTCATGTATTTTGGGCTGCTACCTGGGCCAAAGGTTTCATTGTTTCAGTGGCCCAATAAGAAAAAAGGCCGGCCTTTTCTTACCCTCTCGTTCTCTCAACTCTCATCTCCACTCGGTCGGTCACGGGAGGGAGTGAACTCGAGCGCTGAGGCACCGAGCGATTCGGCGGCGGCAAGCTAGGGTTAGAGCCTTAGAGGGAGGCAGAGGCCAGGGGGAGCGACCGACAACCAGAGGCAGGCAGGCAGGCAACAGCAGCCAGCAGGGGCCGCGTGCGGCCTGCCCACCACCCGCGCTCTCGTAGGTCACAGCAGAGTGGCGCCAGACCAGGGGGCAGCCGGCCAGCCGCAGGGGTGGCCAGGCGGGCGGGCGGGGCCGCTAGTGGCCAGGCGAGCCGGCGGCCAACCGGCCAGTGGCCAGGGCGCCAGGCCAGGGCCGAGGGGCAGGGCGACTCGGTGCCAGGCCAGAAGCAGCAAGCAGCAGGTTCCAGGTTTCCTGTTCGGGCTGTTCTTTACTTTTTTTTTAGATTTGCCTTCAAATTTATAATTGTTCAAAATTTCAACAAGATTTAATAAATTGCATATTGTTCAAAATGTCCAAAAGAACATTACACACATATTTTTCTGGTTCAAGTGGTACATCAACTCCAGGCACTAATGACAGCACAAATCAACTAATCTACAGGAAATCGCATTGGTATTGAAGAATATCCACCAGAAGTTAGAGACCAAGTTAGAGGAGCATATGCTTTGAGAGGTCTGACACAACCTCGTAATATTACCTTTGTTCGTAAATGGCAAAGTGGTCAATAGAGATCATTTCAGCAAACTTGGTTTGATGAGTTTGATTGGTTAGAGTATAGTGAGTCCAAGGATGCAGCTTACTGCTTATATTGTTATCTTTTCTTTGATCCGGGGAAACCTTAAAAATTTGGTAGTGCTGTCTTTGCAAAGGATGGTTATAACAACTGGAAAAAAGCTAAAGATAGTCTTAATCAGCACAGTAGTTGCAAGACTCACAATAATGCTAGGTTAAAGTGTGATGATTTTATGAACCAAAGAACAAATGTGGCTAGAAGAATTGAAGTAATTGGTAAGGAAGAAGAGAGGAGATATGAGATTCGTTGGAACTCTTCTTTAGATGTGGCAAGATTTCTCATAATGCAAGGTGATGCTTTTCGTGGACACTATGAGTCCTCTACTTCTAATAACAAGGGTACATATAGAGAGATGGTTGATTGGTACAAAGATAAAGTGGAGATTGTCAAGGATGCTTATGAGAAAGGTGCAAAAAATTGCACAATGTTATCTCATCATATACAGAAGGACCTCACAAAAGCTTGTGAAGAGGAAGTCATGTCAGTGATTATGGATGAGGTTGGAGATAAAAAATTCTCTATGTTGATTGATGAGTCCTGAGATGTATCAATAAAAGAACAAATAGCCGTAATTCTGAGGTTAGTAGACGAGAGCTCTATTGTTATACCTTGACTTTTACTTGTACTTGTATGCTTGTACTAATATTAAATAAAATATGGTTTGCAGGTTTGTGAATGATGAAGGGAAGGTGATGGAGAGGCTTCTTCTCCAACATATTGAGAGATGTACAGCTACTGCATTGAAAAAGCTTTGGTCAATATACTTAACAGTCATAAGCTACCAATCTCTAGGCTTCGTGGGCAAGGTTATGATGGAGTTTCCAATATGAGAGGAGGTGAGTTTATTGGTGTCCAAAAACTGATTTGAGATGAAAATCCTTATGCTTTCTATGTGCATTACTACAAGAGATGTGGCCTTCTACGACGTTGTACTTACGTCGTTGAATCTAGAAATAATGTCGTGTTTCATAATTTACGACGAACATGCGACGAAAATGTATTCATCGCCTATTCGATGTAGTTAATGTTGTTCTGCGACGAAATTGATATTCTCGTCGCAATTTTTGTGACGTTCATAATGCCGTCGTTGATTTAGGCGCTTGATTTTCGTCGTTAACAAGTAGAGAAAACAATGCCAGACCACGGATTGACAAACATCATTGCCCATTGAACAATATACAACCCATTGCAGCATATTGATGTACGCAAAATCAATTGAACCATCAACCAAATTAAAATGGTCACATTCATTACATCATTTGGCAAATCTGATCCATTCAAAGTTACATGTTCAAATAATTTTGACATGTCCAATTTAACCCAAAATAAATGGAACTAAGTCACTACCAGATCCTACCAAGTAGTGAAATCAGTAGCCACATATCTAAACCACTACCAAAACAACCACATCAAAACCATTACCTTGGTCCCAGCCATCTGAGGCCTAGTCCTTGCTCAAAATAAACAGCCACACATCCAACATCATTGATCAGTAGGATAGAAGGAAAATTGAGGAGTGAGCTAGTCCTTGTTAAAGGTAAACAACCGTCGAAGAAGCGTGTTGGTTTCCTCTCCTTGTTTCTCCAAAATATCTTTTTTTTTTTGCTTTGTTCTCCCTTGCTTCATCTGATTCGTTAACCTTTTTCTTCAATACTTCTAACTCATCCTGCAGACCATGAAGTTGATCTCTAAGTGTTGCAGCACCTTGCTTCTCTGCCGCAACTTCAACCGCCAGCTCTTATACACGACTACACGTGCAACAGCGGTAGCACTTCACCTTGGGACTGTTGTCTCAAGGCCAACATTTCGAAGAAATTTACTTGATGGCAAAACATGAGTAACAACTTCAGTAGGAGTCTTCGGTTGTTTCCCTTCTGCTGTAGCCCATCATGGTATCCATTTGATCCTAACATGATAATAAAAATAGTTTGCTTTAGTATACAACTGTGGAAAAAAATCGAGCAATGACTGACTGATTAGAAAAACATACTACATTTGATGACCAAATAAGCTAGAACTAGTATGGATAATATTGTTGCCACTTACAAGTAGTGAGTTAAGATTTCAGACTATCCAACCAAAGAGATATTTGTTTGTTTCATTCCTGTACATTGCTTCAATGACACTAGTTGAAGGACCCATACAGCAACATAGCTAATGATCTGCTAATGCGAGAAACCTGCAGACTTGCTGCAGCCAGAAGCCTGCAGACTTGCTACTTCTACCAACCTGCAGACCTGCTGCTTTTAAAAGTATGCAAAGTTTTGTAGGTTGCAGACCTGCTGCTGCTACCAGCCTACAACTCACCATGCTGACAGCACTATGCACGATTCTGGAACCCTGTCCTTATTCTTTGTAATCGAACTCTTGACAATTGAAGCCAATGTGGTGATACCGGCTCCGCAATACTTGATTGTTCCTCATTATGGTTTAAGCTCTTTCTCTTTCAATATATAATATCTCCTCTGTAGCTGCATAGACAAAAGCGTGAGCTTTCATAATACATAGAACCCATTATTTTGTTACAAGAACACTCATATTTTAAGTCAGCAAATGAACACCCATTATTTTTGTTCCAAGTCAGCACCTGAAAGCTCCAAGTCATGGCGATATTTTAAGTGACTGCTGGTTCATTTTTATCCAATGCTCAGCAACCAGAATACCATAATCTATTGAACCATAATGTGGATGCCTTTTATATTTAGTATTTCCTTTGAAAATCCAATTCAATGCTCACCCAATATTTAGAAAATGGCAATGCCAAGAAATTCTAGGGTACACAATCAATCAAGGACACAAGTAGATACATTCCAACGTGCACAATAGTTTTAGAAAAATAGCTAGAAGGTGAGTGATCTAGTGCTTAGTCTCTTTATTTCAGAAAAATAGCAGTGCATACATTCAGAAAATTAGCTTTCAATTACTGAAGATAGGATCAAGTTCACAGTAGCTGCAGAATTCAAAATTAGTGACCTCAGTCTCTGTTTTCAGACATAACCAGTAAGCTTAACAGAACCAGCTTAGCAGCACATTTGATACTGGGAACATCCTATCCATCAGTGAAGATAGCAAGCTTCTTTCAAAGTACACACTACTGTGATGTTCATATTGCTAAGCAGAAAATGCTTGGTGCTGATATAGGTACCAATTTTAAAGGTGATCCATTATACAGATATCCGACAAAAAAAATGTTCCTGCCTTAAGATAGCGAGTCTCTTTCAAACTACACAATACTATGGTCTTCATATGCTAAGCAGAAAATGCATGTGCTGATAAAGCTACCAATTTTAAAGGTGATCCATATAAGTTGCTGCCTCCCAATCATACTTATTTAACACAGCTAGTGAATCTCAGTCCCTATTAGAATATTGTAGCATCTTTTGTAAGCTTATTTGAAATGCATAGATGAACAGGTGTAGTATAGAACAATAAGCTAACATTCAGACAAGCTTAAAATATTGTACTCATCACTCATCAGACAATTAGTAATTGGCAGTACAGCCAGATGAATAAGCTATTGTATGCATGAACAAGAGATGTATATGTTAGATTCAGATTACAAGCCACATAAGTGATATCTGAAAATATGATACAGACCAAGATGCACACAAGAAATAGTTAGAAATAGAGAAGATTGTGATTAAGCACCAGAAACAGTTAAATGATTTTTAATCATTGCAACAGATATTAATGGCTTCCATATACTGCTACAAAACGCAGTATATTTCTAGGAAGAGAAGTATAGCAATCTCTGACATGCTGGTATGCAGATTTAAATAAAGACAACAATATCACATGAAGACATCTCTGGGATCTAGCACAGGTAAACCCCTTCACGGCCTTTCTACATGCTGACCAAACCCTAATAGTAACTCAAAAAAATCATCAAATTTGAGGACTTGACCTGTTGCTGGTTGCTGTCCGCTTGCTCCCAACTTCCGACCAGGAGCCATGGTGCTGTCCGACCTTTCGATGTGGCGCGTGGAGTGGGGGAGGTGGCCGGGGTTGTGGCTTCTGGAGTGGGAGCGAGGGGGTCGCACCTTCTGGTGGTTGGTGAGGAGCCGGGGTCCAATGGAGCAACGCTTGGATAGCCACCGTCGAGGGAACTTGCCGTCCTGGGGGCGCTGCCGCCGCCGCCGCCGCCATGCTGCGTCAGATTGGGAGGAGGGGGTGGCGAAGGGTGTGGCTGTGTCTGTGGCCTGGTTCAGCTCGGGATGGGAAGGATTAGATATACAAATTGCACTGACGATTTTACAGAGTTAGCCTTGATGTGGAGTCGCGGAGATAGATGATGGCTAACCATATAGTTAATTTTGTTGGCTCCAAAGCGCCGGAATGATCTGAATCTCAGAGCCTATTGCAAAATATTGGCGCCATAATTTATAAAAAAATATTGATGCCATAATTAGTGTTGTTACCTTTAAGAGAAGCAGCTCAAAAAAATTAGAAGGACTTTGTTCCTAATAGACTATAGCGTTTGTTGAACAATACTTGCATTTCACATGTAAATATTTGTACGAAACATATTTGAGTGTCACTTGCATTCAATGATATTTTATTCTATTTAGTGGTAGAGTTGCTTGAACAATATAAGAGGTCTCATGTTCAAGCACCTTGGTTGCAACTTTTTTTAAGTTCGTTTCTTTCTTCATGGGCAGCCATTTCTACTAGACCACACCAAAATTCATAAAATAAAGAATTCATACGCTGATAATAAAGACAAGTTAGACTTGTTTTGAAAAAAATGTAAATAAACTCACCACGATCCAAAAATGTTATTGTTTTGTGACCTTTTTTGATTGCTCTGTTAAGACACTTTATTGATTGTCACAATATAGAAGAAATTTAGTTTACGACGAACTCTATTTTGTATCAATGACGAACAATTTTTATTTGTCGCTACATATCATTGGAACGAGTAAAACGTCGTAAATTGAATGATTTAACGACAAATTACTCTGTTGTCATGGGGAAAACGTCGTAGAAGGTCCTATTTCTTGTAGTGATTGTTTTGCCCATCAATTGCAATTATTACTGTTGCAACTTGTACTCCAGCCATTGCAAATTTCTTTAATTATGTTCCTCTAATAGTCAACACTGTCGGTGCATCTTGTATGAGGAAGGATGCCTTGCTTGTAAAGCATCATGATGTGTGGAAAAGGTTTGAACCAGGAATGTAGTCTAGCAAGGCCTGAAGATACTACGTGGGGTTCACATCTTAAAACTTTACTTCGGATGTTGGTGATGTGGGAAGCTGTCATAGACATTCTTGAGGTAGTAAAGCAAGATTCTGTTAAACCAGTAAGTAATGGTAGAGCATTTGGTTTAATTGGTAAAATGGAGAGCTCTGATTTTGTGTTCATAATGCATTTAATGATAGAAATATTGAGCATCACAGACAATCTGTCACTTGGTTTGCAAAGGAAGGATCAAGATATTGTTGAGGCAATACATTTGATTGTAGATGTGAAAGAGCAGTTGTAGGATATGAGGGACAATGGATGGGATCCATTATTCAAAAGAGTGAAAACATTCTGTGATAAGAATGAGATTAAAGTGCCAAATATGGATAAGGAAACAAATGCTAAAAGGACATCTATACGTAGAAAGCAAAAGGTAACAAACATGCACTTCTACCATGTTGAGGTTTTCCTTGCTGCCATAGATGCCATTTTGTCTGAGATGAATCATTGATTTGGTGTAGTTCAGAATTGTTAGTATGCATGGCTTGTCTTAACCCAAGGAACACTTTCTCTAATTTTGATGTTGATAAGCTTGTGAGACTTGCTATAATTTATGCTTTGGATTTTGATGTTGGCGACCTTCTTTGTTTGCCAAATCAATTGAGAGGCTTTCTGGGTCGTGCTAGAAGAACTCAAGACTTTCTTGGGTGTATGGAGCTTGGAAAGGTTGCTGAAATTATGGCCAAGACTAAAATGAATACATCTTATCCATTGGTGTATCGGCTTATTGAATTAACATTAATTCTTCCGGTGGCAACCGCTTCAGTTGAAAGGATATTTTCTGCCATGTCTATTGTAAAGAAAGATTTGCGTAATAAAATGGGTGATGAATGGCTCAATGACCTGATGATATGCTACACTGAGAAGGAGATATTTAGAAGCATCAAGAATGACAAAATCATAAAACGATTTGAAGACATGAAAACCCGACGTATGTTAGTGTCTCGGAACAATCTAGTGGTATGATATACGTTCTCTTTTACCTTCAAAACTTTGAACTTAAATACTTGAAATTTATGTCACTAATTGATTTTTTTTCTTGTATGTAGAGTACTTCTAATGATTCATGAAGACTATTGCAGCGTGAATGCATCGTGAATGCATCGTCGTCGAACAATCTTTTATTGGTTAGTTAAAAAATGCATCTTTTACTTCTTTTAATACGTTTTACGATGAACTTATGACTGTTTATCTAAGTTATGATGTAAAATGTTTGAAATTGCTATGTCTTAGCTTTGTATGGGATACAATTAAGTTAAGTTGGTCTAACTCTCTTTTGACTTAGCCTCTCCTAATTTTTTTCTAGATCCGCCACTGGCTGTGTTTGCTTTTCTTCTTCTTTTTCTCAAACTTAACGACCTACTCCCTCCGTCCCAAAATAAGTGTCATTTTAGGATTTTGACTATCTCCTTTTAATCATTCGTCTTATTCAAAAATTTTCTGAAAAAAATAATTATTTTATTATAAAATGATTTATTATTAGATGTACTTTAATCTTGATTTGTTTATTTTTAAATTTTCGTAAAATTTTTTAATAAGATGAATGGTTAAACGTCGATTTTAAAAAATTAAAAACGACATTTATTTTGATATGTGCTGTTTAGTTGAAGCGAATAGAGCTCCAGAGGCAGTGCGCGCTCGGCCAGCTGGTCGGCCCTCGCTTGGTGGTTTTGCGTCATTGCGTGCCTGTACGGCTGTACCCACTACCGAGGTTCCCGTATAGTACATGTACGCATTATTATATATATATATAGGGAAATTATGCACTATATATATATATATAAAAGTACGTCGACCACGTACGTCCACGTACCATCCACCACCGGCCCGTGCGTACAGTACGTACGTACCAGCTAGCATGGATACCGTACTACGATGACTTTCGTGTGATTGCTTTTGCCATGACACAGTTTTCCAGTAACAGTCGTCAACGCAGTAGTATGCGTGGAACAGCCTCACAGGACAGACCAAGCAAGGGGGTGTCATAGTACTATTGTTAATACAGTAGCATGAGTGACGACGTCAACTTGAGAGGAGGGCTGGCTAGCACAGGACGGACAATGCAACCCACGCGTTATATTGTACCTACTACGCGTTGTCTCCTCTCCCGCAAAACCAGTTGGACAAGGAAGATATGTCACCCAAATTACCATTTTCAACAGTTTGATTGTTACTGGACGGAACTATCGAAATTATTGTCAATTGAACAATCTTCATAGAGAATCGCTAGCGGCCGGCAATAATTAACCACTTGGAAGGCACTATATGGGGCGGGGTTGCTGTCACAGGCCACACCAATAATACTATCTGTTAGGCTATCCGCACCACTCCAGTCGCCAACGCCCACGGTAAAGGAGTGGGACCCACCGTCATACACAGTACAGGCGAGAGCAGCTGCACCGCGCGCACCAGTATCCGCACCGCTTTCCTCGATCCCTCCGCCTTCGCCTCCTTCACGCGGTCCTCCCTCCGGCGCTCCTTCCTCCGTCTCTGCTCCACGCTCCTCACTCTGGCACAGCGGCTCCGCCGTCCTGAGGTCGCCCCGCACGGAGCTCGGCCGCCCGCCATCCGGAGCCCCACCGCCTCCGTCGTCTCCTCGCCGCGACTGCTTCCTCCCCACGACGCGTGACTTCTTCCTCCCCTTTGACACCAAATTCGGCGCGGACCGAGCACGACGGCGGGATCCGAGCACATCTCCCTCCGGCGCTCCGCTCTCCGACTCAGCTAGAGAAGGGACAGCGGCCGGTGGTGTGGGGCCCACAGGTGCAGATTTAGCGTACAAGGCCAGCGCCTCTGAGCTTCTAGGTTCACTGTGTCGATCGGAGCGATGGAGGGACGGATACAGGCAAGCAGTGCGGGAGTCGAAGTAGCATATTTGGCGTTGTGGTCATTTTGGCGATGAGCTGTGCAGATAGCCTTACCCTGCAAACAGCCTAGTTGGGCAATAGAATGACGTGCTCTTCCATGGCATGCTTGAATAAGGCCTGCTAATGGGTTAAAAACCACCCTATACCCAACCCAACCCATAACAAATTAACTTTCTTATTCAACCCGCCCCACTCCATATCCTTCTAACTCAACTCAACCCATTCCAACACATAAACTAATTATACCTTAAAATCTTGCGTTGACACCTTAAAACTTTATCAAAATTGGTTGAAATTTATTACAGATGATTTAATATAGTAAGCAGCAACTTCATAACAACCGACACTTAAAGATGTGTATGTACGCCCCACATTAAATCCGAACCGCTCACACCTTAAATTTTATTGAATTTGACTAAAATTTGTTGTAGATGATTTAATATAGCAAGTAGCAAGTTCATACTAACCGGCAGTGTCAGATGTATATGTGGACCTCACAAAGCCGGACCCTACAAATAAAACCTCACGTTCACACCTTAAAAATTTTATCGCAATTGACTGAAATTTATTGCAGATGATTTAATATAGCAAGCAACAACTTCATGCCAACTGGCATTGCCAGATCAATCTGTGAGCCCCACATCAAATCACAATCCGTCGCAACCCATTTTTCTATTAAATTCACCCTAACCGAACTCACTAAGTAACACTAGTACAGAAAAAAATTTTAGAAACGGCTCCACTTTGTACCAGAGGGGGTTAACCTAGCAAACCATCTCTAACCGCGCCCGGGAGCACTGTAGCATTATAACCGCCTCTGATGAACCATTTTCAGGGGCGGTTAAATTAAGAAAACCACCCCTGAAAATAGATATATCATCAGAGGCGGTTCTCATATGTTAACCACCTTTGATGATCTTATTTTCAGGAGCGTTTCAATTAAGGAAACTGCCTCTAAAAGTAGCTATATTCAGAGGCGGTTTTCTTATGAGAAACGCCTCTAAAGATCCATTTGCAGGGGCGGTTGACATAAGACAACCGCCTATAAAAATAGATGCCCTTCAGAAGCGGTGCTCGTATGAGAGTCGCATCTAAATATACATTTCTAGAGGCGGTCCTTAAGGAACCGCCCCTAAAAATTATCCCATAATTGACTCTTTCTTTCTCCTCAGGATAGCCCTGACCAACACTGCTCAGCTCACTTGGAGGGTGAGAAATCGCAAAAATAGAGAGGGTTGGGTTCTGCCCTTGAACCTTTGAGGGAGTTAGGTTTGAGAGGTGAGTTGTGGCATCCTTTTAATACTTTTCAGTGCTTTACATGCATATACATTTTTAAATTTCACTACGAGATTGGGTAGATACATAGATCGAGACATGCATGTGTGCATGCATGGTGTTTGATTTTTTAACTGCAAGCAATTTTTAGACACTATTTTACGGTACCTTGATGCAAACATATACCATTTGTTTTTTGTAGGAGTATACATATGGACTGGTCATGGATGTACAAGGAAAAAAGACATGAAGGTTCCTACATACAAGCTATGAATGGTTTCATTGAAGTTGTTAAAAGACACGCTTTGATTAAGCAGACCAAGGATATCTATTGCCCGTGTTGTGACTATCGGAACCGTATAGCAGACCAAGTGTTGCTAAAAGACACTTAGTAAGAATGGGTTCCATGGAGAACTACGAGATTTGAGATCATCATGGTGAGAGAAGTAGAGAATCAACAGTCAACTCGGGAGCATTAGATGTAATAGAATTAAGGGAAGATGATGATGGCTATCTTATCAGCATGCATGATGGTATACCAGATGATGTTGCAGGCGAATGCAGTGGTGGTGGGGAGGATGATGATGATGAACACAATAAAGATGAAGAAGCCGATAACTACTTGTTAAAATGCTGCGTGACGTAGGACAAGAATTGCTATTGAAAAAATGGCTAGATAACTTGGAGACGGTGTGGATGGCAAGGAAAGAACGTCTGTACCCAGAGGAAAAGGGTTGTGAGAAAAGGTGGTCGAAGTTGTGTTTTGTGCTGGACATGTTGATAATGAAGGCTAAACATGGCTGGTTCGATAAGACCTTCAAGGACCTATTGAATAATATAGCTGATGTGCTTCGCAAATCAAACTTTGTGCCCGCCAACACATATCAAGTAAAGAAGCTTATCAGTCCACTAACAATGGGTGTAGATAGAATACATGTGTGCCCAAACTATTGTATCCTATATCGTGAGGTGTTAAAAGAGCTTACCAATTGCCCAACCTGCAGTGCTAGTCGATACAAAAGGAACGACAACTATAGTGACGAAGACAGGGGTACCGACACTAGGAAGAAGAGAAAGAAGGGCAGAAACAAAGTTTATGCTTCTCAGAACATTGCGGAGGAAAACAGCACCGTAGCGGTAGATGAAACAAACCAAAGAAGAATCCCTGCATTGGTTATGTGGTACCTATCGCCGGTTGATCATTTGAGACGTTTATTCCCAAACCCAAGAGACTCAGAGCTAATGCGATGGTGGGCTTCAGATGCTCGCAAGAAAGACAATGGAGTGCTACGTCACCCATCTGATGCACAACAGTGGAAGAACTTCAATGCCAAGTACCAAGACTTTCAAGAAGATCCGAGAAACGTAAGATTCGCTTTGAGCACTGATGGAATGAATTCTTTTGGAGACAGGACCAGCACACACAGTACATGGCCAGTTATCCTGTTGATATACAATCGCCCTCCATGTATGTGTCACAAGAGAAAGTATTTGTTGCTGACCATTATAATATCAGGGCCGAAAGCATCGGGCATCAACATAGATGTACAAAGTGCTACTCCAGCACCACTGCCAACTCCATTTCCACCTCCACCTCCATCTCCACCGTACCCACAAACTGCTACACCGCCACCGCACCCACAAACAGCGGCTGCACTGGTACCTTCTCCATTGCCACCACAACGACAATTAGCTACGCTACCACCATCATTTCCACCTCCACTGCCATCGGAGCCACACCAAAAGGTTCCAAAGAAGGTGAGAGGATTTGAAAAGGGAACGGTTGCTGCTGGTGTACCTGAAATGTTCCGGACTCTTGGTAATAAATAGAACCCCACACAAGCTTTTGCAATCAAGGGCAGCAAGGGGGTCGCATCAACTGCTTGAAATGCCAACACCACCAAGGCAGCAACTACAACGCTCTTTAGTGGCCATCACCGTATGATTGAAGTCGTACATGGCTCTGATTTCATCAAAGACTTGATGGATCAAGGTAGTGCCGAGTGCCGACTTATTGCCGGCACTGCTTCTAAGCCAAGCTTGACAGCATCCAACTGCCACTTTTGAAGGGCCCTCATGTTTAACATTCTGTTGTGGCCATCACCTCATGTGCTTTGTGTTCATGCATGTAGCAAAAAGTGGATGGATTCAACGGATTTGAGTATTAGAAACGCATTTGTGTACCCATATCTCATCGCCCAAGCAACACATGATGGTCCTCTCAAGTGAGAGCTTGATAATCTTGTATTTACGGGTGTTAAGGGAAAAGCACTGAAAAAAATTAGGCACTCCAAGTTCTAGTTTAGATCTAGCTAGTTAGATTCAATTAGAGTTGAGCCTACGGCTTAGAATTCTAGATCTCCTGTCAACTAAAGGCCGGTAATTCCGATATATTTCCTCTTGCTATGACTTTATGATATTTTGATACTATGTTTCGGTTTGTTATGTTCCTAGTTTATTCTAGTGGTATATTTGATATAGTCATGATTGATAATGAGTTTATATATGAGTTCACAAAGCACTTAATTCAATACTTGAGTGAGTTAAGTGGTCGACATTATTGAGGCATGGTGCTTAGGTATTGTTTGTCTGCGAATGCGCTTTATATACTGGGTCATGTGGTAGATCGCGGATGTGATACTCCCGTTGACTCCTTTGTAGTCCACTCTCCGTATGTAGAGAGAGTATGTTAACACCAAATTTTGGGCTGGGAGCCGATAGCCGATGCCAGAGGAAGATAGCCGATACCAGAGGAAGATAGCCGATCTCGAAAGCAGATTCCGTCCGGCAGAAGGAAGAAAAATAGCCGATTGCACGGTGAATCGGTTATCGGGTGGAGATGACAGAAAGCGTGCAGCGTCGGTATTGATGACGTCATCCAGAGTCCGCGCCGCCAAGATGCGATCACGATCGGAGTCCGTTATGAAAGGGAAGGTGGGACTCCAAGTTACCTTAGATATAGGATAGTTTGTTAGTTTCCTTATCTATTGATGAGTTGTAATTCGACTAGAACTCTATCTACGCTCAGGATATAAATATAAGCCCTCAGCCATTGTAAAACATGCAACAACATCAATACAACACAACTTCCAGCTCCGGCCAACCAACCCTAAAGTCAGTCGAGTCCGGCGAGTTACTTCATCCAAGCTGGGTGTCATCCGGTGGACGCAGGCTTGCTTGTAAGTATCGTCAACCCTCTGTTAAACTATGTTCTTTTAGCGTCAACCGGTGGACGTGGAAGCATGGCGGACCAGGGTCCTTGCTAAGCACTGTTTCTTTGGCGTCATCCGGTGGACGTGGAAAACATAGTGAGTCAAGGATGATTCACGCTGGTTTATCCGATCAATCTGTGTTAACCGTCATCCGGTGGACGAGATGCAGATTAGGACGGTTTTCACGCGCGGATTAGTTATCGATTCGTGTTTGTTTGCTTGATTAATCTATTAGTTAATGTCATCCGGTAGACAGGCTATAGATTGAGAGAGTTTGCATGCATGGATTAGTTATCGGCCCTAGCTAAATATGGCAATTTAGTTAGATTCATTAAGTTATCAAGATGTTATTTGTTGTTTATTGTTTATTTCTCAATATGACATCTCTCTGCCCGATCAAGATTGATAGATTTGGCCTTAGATTTACTTGAATCTGATCATTGTTTATGCTTTCTTATGTTTATTTTACCATGATGATCGGTTCTATGCTTACATCGGCTAATTCCCTATCAATCTTGTTCGTTACATGTCGCGCGTTCGGTGCTAGTTGAGACATAAGTGGTTCTGAGGTTATCGTAAGTCTTATTTTTGTGTCCTTGTTTAAGTTAAACTAAGCGTCATCCGGTGGAACAGGTTTAACCCAAACAAGTTTTCACTAAATTAGACTTGCTTTAATTTGAAGTCTGTTTATGGCTGCGCTACCATTCGTTCGTGCTTCATGGACCCTGCATTGGCTAAAGAGCCGATTCAGTTATGCTTTCACGAATAGATCGTGTATATAGACTTATTTGGATATCAAACGATCTAACTTTGTTTGCTGGGTTTGTTAAAGCCCGCTGGCCGTTAGACCAGGTGAACGCAGACTTGGTGAACTTAGCGAAGAGGGTTTGCTAAAGCCGCTGGCCTTCTAGACTAGCTTTAGCCGATCTCTGCTTGTTTGATGTACAGATCAGATCTGTACACATGATCTATTTTTCTTTATACACATTAATTGAATTAGATCGGTTAACACGTTATTATCTTCATATGAGTATCCTGATAGCCGTTTTACTTCATTATTATACTATCGGTTCATAACATGACGGAATCGGCTTTCTAGTCGATCTCCGATTATACTGGCTCTTCGAGCCGTACAGTTGGAACTATCTGGACTCACCAGTTAGTTCCGCATTGGGTTACTGATTATATCTGTTTCCTTGTCAATTGCAGGTTAAATTGACTGGCACGCTTGGGTGTTACTGACACTCTCAGACCGGGTTCGAAGCTAGCTGAATCTGCGAGAGCTCTACTGCCTTCAAGGGTCGTTTCCGGCTTCGCTGGTGTGTTGGGCTTAGGGAACCACTTTTTGTGCCAACAAACTTTCTGGCACGCCCGGTGGGACCATTCACTGAAGACCATGGCAAAAGGGAAGACTGCGGCAGACGGATCCTCTAGGGATGATGGTGTCCTCAGGGTCAGGGTCGAAGATCTCAGCGAGGAAGATGCGGCAGTGCTGAACAAGATCGTTGAAGAATTCGCTGATGCCTGCCTGCTTTCATTCAGCAAGCAGCGTGATTGCTCCATAGTGAAGAAGAATGCATTCCCAAGGTGGATCATGGACGGCCATTCTGATAAATCTGAAGAGGAGTGTAAGGCCGACCTCAAACAAATGCTGGAAGAAGCGACCTGGGAGGCCGCCTATTCAGCAGTCGGCCACCACCACAAATCCTTCCTGTAGACATTCTATAACATCATGAAGACCGTTCTCAAGCGGCAGGATTGGGAGTCTTTGGGTCCAGTTTACTTCAACATACCTGCAGAAGATGCAGATCCAAAAGCAGCGGCAGGGACCTCCAATTCCTCACCGTAACAGCCGAGCTAGCCGAAAACGCCAGTGCAGGGTGCCACTGCGGCCGGTTCGGCTCAAAAAATAGCAGCTTCTCCCAGATTATACAAAGATCATACTCTGGAGGAGCTCGCCGCTTTCATGCAGGCCACTGGGCAGACGGTGAACTCGATGAACTCATCAGCGGTGAACCCGATGGTTAGAAATACGCCGGCGGTAGACACGGCCAACCCAGGTCCTGGATACCATGAGGGGATCACATATCAAGACCTTCAGGCAGCGCCACATCCGGGGTACGCCCAGACACCCAACAATTAGCTGCTGGAGCAGATGAGTGCCATGCTCCGTGATACGTTCGGTTTGCAGCCGAAGACCGGGACTGGAATCAAGTATAGACGTCCTTACCCCGAGTGGTACGACCGAGTGACATTGCCGCCCAGGTATCGCTTGCCCGACTTCTCCAAGTTCAGTGGGTAGGACGACATCACCACCATGGAACACATTAGCCGTTACCTGACCCAGCTCGGCGAAGCTTCATATGAAGTAGCTCACAGGGTCCGGCTCTTTCCGCTATCACTGACAGGGCCGGCGTTTAGCTGGTTCGCGTCCATGGAGCCTGGCTCGATTCAAGCTTGGGAGGATCTGGAGACCAAGTTCCATAATTACTTCTTCTCTGGCACCGGGGAGAAAGACATCACAGATCTCACCAACATGCGCCAAAAGCCGAATGAACTTGGATCGGCTTTCATCAAGCGATACAGGGAGACCAGGAACATGTGCTACTCTTTGAACCTGAACGACAAGCAGCTCGCCAAGATAGTGGTCAGTGGGCTGCTCCCACACGTCCAAGAAAAGCTGGTGGGCGCCAACTTCAACAGCATCAGCGAGGTAATGCAGAGGGTGGCCGCATTAGAACAGCAGGCCCTAAGCTTTAAGAAAGAATCGAAATACAAGCAGTCGGCCTACGTTTGTAATTCTGACTCAGAGGATGGGGAGAATGAAGAAGTGGCTGCTGTTGAGCTCAAATGAGGTACAAAGCCCATGGCTGTGCCGAAGGGTTGGAGCGCGAAAGATCAATACGACTTTGACACACGCAAGCTGGACAAGCTCTTCGACCTGTTAGTCAGTGCGGGCCACATCACCTTCCCGGCTGATTACGTTAAGCCGTCTTCTGAAGATTTGCAGGGAAACCGTTCTGCCAGTACCACAGCCTCACCTCACACTCCAGAAACAACTGCCGCAATTTTAAAGCAGCAATCCAGAATGCTATTAGGCGCGGCCTGTTGAAATTTGAGGCCCCTCCCAAGGGGAAGATGAAGATCGATAAATTTCCATTCTCGAAGGGGCAGAACATGGTCCAGATCGCAAACCCTCCGACCAAAGTAAAGGTGTTAACCTCAGAACGGGCCAGGAAGAACTCCTCAGTTGATACCGATGCACAGATCACAGCTGAGGAGCTAGCGCTGATCAAAGGAAGGAGGGAGCAGAACCAGAGGCAGCTGGAGCAGGGAGAGTCCAGCGGCACCAAGAGCAGGAGGCCCACGCACCAGCACCTTCTGAATAAGTGGCGGCGAAAGAAAGAGGAGTACCGTAGGTGGCTCCACGAGGAAGAAGAGGCGCGCTATCACGAAGAAATGGCTCGCCACCGGGAAGGTGAGGAGGATCACTGGCATTGCCCATTCTTCCGACACTGCTGGAATGAAGGCTTGAAATTGCCAACGCTGCGCAACTGTCCAAAATGCAGCGATCAGTACCGAGAGTACAGGCAGTCCCAGGTCAACCGCCGATCCGTGCACCAGAGGCTGGGGAGCCCCCATAGCCCGTGGGATCGGCGTGAAAAAAGGGACCTGCGCGATCGGCTTGATGAGGCGGTAGTTGAACGCCGACAGCCGGTTTGGCAAGAGAACCAGTGGTGCCCGGGGGATCTAACTAGAAGCCAAAGGTGCCGGGTGCAGCGGCTCAGGAACAGGGAGCTCCAGGCTGAGGGGCGCGCCAAACAGGTGTGGCACGAAAAGCCTTCACAAAATAATGGAAAGGCTGTAGCCGATGCACAGATGGTGTTTGTGCTACCTGCAGAGTTCAGAGCCAAGAAGTACGATACCAGTTCCGACTCAGACGATTCGAGATCAGAAGAAGGAGTGGCCAAGTGAGTGCTCGCACACAGGGAAAACAATTTCGGCGAAATTTCACCGGAATCTTTGAAATTTCGCTTTTATCAGTGAGTGCCGAAACGAAAAATTATACCGGTAAACCAATATTTTATTATTTTTAGCGCAAAATTAATTATTTTTTTAAAAAATAAAATGCTACAGTGACCACCGAAATTCCCGAAATTTCCGAAATTTCGCTTTTATCGGTGAGCACCGAAAATTTTTTCTTACCGGTAAAAAAAACCTTGCTCGCACAGCAAGCTATTTTTGATAAGCCGGCCAAGAATCGACATCTGAAGGCCCTCTATCTCAAAGGTTATGTCGACGGCATGCCCATGACGAAGTTGCTGGTGGACGGCGGCGCCACTGTCAATCTCATGCCCTACACTACATTCCGCAAGTTAGGCAAGGGTCCCGATGATCTAATAGAAACCGATCTGATGCTCAACGATTTCGGGGGCAATTCTTCCAACACTCGGGGGGAAATCAATGTTGAGCTGACAGTGGGGAAGAAGACACTGCTTACTACCTTTTTCGTGATCGACAGTAAGGGTGCCTACAGCTTGCTGCTCGGACGCGATTGGATTCATGCCAACTGCTGCGTGCCATGCACCATGCATCAGTGCCTCATTCAGTGGCATGGTGATGAGGTCAAAGTGGTCCCAGCCGACGACTCGGTCAGCGTGGCGACGGCGGATGCCACATACTGGGAAGCTGGGGATCATGATTGTTTCTCTGGCAAGGTTTGGGAAGGAGGCTCCATCAAGGTCAGCGATGAGAGTCAACAGCCGATCAGGGCAATCGGCTCTGAGTCTTTTTATTAAATGGAGAATTCGATCGACGGCACAGAGGGTAAGTTGGGGCAAGGATTCACGTCGGCCGACAAACTCGAAGAACTAGATGTTGGACCCGGCGACAGGCCAAGGCCGACGTTTATTGCCGCCAATTTAGACCCGGAGTTCAGGTAGGAGCTGATTCAACTGCTGAAAGAGTACAAAGATTGCTTCGCCTGGGAATATTATGAGATGCCTGGATTGGACAAATCTATTGTTGAGCACAGGCTACCTATCAAGCCAGGGTTTCGGCCACACAAGCAGCCTCCACGTCGGTTTAGAGAGGACGCTTTGCCCGATATTAAGGCCGAAATCATGAGGCTGTTAGAAGCCAAGTTCATTAGAGCTTACCGATATGCCGAGTGGATATCGAACATCGTCCCCAGGTACAAGAAAAATGGTAAATTGCGAGTCTGTATTGACTTCAGGGATTTAAATAGAGCTACACCGATGGATGGCTACCCTATGCCAATAGCCGATATGTTGGTAGACTCGGCTGCTGGGCACCAGGTTATTAGCTTTATGGATGGCAATGCTGGTTATAATCAAATTTTAATGGCTGATGAAGACATCCCGAAGACCGCCTTCAGGTGCCCTGGTGCGCTTGGTTTGTTTGAATGGGTGGTCATGACGTTTGGTTTGAAGAATGCCGGTGCAACCTATCAGAGAGCTATGAATTATATATTTCACAAGTTGATCGGCAAAATCGTTGAAATCTATATAGATGACGTGGTGGTGAAATCCAAGAGCGATGAAGATCACCTGGCCGATCTGAGGGCCACTCTGGAGTGCACAAGGAGACACGGTTTGAAGATGAATCCTAACAAGTGTGCGTTCGGCGTGTCGGCTGGCGAATTTCTGGGATTCATGGTCCACCGCAAAGGGATAGAGATCGGCAGTAAGAGTAAGAAGGCGATCGATGAACTTGTACCTCCAACCAACAAGAAGGAATTGCAGTCTTTGCTTGGTAAGATTAACTTTATCAGAAGGTTCATCGCCAACTTATCAGAGAAGGTGCTGCTGTTCTCGCCATTGTTGAAGCTCAAGAATGATCAAGAGTTCAAATGGGGTGACGTGCAACAGAAGGCTTTTGACAAAATCAGATAATACATGAAGACTCCCCCTGTCTTAGTACCGCCACGGACAGGGAGGCCTTTTAAGTTGTACGTGACGGCCGAAAGCCATACTATTGGATCGGCCCTTTTTCAAGAGTTTGAAGGGAAAGAGAGAGCAGTTTTCTACCTGAGCAGGCGGCTCCTTAACCCTGAGACAAGATACACACCGACCGAGAAGTTGTGCTTGTGCCTATTCTACTCATGCACCAAGTTGAGGCACTACCTGCTTGCCTCGGAGTGTGTGGTGGTGTCCAAGGAGGATGTCATCAAGCACATGCTTTCGATGCCTATTCTAAATGGTCGGAACGGCAAATGGATCCTGGCACTCTCAGAGTTTGACTTGAGGTTCGAATCGGCTGAGGCAATCAAAGGCCAGGCGATAGCCGATTTCATCACGCAGCATCACGGAGGATCGGCTAATGTAGCGGATATAGGGCCATGGACTATGTTTTTCGACGGCTCTTCGTGTAAGCAAGGTGGTGGCACCGGAATAGTGCTCATCTCACCGCGGGGTGTGCGCTTTGAGTATGCTTTCCAGATCGGGCCGATTGTCACAAACAATCAGGCTGAATATGAAGCCACGTGGAAAGGTTTTCAGCTTCTGCATGAAGCAAAAGCCGATGCAGTTGAAGTATTTGGCGATTCACAACTAGTCATCAACCAATTGCTCGGCTTGTATGAATGTAAAGACGAGATACTCAGAGGCTACTATGATCAGTGTCAGGCTCTCATCAAGAAGTTCATGACGGTATCTCTCTGTCACATCCCCAGGACCCAGAATCAGGAAGCTAATCGGCTGGCGCAGAACGCGTCGGGTTATCGGCCGATGCAGGAGATTTGTAACTGCGAGCAATCAGCTGATGACTGGAGGGGCGAGATACCAGGTTACCTGGCAAATCTTTCACAACGGGTCAACAGAAAGTTAAGGTACAAAGCCACTAAGTATGTGTTGCTGGATGGTCAGTTGTATTACAAGACTGTTGAAGGAGTGCTGCTCAAATGCCAGGGGACAGAGGAATCAGTGAAGCTGATGAGCAAAGTACACGATGGAGTCTGTGGTGCACATCAATTAGCTCATAAGATAAAGTGGATCATCAGGAGGACTGGTTACTATTGGCCTACGATGCTGGAAGATTGTTTCAAATATTATAAAGGGTGTCAAGAATGCCAGAAGTTCAGAAATATACAAAAGTCTCCAGCCTCTGCTATGAATCCTATAATCAAGGCATGGCCGTTTAGAGGATGGGGTATCGATCTAATCGGCCAAATCTATCCACCATCGAGCAAGGGTCGCAAATGGATCTTGGTGGCGACTGATTACTTCACCAAGTGGGTAGAAGCCATTCCTTTGAGGAACGCCACTTCAGCTGACGTGATCGAATTTGTAAAGGAGCACATTATTTACAGATTTGGCATACCTCAGACGATCACAACCGATCAGGGGACAATGTTCACTTCAGAGGAGTTTATGACCTTTACCGACGACATGGGCATCAAGATTTATAATTCATCGTCGTATTATGCCCAAGCCAACGGACAAGCAGAAGCCTCCAATAAAATTTTGATCAAGGTCATCAAGAAAAAGATTGAGCAGAACCCCAGAAAATGGTATTTGCATCTGAGCGAGGCGCTATGGGCATATCGCATGGCACAGCATGGATCGATCAAGGCTTCACCTTATGAGCTAGTCTATGGACATGCTGCCGTCTTGCCATGGGAGATTCAGTCTGAGACACGGCGTGTCACGTTGCAAAACAAGCTTACAGCCGGTGAATACAAAGACATTATGATGGACAGTTTAGAAGATTTGCACTGTCATCGGCTTAGGGCTTTGGAATACATTGAAAAGAACAAGGTACGGGTGGCCAAGTATTACAATACTAAGGTAAGAAGCAAGAGCTTCACCAAATCAGAGCTAGTATGGAAAGTCATTCTGCCTATTGGTACAAAAGATAGCCGATTCGGTAAATGGTCGCCAAACTGGGAAGGCCCGTATCGGGTGGTGGAATGCGCCCCGGGTAATGCTTAGATCCTTGAAGATTTAGAAGGACAGAGACTCGCTAGAGCCATCAATGGGAAGCATCTGAAGAAGTACTACCCTAGCATCCCAGTTGGGGGGTGATAGCGGATTCGTGTGAATCTGGCTCTAACAGCCGATGCCGTGCATGCCGGTCGCCTTCAGGACAAAAATGACTGACATCGTAGTAACGAGTCGCCCTTAGTACAAAAATGAAATACCCTCGATGGGCTGTAACAGCCGATGCGATAAGCATTGCCTTTAGAGCAAAAAATGCAAAAAATAAAAGAAAAATATACAGTCTTGCAAATTGGATTGTTTCAGGTATAACGAGTTCAGAAGTATCATATACATCAAAATGCCTAATACAATGTAGTTTGGATTATTGACGCCGTCCCGGATCACGGCCTCGGCGTCGATGGACACGGAGAGACCATCGGCATGATGGACGAAAGCGACCATCAGCGCGCTGAACTCCTCCATGTCTTGGCCTGCCAGGATCCCCGGTTCGACGTTCTCCAGCACGATGCCGGAGTTGATCTGGGCGGCGGCCAGAGCTCCCGCGGCACCGTGACGGACGCCGCTCATCGCCACCTAGCGGACGCGGTGGTGCACGTCCGCAAGCTGCTCCACCTACGTTTGCCCCCGCGTGCGGAGGACGTCGGTGACGCTCGCCGCAGCCACGCGCAGTTCATGCAGCTGCACCGTCAGGGCTGCATAAACATGGAAGGTCAGTGTTGAAAACGCGCTGTGCACACCGTTGGACAAAGCGAGAGATTACCTGCCACGGCGGCCTGCTACTCCGCGATGTTGGCCCGCGCCTCCGACAAATCGATACTGGCGGCAACGAGCGCGACGGCCTGGTCTTCATTCTCCTTATCCAGCCGACCGGCTTCTTTGGTAGCCTCGGAGTAGAGATTGCGGTACCGCACCATCTCATGGTGGAAGTGGAGGCCGTCGGCGGCGGTGTAGGAGTCGCGGGAACTCGAAGATGACTCCGAGGTCAATTCCGCTCCGGAGGTGGTGCTGCGAGCCGGAGCGTGAGGGAGGTTTGGTTGTGGCGCCGTGCGGCGCATCGAGGAACTGGCGCCGATCGGTGCGCCAGAAGGCAGATGGAGCGGGGGACGTTGGCTGAAAAGAACCATCAGATCAGACATCCAGATTTAGCCAGATTTTAAAATCGACGAAAAGGGAGAATAAGATACCTGCTATGGACTCCCCGTCCGCTGACTTGCAGCATAAGTCTGATTGGAGCCCTTACAGGAGCAGAGGGCCCGGCGACGTCACCAGCGGCGGGGGTTTCCAGGGCGGCCGCCCCAGTTGCAGGAACGGCGTCACCATCCGCCGGGGCTGCCCGAGGAAGATCAGCGCCGGGAGCAGGGGTGTTCAAGCCGGCTAAGGAGCCAGCAATGCCGCTGACGAGAGATGGCTGGTGACTGCAGAAACGGATCAAATCAGACAGAGACAGCGAGGAGATGGTAGGCTGACGGTTGAACTTACCCTAATGTCTGCTCAATTCGGGCGACGCTGGCCCAGATGCGGCGGATGCTCCGTTCCATCTCATCGCCGTCGGCGGACTCAGACGCCGGGCGCTTCCCACGGTCTCCATCGCCGGCCATGGTCGTGAACGAGGATTGAGAGAGCGGAAGCAAAGTAGATACAAGGAGGCGGCCGGAAGAGTTGGTCGGCGAGACGGATACGATGGCGTGTGATATTGCCTCAAGTCTGCCAACTATTTATAAGACAACACGGGCACCGAGGCGGTTTCTTTGGGAACTGAGACGGCACGGCGGATTTTAGGTTGCAGTTAATCCGCGTTTCTTGAATCCGGAACAGTTGCCAAATCGGGGAGACGGAACGCTGCCATCAATGGGCGCACGCCGATCGGCGTTTTGGGGTCAGGCTGTTTAGCCGATCCTATTGTAAGTACCCACAAGCCGATTCGTAGTGAATCTAGCTGAGGGGTTAATTCTAAGGGAAAGCAGAACAAGGCCGATGCTAAGAGGCACGCCCGAAAACCGATTCGTATGCAGAACGAGTCAGGCTGAGTAATTGATTCTAAGGTACAAAGCAGGCCCGAAAGCCGATTCGCATGCAGAAATATATCAGGCTGAACAAAGTCAGTTCGAAACAAGACAAAGCCAGTATTAAGGTGAAATCAAAAGGCAGATCAGGCTAAATTGTCAAATTCAGGGTGAAATAGCACAAAGATAGAGTTGCAAATAGAAAAGAACATGCCAAGCAGTACATCCATCATGTTACAAAGTTAATAAAGATCGAATCAGTTCTACTAATTCAGCACAGAGCGCGTGGCCAGCCTGCAGCAATTGTTGATCTCGGTTTTCAGTGAACTGCAACAGGTCTAGGCGTTGGCATGTCTTCCTGCCTGCAACGACCAAGCTGCTGATTTCCTTCTTTTTCTGGGAGAGCTCGATCGTGATGGTGGAAATGGTGATTTCGCGCTCACTGATAGCCGACTCAACTACTTCCAGTTCTTTTCTCAGCTGGTCTCGTCTTGTTTTCAATGTTTCCAGTTCTGTCTCGGCTGTGCTGATTGAAGATTTGAGCAGCCTGGCTCGATCGGCTAATCCGGTGGCCTCTTGTCTGTTGACCGATTTGTTGCTCCTCAGCTGTTCAAGCTCTGCCAGATTACCATGAGCAGTGATAATCCCTGATGCTGTAACTTTAAGATCACCGAGTCTCTGCAGGGATTTCAAGGCTGTCACATTGGGTTGCTGCTGGACGAGTTCAATTATTTGATCAATCAGTTCGGGATTCGAGGCCAGAACAACTAGATAACCCTCTAGATAGGGTAGAAGTGCACTTAGCCGATTGTTGAAATCTAGCTCTGAAAGTTTCTCGGAGGAGGAGGCCAGTTCGTCTCTGTCACAGAATTCTTCTATGTTGAATGAATAGCCGGGAGACGAAGGCTTCGGTACCTACAATACATACATTATCTCATCAGAAGAGGTACAATATAGATTAATTGTTTTCTGGCAGAGATGGGATACCTGAATGAGGCCTGAAGGTTGTAGGATTGATGTCGATGTTGCTTGTTTGACTAGGGCAGTTGTGTCTCTTGCGGCATGCGGATCCTCGGCTGTCACTGCCTCGGGCAGTTGGGTTTCTGCAAACCAGAAGTAAGACTAGTATGGAAGCAAGGATAATTGCTAACAGCCGAATAGGAGTTTCCTGGATTCCTCTCAGAGGGCAACTCCTCTTCTTCAAGGTTCGCCCAAACTTCGTCAGAAGGGCTGTTCGGCTGTATTTTTGAAAAGAAGATTTGGTCAATCAGGACATTTGTGTCGAGGAAAGAAAAGCCCAATGAGTAGTACCTGAGTTTTGGCTCCTTCTTCCTGGATCCCTTCTTCTTGAGCAGCTGATTCCTTATGGCCGGTAGATTCTGGTGGTTCTTCGGCCTGTTTCTCTCCCAAGGTATCTTGAGTTGGTTGGGGATTCACCTGATAGAAAGTCGGTTTAAGAGTCGGAGCGTACTGCAGTAAAGGAAGATGCTACTGGGTACCTGAACTTTTCTTATCGAACGGCATTTTTTGGGAGCTTGCTTTTGAAGCTGAGATGCAGCTAGCCGTTTTGAAGCAGAAGGGGAGGTCAGTACAGCAGGGCCTAGCATTAGTTGTCGCGGCGTCGGTGCCCGGGAGCCTAGCCTCGCTGTCAGACAAGGAGGATAATATTCCACTCGCTCCGGTGGATTGGATGATGGGTCCTGCAAGAAAATATTTTAAGTAACATGTCTGAATAAAGCCGTTTTTACTGGAATTGGCTGAGAACACTTACTGCTCGGGGAGATTGGAAGTTTGGGTCGAGAGCTCTGCATTTGTCGTGGACAGTTTGGCAGAACAAGTGAGCGTGCTATCGCTGCCACCAGTCATCAAAACTCTGATGGGCGATGCAGATTTGATTCCACGGCTTCGGCGAGAATGTGGGCAGATTTGCTCCAAGTTGAAAAATTCTGCCAGCCTGAAGGTGCACTGTGATGTTTTCCCTGGGTTTCAAGGTATTCAAGAACGGAAGCCGAGGGGGCAATTGGCCAAAGCCTAGCTGTCTTGCCGCTATATTTGGGTGATAAAATTCATAAGAGGGATAGGTAGTTGGCTTGCCACTCGCGCTCCGGAGGTGCTTGATGTCTACTGGTAAGACACAAGGTTTTATGATTGCATTCAAGATGCTGATAGACTCATCATCAGAGCACCCATTGTTGAACTTGAAGCTGGAGGGCGCTGGAAATTCATCTTCATTCTCGTAGGGGAACCAGGTAGTAACATTTGGTCCCAAGCCCCTGTATAATGTTTCTAGCATGTTGCCCTTTGAGGTTAGGATGGTTATGGCAGAGGCAGCTTCACCAAAACTTTGACATCCTCTGGTTTTTGGGTCCTCCTCTTCTGAATACTCGGTGGACGGAAAGTTAAGGCCCTGGAGTTGTATTCTTACCAGCGTATGCAGATACAGGTTGAGCCATAACTGTACTAGCCACCAAGGGCCTGTTATGCATTGCACTTCTTCACCTATAATCAAGGAACTGAACACCCGGTTCATGAGTCTGTATGCTGCACCCAACAGGAGTTTGCCCAGGGGGATGGAGTGCCCTTGAGCCAATTTCTCTGCTAAGACCCGGTAAGGGTATGATGGTCCGGCAGTGGCGCCACAGAACACGAATCTCTCAAGCCACATGGTCATGAATGCAACGTGTTCTTTCTCGCTGACAGAAGAGGAGTTTTTCTGGTGGTGTTGAATATAGCCACTCCACCCTTTGTATGTATCCAGCTTCGGGAAGTACGGGTCCTTCTTGCACCTGGAGCAGAGATCCCAGAAGTCATATGATCCAGTAATCTGAAGCCCGGTGAGCATATGGATATCGCCCAGGGTAATGGTTTTTGGATCGTCTCCGAACACGAAAGCATTCAGGGAGATGGACCAAAAATGACTGGCGGCAATCAGGAGCGGCTCATTCCTTGACATCTCTGATAATGATAGGTCAAGACATTGACTCAGATGGCGCATTTCCCAGTCCGCGCACTTCTTCGCCGCGACGCAGCGGAGCCAGTTCCTCCATCCAGCAGGTACGCTTGGCCAGTTTCTGAAGGATTTGGCCCAAGAGGAGGCGCCCATCATGGAGCTTCGGAATGGAAACTGGTTGGTTTCTTGAACGATGAAATCTATGGGGACTGGATCACCCATCGGGCCCAGGTAGTAGGTATCGGGGATGTCCTTCAGTGGAATCAGAATATCATTCCTCAGCGCCTGGATTTGAAACTCGTACTCAGTAAGGTTGAAGAGGAATTCACGAATCAGGGGGGCGGATCGATGAAATTGATACCTCAGGGACCTCGGAAGGAGTCGCCATTAGCTCGGGGGTGATTTGACGGCGGCGAATCGAAGCTGGCGGCGGCGAATCAAAGCTGACGGCGGCGGATTGATGTCCGTGGCGGAAGTTGCGATGGTTTAGGGTTTCGTTTTGGTGCAAAAGTTTGAAGCACCGAGAGGGAAGCTGCGGTTTGGCTATTTGAAGGGTCAAGCGCTAATTTCGGAATAAACCAGTTTATTCCAAAATTGGGAGGGCATGTGTTAACACCAAATTTTGGGCTGGGAGGCGATAGCCGATGCCAGAGGAAGATAGCCGATACCAGAGGAAGATAGCCGATCTCGAAAGCAGATTCCATCCGGCGGAAGGAAGAAAAATAGCCGATTGCACGGTGAATCGGTTATCGGGTGGAGATGAAAGGAAGCGTGCAGCGTCGGTATTGATGACGTCATCCAGAGTCCGCGCCGCCAAGATGCGATCACGATCGGAGTCCGTTATGAAAGGGAAGGTGGGACTCCAACTTACCTTAGATATAGGATAGTTTGTTAGTTTCCTTATGTATTGATGAGTTGTAATTCGACTAGAACTCTATCTACGCTCAGGGTATAAATATAAGCCCTCAGCCATTGTAAAACATGCAACAACATCAATACAACACAACTTCTGGCTCCAGCCAACAAACCCTAGAGTCAGTCGAGTCCGGTGAGTTACTTCATCCAGGCTGGGTGTCATCCGGTGGACGCAGGCTTGCTTGTAAGTATCGTCAACCCCCTGTTAAACTATGTTCTTTTAGCGTCATCCGGTGGACGTGGAAGCATGGCGGACCAGGGTCCTTGCTAAGCACTGTTTCTTTGGCGTCATCCGGTGGACGTGGAAAACATAGTGAGTCAAGGATGATTCACGCTAGTTTACCCGATCAATCTGTGTTAACCGTCATCCGGTGGACGAGATACAGATTAAGACGGTTTTCACGCGCGGATTAGTTATCGATTTGTGTTTGTTTGCTTGATTAATCTATTAGTTAATGTCATCCGGTAGATAGTCTATAGATTGAGATAGTTTGCATGCATGGATTAGTTATCGGCTCTAGCTAAATATGGCAATTTAGTTAGATTCATTAAATTATCAAGATGTTATTTGTTGTTTATTGTTCATTTATCAATATAACATCTCTCTGCCCGATCAAGATTGATAGATTTGGCCTTAGATTTACTTGAATCTGATCGTTGTTTATGCTTTCTTATGCTTATTTTACCATGATGATCGGTTCTATGCTTACATCGGCTAATTCCCTATCAATCTTATTTGTTACGTGTCGCGCGTTCGGTGCTAGTTGAGACATAAGTGGTTCTGAGGTTATCGTAAGTCTTATTTTTGTGTCCTTGTTTAAGTTAAACTAAGCGTCATCCGGTGGAATAGGTTTAACCTAAATAAGTTTTCACTAAATTAGACTTGCTTTAATTTGAAGTCTGTTTATGGCTGCGCTAGCATTCGTTCGTGCTTCATGGACCCTGCATCGGCTAAAGAGCCGATTTAGTTATGCTTTCACGAATAGATCGTGTATATAGATTTATTTGGATATCAAACGATCTAGCTTTGTTTGCTGGGTTTGTCGAAGCCCGCTGGCCGTTAGACCAGGTGAACGCAGACTTGGTGAACTTAGCGAAGAGGGTTTGCTAAAGCCGCCGGCCTTCTAGACCAGGTTTACCCGATCTCTGCTTGTTTAATGTACAGATCAGATCTGTACACATGATCTATTTTTCTTTATACACATTAATTGAATTAGATCGGTTAACACATTATTATCTTTATATGAGTATCCTGATAGCCGTTTTACTTTATTATTATACTATCGGTTCATAACATGACGGAATTGGCTTTCTAGTCGATCTCCGATCATACTGGCTCTTCGAGCCGTACAGTTGGAACTATCTGGACTCACCAGTTAGTTCCGCCTTGGGTTACTGATTATATCTGTTTCCTTGTCAATTGATTGTCAAATTGACTGGCACGCTTGGGTGTTACTGACACTCTCAGACCGGTTTCGAAGCTAGCTGGATCTGCGAGAGCTCTACTGCCTTCAAGAGTCATTTCCGGCTTCGCTGGTATGTTGGGCTTAGGGAACCACTTTTTGCGCCAAAACACTTTCTGGCACGCCCCGTGGGACCATTCACTGAAGACCATAGCAAAAGGGAAGACTGCGGCAAACGGATCCTCCAGGGATGATGGTGTCCTCAGGGTCAGGGTCGAAGATCTCAGCGAGGAGGATGCGGCAGTGCTGAACAAGATCGTTGAAGAATTCGCTGATGCCTGCCTGCTTTCATTCGGCAACCAGCGTGATGGCTCCGTAGTGAAGAAGAATGCATTCCCAAGGTGGATCATGGACGGCCATTCTGATAAATCTGAAGAGGAGTGCAAGGCCGACCTCAAACAAATGCTAGAAGAAGCGACCTGGGAGGCTGCCTATTTTGTAGTCGGCCACCACCACAAATCCTTCCTGCAGACATTCTATAACATCATGAAGACCGTTCTCAAGCGGCAGGATTGGGAGTCTTTGGGTCCAGTTTACTTCAACATACCTCCAGAAGATGCAGATCCAAAAGCAGCGGCAGGGACCTCCAATTCCTCACCGCAACAGCCGAGCCAGCCAAAAACGCCAGTGCAGGGTGCCACTGCGGCCGGTTCGGCTCAAAAAATAGCAGCTTCTCCGAGAGTATACAAAGATCATACTCCGGAGGAGCTCGCCGCTTTCATGCAGGCCACTGGGCAGACGGTGAACTCGATGAACTCATCAGCGGTGAACCCGACGGCTAGAAATACGCCGGCGGCAAACACGGCCATCGATGCCTGGAGAACCAAGCTCATAAGGGCTTTTGCCCTGACACCTACGTAGTGAATGCAGCAATCTTGGAATGTCCTTCGCAATATGAACTAAAATCTAGAGCGACGCGTGAATTGCACCATTACTTCTGGCAAGGAGCAATAGACAGACAGAAGCCAAACTTGCCTATGATGAGAGTATCCATAGGAGAACAGTGATGCCAAAGCCCTGTCACCGTCGGCAGCGGCAGCGGCATGTTGTAGCCAGATCCCCTTCTGCTGCTTGAACAGGGAATCGCCTAGGAATGCCATGCAGCACCTCAAGTCGCCGTAGCAGGATGGCCGGCCGGACTCGTACAACTGAGGATCAGCAAGTGTTCCCACAGTTCCGTGGCTTGAATGCGGAGCCACTTACGCTCCGCTTGCAGGAATAGACCCATGCTCACCGCCCTGGGACAGCTGCGGCAAGCTTGCCGCACTAGGCGCTTCCATCGCACCAGCATCTGTCGGCCCTGGCGGCTCCGGATCTTGGGTTGGGGAGGCCTTGCCCAGGGGAAAAAATATCGGCAGATACAATCCAAAATTTCTAAACTATCCCGTTTATCGGCTGGGTCCGAAATTTTTTCTCTATCACCCGAAATTTTCATATTTTCAAAATTTTGTCATCCAAATATATGTCAAAGCCCACCCAATACTCTAACCTTGATCCATGTTTCATTTTCTCTTCCCTCGTCTCTTCCGCGTTCAAGTTACTACCGTCTCAACACACTCGCACACTCCAGCCGTGTCGTTGCACTACTCGTTAAATAAGCAATTGATGATATATTTTATTTAATTTTTATGTTAAGTGGTTTAGAAATGATCTATGTGCTTTTCTGAACAAAATGAGTCATTTTTTATCTAAATTGTTTCCGAAATTTTCTTTGTATCACCGATAAATTTTTGATATTTCCGATATTCCTGTTTATCGGTGACCACCGAGATTTTTAAAATATCAGTAGATAAAACCTTTGGCATGTAGGTCGGGGAGGATGGGGAGCGATGCCCAATACCCTACATGCCAAAGCTGCTGGACAGGATCCCCTCGACGACATTGGTAGGGCGGGGAGGATGGGGAGCGATGCTCCACTGTACCCGTCGCACCATGGGGCACCATCAGCCAGCCACCGCTAGGCCAGCTACTGCTCCTTCTGACTATCGCCCAGGTCCTTGGTGCAGCCAGATCCAGGGCTAGGATGACCGGATAGGCATTGGCGGCTTGGATCTGCCACGACACCAGTCACAACGCTCGCCACCGGCCGTCCATGTCCTCACAGCGCCATAGTTGGTCAAGGAGAAGGAAGAGAGGAGATGGGGTTGGGACGGGTGGAAAGTGTTGCGGAAGGAGGCCATGTTGTGCGCCATTGCTGGCCGCTGCTAGCACTAACCGAAGAGCGGAGGCAGCGGCCAGAGAGTGACATGGTGGAAAGCTGCGGTGATGGTGGCTGGTTCCCTGGAAGGAAAAAAGTATCACATTGTGTTAAAAATAAAAAGATGACAATCTATTATCCTACTAATTAACATAGTGTTAAAGTAACAATAGTACCAAAGTCTTTTTCATTGACAAGCCGAGACAACAATCCAACTAGACCCCTCACGGGACCTGGATGAGAAGTTGAGACAAGTTTAGAGAGCTAAATCTGTAATTTAAAAGTATCAGGACCTGGATAAGAACTCATAATAAGTTTAGGGAGCTAAATATGCAATTTGAAAGTGCTGGGACCTAGATGAGAACTCGGGACAAATTCAAGGACCGCCAATGAAATTTACTCTTATTTAAACAATACTTCAAAGGATGGGGGATCAATTTACAAGGTGAAATGAGGAAAAAAAGGAAGTTGATTAGTGATGAACTTCTAGATTTAGAATGCATTCAAGGGACTTCTCTATTAAACTGGGAATAGTTGTCTAGGAAATGTTGGTTAGAAAAAGAAAACTTAAGCTTACTAGATCAAGAGGAAAAGTATTGGCACAACAGATGTCATGAGGAGTGGCTGTTAAAAGGTGACAATAATACCAAATTTTTTTAATAGAATTGCTAATGGTAGAAAAAGGAAAAATACTATCCTTTCTATGGAAAATAATGGGGACCTAATAGAAGGAGATGAAAATCTTTTATAAAGCATGCCACTGAGTATTACTCAGAGTTGTTTGGACCTGGAGTGGACAATCAGATTCATATTGATAACAGATTATGGGAAGAGCTAGAAAAAGTATCTGCAACTGATAATAAAACTCTCCGTAGTCCTCTTACTGAGAAGAAAATTAAAGATGCTTTATTTCAAATGGAAAGAAACAGAGCTGCTGGGCCTGACAAAATCCCCATTGAATTTTACCAGCACTGTTAGGAGATAGTAAAAGATGATATTACCCAGCTATTTCAAGATTTTTAGTCAGACCAAGTTGATATTAGTAGACTTAACTATGGTATTATCACTTTACTGCACAAAGTGGCAGATGCTTCTAAAATCCAGCAATACAGACCTATCTGCCTTTTGAACTGCTTATACAAGCTTATCACCAAAACCCTCACTCTAAGATTGGAAAAGATAGTTGATAAACTCATTCATGAAAACCAAACTGCTTTTATGAAAGGAAGGAATATTATGAGTGGTATTATGGTGCTACATGAAATCTTACACAAAACAAAAAAGAAGAAGCAGTTGGGGATTATTTTGAAACTTGACTTTGAAAAGGCATATGATAAAGTGAATTGGAAATTCCTTTTTGAATGCCTGGAAGCAAGAGGATTTAATGATAAATGGTGTAAATGGATTAAGAATGTTGTTTCAGGAGGAACAGTTAGTGTAAAATTAAACAATTTAGTTGGTCCATACATCAAAAGCTATAAAGGTGTGAGACAAGGTGACCCTTTGTCCCCAATTTTGTTGCTGATGGTCTTACTAGGATGGTTCATAAGGCTCGGTCTAATGGTCTTTTTTGTGGACTTATTGATCATATTATTCCTAATGGTGTTGCCATGTTGCAATATGCTGACGATACTATCATTTGTTTGAAACATGACATTAATGGGGCCAGAAATTTGAAAATCTTTTTATATATGTATGAGCTTATGGCTAGTCTGAAGATTAACTTTCATAAAAGTGAAATTCTGACTATAAATGATGAGGAGAGCTGGGACAAAACTTATGCTGAAATCTTTAATTGCCAAGTGGGCACCTTTCCTATCAAGTATCTAGGTGTGCCCGTAAGCCCCAGTAGATTGCATATTGTGAATTGGTTGCCTTTGGTAGAAAAAAGCTCTAAGAAACTTGATATTTGGAAGGGAGGGACAATGTCAATTGCGGGGAGGATAACCCTGATTAATTCCAGTTTGAGTAACACTCCTATATACCATATGTCTATATACCTTCTCCCCAAAGCCACTTCTAACAAATTGGACAAAATCAGGAGAACCTTCTTCTGGCAAGGGGGTGGTACTAAAAAAAAGTATTTAGTCCAATGGAAGAAAATTTGTAAACATAAGAAAAAAGGTGGGCTAGGCATCAAGAACATAAGATTAATGAATCTCAGCCTGTGATGTAAGTGGTGGTGGAAGTTGGATAATGAATATGGTCTTTGGCAAAAAATAGTCAAATTCAAATATATGGGAAATAAATAGATTTGTACTGTGAAACACAGACAAACGGATTCCCCTATCTGGTCTGACTTACTCAAAGTTCGAGATATCTATATTCAAGGAAGGAAAGTGATGATAAAAGATGGTAATGACACCCTGTTTTGGGCTGATACTTGGTTATTTGATCAACCTATCCACAAACGTTACAAGGATCTCTTCAAACTGTGTGAATATCCTGGTGCCACAGTTAGGCAAGTCATTAATGATGCCCATTCCATTACCTTTACTAGGTTACTAGTCGGGGATTTACATACTAGCTGGTGTCAAATCTTGAATGATGTCAGTAAAATTCAGCTTCAAGCTGGAGCTGACCAGGTTTTCTAGAAATACTGTGCAAATGGTCGGTTCACTGTTAAATCTGTGTATAAAGCTCTAACTGTGACTGATGCTGGACCTTATCGTAAAAAGATTTGGAAGGGCAGGATACCTGCCAAGATAAAAATCTTTCTATGGCTAATCATGAATAATGCTATCCTCACAAAAGATAATCTGGTTAAGAGAAAATGGTCTTGGAATCCTTCTTGCTTTTTTTGAAATCTTGATGAAAACATACAGCACCTTTTATTCCAATGTAGCATTGCTAGAGTAATCTGGATTGTTGTGGCTCATGCACTTGGAGCTAATAATATCCCAAAATCCTTCCAGCAATGCTGGCTATGGTGTGAGAAACGGCTCCCTTATGGCACCAAGTTTCATGCTATTGGTATTGCTGCCATTTGCTGGGCTATATGGAAAACAAGAAATCATCTGTTTCAATGACAAAATTCTTCATAATCCTATCACAATTATTTGTCATGCCTGCTCCCTTATGAAATACTGGGCAGGTCTTTTTGTGGAAGATGATAGGTCAGCGCTGGAGGCTGGTGTGGACAAGATGTTGAAGATTGCCTTCAAGCTGCTGTACAAGGATTCAAGGAAGAGGAAGATCCACCAGCTGGTCGGTGGCCATGATGACAAGCGTGAAGAGTAGAAGATCTGTTGGGTCTCGCTGGACTTGTAGTTGGTTGGGTCCTTTTGATAATCTTGCTGTAATTGAATGTCTGGTTACTTTGGTCCATACTATACTCTTTTGGTTGTGTGCCACGCTGTGGCGGTCGAAGGGTGCTAATCTAAGGCAGGCTGTGCTTTGTCCTGGGACGAATGCTCTGGTCTGTTCTGTCAATCTGTCCTCTCTGTAGAAACTCTAAACAATCTGTATTTCCGTTGTGCAATGGAAATGGGCTTGCTCCCGGTTTAAAAAAACAACTTACTAAATTTTTTCATAGAGTTTTATAATAACTTTTAATAAATTTTTATGGTCATTGATATGTGCTTTATTAAGGGAACTATACTTGATGACATAAAGCACCCATATTTATTTTGGATTTAACAGTGGCAGAGCTGGGCAATTTAGAAATATAATATGCTTTATGGTTATTTAATTTTTTTATGGTAGTTTATATTGGTAATTTAGAAGCAGATAAGGGATATTTTCTTTATGCATAACAATATATGTAACCAATGTTATATTATCTTTCCTAATGGTAGGATTTGGTAGCTTAAATATAGATTTATTTGTTATTTATGTTTTTTCATAATGGCAGAAGTGAGTAACTTTTAAAAAATATATAATATAAACCAATGATGATTATAATTAAGAACTTTAATAAGTACATTGTGATCAAATGATGATTATAATTAAGCACACTAACAACCAGATGCTTCTGATTATTATGAGAATTTCTAAAATTTAAATTTTTCTGGGATACCTTGTGGGCATTAACATGAGGGCTCCGTGGATCGCATGTAGTTAGTAATATTAGGGTATGTGTTGTCATTATTTGCATTGCACGCTATGAGTCTCCAGTATATCTCGTGGAAACCTAGCTTAAGTTATAAAAACATATTTGTACCCCTTTCTATGACATCATTAATTTATCTATATTTCGGATTTCAACATTAATTTATTCTTATTAGTTGATACTCACATTCTTGTTGTATGTTTTAATCAATTTTTTTATTTTATTAAAATCATAGTCTGGGTCCTAGACTACACTCTTAGTTGATACAGTAACATAAACAATCGTTTTAGCCTGCACTAGCGAAACTCAAGACGTTGAATTTGCTATAACAAAATATTATGTGTAGTAGTATTGTTTATAAAAACATAGTGATTGAAATTAAATAACTGCTATTGATATTTCACATATTTCAATCAAAATGTATAACCTTATCTAATGTAACAACATATAAAATTTATTGTCACAGAGCAATATTATAATTTAAAGTGAATTGTCGTTATCTTTTATATGTTATTTGTTATGGAAATAGTCTACATGGTAGCAAATATCATTTTTACATAGTTTTAGTTTTGGAGTAGTAGAAATGTGTAATTCCAAAACATGTGCGGCGTAATTATCATTATGGTTATTGAATTATTTTCCATAATAGCTTATGTAGATTTGAGGGATATTTTAGTTCACTTTTTGTAATGGCATAGATGGGTAATTTAATTACATACAAATTAAAGGACTTAATTTAACTACCTCTTAGAATTGCAGATGTGGATAATTTAAAAACAATATTTAGTGATTACTTTGCATTATCTTTGATAATAACATAGCTGGGTAATTCGGGTATAAATTTAGGAGGCTAATTTAAGTATGCTTTGTAATGACAGAAGTTGGTAATTTACAAACAGATTTAGGGATTACTTTACATTTTTTTTTTTATAATAGCAAAGGTGTGAGAATAGATCCAGTGGCTATTATTTCTGATGATGATGATTAGAGTCTACAAACTAAAGGATATATGGTTCTTAATATTTCGAGAATTTATATGATTTATCATTTTTCTTAGCATAACTCGTGAGAATTAACATGGTGGCTTCATTGGAGGCCTCTAATTAGTAATATTAAGAGTCAGCGAGTCTAGTTCAATCTTCATCTCAATTATTGCAGGCAAGAAGATATCTATGAAAATATTACATAAAGGGTTCCCAAAGAAGGAGATAGGTATTGATCCAAAGGTGATGGAACCTGTCCTGTTTTAAAAGGCTGAAGTGTTGCAAGCAAGCATGTGTCTGTCTATGCAAACATGCATATCTATGCGAGCAAGCATATCTAGTTTCAAAAGAAGGGAGATTAGTATTGGTCCAAAGTTGATAGAACCTATCCTGTTTTAAATGCCTTAATTTTGTGTGGGACAGGTCAGCATGAGCATAGGAATTTGGCCTTTAAAAACAGGACAAGGTTCCGTGCTTCCTGAAGAAGTATTATCCTTAGGCATAAAGCACTCGATATGACCACAGTATAAGCCATAGGGAAAAAGGAAAAGGAAAAGGAAAAAATGATAAAGGTTCCATTTTACAATCATTTTTTTAATTCTTTTACATTTACATTCAACAACCCAGTAATCAGTCCGCATTAATAGGTACAATTGTTCTTAGGACACCTCCAACAATAAGAGCTTACTTGTAGCGCAAATGCATATATGTATTGTATCCATCTCAAGTTCTCAACAGTAGTCAAATAAAAGATAACATTTCCAATGATTTAAGTTTTACACATTGTTCAAAAGTTAATGTAGACCTCAAAATAAAGAAAGATGATTGGGTAGATGAGACCATTTATAATGGTTGGAATCGCTTCCTATTGTTTCCCATCGCCTCCAAAATAACCTTTGTTTAGTTAAGTTTATTTGTGGAAGGACAATATCGTCATTACGCACGGTCATCTGACACTCCTACCTCTATCCCGCTGCGCTTGGTCGTCTCGCCCACGGGGTTCTCCGGCGTAGTCTCATCGTCCACAAGGTCACAGCAGATAACCGGGTCCACCTCCTCGCGCTGCAGCTCGCAAATGTTGTGCAGTACGTAGCAGTCGCCCAGCACCACGGGGCGCATGCGCCGGAGCTCGGCCAGCTTCTCGTTGAAGGAGTACTGCATCCACGTCAGGTTTGGGTGCATGTACGGCACCAGCACCAGTCCCAAAGCGGGTAGCTTGTGCCGCCCACCAGCCACGACTCGTGTAGGTGTAGTCGTGCATCATCCCCGCCGTGGCACGCTGGTGGAGCATCGACTTCTCCAGCACCTGGTCGTTAGGCATGGAGCCCGACCACCTAGATCTTGGGCACGATGATGGGGATGTGTTTGGTGTACATGGCGCCGATGACGCCCGGCACACCAGATCTGTGCTTGAAGCTAAGCTCTCCTTGAACCGCGCCGCCGCGGCCTCGTCATGCCACTGCAGGAACCACGGCATGAGCACAGACTTGATGGCAGCGCATACATCCAGGACGGGCTTGTCGCAGGTGGAGATGCATCATACAGACAACAGCATGGAAATAAAATGTTTATGTAACTATATTGCTTCAATTATTCATCCCAACTAGTATACTACTTCTTTTGCAATTAAACATTTACCCTTTTACCCTTTAATAAAAAAAGAACTAAAATAAAGGAATTACCGGTTATCTATTTGGGCGTCCTAATCTCCTCCATTTCAGAGGCGATAGAAGGCGACGTGACCTATATGGACCCACCGACCATAAAGACACCAATCGCCTCTCATCGCCTTTCTCCCATCGCCTCTCATCGTTTCTCATATTCTGACCTACCAATCATAGACACACCAATCGCCTCACGTCGCCTCTACCCAAGTAAGCTGGGTAGATATAGTGTTGGTCGTCCACTAAACGTTGAGAATTGAGAAAAGTGTGCAAAATACTAGCTCATCACGAATTGCCAGCTCTTCTCTCACGTCCATTTATGGAAAATATTGAGGTATTGTTGACACGGAATGCACCAACACGCACGTGAAACCGAAGAACGTTGCCGGAGTGCAGCTAGGAAAATGGGGCTTAACGGGTTCTACCCCGGAAACCCTCAAAAGCTACAAACGTCGCCCATGAAGGAAGCTATCGAGGTAGCGCTGTTGGCGGCGATTATCGGGGTATTCTTACCCGCCAACTATGATTTAAAAAGGAAAAATAACATATATATTATTACTATTTACCTAGTTCCACTTATATTGAAGAATCATTGTTTGACTTATACAAGAATACATGGACAATAAGTTAAAAGGCATAATTCCGAAAGCATATCTGCGCAGCCCAATTCATAGAGCCATAGGAAAGCCTAGATGCATCATGAACCTGGACCAATCACTGACGTAGAGGATATCCAGACCCACTCAAGAACCCACCACGTGAACTCGGTGGCGAGAGGGGCCACAAAGGGTGCGGCCGGCCCCTGTGCACCGCCTCTTTGGCCCATTTTTCGCATGGTGGTTGTTTAGTCAGTGCTTAAGGTGGTATCGATGGGTTACTATGTAATTCTCGGAGACCTAGGGGGATTTGTGTAGATTCCTTTGTATACGAACAAGGTGTTCGGATATGCGGGAACAGGTGAATGCATTTCATACTCCATGATTGTAGTGTTAGGTGGCAGGTGGTGACCTCACTGTCCATCCTTTGTAATCCCCGACGTCCGGGTATGGTATAAGAGTACATAAGTTGTCACGTGAGGTTGCTAGCAGACCGGTACTCAGTGGCCTCTTTATCCATCTATATGCATAGCCCTAACTCTTATTCATGTAAATATTTTATCAATTATAATTCTTGATATAACTATATTAAGATAATGCATACTCCATGTTAGGAAAATATTGATTAGTTAGATTAATTACGAAAGGAATATAATAGATTAATTTAGAGCCATAAATGTGAATACCATTCGCAAGAAACTTAGGCAAATTTAGTCTCTAAATAAATTTATTATAAAAATATATTCTCTAACTAATCTAGTGGTACTTATTTACATCATAAATGCTATTATTTTTATATAAATTTAGTTAGAGTAACATTTACTATGTCTCCAAATAAATTTATGTCGCATGTCATACATGGACTGTTTTGATCATTGTGTCGGGTACAAAAATTAGGGGTACCCATTTAAACGCAAAAAATGCCTAAACCTCAAAGGTTAAGGCGAATCTCCCGAGCAACCCTTGCCTAAAGCTTCACCATAAGACTTGGGCACGAATTGACCCTTGGGAGCAAAACTCCGCTTCGCCCGACGCCCTTTCCCCTGGGTTCAGGCGTAGCCACCACGCGAAGCCAATCTCCGATTCACCTGAGACTCCCCCGAAGGACCTCGGGCGCAAATCTCTGCCTCGCCCGAGCCTCGTAGTGTGACGTCATCACTATCTGATTCGCCCGAGGGCTGCTTTGGGTCCACCTCGGGCTATCCCACTTACATGCGCTGTCCCGTCAGGAGGGCCCACGAGGACATACCTGCCTGCAGGCACACGTCACCGAACCGATACGGGATGATGCCGCGGTACGACCTGACACTGTTAGAGTCAAATCACCATGCCATTGCCCACGCCTCACAAGGACGGGGTTATCGGCGACTGTTCTGCCTAACTCATCCCTCTCTGTGCATCACGACGCTACGCGAGGCGACGGCTGTCGCATCCCGACTCCTGTACCCACATATCTGACAAGGGCAGGGTCATCAGTCCCTACTCCGCCACCTTTCTCTCACTATGCAGGTCAAATCCCTCGGGCGCCCATTCCTCTAGTGACGCCGGCCACAGGAGCCGACGTGCCCGAGCTTACCGCACAGCGCCTGAAGGACAACACCCACGCCTGCACAGGGCCCAAAGAACGGAGCCTATCTCTCCACAGCACCTGAAGGACAACACCCACGCCTGCACAACGTATTTAGATAAAAAACTAGCACTACAAATAAATAAATATATAATACTTCTATTCTATTAACGTTTATTTTTTTCCGTTGCAACGCACAGATATATTTGCTAGTAGAAATAACGAAACAAATAAAGTATTTTTCGTAACTAAGCACGACTACGTAAATACTTGTTTATACATACCAAAATACGTGAACTACAATATACACTACCTTTTTTCGGATCTAACTATCAGTAAAGAAACCGACCAGAAAAAGTAAAAAAAAAAAAGAAAACGTTTGTGGTGCTGCCTCTCCTTGATGGCACGCCTTCAGCATTCTGACGCGAGGCCTACCTGTCTGCCCCTGTAAAGCTGATTGCTCTATCACCGAGCTCCTACGTAAATCGGTAAATGGATGCATCAGCAATCCAAACGCCGATAGGCGCGTATCGGCCCCTGAAACGCCGATTGGGCTCCTGTCGGCTTCTAGTTTGCCGATTGACACCTATATATGCAAGTTTATTATTATGGCTTCTAGATTTACAATTAATTATTGAAATAATATTATTTCAAAAAAATCCATGTTAGGATTATATTCATTTATTTTTTATTTTTTCTTTCTTCTCCTACCTAAGAGATGCTCGTGCGATTGTGCACCCACAATCTTTTAAACTATGAATATTTACCCCTGCTATGAACATTGATTATTATACACACAGGTTATATCTTGATCAGATCCATGCTAGATCATTTTGTCTTCCTTTGAGAAAATATAAATAATAATATCCTGAATACTTTCGGGTAAAATGCTACAATGATAATTATGTAGCTTGTAGAAGTCTTTTTTGAATGTAAAGAACTATCATTCAGGCTTTCTAAGTATCATAACTTAGGAATTACAAATTCTTGTTATGATGTTAAAAAATGCCAACAAGTAAATAAAACTTGAAACAAACAAAACCCAAAAAATATTTTATTCCACTCCAAATATGTATCGTAAAAATGTTTAGTTCTATCCCTGTTTAAATGATGAATAGTTGTTCTATCTTATATTTTATCCGTGTCTAATTTATAAGTTAGCTTTTCCTAAGATTTGAGTTTATTGGCCAAATTGTCTCATCCTAAGAATATGAAACATGTGGGTTTCAAATGATTAATCTGTCTCACTAGTACAGAAAACGGCTGTGTTCCTGGTTGGAAACCCTTTAACCCCGATTTCCCAATCGGGAACAAGCTTCCGAAACCAAATGTCCGACTTTTTATTCCCGATTGTAGAACCAGGATTAATAGCGGACCTTTAGTCCCGGTTTTTGTAACAAACCGAGACTAAAAAGGTATGCAGGCCAGTCCACGCTGTGACACTTTTAGTCCCGTTTGTTATTGTAAAGCGGGACTAAAGGTTATCTTTTTTTTCCTTTTCTGGCTTCATTTCATTTCATGATTCATTTTGTTTTTAAATTATGTTTTTGATTACGGATTATCTATATGTGCGCATAATATATATATATATATATATATATATATATATATATATATATATGTTTGGGTTTTGACTATACCCTTCATACGTAACACATATGTGTACAAAACAATATATGTATATATAAAACATATATATACAAGAGTTTAATAGTTTTTCACCCCAAAAGATTCCAGTACACAATGTGACGCCCTTCACTCATTATCATCATCATCGTTAGTCGGCTTCCAAGATTCATTGGGGTCATTGTAGAACTCGCCGGAGGAATTCAAAACTTGATCATTAGGAAACCCTGCTATGGTCTCTTGAACTGTCTTGAGCTCGTCGATTACTAGGACCTTTCGCTTCAAATATTCAGTCTTGAAATGGAGTCAAAGGAAAAGGCATTAATATTTATAAACAAATTTTTGTGAGTTTATATGAGATCGATTTAACGTACTTTGAGTTTCTCCTCGTCAGTTCTTTTTGAGTTCACCCTCATGAACCCGCAGACATAGTATCCACAAGTGTTATTCCCGCGTTGTTGCCGTAGAACCCACTTTATAAGACCAAAAAAGATTGTCATTCGATCCAGTGGATACATATATAACATATATATGCATGGTTTAGTTTCATGATGATACATATATAACATGCAGGGCCTCTAAGTATATACACTTACCTTGTATTGGATTATAGCCAGTGGTGCTTTGCAATGTTTCATGCTGTATTTCTCGATGAATCTTTTCCAAACACTGCCAAATAAAATAAAAATAATTTGACTGTTAATTATTAAATGCTTAGTGACCGTTAATTATTAAAGATGGAGAAATAAATTACCTCTGGAGAATACCTATCATATCTTGAAAATGCTCCAGGCTCTTTCTCAAAGAGTATAAGATCTCCAAGTGACCTATTTCAAGATCGATGACGATCAATATCCAATGATCGCTACAGTTGTAGGGGAAAGTATCTGTTTCTTGTCGCGCTGCTTTGTTAAGAACTCCATGATATTCTTCTCTATTTCATCTTTCCATGTTGGGTGGGGTTTAGGGTGTTTGAATATAAAATATGGATCAATGAAACCAACTTCATTACACCTTCTCTCTTTGCACATTCTCATCTCATATCTGCATATACATAGTGTAAGGATATATATATATAATTATTTTATATATGTATAGTGACTTTAATAGCATAAAGAATCACTTACAAACAATAGCAGCTCATGATAGTTTTGTTGAGGGAGTCCATGTGGCATAGTTGGTGTAATTCAGGAAATTTAACGAACATAACATCATCGCCACTGAACCAATGTTGGTTTCTAATTCTGACAGAAATCCAAGACTCACCCCGGGTAGACGCCCCAAGATACCACTTGTTTAGTAGGTACATTTGCGTACCTAGTTGATTGAGGGTGCTTGGATTCCATAGACTCCTACCATGCTGATATTTCCTCCACTCATCAACTAAAGGCGCACTTTCCACGAGCTCAAATCCAACCATTTGGGCAAGGCTGAGACCAGTATCCCCAAAAAATTCTGGAAAACCATCTAAATTGACATCATCAGGTATCTGGAGGTGGTCTAGATTTGAACCATATTCATCGAGCTTATTACTAACAAATAGCGGGGGGACTGATTGCTTTGCTTGTTCGCCAAGTTGCGGAACACCTTTCCCTGCTTTCTTCTTTTTCTCAATTGACTTGGTGAGAGAGCGGTCATAGTCCGATAGTATGGGGAACTTTCTAGATTCTTGCAACTTTCTCTCGTGAGTAATCCTTTTCTACCTTGAAACATTGGGAGGTAGAAAGAAGTACGGCTGCGTGTTCTTTCTTCCTGATCTCTTCTCTCCTTTCATTGTATTGTGAAATATTCAGCGACTTGTTTTTTCACCGCAACATCTAATTCCTCTTTAGTCATTTCACCAGGCAGTTTCTGAGGAATGGGCTGCTTTGTTTGCTTGGTGGCTTTCTTCTTTGTGGGCAGGGTTGGTTGCACCTCCGGTGGAGGCCTCTTAGTAGATGGCTTCTTGTTGGGAGGCGGGGGAGGTGTGGGAGACATCGTTGGAGCTCGTGGCGGCGACGCCGGCTTCGGTGGTGGAGACGGTGGCTTCTGTGGTGTAAACACAGCTTCGTACTCGCAGCCCAGCTGAGCACTCTGATGGTCTGAGGAATGGATTATTGGACTTAGCCTTGGCTGTTGTAGTTGAGGAGGAGGCGGCGGTGGTGCCCATGGAATAATGATATAGCGCTTGTGCCATGCAATGAATGTCTTCTCAGCTTCTCCTAGTGTCTTCTCCCCGTCACCTCCTTCAATGTCAAGAGGCACATTGACAAAACCTTTGGTAACTCTATCCACCGAGATGTTAGCATATCCAGGTGGTATTATTCTCCCATGGATAGTTGGTGTCTTGGTCAGGTCTACTGGGTTTACTATACCGGTAGCAACCATGACTGTGGCGTTCCCCTGTGGAATTGGCAGCTCACATGGTGTCAGAGGATTAGTGATGTCATCCACAGGGAAGTGCAAAGCTCCATCATCTTGTTGATTTGGTAGCTCAGTGGAAGCACAACTGCTTTTGGCAAGATTTTCAGGTGGGCTAACTCTCGCTTCTGATGTATGTCTACTCAATGCTAATTCCACTTGTCTTTTGATTTCCTCTTGCATTCTTGCTTCGAGGTATTTTTCTCGATCCTCATATTGACGCAGCGCTTCCCGTGACTCAAGAACAAATTCTTCTAACTTGCGCAGACGCTCTGCCTCCTCTTCCTTCCTTCTCTGATGGCTTCTGTAGCTATCTCTGTCATTAGGGAAGCCATGTTGCCACAGCACACCCGGTCCCATGCCTCTGGTTCGGCCAGGGTGCTCAGCAGTCCCAATGGCATATGTCAGTTCATCCTTCTCTCTGTTGGACTTGAAAACCCCCTTTTGATCTAGCGTCTAAAATATATTGACATCTTTCTGCTGCTGTTACAAGTTTTTGGCCATGAATTAGCTTCCTGGTCTGCAGGTCAAGACTTCCGCCGTGACCAAAAAACTATTGCTTCACATGTGTAGGCCATGCGGCTGATTCTGGTGTGAGCCCCTTGGCTAAAATATCCACTTCTATTTTTTTCCACTTGGGAATGGCAGAAGGGTAGCCACCTGATCCCAAGTGATGTTGTATTCCTTCTTCCGGGCATTCTTAGTGTTTCTTCTGACCTATTCCTCATCCTAATACAATAACTTGTACTGTACAAATTCATCCCAGTAGGCCTACACGTTGTGATCGGACCCGTAACTCGGTCAAAATCTGGCGTCTTGTTCTCCTTGACATATGTCTTGTAGAGTTTTTTCTTCCAACTCTGGAATTGTGTGGCCATCTTCTTTATCGCCCAGCGCCTAACTAGCGACTTCAAATCTTCATTGCTGATTTCAGGATAATTATCCGTTTGGAGCGTTAAATGTTGAAGAACATCATTCCACACTAGATTCTTGTCAACATCAGACACAAAGCTAATTTCAGGAGCATGGGGCTTTGCCTTCCATTCTCACGCATTGATTGGGATCCTGTCCCATACAAGGTATTCACAATGGTTCACGAATTTTTTTGCATGTGGTCCTAGTGGTTCGCCTGTATCTGTGTTGAATTCTGTGATTACGAAGCAACCCTCTAATGGCTTTTTAGGGCCTCCGACTCCCTTGCTCTTGCCCGTTGTTGTCATCGCTCCAGAGGGCTACAAAATTAAGTAAACACACAAAGATATAATAAATATTAGTAAACACGCATACAATGATTTGTTGATCATGTGTACACAATAAAAAAATACCTCGCCAGTATTATCTGGAACAATGTCTTCTTGCACATTTCCATCATCCACTAAGTACCGACTCCCATCGTCTTCTCCGTCCTGTCAGTGTTGAGTGCTAGTGTTGATGATTTCCATCATTTGTTGTTCCATGTTGTCTCTTGGTTCGGCCATCTAGATAGAGGGGAAAAACTATATTTTACATAAACAAGTCTCATATACATATTAATATTAATAAAAATTGGTAAACCCAAAACCTGAAATCCTAAAACCTAAAGCCTAAACCTAAACCCGAAACCCTAAAAATTAAACCCTAGTGCTAAACCGTAAAACCTAAACCTAAACCTAAATCCTAAACCTAAACCCGAAACCCTAAAACCTAAACCCAAACGCTAAACTCTAAAACCTAAACCTAAACCTAAACCCTAAACCTAAACCCAAAACCCTAAATTAGTAATGTTAATAAAAATAAAATAATTAAATTGGTAATATTAATAATACAATTAGTAATATTAATAAAAATAAAATTAACTCAAAATAAAACTAACTAATTGGTGCTCCTTTTTATGTTATTAAATAAAACAAAATGCCTAAAATAGACAATATTTGACTAACTAAAATAGACAATATTTCACTAACAAAATGCCTAAAATAGAGTATATTCCAACACTAAAATAGACAATAATTCACTGACAATATTTCACAACTAATTAACACAATGTGCTCTGTGCAGTGTGTACCTCGCTAGCTCTTAGCAGCTCGCGCGAGGTACGGTGGTGGCTGGCCGAGACCGCGAGCAGGCGGGGGCGTCGAGGGCGGCCGGCGTCAAGGCGGCAGGGCGGCCGGGGTCGATGCTGCAGGAGAGCGCAGTGTTGAGGTCATGGCCGGCCAGCGTCGAGAGGGCGTCGGCGCGTGGGAGGCTTGAGTGTGCACGGTGAGGGCGGCACACGGAGAGCGAGCAGCTAGCAAGCGGAGGCGTCGAGGGCGGCGGCGAGGGGACGGCGGTGTCGAGGCTGGGCACATGGCACACGACGAGGGCATGGCACGGCGGCGTGAATCGGAGTGTGCAAAGGAGGATGACGACTGTGGATTTTATAGGAGGGGACTTTTATTCCCGGTTTTGTCCCGGTTCTAGTGCCGATTTCAACCTAGAACCGGCACTAAAGGTGATTTTTTGCGGGCCGCGAAAAAGGCAGCCCACCTTTAGTCCCGGTTCTCAGAAGAAACCGGGACTAAAGGTGCACTGCCTATTCACTTCCCGCTCGTTTCTTCATTTCTTTTTATTTTAATTTATAAAACTTGTAAAGCCTTATTAATTCAATAGTAAATTAAAAACTAGACAAAGTTTTTTTAAAAGGTTTATACTTTATTTTACTTTGTACTACACAAATGAAAAATCGTTTACCTATATTTTTTGTTTTCTTATAAATATTGAAACTAATATATGGTAATAATCACTAATTCATTAATGCAAAAATGTAGTGCTCAATAAATATAATTAAAATTATTGGTATTTGACAGAAAAGTTATTTTCACTTTATTTTAACGTTAATTCAAAGATCTAAAGTCTCACAATTATTACATAATATCTCAAATATCTCTAAGCGGTCACAGTAGTAAACTTTTTCTTGACATATGTCTCTTGGTCATGGTAGCGATGTAACCATGGATTGTCCTCATCATTCAGTAGGATGCTTGGGTCTCTGTTGACCATGAAGGGCGGGATTCGCTCATCCTTCTCATCTGACGTGTCTGTCTTGTCTTCAATTCCCACAATATTTCTTTTCCTTAAAAGAACTATATGGCGCTTTGGCTCATTGTTCATTGGGTTTTTGTCGTTTTTCCCTCTCTTCGGTTTTGAAGACATGTCATTGACATAGAACACCTGATTGACATCCTTGGCAAGGACAACTGGTTCGTCTTTGTACCCGGTGTTATTGAGGTCCACTATTGTCATTCCATACTGGTTGTCCACTGTTACCCCGGCTCCGGATACCTTTACCCATTGGCACTTGAACAAAGGTACTTTAAAAGTAGGTGCATAGTCTAATTCCTATATCTCCTCTATGCGGTCATAGTATATTTGCTTACTCCCATTCGGGTCTGTGGCATCTATGCGGACACCACAATTTTGGTTGGTGCTCCTTTTATCTTGGGCTACTGTGTAAAATGTATTCCCATTTATCTCGTACCTTTTGTATGTGAGGATATGCCATGCTGGTCACCTAGACAACAAATACAGTTGCTCCGGAATACTCTCATCACCCTGACATTATTTTCTTAACCAACCTTCGAAAGTTTCCATGTGATGACGCAAAATCCAAGCTTTAGTCTTGCCTAGAAACTCTGATCATAGGAAGCCCTTGTGTCTATCCATATATGGCTCCACCAAGGTAGAGTTTTGCAGAACTATGTAGTGTGCTTTATTGAAATAATCGTCCCCCTGACCGATATATGTTTTTTTCCCTAGTGTCCCCTTTCCACTTAGCCTCCCCTCATGTCGTGATTCCGGAACACCATTTGGGTCTAGGTCAGGAATAAAGTCAACATAGAACTCAATGACCTCCTCGGTTCCGTAGCCCTTGGCGATGCTTCCTTCTGGTCGAGCACGTTGTGAATGTATTTCTTTAGGACTCCCATAAACCTCTCAAACGGGAACATATTGTGTAGGAACACAGGACCGAGAATATTAATCTCATTGACCAGGTAAACTAGAAGGTGCGTCATGATATTAAAGAAGGATGGAGGGAACACTAACTCAAAGCTAACAAGACACTTGTTGGTATTAATTAAGTGTCACTTCGTAAATTACTTAGCCACCTCTTTCAAACCTATATCTCTTACAATAACTAAGTTGTCATCCCTAGCATGAATATAAGAGACATGTATGGAAACTACCCAGATTAATACTAAGCAGTTATTATGAATGCAAGTGACTAAAGAGGATATAAATATAAATAATCAAGTTCAAAGTATGGGCAAGCGCATAGATTATACCATTGTAGCATTTTACCCGAGTATTTCAGGGTTGTCGATTTATATTTTTACCACAGGGAGAAGGTATGGAGCCAGTCATGAGTGGACAGATTCAAGATACATTACTTATGAATAGAATCAAACACATAGCACATAGCACATACTTAAACAGGGTAAGGCAATAATAAAGATATGAATATGATAATAAAGGCTTAGATAACTTTCCAGAGAGGTGTGGACTACTCAAAGTTAAAGTCAACTAAAGCATAGGATTACTTAAGAGGTCAGATTCTTATATCATTCCTAATTAATTATGTTATTCATCTACTCTAGCAAATATACAATCATGTATAGCATAATTGACTCTTCATCTATGCATCAGGAACATTATTCAGGAAGAACAAGAACAGAGCAAGTCTACCTTCATAATTTAGTTCTACTCTCTCTATATATGGGGAGTGGACTACAAAGGACTCAACGGGAGTGTCACATCCGCGATCTACCACATGACCCGGCATATAAAGCGCATTCGCTGGCAAACAATATCTAAGCACCATGCCTCTATAATATCTACCACTTAACCCACTCGAGTACTGGATTAAGCGCTTTGCGAACTCATGCATAAACTCATTACCAATCATAACTATATCAAATATACTACTAGGATAAACTAGGAACATAACAAACCAAAACATACTATTTAAATAGCATAAGGTCATAATAAGAGGTAATACAGCAGATTTACCAATCTCTAGTAGACAGACGATCCAGAATCCTGAGCCGAAGGCTCAACTCTACTTTAATCTACTATCTAGGTCTAAACTAGAACTTTGAGTGTCTAACCCTAATCTCTGGTGGAGAGCTCTTCTCTTCTGATTTGAAATGAGATCTGATATCTGATGCGAAACCCTGGGGGTCTGGGGGTCCTTATATAGGCTAGTGGGATGAACCGTAGCCCATCAATCAAACCGACTTCGACGGGTGGTGGAGATTGCGGGAAATTTTGGGATGTGGGTCAACGTCGAAGCGCACGCGGAAAGGAGTCCTGATAGGATCGGCCGACCTGTCAGGGGGATCGGTCGATCTCCCCTGGCTACCAGCCGGGCCCCGTTTTATCAGGCGTGTCTCTTGGTATTCTCTGAAATGTTCTTGTTCCACTTTCGCATCGGAATTCGATATTTTGATCTGACATGTGGGTCTCCCTTAGTTCCTTTCTGAGTAACACCCTGTAAAACATAGATTCACCAAAACTCATGGAATTCTGTCAGTTTGAACCCTATTCTATGTTTGAGGATGTTTTTATGTCCTTTTTTCATGTCTTGTTGATGCTTAAAATTGAACAATAACTACCATCAACAAGCTCCCCCAAGCTTAACCTTTGCTCGTCCCCGAGCAAACAATAAATTACTCCTGCACACATGCCTTCATTAAAATCTTTCTACCAAAACAGAGTGACCAATCTAACTTTCAAATTTATCCATAAGACCTGAAATCCATTATTTCACCGCTGTTCCGGGGTTTTTGTATTTTCAAAATAAAACTCAGAGTTGCACTTGTATGACACTCTCTCAAGTCTCTCATAGATGTGGTATTTGTGGATCCTCACCAAAGCAATAAGGTGTATGCTTTCCTTCCTACAACTGATAAGTCTTTTTGTGGAGCTCATAGGTGGGGAAAAATAGTAAACACTTACTTGCAAAGCATTTATTGTAAAGTCAAACAATGGATCTAAAGAGATTTAAGTCATACAGTCAAATCAAGATGTGCATGTGTGTGAAATGAGGGGTGTATATGGTGGCTAATTCTACTTTGCTCCTTGGAAACAGATCCCTCTTTTGAAACTTTGAAACTTGTATTGCAGGACAACATGGGCTAGCTCTTTCTTCTCTCTTTTTTTTTTCAGGTGGCCATCTAAGTACCCATTGTTTTAATTCATCGGACACTTGTCTATTTTTCCTCTCAGGCGGGTATCTGAGTACCCATTGTTTTCTCTCACAACTCACACTTTCGCCTAGCCTCATGCCTCTTCTCTGCAACTTCTTTATTTTGGAGAGATATTCACAAGAACTTTGGAGCATTTATTTGGGTGGAAATACATGGAATATTTTTTATGTTTACTCCCAGTGTAGGAGAAAATATTTTTTGATGGAATGGCATGTTGATTTTAAAAGTATGACAAAGCTCTCATAAGGTATCAACAAAGCTTGACTAAACTCAATGCAAAACAAGCAGCATATGTGTAAAAGGTTTTCTATTCTAAACATGATATATATGGCTCTATTAGGAATTTCAACTTTGGTCATACAAGGAACTCATCATGTTGATTTTAGCATTTTTCAAGATAAGGCATCCAGAATTTAGTGTTATAATGAACTAGATAGATAGCAGCTCAAACTTTCTTATATCATAACTCTCAATTATTTAGGCTTAGCTCAAGTATGCTCCCACAGATCTCAAGTTTTAGAATAAATCTTCAAGTCAAATTAATAACTCAACAGTGGGAGAAATTCTAACTAAGCATGGCACTAGAGCAACTATCATCTGGGTTCACATTCTCAAAATTCTTTTATTCTCACACACAAACTAAAACAAACCAAACATACTAAAGCAAACTAATTAAACAATCTAAAGCAAACTACTAGCACACAAATTTAAAAACAAAGCGGGATGAGATGACTTACCTGGTCGTGTGGGGGTCCTCACCCAAAGCTAGCTGTTGTTGCAGCCTCACTGGTACGGTGGTCGAATGTGGAAGTGGGTGAAGAACGCTTCCCAGTTATTGTCATGCACCGCTTGGCGTTGCTGGATCTGGTCCTGCGCTTGTATGAGGGTGTTCTGTGTCTCCTCAATCCTGCCCAGCTGAGCGCGAAGCTCATGCCGGTCCTACTGGTACTCGTGGTAGCTGGGGCCAGAGTAGGAAGCACGTCCGGGCAGGCGGTGCATTCCTCCAGCCGTCTCCTCCTGCATATCAAACTGACCACTACCTTGCTGATAATGGCCGTACTAGCCGTGCTGCCACTGGGTGCTGCTCGCTTGCTGCCAGGATCCCTCCGAGTGTGTGGACGGGGTCGCCTCCAATGGGTTATTAAAACCACGTGAGGTGCCCGTGTGGTCGAATATCTGGTAGCCAGTGAATGCTGGCCCTTGTGGAGTCGGGTCTGCGCCATAGTATCTTTGCGGTATTCGGTCCAGGCGTGCTGATGTGCTCCTGCCGACAATGGCCCTGCTTGGCAAAACAATAAAAGAAAGTGCAGCGTACAATCCGAGTCCCGAGTTAGGCAACGGGATCTCGGTTGCATCGCCCCGATAAATCATAGTAATGGGAAGGTTGTTTTTCCCTCCTTTTATTATTTGAGCCTGTCTGAAATGTTCAATGGTAATCTCGGGCCGGTCTTCAGTTATAAAATCAAGCGTGGCATTTTCTAGAAGACCCAAACTACTGGCAAGTCGAGTTACCAAAGAGGTATACTCGATGTGCCCAAACTTTCTCTCAAAAATTTTGATCCAATGTTCAACCAAGGCATAAACGGGTGGAACTTTCCAACGTCAAGCCATGGTAAACAAAATCTGTATATCCTCGGTCCTAACAATGTGAACATCATCTCTAGGAAAAAGTGTAGTTCCTAGCCATCGGTGCATAAAGTGCAAAGTAGGCAGCTGAATGGAATTGGTAACAGTATGTCTACTGCTATTCTCATCAGTTATCTCTTTCCAAAATTTAGCTCTATCAAATTCAGGCAAAGCAACATCCATGTCTATCACACATTCCGAATTAAAACCAAGGTGTTGGCTAAGTTCTTTCCATGTTAAAGAAAATTCCTTGTTAAAAAGACGGAAAGAAACTCCATTATTTTTAGCTTTAAGTGTGCAAAGAAATTTGGCAGTGTGAAGCAAGAGACCCGGTTCAGTTAGTTGCCAAAAATTTTCCCAACCAATCTCATGAAAGATGAGGGGGAATTTAGTGTCCATACCTGTATCGTGGAGAAGATCGTCGCTGAAAATGCTCGTCAGTGTGAACGGGAGGTTCTTGATGGTGTTGAACTTGGCCTTCTCGGGGCTTTGCAGCTTCAAATGCTTCTCATCGGTGAGGATGACAGTGGGTGCTGTAGGCAGCTCCTGGGACGAGGGGTCAACGTTCATATCCGAACCGTCCGATGAATGGCTACGGGTGGAGCGCGGTGATCCCGCACGGGTTAACTTCTTCTTAAGCCAGCTCATACCTGCAAAACGTTAGTGCACGCCACAAAAGAAAACTTGCACAGGGGGTTAGCACAAGAAAAAATGTTATAGGTTAGCCGTCCAAAAGTTAGTCATTCAAAGGTTAGTTGTTCAAGGATTCGTTCAAGTTGATCAAGGTTTTAAGCTCAAACTTGATGTGACTTTCTACTTTGATTTTAGTTGGACAGCATCTCCTCTAAATGCTATGTTTTTCACTCGGGAAATCAGCAGAACTTCTACTCTCATGGGCTTCACTTCTCAGGCTCTCTCCACTCTTCCAAATGAAGAGCTAACTATCTCCAAAACTCTCTGAATGAAACTATAGGCGAAAGGGGTGCTCTCGGGTTTGAGATGGTGCAAGGAATGAGCTGAGAACTTGGGTTTTTATCGGAGAGGAAGGGGTGGTTCGGCCAATCAAGGGGTGGGGTCGGCCGACCCTACCTGTTGGCCATTTGCTCTCTCCTTTCTCGTGGGTGCTCTTTGCTTCAACCCAAAGCCTGTGAATGCACCATGGTGTCTGATGGCTGGTTTCTCAAAGTGGTGCATGGATGTGATAAGGTTGATGGAAAAGAATGGATGGTAGTGAATAATGATGGATGATAGTGGGTGATAATGGAGGTAGAGGTGATGGGTGTGATAGATGTGAGACCCATGTGTCTCCCGTATTCTACCGTAGACAAATACCATGCAAATACGAACTATAAAAATAATACTTTTGTGAAACTACAAAATGCAAGGAGTTGAAATTTTTAAAATTTTCTGACTCTATGGTGAAATAACTCTACTGGGAGTTTTTATGCTCCAGGAAAACCTATATGAGACTCTAAAAATATTACTAAGCAAATTTTTATTTTGTTTTTATAACGCATATAAAGAATATAAATGCAGAAAATAAAAGTTACCTCTCGGCGAAGGTTTGGGATTTTCTCGTCCGCCGAATCGGACTTCATCTTCTTGCTCAGTTGATGGGTGAATTCTCCAGTCCAGGAGATGGTGATCCAGCTAGTTGGTCCTTTCCTTCCATCGTATTTGCAGTGAGTTTGTTGTTCGGGTCGTGGTTGGAAAGCAAACCGCTCTTCTTTCCCGTTTATGTTGAATCTGATTTCTCCTGCCCCGACATCAATGTGAGCTTTGGCTGTGCTCAAGAAAGGTCTCCCAAGGATAAGGGATACTTTCGAGTCTGATTGCATATCTAGGACCACAAAATCTAATGACAGGAAGAAGTCTCTTATCTTCACTGGAATGTTTTCCGCGATTCCCTCGGGGTAGCGAATTGATTGATTTGCCAGTTGAATGCACATTGATGTGGGTTCCAGGGTGGAATATCTGAGCTTCTCAAAGACTGATTTGGGCATCACACTGGCACTTGCTCCAAGATCGTATAGTGCATTGTTGAAGTATTGTTCTCCGATCGAGCAATCAATAGTGGGACATCCTGGATCTTTCTTCTTTTCTGGTGCTATATTGAGGATAGCCGCACTACATTCTTCTATCAGCTTAATGACTTCGGTGGTCGGCAGTGTTCTCTTCTTGTTTAGGATGTCTCTGATGTACCTTGCATAAGTGGGGACTTGAAGGGCATCCAATAATGGTATGTTGATATATAGCTTCCGGATAACATCAATAAATCTGCCGAACTGCTCATCTTGTTGATTCTTCCGGATTCTTCGCGGGAATGGTAAGAAGTTGACGTCATGGAAATCTTGTGTCATTTCATGCTCTTGTGGTACAACTTCTTCCACTTCTGCGTCTCTCTTTTCTTCTGGTTCTGCTGGTGCTGCCGATACCCTAGTTGTCCCTCTCTGATGTGTTCCCTTTGGATATGGGGGATCTTGGGATGATTTGCCACCTCTCATAGTTATGGCTTTAACCTGCTCATCGTTAGTGGCAAAAGGCATTGCAGCAGACAACTGTGCTATTTGTAATTCTATCTTTTTATTATGGATGAGTTGATCTTTGATAGCAGAAGAAAAGTTATCCATTTTGATATTTATATTTTCCAAGATTTTATCATTAGAAGCAAATTTCTTAGCAATATTATCATTAATCTTAGCCTGGTCTAATATCAAATCTCTCAAGGATGGTTGTTTAGGATAGTTACCTAGGTACTTATCTCGGTTGGATTGTTGTTGACTCCATCCTTGCTTCTGTTGACGTGGAGTAGAGTTGTTGAGAACAACATTGATATCCTCTTGCGGTGGATCAAACTTCACTCCTATGTACTCTCGCCATTTGTTTTGTGTGTTAAATGCATCTTGAATAGCTTGACGATCCTTTTTATAGTCGTCCCGCTGTCCGAGCCAACCCAATAGTATGTCCATCTTGGTTGATAATTGTTGGCGGTCCTTAAGTCACATTTTATACCGCCAATAATAATATAAATCCACGGAACATCATAGAAAAATATTCTTTAATTAACAAGTTCCACGAGTTTTGGTGTTTTCCACTATGTTGCAGGAATATTCGAGTTTTCACAACATAAAAGTATCTCAAAAAATAAAATAGACTATACCATTGTGGAGAGCTCGTCGTGCTGATCAAAATGCATATATTATTTGCATTATTTGGAGTTCCCAATAAAAAGATATATAAGTTCGAATCCAATTTAGAACTCCACGAGTAGGCTTGATTATTTTGGCCATAACTCACTCATCCGAACTCCGATTGGGCTGAATCACCAGTCAAAACGAAGCTATCGACGAGACCCACGTGCTCCCAAAAGGCGGTGGCCAGATGGGCCCACCAAGGGACTGGGCGCCCCCGGGACCGGCCGTACCCCTGATGGGGCCTCTTGGGCCCAGTTTTCTTCTGACAGGTGTAGGGCGATTCCCCAAGGACGGTCCCACCTACGATCAACAAAGATGGCAAGTGAAAACCGCCCTTTGGAGGTTGGTTTGGGTCCTTCCTTGTGGGGATGATCCTTTTGAATAGAACCCCCTCCTCTCAAGCTATAAAAGGAGGCCTCTTCTCTACACCTATCAATTGATTCACCAACACAAGAGGTCACAATGTAGAAAGGAAGAGCAAGCTCCATTCCATTAGCTTATAGCTAATTTAGTATAGGGAGTGAGAGAGGGACAAGAGCTGGAGAAAGAGCGGAGTCGAAGCAGTTCTGCCTCCGGGTAGACGAAGTGCCGGGCTTGTTGGCTCTCGATCCAACTTGTACCTCTACGATCGTCTTGCTACTTGAAGTAAGAAGTTCGTGTTCAACTTTGGTTTGATTCATTAAGCATGTTACTTCCACAAAGCTACTTGTTTATGGGATCGTCATTTGTCTTTTGGACGGATGCTCTAGTAAGAGGACTCCTGATAGAGACGGATGTTCCTGTACGCCGCTAGAGTAGTAGTCGCCTTCGTAGACGTGGTGTCTAAGTGGGAGTCTACCTTCGTATGTTGCGTGCGCCCACGGGCAGAGGGGTAGGTGGCAGGTGGTGACAGCCCTGTCCACTCGTACCAGCATCCCCCCACGTTCGGACGCGGAATAGCGCTGATACTGGTATCGCCTGGCAGACCAGGTGCGTCAGTGGGCCTGAAGCAAGCGAGTAGTGGGGAAGTTTCCATCGCTTATATGCGTTTGACCTTAGAAGAACCTCTCTACCCAAGCTATCCCTTCCATCTCTTCTGAGTAAACTAGTTTAAGAGACTAAGTACAAAGACCGTTCCTCAGGAAAATTACGATACCCTGAATACTTCCGGGTGAAGGCAACAACGGTACTTCCATGCGCTTGCGGACTTTTCTGCTGACGCTAGGAAGCGCCAACAATAATGCACACAGTTCTTCGGTTGTTTCCTCACTCTGATGATAATGTTGAATATTGTCATGAGTCCAGCTTTGATTTCTTGCTATTTTCTCCAAAAGTGCTTCGGCTTTCCCAGGAGTGAGTGATAGGAATGACCCTTCAGCAGTTGCATCAAGTTGGTTATGACTCCTTTGAGTTAATCCATGGTAGAAACCTTGCAGGAGTAACCAATCTTCTATTCCATGATGGGGACAATCTGAGATGTATTCTTGATAGTGCTCCCATGCTTTTGAAATGGTTTCTTCTTTTTGCTACTGAAAGTCGGTGACCTTTCCTCTTAAGGCATTGGTTTTGCCTATAGGGAAAAACTTTTCCAGGAAGGCCTTGGAACATTTTGCCCATGTGTTGATGTGGTCTTTGTTGGCATAGAATCACTCCTTCGCTCTTCCCAAAAGTGAAAATGAGAATAAGTGGAGTAGTATGATGTCTTGAGCAATGTTCTTGATGGTGATGGTGCTGCTAATCTCTAGAAAATTTTGAAGATGAGCACTTGCATCTTCATGTGCCTTTCCACTGAATGATATAGCTTGAACCATGTTGATGGGGCTTGGCTTGAGCTCGAACTCTAAGTTATCGGTGTTAAGTACTGGTCCGGTGCGTATGTTCTTAGTGCTTGGTGTAGCGAACTCTCGCAATGTTTTCTCAGCCACGACTTCAGGAACTTGGTGTTAGCTTCTTCTTGCGTTGATTTGATTCGGATGATTGAAGTTGATTGAATCCTGTGATACCCTGCATAAAATGTAGACAAGAAAAATAAGGGGTAATTCTGTAAAAGCAGAGGTACTAGGTATGATTCCATCACTAAGTATGCACTTGATCTTTTTCTCAAATGCCTTTCCGTTACTTCTCCCCGGCAACGGCGCCAAAAATGCTTGTTGGTATTAATTAAGTGTCACTTGGTAAATTACTTAGCCACCTCTTCTAAACCTATATCTCTTACAATAACTAAGTTGTCATCCCTAGCATTAATATAAGAGACATGTATGGAAACTACCCAGATTAATACTAAGCAGTTATTATGAATGCAAGTGACTAAAGAGGATATAAATATAAATAATCAAGTTTAAAGTATCTGCAAGCACACAGATTATACCATTGTAGCATTTTACCCGAGTATTCCAGGGTTGTCGATTTATATTTTTACCACAGAGAGAAGATATGGAGCCAGGCATGAGTGGACAGATTCAAGATAAATTACTTATGAATAGAATCAATCACATAGCACATAGCACATACTTAAACAGGGTAAGCCAATAATAAAGATATGAATATGATAATAAAGGCTTAGATAACTTTCCAGAGTGGTGTGGACTACTTAAAGTTAAAGTCAACCAAAGCATAGGATTACTTAAGAGGCTAGATTCTTATATCATTCCTAATTAATTATGTTATTCATCTACTCTAGCAAATATACAATCACGTATTGCATAATTGACTCTTCATCTATGCATCAGGAACATTTTTCAGGAAGAACAAGAATAGAGCAAGTCTACCTTCATAATTTAGTTCTACTCTCTCTATATGCGGGGAGTGGATTACAAAGAACTCAACGGGAGTGTCACATCCGCGATCTACCACATGACCCGGCATATAAAGCGTATTGGCAGGCAAATAATATCTAAGCACCATGCCTCTATAATATCTACCACTTAACCCACTCAAGTACTGGATTAAGCGCTTTGCGAACTTATGCATAAACCCATTACCAATCATAACTATATCAATTATACTACTAGGATAAACTAGGAACATAAGAAACCGAAACATAGTATTTAAATAGCATAAGGTCATAATAAGAGGTAATACAGCAGATTTACCAATCTCTAGTAGACAGGCGATCCAGAATCCTGAGCCAAAGGCTCAACTCTACTTCAATCTAATATTTAGGTCTAAACTAGAACTTTGAGTGTCTTACCCTAATCTCTGGTGGAGAGCTCTTCTCTTCTGATTTGAGATGAGATCTGATATCTGATCTGAAACCCTGGGGGGTCTGGGGGTCCTTATATAGGTCGGTGCGATGAACCGTAGCCCTTGGATCAAACTGACTTCGACGGGTGATGGAGATTGCGTGAAATTTCGGGATGTGGGTCCACGTCGAAGCGCACATGGAAAGGATTCCTGACAGGATCGGCCGACCTATCAGGGGGATCGGCCGATCTCCCCTGGCTGCCAGCTGGGCCCCGCTTCGTCAGGCGTGTCTCTGGTATTCTCTGGAATGTTCTTGTTCCACTTTCGCGTCGGAATTCGATATTTTGATCTAACATGTGGGTCTCCCTTGGTTCCTTTCTGAGTAACACCCTGTAAAATACAGATTCACCAAAAACTCGTGGAATTCTATCAGTTTAAACCCTATTCTATGTTTGAGGATGTTTTTATGTCCTTTTTTCATGTCTTGTTGATGCTTAAAATTAAACAATAACTACCATCAACAACACTGAACCACATCATTCTATAGCTTAGCAAGATCTAGAGGATTGATTGCCTTCTAACAAATTGAATTGAGAAATGCACATAGCTTCACGGTGGCTAGACGTACATTTGGAGGAAGAATTCCTCTTAATGCAATTGGAAGCAATTGCGTCATGAGCATGTGGCAATCATAGGACTTTAAGAGTTGGAATCTCTTCTCTGGCACATTTATTATACCTTTTATATTCGAGGAGAATCCAGATGGTACCTTGATGCTGTTTAGGCATTAAACAAGCTTTTCTTCTCTTCTTTGCTGAAAGTGTAGCTAGCAGGTCTTAAGTATTGGTGTCCATCAGCTGCCTTCTTTGGATGCAGGTTGTCTCATTCTTTCAAAGACTGCAGGTCCTGTCGTGCTTCAAGTGTGTCCTTGCTCTTCCCATACACACCCATGAAGCCTAGCAGGTTCACACAAAGATTCTTTTTTAGGTGCATCACGTCGATCGCGTTGCGGAGCTCTAGGACTTTCCAATATGGTAGCTCCCAAAATATGGACTTCTTCTTCCACATGGGGGCATGACCGTTAGCGTCGTTCGGAACGGGTTCACTGCCAGGTCCCTTTCCAATGGATACTTTCACATCCTTGACCATATCGAGTACATCCTCACCGGTGCGGTTGACAAGCTTGGACTCGTGGTCTGCCTTACCTTTAAAATGCTTGCCTTTCTTTTTTACAGGGTGATTCATGGGAAGGAATCGACGATGCCCAAGGTAGACGACCTTTCTACAGTTTTTTTTTCAAAAATATACCTTTAATGTTCGTGAAACAGTGCACGCATGCATTATATCCCTTGTTCGACTGTCCTGAAAGATTACTTAGAGTAGGCCAATCATTGATTGTTATGAACAACAATCCATGGAGGTCAAAGTGCTCCTGTTTGTGCGCATCCCACACACGTACACCTGGTTTGTGCCACAAAAGTAGTAGTTCTTCAATTAGTGGTCTCAGGTACTCATTGATATCATTGCTAGGCTGTCTTGGTCCTTGGATTAGCACTGGCACCATAATGGACTTCCTCTTCATGCATAACCATGGAGGTAGGTTGTAGATATATAGTGTAACAGGCCAAGTACTATGACTACTATTATGCTCCCCAAAAGGATTCATACCAACCGTGCTTAAAGCAAACCTTATGTTTCTTGCATCGTTTGCAAATTCTGGGAACTCTCTATTGATTGCTCTCCATTGAGACCCATTAGCAGGGTGTCTCAACATATTGTCTACCTTACGGTCTTGTTTGTGCCTCTGCATTAACTTTGCATGTTCTTTGTTTCTGAACAAATGTTTCAAGCGTTGTATTATAGAAGCGTACCACATAACCTTTGTAGGGATTTTCTTCCTGGTACTTTCACCCTCAACATCACTAGAGTCATCTCGCCTGATCTTATACAGTGATGCATGGCATACCGGGAATGAATCCAACCTCTCGTACTCCTCGCCACAGTAGAGGATGCAGTCATTAGGACATGCATGTATCTTTGTGATTTCTAATCCCATAGGGCAGACAACCTGTTTTGCTTCATAGGTACTGGCTGGCAATTCGTTATCCTTTGGAAGAATCTTTATTTTTCTCAGCAACTCCCCAAATCCCTTGTCGAATACACCATTCTTTGCCTTTCGTTGCAACAATTCTAGTGTGGTACCCAATTTTTTCTATCCTGCATCACAAGTTGGGTATAGCAACTTCTTGTGATCCTCTAGCATGCGCTCGAACTTGATCTTCTCCTTTTCACTTTCGCATTCTCTCTTTGCATCGCAAATAGCCTGAGCAATATCATCAACGAGTTCATCTTGTGCTGCTACCTCTTCTTCAGCTTTCCCCATTGGAATATCATTATTTAAGGCACCATAGTTAGCAATATTGTCGTCATCGTCCCATTGTTCTTCTTCGCCTTCTTCCATTATAACACCCCTTTCTCCATGCTTGGTCCAACAGATATAGTTTGGCATGAAACCCGACTTAAACAAATGTGAATGAAAAGTCCTTGAGCAAGAATATTCCTTCAAATTCTTACATACACTTGTTTGACTCGGCCACATTTAAGAAATTATGCACGCCCTCAATGAAATGTTTGGAGCGACGATCAGTATTGTACATCCAATGCCGACTCATATACATTACAAGACAAACGAACCATATATCACAATATTAGACATTAATTTATGGAAGCCTCGCTGCAATGTAGACAGTCACAACTAGCACTAAATTAAACCTAAAATACACTTCAGCAGCATAAGGATATCGTGACCGATCCCAAGTAAAACACACAGATCATTCGTCTGTTCAACATCAATGGGCTTCTTCCGTGGGCTCACTGCCTCATCAGCTAACTCATCGCCCAGCGCAGGCATCTCACCACCCACCGCAGGCATCTCATCACCCACCGCAGCCGCCTCCGCAAGAGTTTCAAACACGTGTTTGACATACTCTTCTTCCTAGTACCATCCTTCACATCCAGTGCCATCCCACTGAAATTAGGACAACAAATTCATAACTTTAGTCAAAACCATCAAAAAAATTTAGATTGACATCATTTACTATATATAATCATCAAATGCGACGGAGTAACTCACATTGCGATCTGGACACTTATAGAAGATACGACCCTTGTTGGGACCCTCCTTCCCCACTCGGAACTCTAGCACAATCTTTTTCTTACACTTGCCGCACTCAATGAGGGGGAGGTCCGATCTCAGCCGCTTTTGAACCCGATGATAGGCCGAGGAACCGGAAGCAGTTGTCACCTACTCTTTACTCTCTAGACTCAAATTTGTAAAGCACTTAAATTCCTATTATTGTATTTCAACAAGTGAAACTAAAAAATCCCTAAAATTTAAAACAAAATTTATATATATAACACTTGAGCAACAAATGTGCTATGCATACTAGCAATGTAATGTGCATGCTAGTTCAGTACCGGCTACTTTTATCTTCCTTTAACCAAATATGCAAACTATCAAGTGATTTTGAGCTTCAAATAGAATTGGAGAAATAACCATCCTTTTTTCTAGGCCAAGAAATGAGATATGCTAGTGATTAAACAAGAGAGAATAAAGTTGGTAACGTTTACAACCGTAGAATTGGATAAGTTGAGGAAGAAGAGCACTGTAGGCCGGAGCTCCCACACCCTTGAGCAAGAACTGAGCTTGAATCTTGAATTATTGGCCGGCTGAGAGAGAAGAAAGAGCTTGCATGGCTCGGGCTCGAGGGTGGAAGAAGGTTAAAATGGAAGGGGAGGCAAATTAGTCCCGGTTTTGCATTCAAACCTGGGCTAAAAGTCAAACATTTTTGCCCCGGTTGTGGCCACAAACCGTGACTAAACAATTAGTCCCGGTTTTGAGCTCCAACCGGGACTAAATCTTAACTATTAGTCCTGGTTTAGAACTAGAACCGGGACTAAAAGTTCTCCCAAGCGAGCTAGCCGTTGGGAGCCGTTGGGAAGAAGGATTTAGTACCGGCTGCTATATCTAGCCGGGATTAAAGGTTTCTTTCTTCCCAGGCATGAAAAATTCCGGTACTAAAGCCAAAATCAGTAGCGGATCAAAAGTCTCCTCTCTACTAGTGTCTAAGTTGCTGCGGGACATGATATAGTGTAACAGATTTTGCTATGAATTTGTTCTAAGAAAGACTTGACACCCGAAGCTTTATTTTCAAACTGATAAAATTAAAAGTTCCTCAATGATCAAAATTTCCTACAAAGGCCATATGGTATATCTTTCTGCATATACAAAAGCATTAGACACATGCCACTTGTATTCATATTGAGCTTTGTCAAATTATTGTGACCCATGCTAAGATTCGTTTCACAGAAACATGATCAAGATTCATGTACACCGCAAATAAAATGCTAACTCCAACATGAGAGTTACGCAAAAACATGCATTTTTCTACCCACCAAATAAAACTCCATCACTTTAGGCATGAACCTTTCTTTCTCAAAATTTTCGATTGCCAAAAGAAAATATGGGCTATGCAAAAAAAAGAAATTCCATGCCAAAAAGATATGAGAGAAAAAAGAAGAAGAAAACAATGGGTACAAAGATACCCATAAAAAAAAAGAAGAAAAAGAAAGATAGCCCATACATTCAAAAAGGACTTCAAAATGTTCCACACACCTTGCACATTCTTGATCAAAGTTTATGACTTGCATCTCCATGAGGTCTGGTTTTCGACTTCACAACATTATATGATGCAAGTGTGCCCACTTTCATTACCTGCCCAAAGGTCCACAAAAGCCTTTTTAGATAGTAGGAATGAAAGAAAGGCAAACTTAAGCCTTTTGGTGAGAAAATATACACATTGAGTGATCGAGTGCATCATTCGAGGAACCTAGTTTATATTGCAAAACACTTAGTTTATTTTGCAAAACATTCAAAACCTCCAGAAAGATGGTCGATCAAGAAACAAATGCACATCTGTGAAAACTATTCTATCTTGCAGCTACCCAAAATTTAGAGAAGGCTAAAAAGCTCCGTAGGTAACAAGATAATGAAGGGTGGATGGAATGCCAATATATTCAAATTACGGAAGAAAACTTTGTTATAAAACTGGTACCTTTGAAATATAATCAGCATCTTAGCAACTCCTGATCAACAACCAACGCCTTAGCTTTTGCTCGAGGACGAGCAAAGGGTAAGCTTGGGGGATTTTATTGGCGGTCCTTAACGGTGATTTTATACCGCAAATCTACGTCCATGAGTGAGCTTCATATTTTTTCATACATATAACTTTACTAGTGGCCTAAAGCCAGGATCTCTTGATCTTTTTCTCTCAATCCCTCTTTTTATCTATTTTTTTAGGGGAGAGTCCCTGGTACCATGTGAGAACTCAGGGATGGAAGCCTCACACCTTGTCCATTTGTGCCTACATGTTAATATAACCAGGAATCACCCATAGCATGGTAATTCATTTGAGCCAGGATCCTATTTACATGGAAACTATGATAGGATCAATCTACAACTAGACAAATATATCCTAGGCCGATTCTCAATCAATCATATGGATACATATCAAAGTACACAATATTGTTAACGTCCTTAACAGAACCACCCCTGAAACCAGGATTTTTAGGGACGGACGTCTTTACCGATCCACCTCTAGAAGGGACAGAGTTTCAGGGACGATTCTCTCAAGAGAATTGCGTTTGAAATCTAATAGAAGGGGCGGTGCTCTTAGTCAACTGCCCCTAAAAATAACCCCCTACAAATACCCGTCTTCCTCCTCAAAATTGTAGCTGGTCAGGCATCTGTTGCTGTCCATGCCATTGTTGAGCTCCAACGGAGGCGAGAAATTGCAAAAAAAAAAAAAAAAAGGTGGTATTGTCCTTTGAACCTTTGAAGGAGTTGGTTTTGAGATGTGAGTTTGTGCCATCCCTACACTAGTTTTTTTGTTCTCATGTAGATCTAAAGAGACATGAAGTTTGATATTTTTAATTTTTGGTAGTAATTTAGACTAATTTTTTTTGCCCAACTTACTTGACTCACATCAACTCTAGTTAATGTGTATATTTACTTTATCATTTTTGGTTTACAGCTTTATTTAACCGGCCCTAAAAAGCGATTTTGACCATTAGTAAAAAAGATTCCTTTGCTAGTAACTGGGAGGAAACCCTCGGCAAGAAGTGACGGGGAGGGATGCCTGATGTAACAGGCATAATTAAATTAAGGTGGGCACTGGACAAAGTGACTAATACAGTCATCTCTAGATTTCAACTCCAAAGATACGAGGGACAAAATATGTGCCATTGGCTGTCAGATGATCAACGGAGGCTTTCTCTGTCAGTGGCTGCTGGTACCGTCTAGTGGCATCTGCGGGACACGATGGCCTGGAGAGGGATGTGGCAACGAGGCAGGGACGCCATGGAGTCATGTAGACAGGGGCGGAGCTACAGCAAATCTGCGAGGGGTGCAATTGCCTTCGTGGGTGCAGGGATTTCAAATTTGAGGGTGCAAATATGGTGAGATTTTGATCATTTTCTACTATTTTTTTTACTTTCGTGTGGGTGCGGCCACACCCAAATTATTGTATATAGATCCACCCATGCATGTAGAGAAATGCGGCGGTGCAGATGGTGGGGATGGAGGCCGGGGTGGCACGAGGCGGTCTGCAGAGTGATGCGGTGGACAGGCAGCTGGTCAGTGTTAGCAACACAATCTAGATGGTGAACTCACAACTCAGATCACCCCAATACAATAGCACAGTAACTCTGATCCGATACAATACGAGATAGAATCTAGGAGGGGCAGCAAGCAGGGGAATAGGATGCTAGAGGAAGGTACTAGAAAGATCTAGAAGGATGGCAAGCGAGGAATCCGGGTACAAGGGAGAGGAGAGGTGGGCAAGAAGATGAGCAGTAGTAGATGGTTGACTAAGAGCACCATCTTTTTCTATAAAAATAATTGTGAGCACCATCGTTCCACATCGTTTCACAGGAGAGCGATTGGAGCCCGCCTGGCCGGGTCCACACAATTTTTTTTTTATAATAATTCATGTTCTTGTCAAAGCATCTGCTTTGCTTTTATTTGTTCGTGTGCGAAAAAGATCCAAAGTATTGGTACCGTGTGCTTGCATTGCCCAGGTGGTACGCAACGTAGCGCAGATGTGTCGGCAGTGGGCAGCTTGGCTTGGATATATAGAGTTCCATCGTTCGTCTGGCGACATGCATGCATGTGATTAAGGAAGGTAGGGTAAGGTAATCATATCAGTCGTTAGGTGACCGCGAGACGACCAATATGGTACCTTTCCTCGTGCCCATTTTACTCCTCCTCCTACCCGCAGCCAGTTACTCTCCGGTTGCTCACGCACAAGTCCGCCATGGAGTCTCGCTCAAGCAACGCGGCGCCGCCGGCGTCTGCTCCGGACTCAGGGGTAAGAAAGCTGCTAGCTATATATATTGCTGGAAGCGCGCACTTATTTATCATCGTTTTGTAACTAACTTGGCAGTACTGATGATCGACTCGCACGAATGCATGCATGCAGGTTCTCCGCCCTCCAACGTCACGTGGTTGCCGTTGCACCACCGGCATGGCCCGTGCTCGCCGTCCCACTCTGCCGGGAGCAGGAGGAGGAGTAGACGGGCCTCCACGACGGTGACCAGCACCATTATTCTCGGCAGGGACCAACAACGCGTCGATGGCATCCTCCGGAGGGCGGAGGTCGACGACGTGACGGTCCCAACAGCGCTTGGAACCTCACTGAACACGCTGGAATACGTCGTCAGCGTGGGTCTTGGCACGCCGGCAGTCCGCCAGACCGTGCTTATCGACACAGGCTCCGATCTCTCCTGGGTCCAGTGCCGTCCTTGCCCCGTGCCACCGTGCCACCGACAGAAGGACGCCGTCTTCGACCCGAGCAAGTCGTCCACCTTCTCCTCCATCCGTTGCGGCTCCCCTGCCTGCGCGCGGCTCGGTGCTCAGTACGCCAGTGGCTGCTCCAGAGGCGGTCAGTGCGGCTATGGAGTCAACTACACTGACGGCTCCAGCACCACCGGGACGTACAGCTCTGACACCCTCACGATGATCTCCTCCGGCTCCGGCGGCGTGGTCAGCCGCTTCATGTTCGGCTGCAGCCACTCCGAGCCGGGCTTCTCCGACCCTGATCAGACAGACGGGATCCTCGGGATTGGCCGCGGCGCGCAGGGTCTGGTGTCGCAGATCCGGAGAAGCGTCTTCTCCTACTGCCTCCCCCGGACGGCGAGCCACACCGGGTTCCTCACGCTCGGCGTGCCGCACATCTCGTCCTCCAGGTTCGCCGTGACGCCCATGTACAGATTCAGAAACATCCCCACCTTCTACGTCGTGATCCTGCAGGCCATCACCGTGGCCGGACGGCGGCTCGACGTGCCGCCCTCGGTCTTCTCCGCGGGCTCCATCATGGACTCGGGCACCATCATCACCCGGCTACTGCCGACTGCGTATAGCGCGCTGCGGGCGGCGTTCAGGGCCGAGATGAAAATGTACCGGCTCGCACGCCCCTTCAGCATACTAGACACGTGCTTCAACCTCACCGGCGTCCGCCGCGTCCAACTGCCTAGGGTCGCCCTCGTCTTCGACCGGGGCGCCACCGTGGAGCTCCACTCCTCGGGCATCTTGCAGTACAGCTGCCTCGCGTTCGCGCCCAACGCCGACGACACCACCCCGGGGATCATCGGCAACGTGCAGCAGAGGATGCTGGAGGTGCTGTACGATGTCGGCGGCAGGGCCGTAGGATTCCGGCGTGGCGCGTGCTGACGGCTGATTCACGAATACTGCGCAAGCCTGCGTTCCTCCGGAGACACACAAAGTTGATGTATGTAAACAATGCAGTGCGCTGCCACTTGACTAGTTTCACACTTGATATATCACGCGAGCTTTACTGTTTTCTTCTCAGAACGGAATGTTCTGCGCGTATGGCTTGGTTTGCATTTTTATTTTTTTAAAACCTCGCGTCGCTGCGGTATTTTCCTATAAGCTTGTGCAGATATTAGTTTGATTTATATATTCTTGCATCGATTTTAGTGGAAGTAAGTTATAGTAACTGTGAGATTGTAAATGTGCCCTGGCACGTGGGCTTGCCATACCCGGCTCCCCATCGTGCCTATATTTTCACAACACTTGTTCCTGAGTATTGCATTGCGTGTTCCACAATCCCTATTACCACTGGTACAGAACCATACTATACAGGCAGTTTACAACCCATTTCTACAGGCGTTTCTCAGCGCCGACTACGTGTGAGGCCTGTGAAAATAGGACCACAGCACAAGTGGTTCCATGTAAACCGCCTGTGGTAATGTATCTACACAGGTGGTTCTCTAAGTGAACCGCCTGTGTAAATGCATTACCATAGGCGGTTCACATGGAACCGCTTGTGTAAATGTCAGGTCCTATTTATATATAATAATAATTTTTTTTATATTATTAAATATTACATATATATTGATATCGGGACCACTATTGGAAGTTGTTCAGACATATCGACATGAACAATTTAAATATTTCATACATACATTTATATACATCAGTGTTTCGTGCTCACGAACATAAAGTTATTTACAAAGAGTATATACATCACACATTGTATACATCAAAGTTTGCACCTGTGCTCTAATAACCTGTCCTAGTAAGTTTTAGCCTACTAATCTCTATTAAATCTCAGAACTCTGCCATGGATAATTGGCTGTCATGATCATGATATTTCCCTTCGCGTGGAATGACATATTTCAAGAGGAATGTGCACAAGTCCTCAACTATGTTCTACATAGTCTTTTCGGTGACCTGCGCTGCCTTGGTTTCCTTAAATTACTGTAAAGAAAGTTTATTAACATCATATACTTAAAATTTGCTCCTTTAATGTCAGAACTACATACATGACTATTACTTATATTAATTACCTCAGAAGGGTTGCTGGTAAATCATCTGGTCTCTCTCATGTGCTCGCACATATGGTATCCACAGAGGACTGACCCGGGTGGTTGCTTGTGGCACTATATAACGGAAAAGTGTTTATTTATAGATGCGACCATGGTCCTATGTATCATACATGTATGATTTGTATTCATAAGAGTAAATTTTCATACGTACCGGCCAGTTATATAAAACTTGCAATGGCTGCCCTTCTATTTTGGACTCGCACTTTCCACCTATTATCTTATAAAACCTATATGCCCTATGATCCCGAATAGAACCACCACGTTAGTCTCAAACTCTCATAATGCAAAAGTATGCATGCATACATATCTCGACTTACAACTCTAAGAGTTCAATGAATTTTGCATAGGATTCTTTAGGGTAATCTGCGGAGTCTTGTACCAGCACCCTTCCTTCCTTGGGATAAACGTGGCAGCAGATCCAGTGGTCCTTGCACGAATTGAATTCTTGATGCATTTGTGCATTGAAATTATTTAGTTTCATCAAGGCAAGCTGACACTCACCCAAAGTGGTACGGAAGGACTACCGATTTTTTGTCTTGATACTTGATCAATGATCTTCCAATATAGAAGGCTTAGTCGGATTCAAACTTAACTGTCTGATTTTCTCGGCCTGTTCTTCACCTTCTAAGTCTAATAACTCCTCGTTGTCATTCCCGATTCTGAATGTGTGCCATTCTTCGCATATATCTATTGGGCACAGATAGCCAATCCTTTCATTTGCACAAGAATCAAAATCCAGACCATAATACATCTCCTGCTGCTCAAATAGCATTCTGCAAGGCACATGCATGTCAGATATTGAACATGATGCAACTACAATGCATGTGTAACTATGTAACACTTACAATGCAAATGTCGTTACGATCTGTATGTCCAGTCTCTCGCGGTTCCTCATCAACCACACGTATTCTAAGTTAATCATGCACTTCTCAGTTTTACTGAGAAATGCCTTATGTGGTATAGAAATGCTGATGATGTCGATGCCAACAGAAGAGGCTCTCATGTACCAGTCATGAAACCTTTTTATATTGCTTGGGACCTTTAAGAGTTTCTCCCAATTAAGGAAAGGCCTTCCCGACACAAATTTTTTAGGGACGTTCTTGTAATCTTCTTTAGTTGGCACCTTGATTTTGTAGGGAATTACCTTAGGCACCGACTTCGCTGACTTCGAGAGCTCAGACAACTCATGCACTTCTACAGCGCGTTTCCGTCTAATGCCTGACAAAAATTTAGCCGTGCCAGCAGTTTTTTTCTTTGGCTCAAAGGGGGAAACCAACTTGGGCACCAAAAATTTCTTCTTTGGCGGTGGTGGTGGCTCCTTTGGTTGTTCAGGATCTTTGGGTTGTAGGGAAGGTGCTGACTGTGGGTTAGGAAGATCATGGGGAGGTGATGATCGATAGTCAAGAACAAAATGGGTAGGTGATGCTGGTGGGTCAAGAAGAGACTGGGGAGGTGATGGCGGTGGGTTTGGAAGAGGATCGACACATGCTGACGACTCCTGAGTGGGTGGCATCTCTTGAGAGGATGATGGTGGCTCCCTCAGCTAGACGTCCCGCCGTGGCCAAAGGATGAAATTGTTTATCGCCTGTCCGAGTTTATCAATGTCCTCGGGACCGGGGATGTCTAGAATCTCGTCCTCGTATCCTTGGACCACGGTCGATACTTCTACTCTGCAGTAGTCTTCAGGAATGTTGGCACCATGGTATTTAGGTCCTCCTGGGATTGCTTTGCCTGTGGCCACTTCCCTTGAACGATGATTGTTAATGCCATACCTTATGACTAGGGAGCAAGGCACGGGAGCAACAATGTCGTCAACCGGATAGTGAGCCTTGTTCACCGTAGACCTGACACTACTTGGAATGTCTATTGGATAGTGTGACACCAACGGTTGTGCAACCACTGGGACTAGCTGCATGTGCGGGGGCTAAGCGCTCATCTGTTGATTTGACACCGCACTCGCCAGTTTCTGCATCAACTGAGGAGGAGGATCTTCTAGCAATTTCCCCATCATCTCTGTGAACTCCTTCTGAGCCTCCTGCTTAAAAAAACTTGCCATTTCTTCCTTGTATCGATCACGTTTCTTGAACTCACCTGACTACTGAGGGACGAATCCATCCTTCTTTGGATGAGATGCCTCGAACACGGCCAGGATGCTCGGGGTTACCCAGGCCCACACTAAGGGTGTCCCTCTCCCTTCGTGGCTTGAATTTCCCTTCCTGCTGCTTGGCTACCACCGCAAAGATGCATGCTCTTTGCTGCTTCATCAACAATAGGGTCCTCAAAGGACACATCACTCTCGGTTTCCTTTGGCTTCTGAGCAAGAATCCAATTCGTGGACCTTTCACCAACTTGCTCGGACAGCACCGGCAACCCTGCCGCCTTCTTCGCAGCCTCTTGTTGCCTCCATTTGGGGGTCTGGCGCTGGTAACCACCTAAGCCTAGATGGTGGTGGTACTTGTTCTTCTTTGCGAGCTCGGAGTTGGCTTCACTCATAGCTACGCAGTTTGGATCTCTCCTCTGCTCTAGAAAAACCGTCCACTGCCCATTGGTAATCTTATATTTTTTTTGTAGGGTCCTTTCCTGTCTTCGCATACTTGGAATTCAACTCGAACCTCCAATTTCGAAAACTGATCGCACAATGCTTCATTGTATATTCCTTTACTAGTGCCTCTGGCGTGTTCTGAGAAAACTGGAACCTCATCTTAATTTTATCCCATATTCTGTTCTTGTCACCTTCTGGCACACTGGACCAATCCCGAATGGTGATGTCAAGAATGTCCACAGAAGCCAATTGCATTCCGGTACTTGGGTAGGGCCTCCACAGGAAGTAGAGGTTGTCCAATCGAGCTCACTTCATCAATGTTATATGTTTCGTCTGGAAACTTGTTCGTACCCCTCTTGCCTCGTTTCAAACCGGTCCGCTTCCTTTTCCTTGATCTCTCAGTGGTCGTCGTCGCGGTCGGTTCTGGTGCATCTGCTGCATCACGTGCCATTTCGTGTTCCAATATGAGCCCTTGCTTCTGAGACAATGCCTCCTGAGTATATAGACATTGTCAATCATATGGACATTATATGGATCGAAATCATGTAATTACATACAAATATGAAATCATGGATGTGTCATTTACCTCATTCTCTCATGGATTGTAATCAGGGTCACGTTCGAATTCACGACGAGCCTTCCTCGTTTTGGGAGGCTCCATGTCATCGCTAGCTCCTGTTTCATACAAGGGAGTGGAGGCCCCTAATGCTTCGTCCGTTTCGTGGGTCCCTTGTACTTGCTCTTCTTGCTCCGTGGGGTGGGACGATACTGGGGCTTGGCCCGTTTCGTGGGTCCTGTGTACTTGCGCCGGGTGGGACCCTCGGGTTTGTTCAACTTGTTCAGATCCTTGTGCTTGGTCCTTGCGCGGAGAGACCATCGTGAAAATCTATCTGGTGATTACTGACCTAGATCGATGTACGTACACGAGAAACATCAATACTATACTAGAGTATCACTTATGTGCATGAAATATATTATAAAGTGGCATACTACACATCGCATAATACGTATACTCAATTACATATACACAAAATGCAACTACATATATAAAAAAGAAATTATGAAACAAAAAAAAGTCTCAATAACATATACAAAGAACTACATATATTCTCTGAATTTATTTTATATTTTTTTCTGATTTTTTTCTTTATTTTTTCCTGATTTTATTCAATTTTTTTTTGCTTCAAAATGCATCTACATTAATAAAAAAGAAATTATGAAACAAAAAAAGGCCAGCCAATTGTTGGGCCGGCCCAGCCTAGCCATGCTAGAGCAATCGGGCTGACTGGTGGGGCCTGCCAGTCAGACCCTTCCCCTACCTCCAGCCGCCGTCGCGCGCTGAGAGGTCGGGGTAGGCCGCCGTGAGCCGCCGGAGGCCGCGAACCACCGCCGTGCCTCCGTGCCGCCGCACCCGCCAGCGACATGCCGTGCACCCTCCAGCGACATGCCATGCACCCGCAAGCCACCGTGCCGCCGCACCCGCAAGCCGCCGTGCCGCCGCATCCGCATGCCGCCGATGGAGAAGAGGAGAGGAGGACGAGAGAAGAGAGGAGAAGAGAGGAGGAGAAAGGAGGCGCAAAGGGGACCTCACCGGTGGACGTGACGACGGCGGGTGCGGCGGCGGAGACCGAGGAAACCGGTGACCCCGGCCCGACGCGCGCGGCGACGGAGCTCCTAGGGTGCGGCGGCGGCATGGATCTCGTAGGGTGCGCCGCACCGAGGAGGGCGGTGTGGCTCGTTGACGACAATGGCGAGCACAACGTGGAGGACACCGACGACGATGGCGGCGGCATGGAGAATTTGGGCAGCCTGCCGGCGCCGGTTCGAAAGAACTGGGCACCAACACTTAGAAAAATTTGGGGGCGGACGCAGCAAACATATGTAGGGGCGCATTTCTACAGGCGGTTAGTATTGACCACCGCCTGTACAAAAGAGTTTCCACAGGCGGTGTTCAGTGCCAACCGCCTATAGAAAAGAGTTTCTATAGGCGGCGATCAAGAACAACCGCATGTAGAAATGATTTTTCAAATTTGTTTATGTTTTATTTATATATATATTTAGCAGAAATTATTTAAAAGCTTCAAATTTCATATCTCAAGAAATATTGGTCCAAAATTAGTGAAAAAAACTTTTGTGGTGTTTCTCTTGAGTAGATCTACATGTTAAACATCTGAAATGACATGTTTGAGATACTTTTATATGTAGCTTCATTTAAAATGATTCAAATTGAATATATGTCTCGTATCTTGTTTAATACATAAATAATTTTAGGAATACCAGAAAAATGTGAATCTAATTTTTTTAGCTTTATTGTATTGTTTAGATGCTGTGAAAAATATATTCCTTGGTGCAATTCATTGTACTCCACATAAAGCCAAAGAACCCATGTGTTTGGTCATGGTTCGGTAGTAGGACTCTTCTACGTTTGTGAAGCATGAACCTTATGGCTATCTCTAAATGACTTGAAATTTTTTTGGCAAGCACCTACACCAAAATGATGGCCCCACACAAGATCTCAGGATTTTCTGGTCATGCAACCTATTGTTACATTTTCTCCACGCTAAATGAGGGGAAGAATGGTGGATTACACCTGAATCCCCTTGGTTTTTTCATTAGCCTCCACAAAGTTTTAATTCCTAGGGCAGATAAGACCCTGTGGAGAAGTTTGGCACCATTCCGAGTCATTTCGGAGGTAGACTTAGTTCAGGCTCTAATTACACGATGACGTCATGCGGAAATTCGATTAAACCGGATAAAGTACCAAACCACCTCAGAAAAATCCCAAACTTGGTGGATGGTTCACCCTTGGCACCAGTAAGCCTCAAAAAAAGGTTGAGACCAATACGACACCAGAATGCATGTATATTACAGTACCATCCACCTCCATTCATACAAAGCATAATAATTTAAAAGCATGTATATTACATTCTAGAAATAGATAAAGATACGTAGCACAATGTGCACATTGTAACATAGGAGGATTACATGGCAAATGTCAAATATAATCTAGGCAGCTACTATTCTTCCTTGTCCATCTCTTGGCGCACCCACGGCAATGAACTCTATGGGATGCTTCGCTCAATATTCCTTATCTTTACTGGATGATCGTCTACAAAGAGAGACATGTCACTAAACTCGTTAAACTCATCAAGTTCAGATACACCATCAACTCCTATAGCTTGTTGCTTTTCAGGGAAAACTACATGCTTTGGCTTATCGGTAATTTTCTTCTGATCATTAGGATATAGGATCTGTTCAGCATTGAAGACCTGTGCAGCACGGTTAGCCATTATCCACGGATCATCTTTGTAGCCTACCTTACTTAGATCAAGAACTCTGACCCCATAGTTGTCCACTATGACATGTTTGTCTTCAACCCATTGATATCGAAACACAGGGATCTGAAATGTACCATAGTCTAGTTCCCTTATGTCCTCAACAAAGCCAAAGTATGTAGTTTCCTCACCAGTTTTAGAGTCTAAGGCCTCGCATCGAGCACCACTATTTTGTGCCATGCTCTTTTGGTCCTTGGACTTGGTACAAAACGTGAAGCCACTAATGTCACAGGTTTGCCATGTCGTGACCTGACGTGATGGTCCAGATGCCAACACCTTGATGGTGTGTTCCTCAAGTGTTTCCCCATCTAGAAAGTCATGCTCCCTTAGCCATGAGGTGAACCAAATCTTGTGTTTCTTCATTAACCATTCGTCCGTGTGCCCATGATTATGTTCGCGAAGCTGGTCAATGTGTTGCTCGATCAAAGGCTCCATTATTTAGAGCTGATGTAGGATGCTGTGATGTGCCTCGAGGACTGTATTGTAATCTTGCAGGACGCATAATTTCTTTCCCATCCTCCCTCTTCCATTTAGCCTACCCTCGTGTCGTGACGGAGGCAAAACTATTGCAACCTGGTCTTTTAGGACCCTATTGCAGAATGGACCTCCGGATTCAATGGCCTCTTCGGTTAAGTAGCCCTCTACCATGGACGCCCCAGGACGAGCACGAGTTGATACATAGCCATTCAGTATTGACATGAAACGCTCATATGTCCACATCTCATGCAAGTACATGGGACCTAGTGCCTCTATTTGTGTAACCAAGTGCACCACAAGGTGAACCGTCATATCAAAGAATGCTGGGGGGAAACACATCTCAAACTATGACACTGTCTCCGCTGCGAATTCCTGAAGAGATGCCAACTCATCACGGTCAATCACCTTCTATGAGATCCTGTTGAAGAAGTAACACAACCGTGTGACTGCAACCTTTATCCACAGCGGGTCTATAGCCCTGATGACAATAGGGAGGAAAGTAGTCAACATGACATGACAATCATGTGAGTTGTAGTTGGTGAGCGTAAGGTCTTTCATTGACACAATATTCCGTATGCTAGAGCAGAATTCAGATGGGACATTCAAATTCTTTAACCACAAACATATCGCATGTTTCTCATTATCGGTGAGGTTGTAGCTTGCTGCCGGGAGGTGGTACTTCCCATTTTCTAGCCTAACAGAGTGAAGTTCTTTTTTTATGCCTAACTGTACCATGTCCATCCATGAATTTAGTCCTTCCTTTGTCTTGCCCTTCATGTCCAGCAAGGTGCCAATTAGGCTTTCAAACACGTTCTTCTAAACGTGCATACCATCGATCGCGTGGTGTACGTCTAACTCTGGCCAGTATGACAAATACTCAAAGAAAATAGACTTCTTCTTGAATGTAGCCCCTGGAGCTGGTTTGACAGTCTTTCTTGGTTTTCCGTCTTTTGTCTTCTTTCCGAAAACAAATTTGAGTTTGCTGACTATGTCGAAAATTCTTTTGCCTTTACTGTTACCTAATGGAGCAGTAGACTGTAGTTCAACATTATTGTCAAAGTACTTATCCATCTTTTTCTGGCGGTACATGTGTTCTTTCGATAGGTAGCGTCTGTGCCTCATGTACACTATCTTCTTAGATGCAGTAAGGGACACGTGAGCGGTTCCATCTATGCATACCTCACATCCAAGTTTTCCCTTGAACTACCCTGATAATGTAAAAAGAGCAGGGTAGTCGTTGATCATAACAAATATAATTGCTTTCAGCTTGAATGATTCTTTGCGGTACTCGTCCCATATTTTTACATCTGTTTCCCACAATATCTTCATGTCCTCCATTAAGGGCTTCAAGAAAATATCCATGTCAACTCCAGGCTGTGTAGGACCAGAGATAAGGATGGTTAGCATAAGGTACTTTCGCTTCTGCATCAACCATGCAGGAAGGTTGTAGATGGTGAGGATCACCGGCCATGTGCTGTGCTTGATGCTCCTCTCAGCAAATGGATTCATTCCGTCAGTACTCAGTGCGAACCTAACATTTCTTGGTTCCTTTGCAAAGTTCTTACGGTTTTCATTAAAATCTTTCCACTGCTGCCCATCGGCTGGGTGCCGAAGCTTCCCATCATCTTTGTGCTCATCAGAAGCATGCCAGCTCATAAGTTGGGAATCCTTTGAGTTAGCGAACAAATACCTCAATCGATCGACCACAGGTAGATACCACATCATCAAAGCAGGAATCTTTTTCTGCGCATAATAGTCTGCTTCTTCTTTTTTTTTTGCCGGTGGATTTTGAACCACTCTTCTGGGTCTTCTGTTGGATCCCCTTTCGTTTCTTTCCTTACACACGGAGGTGGCACACTCTTCCTCTCTGTAGTCTTTATTTGTCTTGTACCTACTTGCACCACACTTTGGACAGCTATCCAAGTCCTTATAATCATCACCTCGATATAGGATACAGTGATTTCTACACGCGTGGATCTTCTCAACACCCATCGTCAGTGGATTGATTAGCTTCTTTGCATAGTAAGTGTTAGCCGGCAATTTGTTCTCCTTTGGAAGCATGTCTGCAATAATGCTCAAGAACGCATCGAAGCCAGCATCAAAAAGACCATATCTAGCTTTGCACACCAACAGGTTTAGCACAGACCGCAGCGTCGTGAACTCTTTGGTGCAACCATTAGACTCATTGTACAAAAGCTCTCCTGCTACCTTCATCAGGGCCTCCATACCTTTCATGAAGAACATTGATGGATCTTCCGCATGACGACGCAACATTGCCTCTAGGAAATCTGCATCTTCCGCCGCCATATTAGTTCAGAAGCCTTCATTTCCTCCAGCGAAACCTTGATCAAGAACATTTGGCACAACATATTCGGCGTTTGGTTGTTGTGTCTCGTTTACGAACTCAAACCCGTGAACAAGCATCTCTGGACTATCGGCGTCAATGTTCGCAGGGTTCCCAGTTGCATAAGGCGTAGAACTACCCTCTTCATACTTTGTTCAAATCAAGTAATCCTTCATAAATCCTCAGTGGACCAGATAAGAAAGGATTTGTTGAGTGTCATCAAATACAGCAACATTTCTATAGTCCATGCAAGGACAATGTATGTGCGTCTTCTTTGTTCTCCAACCATGGGTCTTAGCGGCATCAATAAACCTCTAGACCTCGGGTATGTATGATGGATCTAATCTTGATAAATTATACATCCAGAATAACCTCTCCATCACTACCTACAAAAAAATACAATGAATAACAAAAAAAACATTATTAACTATGAGTTATAGCTAGGGATTATATTGGTTAGGATTTAGGGTTTAGTTAGGGATTATTAGCAAGGGATTATTACCTAGGGTTTAGCTAGGGTTTAGGGTTTAAGTGGGGTTTTAGCTAGGGTTTATGTAGGATTTAGCTATGGATTATATTAGCTAGGATTATAATAGCATAATTAAAAGACTTAACTTGCATAATTCAAAAACACACATTTCATAAAACATAGATACATGTGGATAAAATCAATTGAGAAATAAAGAGAGATTAAAGTAAAAAACCTTAGTAGCATAAATAAAAAAAACCTAAGTAGCATAAATAAAAAAACCTAAATAGCATAATTAAAAGACTTAAGTTGCATAATTAATAAACCTAAGTAGCATAATTAAAAAACACACAATTCATAAAACATAGATACATGTGGATAAAATAAATTGAGAAATAAAGAGAGAGAAATAAAGTAGCATAAATAAAAAAATAACAAAAACCTACATTTCTCTCTCTACATAAATACACAAGAACGCACCATTGATGGAATTTTGCATAAACTAGCTAAATTGAGAAACAAGAATGAAAAGGGAGAGAGGAGAGACATTATCTAACCATCTTAAGCAACCTCATTAGAAAAAATAAAGACAAAGGTAGGTATTCTTCTCTCTCACTCATGCTGAAACCCTAGATCCAAAAAGTAGCTCAAATTGAGCAAGAATGAGCAAATTGAGGAAATAGTGACATGAGCTAACCTTTTTTAGCAAGCTCCTTACAAGAAATGAAGATCAAAACCTCCCCGTTGTATTTTGTAAAATCTGGACCTCCAAAATCGCCTCCAATGGAAAGTGGTTGCGAGCTACAGTTGGCTCGGGGAGGAAGAAAGAGTATTTATACTAGATATATCACAGGCAGTTAATAATGCAAACCACCTGTGTAAAACGATTATCACAGGCGGCTGTCTTAATCAAACCGCCTACACAGGCGGTTGGGTTAAGACAACCGCCTGCAGTAATTATTTTCCACAGGCGATTGTCTTATTCCAACTGCCTGTGTAAATGTCACATTTACACAGGCGGTTGGAATAAGACAACCATCTGTACCGCCTGTTATACCTTTTTTACTGGCGGTTGCTAGCTCTGACACCGCCCTTTTTATACCACAGGCGCGTGGTAACTAAAACCACCCGTGGTATAAAAAGGGGGCGCCAGCAATGGCCTCTTTTCTAGGTTATCATGGTATCACACACAGTTCGCTCCCGCGGCAGCTTCCGCAAACCCGCCGCCGCTGACCTCACGTCGCGGGTCCTCCACTGCCCGTCGCTGAGATCCTCGCCGGGCCACGCTGCCTGCTGCTGATCTATCGCCAGGCCAATCCGGTTCACTGCATGCTACTGTGATCCAGTTCCTCGCCGGGCCACGCTGCCTGCTGCTGATCTATCGCCAGGCCAATCCGGTTCACTGCATGCTACTGTGATCCAGTTCGTTGCATGCCGCTGCTAGCTGATCCGATCCAGTTGCCTGTTGTTCCGTTCAGCGTACGTGCCCGTGTATGCAGGACACTTCCTCGCCCGCCGCCGAGATCCCTCACCGGGCTCCCTTCCTGCCGCTAAGTCCCTCGCCAGGAAGCCATCGCTGCTGATCCGATCATGGCGACCAGCGAAGATGCTGACACCGCTGCCGCTACCGCGCCCACCGCCGCCAAGCGCCAGGAGGAGGAGGCTCGTGCGGCCTGCGAGCAGGCGCTCGCCGCCAAGGAGGCTGCCAACGTAACCCTGCACACGCAGGCGATCCTGGTCATCAACATCAAGGTTCTTGTTCACGTGACTCTAGAGAAGGCGGCCAAGAACTACGGCGGTTCTGAATCCCTCTTCCTCATCGTCCTCGGCAAGTACAATCTCCGAGATCACGTCCTCTCGGATGATGCCTACCTAGACCGATCACCCTAGACGACCATGGATTGCTGCGTCCTCACTTGGATCTACGGCACCGTGTCCACCGGCTTGCAACAGTCGTTGATGAATCGACATCCCACCGCTCGCTGCGTGGTTGTACCTCAAGGACAAATTTCTCAGGCAGCGAGAGTCTCGCGCCCTGCTGCTGGAGGTCGAGTTTCGCACCTTCAAACAAGGCGCCCTATCCATCACGGACTACTGTCGTCGCCTTGAGACGATGGCCGCCTTTCTCGGTGATTTCGGTGATCCGATCAGTGATCGGCAACTCGTCCTCACCCTCTTACACGGCCTCAACGACAAATTCCGTCACATGGTGTCCAACATGAAAATGCAGTGACCGTTCCACACGTTTGACGGGGCACGTACGTTGCTGCTCCTTGAGGAGATCGACCTCCACGACGTCGTCACTGCCGCAGACAAGGGCAGTCCGGCCACGCCACCGGCGCTCGTCGTGGCACCGTCGCTGTCACAGCCGCGACCCCTGCACCGACATCCAGACCACGCAACTCTCGTCGCCGTGGACATGGTGGCAAATCAAGTGCGAGTCCCGGTTCTGGCGGTCCTCGTCCTGGCGGTTCTTCCTCTGCCACGTAGACTGGCCATGGCGCCCCGGTCAACCCTTGGTTAGGTACTGTGCAGTTGTGGCCTCATGGCTACGGTGGCCTTCCCGGCCCAGTACTGCGCCCTCCGACCATGCTGTTAGACCACCCGCAGCCAGCGTTTAGCATGGTGCCATACCCGTGGCATTACTATCAGGCGCCACCCCCTGGCTTCACGTACGGGGGAGGGGCTCCCATGCCTACCCCGTCCTCGATTCCTTCATCGACACAGTTGCCACCAATGCCATGGTCCTCCATGCATGGGGGCTCTTGGGAGCAGGCGTCGCTCATCAACAACTTCAGCATTATGTCCTTGACGTCGCCTCCCAGCTCTGCCAAGTGGTATGCTTATTCTGGTGCCGGTTCCCACATGACCGCTCACTCTGGTATTCTCTCATCTCCCGGGCCTCCCTCATTGTCTGGTCCTTCATCAATCATTATCGGTAATGGTGCCATACTACCCATTACCTCTACTGGCTCATACTCTTTTTCTACACCGCATCGTCCTTTAGTTTTCAATGTTTTTGTTTCACCCTACATTATTAAGAACTTAATTTCGGTACGCCGATTCTCCACTGATAATAGTTGTTCAATAGAGTTTGATCCTTTTGGCCTTTCTGTGAAGGACCCTCACACATGGAGCGTGATCGCCAGGTGCAATAACATGGGTGACCTCTAGCCGTTCTTTTCGCCCACCAGCAGCATACCTGCACTCGCCACTACTGCCTCCACCGCCACCTTATTGCATCGTTGTCTCGGTCATATCAGCTGTGAAGCTATGTCCAAGCTTATGAGCTCCCATGCTATCCCGTGTCACAAACCCAAACGTGATCACCTGTCACGCGTGCCAGCTAGGCCGCCACGTTCCTCTTCCTTTTCTGTCTTCCACCTTTAGAGCTATCGATAAATTCGATTTAATACATTGTGATCTTTGGACATCTACTATTACTAGTGTATCGGGTTACAAATATTATCTGTTATTATTGATGACTGCTCTCATTATGCTTGGACGTTCCCGCTTTGTCTTAATCTGACACTTTTGCCACTATTTCTCACTTTTTTTTCTTATGTGCACACACAGTTTGGCACTCCTGTCAATTCCATCCAGTGCGACAATGCCCGCGAGTTTGATCACTCCTCGGCACGCACGTTCCTCCTATCAAAGCGAATGAATCCAATAAAAAACTAATAGTATATAAGATGGTGCCCTCCTGTTGGCGCAAGGTACTGATCTCCAAGTGCAGCTCCTTGACGGACACTTCGATGGTTGGACGCCACTCGTCGAACACCAGAACGGCGTCCTCCAACGGCCGAACCGATCTGAAATGGACCGATCCATGGAGGAGATCCGACTGCCAAGAGACACTTCCACGGCACCAACACGATTCTCGACGGCAGTGACCACAACTTTCACTGATTTGATCTCATCATGGAGGAGCTGGATATTGGGATCCATGACACCCAACTGTTTGCGGAATCTTGTGAAGTGATCGTGATCGATCTGATGTGGCTCCAGAATGGCGGATGGGATAGGGTGGGGAAAAATTTGTGGATTCGGGAATTAGGCTGAGGTATCGATGGCTCTGGTACCAATTTTGTTAACAGCAGAGCCTGGGAAGGGAGGAATTGGAATCGGAGGAAGAACAAGCACAGCAGACATGGACGACAGGCGAGTTCATATCAGTAGCATATTGAGTTCATTACAATGATCGATAAAATCCCTTCCGCAAGAAAGCGGTGCTAGGCTGTCCACTCCGGGCCGATGAAGCAGGGATTCGAGGCCCTAGGCCTTGGTGATCGGGCCGGCTATAGCCCATCATAAGCTGTCACGCCTGTTGTCGCATGACTGTGAACAGTAGCACCTGTTGGCCCTCCCGAAGCCGGTTCGGGCTCCCGATCAACAGCGTTGACAGAGCTCCGACCAACATGACCTCCCTGAACAAATCAACGACAAACTCTCAGAACTGAGGCTTGGCATCGACTTAGGCTCGGGGCGACGCCGTGGGAACCAGCGCCGCGGGAGCTGAGGTTGTGGGCCGCTGCCGAGCCGGGGACGGCGCCGTCGCTGCTGCCGCTGACGCAACAGTCGTAGATGAACAGGCTAAAGATGGCAACGGGGCGGGTTCGGATCGGGTGATGTCTCTGAGCACCCAAAATCGAAACCCGAAACCGCCCCGAACACCGATTCGGGTGAAAATCCATCCCCGAAACTGAAACCCGCGGATCCTCGAAGCCCGAAGGATAAAGAAACCCGAAATTATTAGAATACATCAGCAGTTCAGCACTCAGCAGAGAGACAACATACAAAAATGAACAAAACATAGAGCTGACATCATGATACTGAATATTATATACTATTTTTACGCAGGCTCAAGATCTATGGAAGGCATGTGCTGCCGACAGCCGTACCTTTCTGGCCTGCTGGATTCGCCCATCCCTGGACGTGGGTTTGAGCAGCGGAGCAGCTGCAACCTGAAGAACAGAGAGGTGAGGAACTTAACACACACACACACACACAGATAGAGAGAGAGAGAGAGGAAAGCAGAGTGTGAGTGCGTGTGTGGCCTGCTAGTGCTAGAGGCGTTTTGGTGTTCATTGCTCAGGCACTAGTACTAGTATTTGTTTATTAGGTCCTAAGGCAGTCCCAACTATGAACCTAAATGGTTTCTATCTTAATTAATTATAGTGCCAACTAAGAAAAAAGATAATGTGGCACCCTAATTAAAGAGGAGAAATGGGGAAATGGTTTCATTAGACAAGAAACCATGTCTACACGAGAGCTAAGACACGAAGAGCTGTGATTAGTAGATGATGGAGTGAGAAGATACGTGATTGGACAACAAATTGTTCTATAGAAACTATTCATTAGAAGCATAGGCTCTATTCGCTGGAACTGAAAATAACCGCTGATTTTGGCTGATGCTGATTTGTTGTGAGAGGAAACAATGTTACATGCCTGAAAATAGTCGCTGATAAGCTGAAGCGAATAGAGCCATAGTTTTTACATGTAGTTTCCAAGCATAGAAACTACACGTGATTTCTACCATTGGGGTAGCCCTAAGAGTTGTTCACGCATGACCAAGGAGATGTTAGGAATATTAATTAGTCAGATAATTATTAACTAATTTCACACACTGGGCAATATACACAACATGATTAAGACATAAGAACTAATGAAGTACAACTATTCCTATATGTGATCTATTTTGCTAAATAACAATATTATAAATATATGTCATAATTATTGCAGGAGGCAAACTAGGACAATGGAAAGGTCGTTCAGAGAATATTGAGAAATTTGGTGTCGCCTTAAAAGGCAGGCAAGTCATGTAGAGAACACATCGATTTTATAAACAAACTCATTTCCAAAATACTATCAAAAACTATTCTCTAAATTAAACAGGATGGACATGATGATTATGACGGAGACTGGATGATAATTAACTATTCAGTATAGGGAGAGTTCATGGAATGTGACGATGAATTTAGGTGGGTCGAGCTCTCTCTACATACGACTATGAACATATAAGGACTAAACCCTTCTCATTCATTATGTGTGTCATATGAAATCGCGTCGGCCATGAGCTCATTTGGGACCGGCTGAGTCTGATACCCATGAATGTTGTTATATACTCCCTATGGCAAGTGAGGAGAGGTTTGGGTGATGAAATCCTCATTCGGGTGTCGATGAAGTACACTCAGGCGCATATATTAGTGCATGTGGTGAAAGTCCAGTATCTTTATCATGAGTCACACCAAAGGAAGTGTGATAGAAAATTGTTTAGGATGATCATGGGTAAAGCGATACAAACCTGCGCAGGGTTAAACCGTGAATTTACATCATGTCTGTAGGATTAGAGGCTACGGGAGTCTATAGGAGGTTCTGTCTCACTGATTTGTTAACTTGTTTTATAAATATGAACAAATTTTTTGATAAATGAATTACGGTTGAGAATGGATATGACAAATGGCTAGGGATGCATTTCATTTGATTTATTATATACTTGCTGAGTACTTTGTACCCACTCCTGCTATTAACCCTCTCCCTTCAGATGAAAGAGACAAACTATGATGATGTGATTTGTCTGGCACACAACCTAAAGGATGTCACATGAGAAATACAGTATTCAAAAAATTTGTAGTATAACATAAAGAGTTGTTGATCTTTTTGTATTAGGTAATGTTTCTTTTTATCTTTCACCAACTAAGTGTAAGTTCTAACTATTGTTCTGCAGCATCACTCTGATTTGGGGTCATTACTCGAGAAGGCATCACTTTGTCGGGTAATAATCGTTGAGCCGTCGTCATTTTTACCTTGGCGGTGAAAATGCGGGGCGTTACAGGTGGTTCGGGTGGTCGGGCGGACTCAGCAGGTGCGTAGAGTACTTTAGCTTCCCCTGTTCATCAATTCGGCTCGTACAATGTTCTCTTGTCTTTTGTACCTTTGGCAAACATAAAGTTAAAAAGAAACGTGTTGGTAGTTCAATTTCCATCATGCCTTGCTCATCATGGAAGATGCAATTTACACTGCCGGCACTCCAGCATTAGATGCAAAGTATTGAACCTTGCCGCGCTACCACGCAATGCCTACATTCTCTTCGGCTTCGGATGCATGTCAGCTTTGCTCGCATGCGTAGATGCAAAGCAGTTAAGACGCTTCTGCATATAAACGAGACCATTAGCATCCGTGGTGGGTGCAGTGCAGACTGAAACCATCCATCACTCGCGCGATACGCGCAGTATCATTATTTATTGTAGGTAGAACGATGAGGAACCAAACAATCCATAATTTTCTTGTGCAACACTTCTGCCATAACGAAGATATTGATAGGTACGCCACCAACTTCACGGGCAGCTTCACCGATCAGAGCAATGAGGTCTCCATGGTGGCGGCCTCCGTCATCATGCTTATCCTCGCCGCCGTCTTCTTCAACCTCAACCTATTCAGCCGCTTCTCCGATGTCAGCGCCATCCTGGACCCCAAATTCCGCATCTTCATCTCCTCGGCGCTCTCGCTCTTCCTCCCAGTCATGTCCTACCTCTTCTCGGAAGCCAAGAATGTGAAGGCCGGCGCCTGCCCGGCGGCGGTGGGCTCCTCCACACTGGGCCAGAAGCCCGACCTCTCTCTGAGCGCCGGCGTCACACTCTTGTGGATGCTCCTCGTGGAGCTCCTCCGCAAGAAGGTGGACGAGATCCACATGCGCGGGTACTCGAGCACCATCCAGCGCGCTGGGCGCGTCATCTGGTTGGGGAGCTTGGTCTTCTTCAGCTTCAAGAGCACCGGCCGGAAGGCTTTCTTCGGCATCCTCTGGGTCCTCTGCGCTGCCAAGGTGGTGCAGAGGATAGCCTATACGGAGGTTGGCAAGCGGTCGTATGCCCACGGCAAGAACGCCAGGCTCATCACCTCCTACATGTCTCGGAGGGCGCGGCGACGGCGAGAGCAGCAGCACGGCGGCAGCGGCACCCACGTCATCGTCGAGCACGCCGGCGGCAACGACAGCAACCTACGTGGAGACGACCTGCTAAGGACGTCCGACTTCATCGTGATGGAAGAAGAAGAGCTCATCCTGGAAGCCACTGCAGATGGGTACAAGCTCAAGGACGTGTTCCCTGCCACCGTCGTCACCGTCGGTAAAATCTGGAGTGATGTGAGCGGCAACATCGACCCAGACCAACGGCTCAAGCGGCTGTGCCTCTCCTTCGCCCTTTTCAAGCTGCTGCGGCGGAGATTCGACCACCTGCCGGTGACCAAGGAGGAGACCCAGGATTGCCGTGACCTCATCTTCAACGGCGTCTACAACGGTAAGCAGGAGATGCTGGACGCTGTGTTCCAGATGACGAACACGGAGGTCTACTTCCTGAGCGAGTACTACCACTCCGTCATTCCCGTCGTCTTCGCCAGCCCTTTCTTCTTCCTCGCCAACTACTTGATGTTTCCCATAGTGGTGCTTGGCCTCTGCGTCATGACCGTCGTCCTCTGTGGCTACGGCAACGCGCGCTACGCCGTCGGCAGCATCGGGAAGGACAACTTCCCCATATCATCCGGTCTGGTCGACACGACCGCCTGCCTCCTCCTCAAATCCTCCAAGTCGCCAACCGCGTTCTTCACGGCCATCGACTTCTTCGTGACCTTCCTCCTCTTCATCATCTTCTTGTATGAGGAGATCTGGGAGTTCGTCGTGTTCCTCCTATCCAAACTACGTGGGCAGGCCAAGCTGGACGAGCAGCCCCACGCTCGGTGGCATCATCCGGCGCATCCTGTGGGTGCGGAGCAAGATGAGCCAGCCGGCCCTCAGCTTCAAGCAATTCTCTGCCCTCAACACTCGCTGGCCGCTCGCCCTCGGAATGCCGTCCATGCTGTCGTACCTGCTGCGGACGGCACCGGTGCCAAACAAAGCCAAGCACTCCATCATGGAGTGCCTCGTGAAGCATAGCCTTGACGGCTCCCCTCCTCTTAGCAACGGGCAGTCTGTCCTTGCGCGCGAAGAAGAGGAGCCGCCGGAGAAGAAGGAGAGGCTGCCGAGCTCCGGCGGGCATGCGACAACGAGAGCGTTGCCGAGGTCATCCTCACATGGCACATCGCCACCAGCATCTTGGAGGAGAAGTGCCCGCCCAGCAGCAGCAAGGACGACAGCAGAGTGGCGACGAGGCTGTCCAGGTACTGCGCCTACCTCGTTGCCTTCCACCAGGAGCTCCTCCCCGACAACCCGGATAAGACGGACGAAGTCTTTGGGGCCATCAAGGCGGAGCTCAAGGGCAAGCTCACCTGCTCCGCCTACTACTTCTCGTGCTGGCGTGCAAGGCTCCAAGCCATCGCCGGCACGGGCATGGCGTCGGCGCAGTGGAAAGACAAGGAGGTGGTGCATAACGGTGCCAAGCTGGCAGATCTGCTGCGGGAGTATTGTGACAGCGATCCGGAGAGAACCTGGAAGCTATTGGCTGACTTTTGGACGGAGCTCATCGTCTACCTGGCCCCGTCCAGCGACGTGGAGCGCGTCCTGGGCCATGAGAAGGTGCTAGTGGAGGGAGGCGAATTCATCACCGCGTTATGGACCCTGACCACTCACACCGGCATAACCAGGCCGGCCTACACACCCAGCACTGCTTCTGAATAGTGCGTGCTGCTGCTGCTATCTGCGTTTTGTGTTTTTAATTAATTTGACCACAGGGTCGTCGTTGTTCTAGCTAATGTTGTGCGTGCGCCGCTGCGACTGCGACTGTGTGTTAATTTATGGTGTGCTTTTGCCTTTGAGAAATACATATGGTGTGCTTTTGCCTTTCATGAAATTTCGTTTGTCTTTTTTTTTCCCCACCCTTAAAGATCAGTGCTATATGTATGTGGTTTTTCACCGGTGAGTGTCTCTGTAACGTTTAACATTCACAGGATATTTAATTATTTCTCGTATTCACTGCCGGAAAACTGGACTTTGCCGAGTGCCTAAGACTTTGCTGAGTGCAAAATTTAGGGGTTGCCGAGTGCAGCGCTCGGCAAAAAAATACACTCGGCAAAGATGGTTTTGCTGAGCGCCGGCCACTCGGCAAAGGCTAGTGCCGCGACACTCGGCAAAGTTTCCGCTCGGTAAAATTACAATGCAGGGCATGGTGGTAACCTGCCGTCGAAACTTTGCCAAGTGCCAGCCGTCAGGCACTCGGCAAAATTTTTATTTTTTTTTAAAAACTATTTTGCCGAGTGCTTTGAACCTCACGCTTGGCAAAATTTTTATTTTTTTAAAAAAAAATATTTTGCCGAGTGTATTGGCCCTCACGCTCGACAAAATTTTTATTTTTATTTTTTTAAATTATTTTGCCGAGTGCTTTGCTCCTCACGCTCGGCAAAGTTGCTTTTATTTTTTTAAGAAAACGTTTGCCGAGTGCTTTTCCCCTGACGCTCAGCAAAGTTTTTATTTGTTTTTTTAAAAAGAAAGATTGCCGAGTGTAAGGACAGTGACGCTCGGCAAAATTGTTATTTATTATTTAAAAAAATATTTTGCCGAGTGTGACGACAACGACGCTCAGTAAAGTTTTTTTAGTTTATTAAAAATTAATTTTGCCGAGTGCATTAGTTCTGACGCTCGGCAAAATGTGTTAGCTATTTTAAATGTCATTTTTAAATATTTATTTTGCCGAGTGCCACCAGCTGAGGCACTCGACAAAGTTTTTTTATTTTTTAAAAATATATTTTGCCAGGTGTCTTTCTTTGGCACTCGGCAAAGTTTTTTTTATTTTTGGTCTGAATATTTTTGTGTAGCCTTGTGACAGTATGTCAAACTCTATTTTAAAATTTGGTGCAATTTTGAATTTTTTTTATATATTTTATTGATTTATTTTGTTTCATCGATTTTTTCCGAAATATTTTAAATTTAAACTGCAGATACATGAAATAATGGAATTGGGTCATCTAAATTTAGACTCATGCACTTTAGGGTATGTTGAGGCCGTAACCCGGAGGTCACATGAAATATCGAGCATCACGTTGACGAAACATGCCCACCTTCTTGCGGAAAAAGTGATTTTAAATTTTATAAAATCCAAACGAAGTCTGAAAATCACAAAACTTGTCGTGCTATCATGTTATCGTATATGGAGGCTATGATAAAAAACTGAGAAAGTTTCGAGCAAGTAGTGATATCAGATGATAAAAACTCAGACATCTCCACATGCAATAACATGATGTCCATGGTGGAGATGCCTGGCTTTTTGGCACCCGTCGTCACTACTTCCTCAAAATCTCCTCAAATTTTAACCATAGCCTCCACATACGATAACACGATGCATCAACAAGTTTCGTGATTTTCGGACTTCGTTTGCATTTTATATAATTTAAAATCACTTTTCCCATAAGTACCTCTGCATGTTATGTCAACGTGATACTCAAGATTTCATGTGAGCTCCTGGATACGGCCTCAACATATACGGCCTCAATATACCCTAAACTGCATAAGTATAATTTTTTGGATGACCCAATTCCATTATTTCATGTACCTGCAGTTCAAATTTAAAATATTCCGAGAAAATTGATTAAACAATATAAATTTATAAAATATATGAAAAAATTCAAAATTACACTAAATTTTAAAATAGGGTTTGGCATAATGTGAGAAGGCTAAAAAAAACAAGCCAAAATTCAAAAAAAAACCACATTTGCCGAGTGCCACAGGCGGACACTCGGAAAAAATATTCTTTGCCGAGTGCCTAGCCCGGGGGGCACTCGGCAAAGTTTTCAGAAAAAACGCATAAGGCCGCGGCCGACCCAACCCTCGCGCGCCCAAGCAAACCCTCACCGCCAGGCACCGCGCGCCCCGCCGCTTTGGCCGCCGCCGCCGGCCGGCGTCCCGCCCACGGCCAGGCTCCCGGCCGCGCGCGCCGCCTCCCACCTGCGCGCGCAGGCCTCTCCATCCGCGGCCGCACCGCATCTGCCGTCGCCGTCGCGCCGTTTCCACCGCCACCGCCCGCGCCGCCGATTCCCTCCCCTCCCCGCACGCCCCCGGCCAACCCGCGCGCCCCAGCCACCCCCCCCCCCCCCCGCCCCCGGCCAGCCAGGCTAGGCAGCCGGCCCCGGCCAGACCCGCGGCGCCAGCCCGGCTCCCTCCCATGCTCCCTCTCCCAGCCCGGCTCGCTCCCCTGCTCCCTCCCGGCCACCCCCCCGCCCCCGGCCGGCCACGTCAGGCCGCCGGCCCCGGCCAGACCCGCAGCGCCGGCCCGGCTCCCTCCCCCTGCTCCCTCCCCGGCCACCCCCCGCCCCCAGCCACCCCCGGCCCGCCCCCGGCCGGCCAGGCCAGGCAGCCGGCCCCGGCCAGGTCAGGCCGCCCCGGTTCACTCCCCTGCAGCGCGCTACCGCCGCCCGTCCCGCCCTCGCCTGCAGTGAGGCCGGTGAGCTTCCCCGGTCGCCGATCAGGAGCTAAGTGGAGGAGGAAGTAGGTGGAAGAAGGAGGAGGAGGTTGAAGAAGGAAGGAGAAAGAAGGAGGAGGAGGAGGAGACTGGCGAGGCGAGGAATGTGAGGAGTAGGAGGCTAAGGAGGAGAAGGGGAGGAGGTGCCTCCGTCTGGACGTCCCATCCCGTCGCGTTCACGTCTCGCCAAGGTATATGCCATTGTGATAGTTGGCCTTCGTGCCGTTGTGATCGTTGGCCATCGTGCCTTTGTTTTTTTGCAGGTTATCGAAACCTCCCCGTGCAGGGGAGGTGCTACCAAAATTTTTAAAAAGCACTAAATTTTTGCTTTTTTATGCAGGAAAAGAGCCCGTCGGAGGTGACTCGGGGGACCCGATCGTCTCCATCGGCGTCACGGGTCTACCTGCACTGCGTCGACTCGCCACTTCCCCGCTAGCCTTACTCCACCGACACCCTAGGTATAAATCACCTCTCTTCCCGTATGTTTGTTGTAGCCCGCGCGAAACCCAGTTAGGCGTCTTCCGTCCAAAAGAGATACGGTTGGAGGTATGCAGATCTTTGCATATCTGCGACCATATATGTTTCGATTGTCCACGTTTTTTGGATAGCCCGTGGATGCGTAGATGGGTTAGTTTCCATGGTCCGCTCCGGTTCGAGACGGGGTTTTGGCAGCACCCCCCTGTTGTTCTCCGGATACACACTCTCCCTTGCAGGATGTGTATCGAGAGAACAGCGGGAAGGTGCTGCCGAAATTCTGTCTCAGATAGGAGCGGAGCATGGAAACTAACCTCATCTACAGATCCGTGGGTGGGATTAGGACCTATCCTCACCTATTAGAGAGTAGGGACACCGCGTAGATGCAATTGATGGTCACAGATATGTGCCGATACGTCTGTTAAAGGATGGAGGATCGTGAGTGGATGTACACGAATCGGAGAAACAAGAAGGATTATGACTTGCTGTTTGTAGTCAAGGTCGAAGAATTCTTGAAGCATGCATTTGGCGAGAGTGCTGGAGGCCATTCTCTAGTGGTTTGTCCCTGCAGTGGTTGTGATAACAGAAGAAGGAAAGATAGGACAACCATGGGTAAACATGTTGTGAAGTTTGGATTTACTCCGGGCTATTACCGATGGATCCACCATGGTGAAGCCGATCGTATCAAGGAGGAGGTGGTGAGACCACGGCTCGAGGCTTTTGATGATGATGCCGGGGTAGCAGACATGCTGGATGACACTCACCAAGCTCACTTCGCTTAAGGGCGTGAAAAGGCGGAGATGGAGGCTGCCGCAGATGCCTTCTACAAAATGTTGGACTCGGCACAGAGAACCCTTCACGAGCATGCTAGTGTTTCTCAGTTGGATGCCATTGGTCGCATAATGGGGTTGAAGGCCGAGTTAAACCTAAGTCGAGAAGGCTTCGATAAGATGTTGGCCGTGTGGGGCGACATGCTACCGAAGACACACATTATGCCGAAGAACTTGTACGAGTCAGAGAAGCTCCTTCATGCACTTAAGATGCCGTATGACAAGATACATGTATGTCCGAATGGGTGCGTCCTATTTAGGAAAGAACACAAGGATGCAAAGTACTGCCCGAAGTGTAAATCCTCCAGGTACGTGGAGGTAGACTCAGGCGATGGCCAGAAGAGGCAGCTTACAATCCCCATGAGTGTCCTATGACACCTTTCGTTCCTGCCGAGGCTCCAACGGCTATTCATGACCGAGGAATCCGTGAAACATATGACATGGCACAAAAACGGAAAACGGTACAATCCTGGGATGATGGTACATCCATCTGATGCCGATGCATGGAAGTACTTCAATTCACGGCATCCTCTCAAAGCACAGGAGGCTCGTAATTTACGTGTCACGCTGGCAACAGATGGGTTCAATCCATATGGTATGATGGCTGCACCATACACATGTTGGCCCGTGTTTGTCATCCCCTCAATCTCCCCCCTCCCCCGGCGTCTCCTTTCAACGGCATACCGTGTTCCTGTCGTTGATAATTCCTGGACACCCGGGGAGTAACATGGGTGTCTTCATGGAGCCTGTGATAGATGAGTCAATCCAAGCTTGGGACAAAGCGGTGTGGACATACGACCGAGCTACGAAGACAAGCTTCAAAATGCACGTCTGGTACCAATACTCCCTGCATGACTTCCTGGCGTACGGGTTATTCAGCGCCTGGTGTGTTCACGGGAAGTTCCCATGCCTAGTATGCAAGGAAGCTGTGAGGTTCATATGGTTGAAGAAGGGTGGCAAGTATTCGTCGTTCGACAAACATCGCCAATTCCTTCCTCCTGACCATCCATTCAGGTATGACGTCAATAACTTTACGAAAGGTGTCAGAGTGACGGACCCTAGACCGCACTTGAGGACTGGGGCCAAGGTTCGTGCTCAGATAGATGCTCTCGTGCCCAACCAAGATGGTGGTTTTGTGAGATATGGTGAGCAACATATGTGGACTCATAAGTCCGGCTTGACGAGGCTCCCCTATTTCGATGACCTCCTACCGCCCCATAATATTGATGTCATGCACACTAAAAAGAATATCACCGAGGCACTTTGGGCAACGCTCATGGACACTGACAAGTCTAAGGACAACCCTAAGGCTAGAGTGGACCTGGCGACGTTGTGCGATCGGCCAAACCTAGAGATGCGGCCTCCTGCAACAGGAAAGCAGTGGAGAAGGCCTAAGGCCCCATATGTCTTGAAAATCGATCAAAGGAGGAAAGTACTTTGATGGATCAAGAACTTAATGTACCCTGATGCGTATGCAGCGAATCTGAGCAAGGGAGTGAACTTAGAAACTCTGCGAGTCAACGGGATGAAGAGTCATGACCTCCACATATGGATTGAGTGGTTACTTCTGTCGATGGTTCGAGGCTATGTCCCTGAGAATGTCTGGCTAGTGCTGGCAAAGTTGAGCTACTTCTTCCGCCAGCTTTGTGCCAAGGAGCTATCTTTCACCGTCATTACAGAGTTGGAAACTATGGCACCTGAGTTGATCTGTGAGCTTGAGAAGATCTTTCCACCCGGCTTCTTCTTGTCGAAGCAGCATCTGATTATGCACCTCCCGACCGAGGCACGGTTGGGGGGCCCGTGCAGTTCCGTTGGTGCTATACAATCGAGCGATGTCTGAAGACTGTTCGCAAAAAATGTACAAATAAAACCCGAATTAAGGCTTCCATTGCAGAGGCAAGCATTTGGGAGGAGGTTGCAAACTTCACAACATCCTACTACAAGCCGAACCTTCCTAGCAAGCATAATCCACTCCCTCGTTACAATGCTAGCGAAGTTGAATCGACCCTCAGCCTTTTCAAAGGCCAAGTAGGCACCGCAAGTGGATCGACCCTCAAGAGATTGGATCCAGAAGAGTGGCGCAGAATCACGCTATATATGTTCACCAACCTTGTTGAGGTTGCACCATTCATTGAGTAAGTTCTCAACGAACTTGTTTCAATACGATATTCCTTATTCTTTATCGAACCCCATTGATTCTCTTTGGTACAGGGAATTTATTTGTGAAGAGTGGCATCAATCAAGTGATCCTACCCCGCACGAATATGATACCCTTCTTTCAGACGGTGCGGGAAATGGGAGGCCTGATTTCATTGCTTGGTTCAAACAAAAGGTACTTTCTAATTTAGCTCATACCTTTGTCGATATTCCTTAGTAGCTCGTACGTTCCAATAATATAATGATGTATCATGCTTGAGCTTGCAGGCGCAGACCAATGCGACCATGAGTGACGAGTTGAGACAGGTTGCAAACGGCTTCAAGAATAGGGTCATGTCATATACCGGTTATGACGTGAACGGATATCGCTTCCACACGTCAAGACACGAGCATACTCGGCCCAGTCGGAAAACCACCAACAGCCAAGTTTTTACGACGGGCACTACTACGGAATAATCGAGGAGATCTATGAACTTGAATATGAGGGCCGGATACCTCTTACTCCTGTCATATTCAAGTGCCACTGTTTTGATCCTGGACGAACAAGACGGACCCCTCATATTGGGCTAGTCGAGATTCGACATGATTCCGTGTATGAAGGAAAAGATGTCTATATTGTGGCTCAATAGGCCGTGCAGGTGTATCATACGCCATACGCGTGCCAGGACAAAGACCATCTTAAGGGTTGGTCTATTGTGCACCAGGTATCTCCGCACGATAAACTACCTCTTCTAAACGATGAAGATTACATCTTTGACACAAACACATATGATGGAGAGTTCTATCAGGCAGATGGGCTACAAGGGAGGTTTGAGATAGTCTTACCCGCCATGGAAGTAGACAATGAAATGGTTGATAAGGAGGACCCTAGAGATGTAGTGCTAAATCCGAAGGACATTCAAATGCTTGAGCGATTCCATTTAGGCAAAGACAATGAAGAAGACACAGAACCTTCGGATAGTGTTGACCATTTAGACAATTTTTATAGTGATGACGAGACCTATGACCCGTTGGAAGATTATTCGTAAAGCATGTAATACTATGTTTTTTATTAAATTTTGTTACGTTCATTCATTTTGTACTATTTGTGATATATGTACTAACGCTTGTTGTTCATTCTTTGTAAATTACAGGTGACAAAACAAAGATGGTGGCCAACCGTTCACTGAGGCAGGTAGCCTCGGTGTACCAGAGGCTACGCCGTCCTGATGGAGGCGAGGTGCCGTCTTCAGGGGCAGAGGCGAGAGCAGGCCCGGGTCACCCCAGGACGAGGACGGGGACGAGGATGGGGATGGGGAGGGGGAGGGGGAGGGGCCGGGGTCGGCCCAGGAGGGACCTGCCTCCTACCCCGCAGGACCACGTGGCGGAGGACCTCGAGGGGACTCAGCAGACGGACGAGGGGACTCAGCAGACGGAGGACAGTTCTGCTCAGGCGACTCCCTACCTATGAGGTTCCACAAGCCTCCCTCCGGTTCCATCCTTTGACCGACGCCCAGTGGTTCGTCCAGTGGGAAGAAGGTAAGTAACTATATATGTTATCGCTAGTACTTCATATGGTACATTGAAAATCAAAAGTGAAACTGATAATTTTTCTTAATGACTTATGCAGGGGCTGGCTAGTTCTGTCGGGTGCTCTTGACCCCCCACGCACCCCTGCTACCGTCCTGGGATGTCTGTGCAGGAAACACTTCCCCGGCCTTGTGGACTTGGGAGATGGCAAGCTGGAGCTGGCCTGGATGTGGAAGAGGTACGCGAAAGCCACGAATGACGAACAGGCGAACAAGCAGCAGCGGGTCTTGGCGGACTTTTGGGTTAGTGTCTCACAACTTAGCTCCATACATCTCCTCCATTGGTTAAGTCTTTTATTGAAATACTGAACGGATACATCGTGTTTATATGCAGAGCTTTTTCAAGGCCGAAGAAGGTCGAGAGGCCATGGCGGATCAGACGGCACACAGAGCCTATCTGAAGTACGTCGGTGACATGATTCACGAGGCGTGACTCCAGGCCCACATCGACTACTACAGGTCCATCAAGAAACAGCCCCTCGACAAGGCCGGCTCTAGAAAGGTGGCGTTGACCAAGGAGTACCTTCAGGTAGGCAAATAATATTGATTCGTTTTGAGATTTAGGTGCCGGTGACATGATTCACCCGATGATTCACTTGATGTGTAGGTGCCGCCCTCGTGGTGCATGTCATATAGATCGGCATGGGCGATGATCATGGACAGGTACCTTGACCCGGCGTACCTCGAAAAGCACGAGCAAGACAAACGCAAGCGGGCACTGAAGACTGGTCCATCTCACCACCAAGGCAGCCGCAACCTCACACAATTCCAGCGAGCACTTGTGCGTGATGTCACTTATCTATTCTAACCCTCAATTTTGCTTGATTTCTTATCATCTTGTCATCTTTCTTGCAGGAGAAGGCACACCCGGAAGTGCCGGTGTCGGAGTTCTCGGCATGGGCCGTGTCCCACATGGGCCCGGTGAAATCCGGTGTTTCCTTCAACCCGGATGCCCCTGCCGAGGCTTACTCTGACCCGACCGTCCATGGTAAAGTCAGGGACTACGTGGAGGCGGTTAGGTCGCTCCGTGGTTCAGATTACAATCTGAGCACTGAGCCCCTTCAGACAGAGGTGATCGTGAGGCTGGGGCAAGGAAGGAAGCACGGGCGTCTGTGGATTGCAGACGGCGCCGAGTCCTTGACCTCTGCACCCTCTCTCTCTTCAATGTGAGGGCACAGAGCACATCCAGAAGCCTTCCCATACGTACACGGCCTACTCCAACACTGTCGCGGGTCGACGAACTTCAGGTAAATTCGGTTTCACTCGTCGTACATTGAACTTTACACACATTGATCAGATTTGCAATACTGCTTTACACATGTGATTGAAACATTGTAGGCCGAGCTGGACTCGACAAAGGCCGAGCTGGACTCGACAAAGGAGACGACCACGCTCCTGACCGCTCAGCTGGAGGCCACGCAGAAGCAGGTGGCGGAAATGTACTAGATCATGCGGACCATCGAGCAAGCATCGGGTGTAGTAGTGCAGTTGCCAACTATAGCTCCGGTTCGACACTTCACTCCTATGAGTATGAAAGCTTAATGCCTTCGTGCTGTTGGGATTGTCGGCCTTCGAGCCGTTGTGACTTTTGGCCTTGGTGCCGCTTGGATTGTCGGCCTTCGTGCCGCTGTTTATTGCAGGTTGGAAACCTCCCCGTGCAAGGGAGGTGCTGCCGAAATTTTTAATTTTAAGTCTAACACTTGCAATCTCCTCTCTTTTGTGCAGCCTCCGTCGGTGGGTTCACAAAATCCCGCTACCGTGTCACCGGCGGTTGATCGCGTCAATCCTTCTCCGCAATCCGGTCTTTCACCACAGTCCGGGTGGCCACAGTTCCAGTCTCCGCCGTCGCAGTAGGGATGTTGATGTTGAACTCGTGATGTTGAACTTTGTGATGTTGAACTTGTAATAATGAACTCGGGATATTGAAATTTGGTAGATTTGTGATGGATTTTCGACGGATTTATGAAATATGCGTGTGCTTTTGATATATAATGCATGCCGGTGATTGAGCTGTGATAATTTATATACATATAAATATATATATTGCCTATTATAATGAAATGCAAAAATAAAAAAATTGCAATCCTCGGGTTCTTTGCCGAGTGCCATGGGATAGGCACTCGTCAAAGTTTATTTTTTAAAAAAACAGTTCACAAACTTTGCCGAGTGGCTTGCACATGGCACTCGGCAAAGTAAATGTTAAGAAAAATGTGCAGAAAACTTTGCCGAGTGCCAATACCAGGAACACTCGGCAAAGTATTTTTTCCAAAAAAAATTAAAAACTTTGCCCAGTGCCAGTCACCGGAGCACTCGGCAAAGTAAATGCAAAAAAAAAAACAAAAAACTTTCTTTGCCGAGTGCTATGCGTCACACTCGGCAAAGTTTTGCTGGACAAAAAATTTAAAAAAATTTTGCCGAGCGCCGCACCTAACACTCGGGCAAATATTAGTAACGGTCGGAAATATTTTGCCGAGTGTTCATTATTTTGCCGAGTGCCCCGATAAAAAGCACTTGGCAAAGTATCTTTGCCGAGCAAAATTTTGCCGAGCGCACTTTGCCGAGTGCTACACTCGGCAAAGCCATTGCCAAGTGTAATTAGCTCTTTGCCGAGTGTTAAGCCACGGCCTCCATTAGTGATTTAGAGCCCCGTTTAGCATAGCTCAGCTTCACCGGCGAATTAGTTGTTTTCTTTAGAAAATAACTTCATAAGCTACTTTCTAGGTGAAGCTGAGCTATTTCAAAAAAAAATGTTTGACGAAACAGCTTCACAGACACCTTCATGCATGGTTGAGAGGGTTGCGTTAAGCTAATATTTTTAGCTTTATTCCAACTTATCCCTCTGTGAGAGGAGTTTTGAAAAAAAGTATTTGATAAATCAACAGCTTACAGCCAGACAAGGCCTTGGATGTGGCAACTCTCTCCGGATGCTTATTCTACAAAACGTCCCTATATTGGCATAGGAAAGAGAAAAATCTTTAAATATATGCCATCTTTTTTATCACGTGGCAACCCACCCATGTCTGACATCTAATTAAGCACATGCGAAAGGACCCTTTGTGGCAGAACCTCCCGAATTACCTTGGCCCATGTGCACATGTTGTAGTCCAACGACATCGGACTGTTGTGTACGGGAGCCTGACAACTCCAGAAGCTCTGTCGGACATTCCCATGAACCCTGATTTCACCACAATGTTTCGTTCAGGATCATTCTTCGAAGCGGGAGCCAGTCATCATATTACATTCATTCATACAATTCAAGAGACATCAGAGTAACATGCGGAAGATTTACAACCACAGTTTACGAATCTGGTGATAGTCTTTACAATAAATCTTTCCCTTAGGCATAAGGTAGCTCTTAGAAACTCTTAGTAATATTGTAGATGACATCCCGCCCATGGCAGTGCTTTAAGCACATGTCATCTACTGCATAGGGCACTGTTTTGGATGCCACTAATTTGGCGAAATGTCATAGTTGTACTGCTCCTGGTTTTATCCTGCAGCAGGGGGTTAAAGAACCCTGAGTACGAGGGTACTCAACAAGTCCTACCCGTCAGGGGAGGCTGACTTCAAAGGAAATGCTGACTACAGGGGGTTAGAAGAGTTCTGTTTGCGGAAATCAGCTTACTAAGGTAAATCCTTACTTTCAAGTTTTAACCGTATTAGGAGTTGAGAGGTATCCAATTTGCACCTACTCTATTATATTCACTTCATTGCACAGCTACAATTTTATCATCAAGTTCCATTATTAATCTACGATGTAAATCAAAGTGTCAAGTCTCCTTAACCGAGGAGCAACGACGATTTGAATCGATTAAGTCCCAGCTGGGGTTCCTAACCACATGGTATATATAGAACTTAATCTTGCATTTACCAACTCGTCTACCACGGATGATCCGAAACTTGAACCGGTTCACGCCACCCGGGAGCACAGTACACCACCGCCCTACACCATCCCGTTTTTTCGTCTCTAACAGACATGATGGCTCTCCAGGCATCTCGTCCCTGACGGATCCTTTGGTAGGGTGGGTACACGCTACTCCCGCCATATCTCCACTTCCAATGCACAGTTGTCGTTTCAGGTACAAATTCTCTGGAGCTAGGATTACCGAAACATGTGGCCAGTTGCATGGTCTCGACTACACACAGGCGTATAACGGTACGGTCCTCAATTGACTCAGGCGGGATGAGCACGCCCAGGCAAACCTGTCTGCTCAACATTTCTCTTTTTCCAAATCCCAGAGTCCCGCCCGGTCTCAATTTACATATCCATCATTATGGACTAATCATAATTATTGACTCATAAGCTAGATCTTCACCGCTTAGGGCAAACCCTGATTAAAGCACTTGCGAATGAAAATCTAACTCATGCATCCTACCATTAGGAAGGCTAAGCATCATTGTTATAATAACAAGTATAAATCATAGGACAGGTATAAGTATACAAGGTAATCATGCAACAACGGTATCAATTAAAATTTAATTAATTCTAATACTTGATGCATATTTTATAATACCATAAGGAGTGATTAACCTTTACAAAATACCAGAAAGGAATATAATGCACCGGGGCATCCCTATTGCTTTGGAGCAGACCAACTCTGAAGTTAATCACCGAGAAACATTCACGTCCTCTGAGTGAAAACCTTACTTAGGACTTTCTTCAGATAAAACATTATCCTTCGTTCACTACACATATCAATAATGCATGCTTAACATGATGCTTATGAATACATAATAAATATTACTTTAGATTAATAACCTTAAGTACAACTTTCCTTCACGGTAAAGTTGTAATCAAGATCCTATTATTAAGTTTTGTTGTTAACTTAATCTAACCTAATTTTTTATTAACCATTTTAACAGTCGTTAAGCAAGGTTAACTACTTTTAAGGAACAAACATAAGTTTGCCATGGAACACCAAGGGTTCATTGTTCCATGGACTTTATACAACTCATAAAATCTCCTAGAATTACTTAACTATTTTTCTAAGCTATTTTGTTATTTTCTATATTAAGAAAAAGACATTTTAAATGGATTTTGAATTAATTAAGTATTAAAACATGTTCTGAAAAGGACCAAACTTTTTGTAAAGTTCAATATTAGTAAAATATAGCTGCTAATCAAATTATAGGATTTTTGGACATTTATTTTAATCTAGAAAAATCATGAAAGCACCATTTCCGCATTGAAAATCCTCCTTCCGTATTGGAATACATATATGATCAGATACTCTTACCCAAGATCCTTTGTATTGTGGCCAAGATAAATAGATGCGCAGCTCAAAAAAAACACCCGCCATCACTGCTGGTCGCAAACCAACCATCATTGCCTAGTTATGGAGCCAACAGCAGGGTTATTTTTACCGACCGGTAGCCGGTAACCGCCGGCCGGCGGTACCGGTATACCGGTCCGGTTTGACCGGTTACCGGTAGAAACCGGTCGAATTTAAATTTTGAGTTTGAACCCCAGTTCAATCGGTTCCGGACCGGTATACCGGCCGGTTTGACCGGTTACCGGCCGGTTTGAGCGGTTTACCGACCGGTTTGGTGGTAACCGGTCGTATTTTCAAATTTCAGATTTATTTTTTTAAAAAAAAATGCTGAAAAAATTTCTAAAAATAGTTCATGATTTATAGAATCCAATGATGTCAAAGTTTTTCAAATTTGAGTGCGTTTAGTATATTTTTCGACCTTCATGATTTAATGGGCCTTAATGGGCCTTTTTTTTTTACTTCGGGACTTCGAAAAAATTCTAAATGTAGTCAAATTTGAAAAATTTTGACACCATTGAAATCTATAAATCATGAAGTATTTTTAGGAATTTTTTTACCATTTTTTCCTCCGATTTTAAATTTAAAATTTCGGTTTTTTCAAACCGGCCGGTACCGGTACCGGTCCGGACCGGTATGACCGGTAACCGGCCGGTTACCGCGGCTACCGGTCGGTAAAAAAAACCCTGGCCAACAGTGGACAATTGATAGCGATGCTTGTAGCATTAGCGTGGTTTGAACGGTAGTAACAGTACTATCACTGTCGATTCATGGTAAAAGACAGCCAGCAATGACATTTTGCGGGATTTGTACCTACGACATCGTCTCGCACATAGCCTACTTACCATCTTACCTATGCAGGAGATCGAGGTAGATCTTTTGAAGTCTCTCCAACATCTCCCAAGCTGCATACTCTAAAAATTAGTCATTGCTTCGATGGTAACAAAATTCCTAAAAAAAGCCAAGACGGAAACAGACTTTACCGTCCCACCAAATATTCGGCATTTGGCTGTCAACGGAGTAGTTAAATCAGCTGAGGAACTAGTGGCAATAAGTTCTAACAAGATGAACCTGGAGTCTCTACGAGAAATATGTTAGCTACGACTACCTAGTGTTTTCCTGCTACCTGGGCGATAAGTTTCGAACAGCCAAGTGGGAAGGAGCAGGGTATGCCCTCCCACGGCATCTCCGAGAATTGTATATAGTAAAAGTCAAATTCTGCAAGCTGCCATCGTGGATCAGTCCTTCGTGTCTTCCTAATCTCTGCTACCTGGGCCTATACCTGGACACCGTTCATAAGCAGGACATGAAAATTCTTGGAAGGTTGCCAGAGCTCCGTTTTCTTCAACTGATCTTGTGATCCTCAGCCACAATAAACAATGTTAGTGCCAGTGAAGCGGCCTACTTTCAGAAGCTAAGGTACTGCAAACTGGGCGGCCTGTCGACGGTCTGGTTTCTTCCCGGCAAGGATGACAACTCTTTCATTTCATCTGTGGAATGGAAAGGATGACATTGCTGTCATGCCCTTTGGTTCAGGAAACACCGACAACATGAACAGGGACACAATCTGCAGCAGAGGCACAGCAGCAACTCCCTTCATGCCACACCTCCAAATGCTGTCATTTATCGTCTATGTGCGGGCCTTAAGGGACCGTTGTTACAGTGACAACTTCGGCCTAGAACACCTTCCTTCGCTTCGTGAAATCAAGGTTGAGATCGTGTGCACTTCTGCATCTTCGGCGGAGGTGGTTCAAGTGGAGACGGCACTGAGGCGCGCAGCTAGTGTCCATCCCAACCGTCCTGTACTTGTCATCTCCAAGTTCGACACGGGCAACATGATCCCACAACAAGAGAAAGAGGTACACTCCTACAAAGTACAAGGAGTACTATGACGTTTTTCACCCTACTATTTCTGCACAACAGAATGCGAGAACCTGGTTTATACTTGTATTTCCTTGACTATTTTCCACATACAAGAGGAATGCAGCAGCAGCAGTAGCTTGTGGCGAAGAGAATGTATCCATCCATCCATCAGTTCAATACATGGGTAGCAGCTGCTGCTCTTGTTCAACCAGCACTCCATCTGATGCATGACATGCAGCGGTGGTGGCAGCTGACTGAAGCATGGGCTGATCGATCCATGTAAGCCCATTTACAGAAGCACCAACCGAATATATGAAAATTCTTCAGCATAGTAAAACACTATTAGGACATAAGGAAAAAATTGTCATTGTCATTGTAATTTTATATTGTCATGGTCACCTGTGGGCCCTGCAACATCGATTTTTATCACGGTTCGGTGGCTTCTTTGTGGAGATCGATTGATGGGACATAGATTGAAGTAAATAATTGGAGCAGGTCAGTCTGCAACGTGTCGTCCCTGCTCCCCTTGTTTCCCATGCCTGCAACTTATTTTTGTGCGTTGTTTATTCCCTCAGTTAGAACCTAAACAAAGATTATAAACACGGTTTGCTAGCTGCAACGTTAAATTTGAACCATGCATGTTGCTACTTCTCTCTCCTCATGGTTCAGTTTCTAAACACACTGGAGCTGCTCTAATGGGCCAACTCAGGTCTTTAATCATGTGAGGTCGGATCCTGCATGTTGTGCGCAGCCCACGCACGGACTTACTATGCCAAAAAGGCTTATCAGTGACGCGTAATATTCTTGCGTTTGTGATAAGGTTACATTAGTGACGCGTAAAAACACGTTTATCAGTGACACGTGTATCCAATACGCGTCACTGATAACACTTGTCTACGATGTGTCCAACCAGTACGCGTCACAGATAACACTTATCTGCGACGTGTCCAGCCAACACGCGTCACTGATAACACTTATCTGTGACGTGTCCAAACAATACGCGTCACTGATAACACTTTGTCAATGACGCGTCCAACCAATATGCGTCACTGATAACTATTTCGGAAAGCAAAAAAAAATAACGATGATCCTACATATATGCAATGATCCGATATATAGATATATATATACACACACATCAGACATATACCACCATTTCAACAATCAATTCTTTACAAACTTTTTAGATACTTGTTATAATATAAAATGTGTGAACCGTGAGCCATTGTTTATAAGGTACAACCAATGTCCTTGATGAGGACAAAGACAAGAAAAAACACTTAATAATTCTGCTGCGGTCTGATTCCCAGCCAGGTTGGTAGTCGCTAGAGCTGTCCCGTTGTAATCAAGGTAGTCTTCATCAATTGTATTGCTTTTTGAACCTTCAATTTACATTTATATAAACAGAGAGTGGGTGCTAAAATCAACCAAATAGGGCATATGTTGTTGACAGATCCTAGTATTTCCATAACTTATTTTTTAGACTATCAGGATAAATCAAAAACAGATCTGTTGGCGCAAAAAGTGGTTCCCTAAGCCCAACACACCAGCGAAGCCGGAAACGACCCTTGAGACAGTAAAGCTCTCGCAGATCCAGCTAGCTTCGGACCCGGTCTGAGAGTGTCAGTAACACCCAAGCGTGCCAGTCAATTTGACCTGCAATTGACAAGGAAACAAGACGTAATCAGTAATCACAGGGCGGAACTAACCGGTATGTCCAGGTAGTTTCAACTGTATGGTTCGAAGAGCTGATGTAATGGGAGATCGACTAGAAAGACGATTCCGTCATGTTATGAACTGATTGTAGCGAAACATGCATTATAACTCAAGTTAACCGATTCAGACAAGAATTCAATGATACATACTTGCTTTAGACAGAAATATGCTATAAGAGATGTAGTCACAGCAAGCTAACATGATCATAAGATGTCTTAATGTAAAACAAGATGAAATCGGCTGCTTCAGCCGATTTAGTGTATACGGGCAACATACAAGCCTATAAAACAAACAATGTTTCAACTCTCCGGCTAATGGATCTAGATCGCAATCTTGCAACAGTGGAGATCGAGCGGATCGAGGCAGTCATGATGAAGTTGCAACTTAGATCCGTTAACCTTTGAATCTAAACAATGTTTATTCTGTTACTTGAGTGCGACCCGTATCTAATCTAGATCCAAAATATAATCGGCTAGTGCAAAGCATTCAATATAAAATGAATGACAAGCATAATTCGTTGAACATATAAATCTATTAGATACAAGCCGATGCATATGGATCAAGACGGGCAAATTGATGATTGCTTTAAACAATAAACAATAAACATAAATAACATCAGTAACTTAATGAATCCACCTAAACTGCCAAATTTAACTAGAGCCGATAACTAATCCATGCATGCAAACAGTCTTAATCTATAGCCTGTCCACCGGATGACGTTAACTAATAGATTAATCAAGCAAACAAACACGAATCGATAACTAATCCGCGCGTGAAAACCGTCCTAATCTGCATCTCGTCCACCGGATGACGGTTAACACAGATTGATCGGGTAAACCAGCGTAAATCATCCTTGACTCACTGTGCTTCCCGCGTCCACCGAATGACGCCAAAGAAACAGAGCTTAGCAAGGACCCTGGTCCGCCATGCTTTCACGTCCACCGGATGACGCTAAAAAGACATAATTTAACAGGGGGTTGACGATACTTACAAGCAAGTCTGCGTCCACCGGATGACACCCAGCCTGGATGAAGTAACTCGCCGGACTCGACTGACTCTAGGGTTTGTTGGCCGGAGCCGAAAGTTGTGTTGTATTGATGTTGTTGTTTTTTTACAATAACCGGGGGTTTATATTTATACCCTAGGCTGATGACCCCTACCTGTTCACGACGTACAAAACTTCCTCAAAATATCTAAAGAAAATATTAAGATACATGGACTCTATCTTCCTTCATGTAGAATCCTCGCCAATATAGCTTCCGTGACCGACTGCCTCTCCTTATTGGTTTCAGCCAGAAAAAGATCTTGTATGGTCGGTCATACATATGCAAGCACAGGACATATACACGTGATATATTTCCTTGTCTCTCCTTCCTTGCACGTGTGCCTACATATCTCATTCCTTCCTTATCCAACCGCCAAAGCCTTGGCAGGAAAACAGATCTTGCATATACGGGTCCCAACATTAACGGCATGTGTCCATACATCAATTGATCCAAATAGAAATAGACATAGCCAAATATGTCAATGTGGCCATGCGCCCACATATAGCTGAGCATGCAAGTCTGATGCTATTCGTGCATGATGTCTTCTTCCTTTTATTTTCTCGTCTTTCCTTCCACGTGAAGAAGTTCTGGATATTATGCTTCTCAAAATACATCAAAGAGTATTTTCTTCCGTATACGCCAAATATGCTAATTGGCCGCTCGTGCGTGAGTATCTTCCATAGTCGACTTCTCGATAGCCGATCCTATAAGTCTAGTGACCACATGTACACGTACATCTCCTTTGCTTGATCTTGCTGGCGACTATTATACGTCTTGCTTTTCTCAGAATATTTCCTTGCCAATGACATTTCTCGACTGACCAAATTTTGGTGTCAACACAGGTCCCCCTAGTTCGGAGTATGAATTTCATGCTTCGAACTATTTCAATCTGGTGGCCTTCTTCAAAGAGACGAGAAACCCATTGGCAGCAATAACGTGTTCTTCACCATATTTCCACACTTTCGCATATAAGTCCTGTAAAACAATAAGTCTTCAATACATGTGGAAATAGGTTAGTAGAAAATGCATATATATACAAATATCATAAACATTTTGTATTTGTTGATCAAGAGATGCTGCAATGCAGATTACATTCCAAGAGTATCAGGTTTATAACTAAGATTTCCCTTGAACTTGAATAAAATGGTACTTTACTCACCCATCTATCTCCTCAACCATAGGGCTTATAATTCTTACTAAGTCCTTGAGCAACTGCAAAACAGAACAGTTACAGAATCTGCTTATCTTTCGTTCTTCGATCTCTTTCTTTCCGGAGTTTTAATTAATTTATTTATTTGGGCGGGCATCGAAGTATATAATACTGCAAAAGGCATCATATAATTTTGCGAAGTCAAAAACCGGACCTTAAGGAGATACAAGCCATATGCTTAGATCAAGAACTTATTAACTTTGATCAAAATTATTTTCTTGTACACATATTCCCTCTAATCATCTTAAAACTTATGAGGCTATTGGGCCCTTTGGCCATCTTTTAGTTCGGTTCTGGCGAACACTTGTCCGTCGTTTTTATTTCCAAACTTTTTATTATATTTTTTTTGCTATATTATTTTTTAAAATATTATATATGATAGCCTCATGAATTTTAATCAAAGAAGAAATACAGGTACAAGATATTTAGTGTAAGTGAATCTTAATCTTGAGCATATGATTATAATCTACACTAGTGGCCGCAACAGTTTGACAAAGCTCAACATGATAGTTTTATTTAAATTTTATATAAAAATCATCCGGATGTCAAGTATCTCTCAGAACAATGTCATAGCAAACTCTATTTCCATTCTTATTCTACAAACACTTTCAGACCAAGTTGGAACTTTATGCAACCCACAGATTTAAAAGACTTCAAGACAAATATTATAACCACTAAACCCAAATTTTAGAGAAATCAAAACTATAAACTAGACACGGGTGAAACATAAAATAGAGCATCTATTTCAACAATGAATAAACTAAGATATTTATAGAGTGAAATTATTCTCAAGATTTTAATTTTAGTATGGAGATGTAATGCCAAAAGTTTCGTCTTTTCAATTTTAAACTTTGAAATTATTGGAGAAGTGAGGATAAAGTTGCACAAACAACCGTTGAAGATGAAAGAGTTAATGAAAGTCATTCGTCTTGTCCTTCTTCATGACGGATTGATCGATGTTGCCCACCGCATGTCTGTGCCGAGTCCAAACCCCCCGAGGCACAACTGATGCAGGAGCTTGAGACGCTGAGCGTGTTTTCTTCAAGGGTCTTCTCCACCATTAGTGTCTTCTACACCATTAGTTCCTCACATATGCATGTACACCCCTTCATTTTAGGCCGATGAAGACGCTGAGGACTTCTTTCATTATCGGCCATTGCAATCTGAGGCTTGGACTGGATATCAGTGACTCCTCTCTGATATTTATTCTTTCTCCCCATTGCTGCTTGTATTCTCCTGTAGATGCTTGTTCCTGTAACACAATCTGCTGCTGCTTCTCTACACAGTAACCAATTTGAACGTGCCCTATTGAGACTTGATGACATGGATTGATCCTGATCCAGAATACTAATGCACGACAAACTTTTCTCTAATCCTCTACTTGTTTCAGCCGATAGAGTTTGATTGCATATAAAAACCCAAACCGGCTTAAATGTCCAAGTTGAACCCACAGTGTAGCTTTGCTGACTAGCGTCAATGAGGTTGTTCAGCTTGTCGATGATTTCGTGTGCATCCCTCTAAATCTGGTCACCTCAGCGCATACCAACTTCGCGGACCTTTTGACGAGTCCTGCCAGTTCGTGCTAGTCTTGGTTAGACCGTACCTGGCCGTTTCTTTCGTCATTGCCGGCCAAGTTGGCAAATATACTGCCCATGATCTTGCTCAGTCCGGGCTCGTCGGGCCGTGCATCATTATCTCGTTCATTGCAATGTCGATGTTTGCCTTCTTCAGTGGGAATCCCTTCAGTGTTGCCGACGTGTCGTCTATACCGTCGCCGGTCGTGCCATAGATGTGCCTGATCACTCTATGATCTCATATTTAGGCTTCAGGATCATCTGGCGGACTTAGCTCTGCATCATTCTTGCCGATAGGCAATTGACTGCAGGTGATTATCTTTGCTCTTCTCAAGGCCCTATGGGTACAAGATGACTAGAAAACGGAACAGAGACCGGCGTAATCGTCGATTAATGTGAGGATCTCTCTTTCAACTTCTTTTATGTCTCTGTCAAGTACGATGGCTAGGTGGAAAATATTGAGCGATCACAGGACCATCTATTACAAATAATCGGCTGTTTCAGATCCATAGCTGTTTTGTGATTCTAAACTCCATATATTAAAAAACCACATCGGCTCTTAGTTCGATACTTTGGTCCACGTTCAGCCGATGCAATACAACTGCACTCAACACATCCTGGCTGTGTGTATATCTTTCATCTCCTCAAAAGCAAAGTATGCAAACTGAGTTCGGGCTCTACCTCTTCCAGTTGTGCGCTCTGATCCTCACCCTTTTGTTTCAACAATAAATTTAGTCGATTGTGGCTGCATCGGCTCTGTATATATAGCCGTCTTGTGTGGTCAAAGTGCCTGTGCCCTCAAGCTCTCCAGGTCGCATGTGGCAACTCAACTTGAACCGGGCACGCTAGATCTGCCAGGACATTTATCTTCCTCTGATGTATCAACTGAATTGGAAATTGAACTAGTACCGGCCCCCCAGCTGATCTCTATATATTTGTTCCTGTCATCCTATACATCGAAGACCAACAATACGAGGTCCTTGATGCCCAGAAAAGAGTAACCGATAGATCGTTCAATAAATACTCAAAGGAGAGATCGATCGGCTATGTGCTGCAAGGTTGTCCGATCGGTTTTTACTCTGGAAGTAAAATAACATGAGTCCATTGGTCCATCGGCTATTTAATTTGCTCATCACAGCCGATGCCATTTTGGACAATCGATCCATGCCTGTTGTTTCCTTGCTCTTATACTCCGTTCTGGCTTATCGACTATTTGGTAGGTGCGCAGGGGCTAGAATAGCCGATTCAACCTGATTGTACAGGCCACGTCAATCTTCTGAATCCTCTGTTAACAATAGACTAAGCCAATAGCCGATTTCTCTCCTGATTCTCTTTGAATCGACCCCTTCTTCAAACAATCGATTCTTCTGGCTGATCATTCACTTCACCCTATGATATATCATACACGCGGTTAGACTATCGGCCGATACATCCCTGTAGTCAGTAGCCAGGACGGCTGCTGTCATCATCGGCTAACCACGTAAGCTATTGGTCGCCGGAAGTTCTGGCAATTCCTGAACCACGTATGTACTTCTTGTATATACTCTTCAGGTCCGCACATAGATACACGTCCTTGGCTTATCATCTGCTCTCCCTATCACTGTCATTGGTCAACCTCCTGGACTGATAGCGCCATTTGCAGTCCTGAATGACTATTACTGCTAATATTCTCCAAGCTGATATCCTTCTCCGGGATCTCAAGAATCCGATTACTTAACATGATTCAGCCGATGCCTCTCAATGGTTCAGGATGTAGTGCCTTTCTTTCTCAGCAACAAATTTAGTCGTTTGCGGCTACATTGACTTTATATTAGCCGATCGATCCTGTACCTCCAAATTTTCCATGTTGCATGCGGCAGCTCCACTTGAGTTGGGCATCTTATATCTTTGCTAGACTATATGGCTCCACTGATGCTTCAACTGAATTAGAAATTAGTCGGTACTGGCCCCCCAGCTGATAGCACCTTAGGATTGTCGACTTGGTCTTTCTAATTTAGCTGACGTACACTTCCCTTTGTATCCATTGACTGTCAGGCTCCCATTTATGTCTCTGATGCAACATCTCCTATACTACTACATCAATAGGAGCCGATAGATTTGCCCTCATCGGCTGTCTGCTTAATTCTCCTTGGATTTTCTTTGAGAATCCAGCCGGGTGAATTTCTTCAGGGCTTCTCAATCAGCTTTTATGAGCCAATAATTTTAATGATTTGCTTAGGGTCAATCTTTTCGAATTCCTGGTCATTCTTCTGTCTTAGTCAATCGAGAACTGGCCTTTTTTTGAACAGTCGATTCTCTGAAATAGCCGATGTCTATTCTCAAACAGAGAGAGACCAATCGGCTAGGTGAATGACACCAAGCAAACTCATGGACAGCAATAAATTTGTGGAAATCAATCAGCTGACTGCCTCTATCATTGTTTCATTGGCTATTTGGAGCTTGTTTTCATCTACTTCACATTGGCTGGACAAAGGAATCAAGATGTCTTGTTAGTACTTCTCCGGAGACCTCCATACTTGACTCTAAACAATTAAGTCTTCTTTCTAAAATACACCAGGCATTTAAAGAGATTTGGCTCTTGCCCTATGCTTGTCAGCATGAATTGCAAGCAAAGCGGCCGAAGAAGAGCACCATATCATCCAAACTTCATTGCTTCCGATGCCCTGGTCACTCATGAACGAAAGCCGATAGGAGGTGCTTTGTCAACCACATAGGATATAATTAAATATTTGGTCAATCGGCTGAATCGGCTGTTCAATAGCCGATCGGCTGTTCAATAGCCGATCGGCTATTAGTCAGCTCCCAACCGTATCGGCTCTGGCAACCATGCACTGCCTGTTCCACGAATGACTCTTCGATATTGGGAGCTAATCGTCTCCGACAAACGATGTGGCATGAACATCGGCCTCTCAAACCAGCTCAAATACCCTTTTTATCAGCTGTACGGATCTCTTTTATTTTGTTGGCCTAGAGAGCCGATAGGTCCCTGTGCTGGAACTGGAGATATGCTGATAGATAAAAAATAACTCATGTACTGGTGGATGGAATCGGCTATCCTATAGCCGATTAAAATTTTGTCATCTCCAATAAGGAAATAGCTATCAACTTGAAAACTTTTGAGCAACAAGCCAGAAACAATTGTTATCTAAATAACTTGTCTCTTGGTCATCATACCCAAACGCCTCATCGGCTATTAGTCTTGATGTCTCCTTTTTTTTTACCCAATATGTATGCAGATGCATTGCTGTTGCCTCCTTCTCCCAGAAGGATGAGAAATAATCGGCTTTTTCACACATCGTTAGCCGATCAATCCATTGGTATATCACCCTGGATATGGAGTTGTCTTCTCGTAGCAACTCACATGGAAGGACCCTAATCACTGCAACTTCATGTCTTAAGCAGGACCCAGATTAACACCGGCCTTGAGATTGATGATTAATTACCAAACACGAAATTGGATGGCAGTCTAAAAATAATGACAAGCATCACCCCAACTAACATCGGCTTTAAAATTGGTGATTTAAATTAACATTCAGCCGATGCAAACATTACGCAGCAAACTTCGATCAATCTCTTTATTTATGTGATGATAGCCTTCATCTGGCCAGAGTATTCAAAACCCGGCCGTACCAGCAAATTAATCACCCGTGGATGGCCACTTTTATATTGCCTTTTTGATCAACAAAATGATTCTCTCCAGAATGCGGACCATGAGTAAGTGGTTTTCCTTTCATCAGTAACATCTGTTCTTGGAGCCGACGGAAGCAACACATGGAGTCCAATTCGATGTGATGTATTCGGACTGACCGCCCTTTACTAGCCTGTGTGCCGTCGGCTATCACAAGTTGAAGCTTGAATATTTGCAGTTCATCGAAGCTGACTATCTTGGCATACTTCGTGACCTGCTCAGCAAGCTCTGACAACTTGTGGTAGTCCCGGCTATTGCTGAAGGAGTCAGGAATTGGAGGTAATCTACACGAGGCCATGCAGCATACTCTGCACCGTGGCCAGTCCTCGTTCACCCTTGTCATAGCCGATGCAGTCGGCAATCATGGTGCCAGGATCATGCTTATTCCGTACCCATCAGTATGATGCTCGACACACTCTGACTTTCTGAGCTACATATATCTGACGTCTATTGTGACGTTGATATCCGCCTTCTTCAATGCCGATGTGTCGTTCACACCATTGCCGAATACCACAGCGGACCTGTCCACCTTGTTGATCAGACCATCCACCACCGGTCTTGTTGCCACCTAACAGAGCAGCACATGTGCACATGCTGTTGCGCATGCCAAGGCGTCGCACTGTCCTTTTATCGACATCCAATCTAGCTGGTCACCAGTGATTTTCTTCTCATTTTTACCTAGGTGGAGCAGGTACTAGATGATCTCCATGTAAAATAATATCAGGATTGATCAATGACATGAGGCCGATGAATTGCCAATGTTCATTGTTGTTTTTCGCAGGCCTGTCAGTATGATATGCACGGATGGCGAAGGTCACAACTGGCATAATTGCCGATCAGAGCTGCCGTTCTGATCAGGGTTTATATCACTCTCACGAAGCCGATTAACATGTATCGGCTATTGCAATACTCGCTGTGTGTTGCTATTAGTGTATACTGACAGCTACATGGGCTTTTCTCTGTGGCGAGTCAACAGCCGATTCCTTCATCAAACGGCTGATTCTTTGCTTCAACAGCCGATCCGCATATATAGCTACAATCCTGGTGTTTGCTTGTTTGCCAATGGCAACATCTTTGGCTCCTTCCAGTTTTTAGCCGATTGGCTTTATTCTTTTGCCTATTCTCATCGGATCTCTTTGACGAAGTAATTGTTTTTTTTTACAACATCCGAGAGGCATCGCCTTTCATCCTGTGAGCCAATACATGTGAAATATTGATCTTGGCTCACTCAGCAGCACTGAACTCTAATATCCCATCGGCTTTTATACTTCTGCGCAGTTATCGATAGATCGGCTATTACATAAGCCGATTTCGATCACATGGCTGTGAGCTGTCAATCTGCTGGCTGGTTTTCCGATTATAGCATCTGCTCAAAATCTTTTTTCAGATCCTCGTGTCTTTGCCGAGTCCATAACCATAGAGTTTAGGATTTCCATGTTTAATTTCCTTCCAACTCCCATGCTCGATATTCTCTATCACGTACACTGCCATCACACGTGTTGGACTCGGATTGGTGAACCAGTTCAGATAGTTCCTTATTGATATTTTCACCAGCTGCACGTATCATCCAAGAGGTGTCAATGGGCAGAGACTTTCCGATATGAAATTGCTGAGAAAATCTTGAGGGATTAATTAATCAGCCGATTGCCATTCCAACCGCTTGATCGGCTCAAATAGCCGATTACCGTGGCCGATGGATGCCCCAAGTTTGTCAAAGAAAGAACATGATTATGTAATAGGCTTTTTAGCAAGACGTGAAGATGATAAAACAGTCACGGTCAACCTTCATGTATCTGACTTCCAATCAAATCATCGTCGTCCCACCAGGCGTGCCAAAAAGTGTGTTGGCGCAAAAAGTGGTTCCCTAAGCCCAACACACCAGCGAAGCCGGAAACGACCCTTGAGGCAGTAAAGCTCTCGCAGATCCAGCTAGCTTCGGACCCGGTCTGAGAGTGTCAGTAACACCCAAGCGTGCCAGTCAATTTGACCTGCAATTGACAAGGAAACAGGACGTAATCAGTAATCACAGGGCGGAACTAACCGGTATGTCCAGGTAGTTCCAACTGTATGGTTCGAAGAGCCGATGTAATGGGAGATCGACTAGAAAGCCGATTCCGTCATGTTATGAACCGATTGTAGCGAAACATGCACTATAACTCAAGTTAACCGATTCAGACAAGAATTCAATGATACATACTTGCTTTTAGACAGAAATATGCTATAAGAGATGTAGTCACAACAAGCTAACATGATCATAAGATGTCTCAATGTAAACCAAGCAGCCGATTTAGTGTATACGGGCAACATACAAGCCTATAAAACAAACAATGTTTCAACTCTCCGGCTAATGGATCTAGATCGCAATCTTGCAACAGTGGAGATCGAGCGGATCGAGGCAGTCATGATGAAGTTGCAACTTAGATCCGTTAACCTTTGAATCTAGACAATGTTTATTCTATTACTTGAGTGCGACCCGTATCTAATCTAGATCCAAAATACAATCGGCTAGTGCAAAGCATTCAATATAAAACGAATGACAAGCATAATTCGTTGAACATATAAATCTATTAGATACAAGCCGATGCATATGGATCAAGACGGGCAAATTGATGATTGCTTTAAACAATAAACAATAAACATAAGCAACATCGGTAACTTAATGAATCCAGCTAAACTGCCAAATTTAAGTAGAGCCGATAACTAATCCATGCATGCAAACTGTCTTAATCTATAGCCTGTCCACCGGATGACGTTAACTAATAGATTAATCAAGAAACAAACACGAATCGACAACTAATCCGCGCGTGAAAACCGTCCTAATCTGCATCTCGTCCACCGGATGACGATTAACACAGATTGATCGGGTAAACCAGCGTGAATCATCCTTGACTCACTGTGCTTCCCGCGTCCACCGGATGACGCCAAAGAAACAGAGCTTAGCAAGGACCCTGGTCCGCCATGCTTTCACGTCCACCGGATGACGCTAAAAAGACATAGTTTAACAGGGGGTTGACGATACTTACAAGCAAGCCTGCGTCCACCGGATGACACCCAGTCTGGATGAAGTAACTCGCCGGACTCGACTGACTCTAGGGTTTGTTGGCCGGAGCCGAAAGTTGTGTTGTATTGATGTTGTTGTTTTTTTACAATAACCGGGGGTTTATATTTATACCCTAGGCTGATGACCCCTAGCTGTTCACGACGTACAAAACTTCCTCAAAATATCTAAAGAAAATATTAAGATACATGGACTCTATCTTCCTTCATGTAGAATCCTCGCCAATATAGCTTCCGTGACCGACTGCCTCTCCTTATTGGTTTCAGCCAGAAAAAGATCTTGTATGGTCGGTCATACATATGCAAGCACAGGACATATACACGTGATATATTTCCTTGTCTCTCCTTCCTTGCACGTGTGCCTACATATCTCATTCCTTCCTTATCCAACCGCCAAAGCCTTGGCAGGAAAACAGATCTTGCATATACGGGTCCCAACATTAACGGCATGTGTCCATACATCAATTGATCCAAATAGAAATAGACATAGCCAAATATGTCAATGTGGCCATGCGCCCACATATAGCTGAGCATGCAAGTCTGATGCTATTCGTGCATGATGTCTTCTTCCTTTTATTTTCTCGTCTTTCCTTCCACGTGAAGAAGTTCTGGATATTATGCTTCTCAAAATACATCAAAGAGTATTTTCTTCCGTATACGCCAAATATGCTAATTGGCCGCTCGTGCGTGAGTATCTTCCATAGTCGACTTCTCGATAGCCGATCCTATAAGTCTAGTGACCACATGTACACGTACATCTCCTTTGCTTGATCTTGCTGGCGACTATTATACGTCTTGCTTTTCTCAGAATATTTCCTTGCCAATGACATTTCTCGACTGACCAAATTTTGGTGTCAACACAGGTCCCCCTAGTTCGGAGTATGAATTTCATGCTTCGAACTATTTCAATCTGGTGGCCTTCTTCAAAGAGACGAGAAACCCATTGGCAGCAATAACGTGTTCTTCACCATATTTCCACACTTTCGCATATAAGTCCTGTAAAACAATAAGTCTTCAATACATGTGGAAATAGGTTAGTAGAAAATGCATATATATACAAATATCATAAACATTTTGTATTTGTTGATCAAGAGATGCTGCAATGCAGATTACATTCCAAGAGTATCAGGTTTATAACTAAGATTTCCCTTGAACTTGAATAAAATGGTACTTTACTCACCCATCTATCTCCTCAACCATAGGGCTTATAATTCTTACTAAGTCCTTGAGCAACTGCAAAACAGAACAGTTACAGAATCTGCTTATCTTTCGTTCTTCGATCTCTTTCTTTCCGGAGTTTTAATTAATTTATTTATTTGGGCGGGCATCGAAGTATATAATACTGCAAAAGGCATCATATAATTTTGCGAAGTCAAAAACCGGACCTTAAGGAGATACAAGCCATATGCTTAGATCAAGAACTTATTAACTTTGATCAAAATTATTTTCTTGTACACATATTCCCTCTAATCATCTTAAAACTTATGAGGCTATTGGGCCCTTTGGCCATCTTTTAGTTCGGTTCTGGCGAACACTTGTCCGTCGTTTTTATTTCCAAACTTTTTATTATATTTTTTTTGCTATATTATTTTTTAAAATATTATATATGATAGCCTCATGAATTTTAATCAAAGAAGAAATACAGGTACAAGATATTTAGTGTAAGTGAATCTTAATCTTGAGCATATGATTATAATCTACACTAGTGGCCGCAACAGTTTGACAAAGCTCAACATGATAGTTTTATTTAAATTTTATATAAAAATCATCCGGATGTCAAGTATCTCTCAGAACAATGTCATAGCAAACTCTATTTCCATTCTTATTCTACAAACACTTTCAGACCAAGTTGGAACTTTATGCAACCCACAGATTTAAAAGACTTCAAGACAAATATTATAACCACTAAACCCAAATTTTAGAGAAATCAAAACTATAAACTAGACACGGGTGAAACATAAAATAGAGCATCTATTTCAACAATGAATAAACTAAGATATTTATAGAGTGAAATTATTCTCAAGATTTTAATTTTAGTATGGAGATGTAATGCCAAAAGTTTCGTCTTTTCAATTTTAAACTTTGAAATTATTGGAGAAGTGAGGATAAAGTTGCACAAACAACCGTTGAAGATGAAAGAGTTAATGAAAGTCATTCGTCTTGTCCTTCTTCATGACGGATTGATCGATGTTGCCCACCGCATGTCTGTGCCGAGTCCAAACCCCCCGAGGCACAACTGATGCAGGAGCTTGAGACGCTGAGCGTGTTTTCTTCAAGGGTCTTCTCCACCATTAGTGTCTTCTACACCATTAGTTCCTCACATATGCATGTACACCCCTTCATTTTAGGCCGATGAAGACGCTGAGGACTTCTTTCATTATCGGCCATTGCAATCTGAGGCTTGGACTGGATATCAGTGACTCCTCTCTGATATTTATTCTTTCTCCCCATTGCTGCTTGTATTCTCCTGTAGATGCTTGTTCCTGTAACACAATCTGCTGCTGCTTCTCTACACAGTAACCAATTTGAACGTGCCCTATTGAGACTTGATGACATGGATTGATCCTGATCCAGAATACTAATGCACGACAAACTTTTCTCTAATCCTCTACTTGTTTCAGCCGATAGAGTTTGATTGCATATAAAAACCCAAACCGGCTTAAATGTCCAAGTTGAACCCACAGTGTAGCTTTGCTGACTAGCGTCAATGAGGTTGTTCAGCTTGTCGATGATTTCGTGTGCATCCCTCTAAATCTGGTCACCTCAGCGCATACCAACTTCGCGGACCTTTTGACGAGTCCTGCCAGTTCGTGCTAGTCTTGGTTAGACCGTACCTGGCCGTTTCTTTCGTCATTGCCGGCCAAGTTGGCAAATATACTGCCCATGATCTTGCTCAGTCCGGGCTCGTCGGGCCGTGCATCATTATCTCGTTCATTGCAATGTCGATGTTTGCCTTCTTCAGTGGGAATCCCTTCAGTGTTGCCGACGTGTCGTCTATACCGTCGCCGGTCGTGCCATAGATGTGCCTGATCACTCTATGATCTCATATTTAGGCTTCAGGATCATCTGGCGGACTTAGCTCTGCATCATTCTTGCCGATAGGCAATTGACTGCAGGTGATTATCTTTGCTCTTCTCAAGGCCCTATGGGTACAAGATGACTAGAAAACGGAACAGAGACCGGCGTAATCGTCGATTAATGTGAGGATCTCTCTTTCAACTTCTTTTATGTCTCTGTCAAGTACGATGGCTAGGTGGAAAATATTGAGCGATCACAGGACCATCTATTACAAATAATCGGCTGTTTCAGATCCATAGCTGTTTTGTGATTCTAAACTCCATATATTAAAAAACCACATCGGCTCTTAGTTCGATACTTTGGTCCACGTTCAGCCGATGCAATACAACTGCACTCAACACATCCTGGCTGTGTGTATATCTTTCATCTCCTCAAAAGCAAAGTATGCAAACTGAGTTCGGGCTCTACCTCTTCCAGTTGTGCGCTCTGATCCTCACCCTTTTGTTTCAACAATAAATTTAGTCGATTGTGGCTGCATCGGCTCTGTATATATAGCCGTCTTGTGTGGTCAAAGTGCCTGTGCCCTCAAGCTCTCCAGGTCGCATGTGGCAACTCAACTTGAACCGGGCACGCTAGATCTGCCAGGACATTTATCTTCCTCTGATGTATCAACTGAATTGGAAATTGAACTAGTACCGGCCCCCCAGCTGATCTCTATATATTTGTTCCTGTCATCCTATACATCGAAGACCAACAATACGAGGTCCTTGATGCCCAGAAAAGAGTAACCGATAGATCGTTCAATAAATACTCAAAGGAGAGATCGATCGGCTATGTGCTGCAAGGTTGTCCGATCGGTTTTTACTCTGGAAGTAAAATAACATGAGTCCATTGGTGTAACACCCCAAACCACACTAACAAAAGATGCCACCAAAACTTTAAATCACTTCACTGACTAATGGAAATTTTGGCAGCACCTTCCCTGTTTATCGGGTTAAAGCGGAAGCAAACTCATATAGAGACAAAAGATAACATTTGCACACTAACAAGATATACAACCTAGAGAGCATTTAAATATCATGGAGTTTAGAGAACAAACCAACATCAGCTACAGAACCTATACTTCGTGTTTAACCATCAAACTTTAGCACTGATTAATATACAACATAAGTTAACATTGTAGGTTTTCATGGACGTGATTGGTGTGCATCTACTTTTCCCACCCTTCAAGCAAAAGCCAGTCTAAGAACCTGAAAAGATAAAAGAGGGGTGAGATATAAAAATCTCAGCAAGTAAACTGCTTTAACAAGCTATTTAATCTACAAGTTGATTAAAATTCAATTTAAACATCTTTATATGTAAGCCAACCACAACCACTCCGATAGAACCAATAATGATACGACCTTGTACAACCAAAAGAATCCCAATCACCGAAACATAAAGAAGCATAGCTTCTCATAATCACCTCCAAAACCTTAGTCCAGGATTCCCAAGCCATAATCCAATATTGAAATGCATTTGCAATGCAATGCCATGTCTCCTGCCTTCATACCCAACAAGGTATGAAGCTGCATCGTTATGCCCAATAAACGATGCTGTACCGGTACGGTCGTGCCATAGGCAACGACATAACTCCATATGCCAATGCATGATGATGATGCAATGTAAAGTATACATGTAGGGTATACCATAAGTAGATCATGAGCATCTCTTTGTAGAGACAAAGAAGTCTCATTCCAATATCCCAATATGAGTATCAACAAGCCAAAGTTAGATACAAGAATATAGTATTCTCATAGGAACCTTAGATGACAAGCAATAATGAATGAAACAAGTTTTGAAGGTCAATTTTGTAATAGTTATAGCTCTGAATTTTAAAAGTGGTGGTAGAGAAAATATCAAGTTAAGCTTGTAGCAACCACCGCTACGTTTACTTGCCTCCGGTGAAGGGATGACCGCTTCACGCGTGATCCGGAGCACTACCACCTGCTTTGATAACTTAATATCAGAAAACAAACTTCTCCCATCAAGTTTAATAGCATGTAAAGCGCTCCTACGTTTCCCCCCAAACCAACCGAACCCAAACAACGTTTAATCCACCAAGAGGGCTGCAGCACCGCTGCTTCACTTTTTTATATCTTTTAATTTATAAAAGCCATGATAGCAAACAAATACATTTCTGAAATCTACACAACCAAGCCTACAACTTTCGTGAAGGAACTATACTTTTATCATGCCTTTAAAATGTCCTAAACCGCTGTTGTAAACAGTCCTCAAAATCTGTCCCAAAAACAGAGACAGCAGGCTTCCCATAAGTATATCTCCATATTCCTATGGCCAAAAATTCTAAAATTCCACCAGCTATTAGCTCATTTCATATACTTCATCTTTCATTTTACCCATGTTTACAGATAGGGTCAGCAAAAAGGCCTAATATATGAGTAAAGCTTAAACTGAAAATCTGCAGAGAAAACATCACCTCTGCATTTGGAAATCTATATCTAAAGTTGTGCTTATCCAAAAATAGTGAGGCTTACCAATTTGGAAAGCCAAGAAAAAGCACTACAATACTCTTATAATTTATTAAGTCACATAATGCCATTAAGAATCTCAAAACTCACTTAGATCCAGTTCTGTCCAGAACTTGGACAGGGTGCAGCAGTTATGTTAGAAAATTCATATCTCTTAAACTACTTGGCCTAAAATCATGAAATTTTACGAGATGATAGATCTAAAGGCCCTCTACAACTTTGCTATTATACACTTCTTGAGTAAAAATCGTTTAGGTGACGGAAAACTCACGAACAGCAGCACTGCTCAAGCTGCCAGGACAGCAAACCCTAAATCGAATCCATCAACATATTCCTCCCACAAAACCACAAGATTTGCAGGCTAAGAACCTTCTAAAACACCTCAATCACATCATACTAGGGTTGAGCCAACTCACCTTGGTCGTTTCCAAGCTAGGGCAGCAAGAAACGAAGAGGAAAAACTCAAACTACACCAAGTTGCAGCTCCAATCCATCCTCTCCATATCCTCAATCCATCTTCCCTGATTCCCTTGGTTCTTGGTGGTTGGGAGAGGTGCTAGAGAGGGAGAGAAGGCAGGGAAGAGGGAGGGAGGCGTCCTGGAGGAGAGGGAGGTCGAGTAGGAGAAGGAGAGAGCGTGCTGGAGGAAGAACCAGAGAGTTCTGGATGGAGGGGTGGGCGGCTGGGCCTGGTGGGCTGATTGGGCTGCCCCTTCTAACCCCTCACCTCTCCTTTGTCTTTTTTTTTTGTGTGTGTTACATTCTCCCCTCCATAAAAGAATTCGTCCCCGAATTCTCCCGTCCCATAATATAAAAACTAGCAAGAGGGCAAAAGAGAACTTGAAGACAAAAACCCACCGGTTTCAAATAGTTCCGGGTACTCCTTGCGCATTTGCTCTTCAAGCTCCCAAGTTGCTTCTCGTTCTGATTGGTTAGTCCATAACACCTTGACATATTTGATAGTTCTCGTCCTCATGACACGCTCTGAAGAGCTCAATATGCGCACTGGGTGACATTTGATTGTCAAGTTTGATTCCACTCTAACTGGCCCTAGATCAATCTTGTGCTCAGGGTCCCTCAAATACTTTCTCAACATAGAAACATGAAATACATTGTGCACTCCGCTCAAAGAATCTGGCAATCGCAAACGATATGCTAGACTGCCTACTCGGGCAACGATCTCAAATGGACCGATGTACCTTGGGCTAAGCTTCCCTGTAGTACCAAACCGCACAACACCTTTGGTCGGTGATACTCTAAGGAGAACCTGATCTCCCACCGCAAACTCTAGCTCCCGCCTCCTAACATCTGCATAGCTCTTTTGTCGACTCTGAGCAGCCAACAAGTTTTGTCGTATTACTTGTACCTTTTCAGATGTCTCTCGAACCCAATTTGGACCAACTAAAGACCTTTCACCCAAAGTTTCCCAACATATTGGAGATATACATCTTCTTCCGATTCGATTTAGGGTTTGCTGTCCTGGCAGCTTGAGCAGTGCTGCTGTTCGTGAGTTTTCCGTCACCTAAACGATTTTTACTCAAGAAGTGTATAATAGCAAAGTTGTAGAGGGCCTTTAGATCTATCATCTCGTAAAATTTCATGATTTTAGGCCAAGTAGTTTAAGAGATATGAATTTTCTAACATAACTGCTGCACCCTGTCCAAGTTCTGGACAGAACTGGATCTAAGTGAGTTTTGAGATTCTTAATGGCATTATGTGACTTAATAAATTATAAGAGTATTGTAGTGCTTTTTCTTGGCTTTCCAAATTGGTAAGCCTCACTATTTTTGGATAAGCACAACTTTAGATATAGATTTCCAAATGCAGAGGTGATGTTTTCTCTGCAGATTTTCAGTTTAAGCTTTACTCATATATTAGGCCTTTTTGCTGACCCTATCTGTAAACATGGGTAAAATGAAAGATGAAGTATATGAAATGAGCTAATAGCTGGTGGAATTTTAGAATTTTTGGCCATAGGAATATGGAGATATACTTATGGGAAGCCTGCTGTCTCTGTTTTTGGGACAGATTTTGAGGACTGTTTACAACAGCGGTTTAGGACATTTTAAAGGCATGATAAAAGTATAGTTCCTTCACGAAAGTTGTAGGCTTGGTTGTGTAGATTTCAGAAATGTATTTGTTTGCTATCATGGCTTTTATAAATTAAAAGATATAAAAAAGTGAAGCAGCGGTGCTGCAGCCCTCTTGGTGGATTAAACGTTGTTTGGGTTCGGTTGGTTTGGGGGGAAACGTAGGAGCGCTTTACATGCTATTAAACTTGATGGGAGAAGTTTGTTTTCTGATATTAAGTTATCAAAGCAGGTGGTAGTGCTCCGGATCACGCGTGAAGCGGTCATCCCTTCACCGGAGGCAAGTAAACGTAGCGGTGGTTGCTACAAGCTTAACTTGATATTTTCTCTACCACCACTTTTAAAATTCAGAGCTATAACTATTACAAAATTGACCTTCAAAACTTGTTTCATTCATTATTGCTTGTCATCTAAGGTTCCTATGAGAATACTATATTCTTGTATCTAACTTTGGCTTGTTGATACTCATATTGGGATATTGGAATGAGACTTCTTTGTCTCTACAAAGAGATGCTCATGATCTACTTATGGTATACCCTACATGTATACTTTACATTGCATCATCATCATGCATTGGCATATGGAGTTATGTCGTTGCCTATGGCACGACCGTACCGGTACAGCATCGTTTATTGGGCATAACGATGCAGCTTCATACCTTGTTGGGTATGAAGGCAGGAGACATGGCATTGCATTGCAAATGCATTTCAATATTGGATTATGGCTTGGGAATCCTGGACTAAGGTTTTGGAGGTGATTATGAGAAGCTATGCTTCTTTATGTTTCGGTGATTGGGATTCTTTTGGTTGTACAAGGTCGTATCATTATTGGTTCTATCGGAGTGGTTGTGGTTGGCTTACATATAAAGATGTTTAAATTGAATTTTAATCAACTTGTAGATTAAATAGCTTGTTAAAGCAGTTTACTTGCTGAGATTTTTATATCTCACCCCTCTTTTATCTTTTCAGGTTCTTAGACTGGCTTTTGCTTGAAGGGTGGGAAAAGTAGATGCACACCAATCACGTCCATGAAAACCTACAATGTTAACTTATGTTGTATATTAATCAGTGCTAAAGTTTGATGGTTAAACACGAAGTATAGGTTCTGTAGCTGATGTTGGTTTGTTCTCTAAACTCCATGATATTTAAATGCTCTCTAGGTTGTATATCTTGTTAGTGTGCAAATGTTATCTTTTGTCTCTATATGAGTTTGCTTCCGCTTTAACCCGATAAACAGGGAAGGTGCTGCCAAAATTTCCATTAGTCAGTGAAGTGATTTAAAGTTTTGGTGGCATCTTTTGTTAGTGTGGTTTGGGGTGTTACAGTTGGTATCGGAGCATAGGTTTTGGTTCTAGGAAAATAAATTAGTGCTTAAATTGACACACTTGCACATTAGGATGGGGTTTAGTGTTTAGGGGTAAATATTCTTTTTATTATTCTTGATTGTTATGGCATTATCTGTTAAGCATTTAATTTGCTTCAATCAAAGTAGGTGTGGGCATATTGTTTTAATGTGATTATTATTTGTTTATCGTTGTAGTTGCAGCTATGCCGCCTAAAGAACGACCGGTTCGAGCGAAGGCCTCAAAGGCCAAACGTTCTACGACTAGTAATCCACCTCAAGATCAAGCGGCAATGGTAGCTGCAATGCAGGCAATGCAGGTGGAGTTAGAAAAGTTAAAGCAAGCTACCAATGCAGGCGCTACTACTGCTGCTACCACTGGTGCTGCTGCTAGCACCGTTCCTGCTACGGGTGCTATTCCCGTTGGTGTTCCTCAGACTGGACTTTCAGTTAGTCCTGTTTCTCTTGTTAAGTGGATTGGTATGAAGTTGGATACCTTTGATGGTAGTGGGTCTGCAGTTGAGGCAGCAGACTGGTTGAATTATGTGGAGGATAAGATGAATGTCTTTGAGATTGCGGATGGAGATCGTGTTCGCTATGGAACACAATTGCTGAAGGGTGAGGCTCAGATATGGTGGAAAGGTGTTCAGACATCTTATTCATCTGCCCCGGGTTCTTTGACTTGGCAAGTCTTAGCCACACAGTTTGAGAGGAGGTTTTATCCAGCCACCTTTCTAGAGAAGATGAAGATTGACTTGCAAACCTATAAGCAAGATAAGAAGACAGTGGCAGAGTATGAGGCGGGATTCAATAAGATTGTCCGCTTTGTTCCACATGTTGCCCACAATGAGGTAGAGAAGGCAAGCCAGTTTCGTCAAGGCTTAAGGCCTTCGATCAGGCATACATTGGGAGCCTTTCCATTGGTGGACTTTCGCACCACTGTGGAGCAAGCCTTGGGTGTGGAAATGCAACAACAATACACTAATGAGATTCAGAAACCTTCTGGTGCTGATCAGTCTCGCTCTCAGGATGTCAAGAAGGGCCAGTCTGGTGGTCCAATTCACAAAACGGGGAGGTTTCAGCGTCAGCATCCGTATCGTGGCAAATCCTCTCCTCAGTTCCGTGCTTCAGCAGGAATTACACCTACACCCCAGTATCGTGCCATTCCCAAACCTGGCATGGGGATGGTGTGTTTTAAGTGTGGTGATCCGCATCGTCTCAAGGAGTGCCAATGGTCTGGCAAGTGCTCTATTTGTGGTCAAGACCACAAGAATGTGGTTTGTAGAAAGAATCCTAATGCTAAGCTTCGATGGGAGCTGGTGTCTTCTTCTTCAGCCTCTGGTGGTACAGTTCAAATGATGGCAGTGCCTCCTTCTACTCAGGTTCCTGTGCCACCTACACAACAATACTTGCCTGCTCCCACACCACAGTACTTGTTACCACCTCCAGCTACTCCACCAGTTCCTAGACCACAGTCTGGTGCGTGCTGGATGCCTAATGTTGCCACTCCATCGAACCCTATGTTGCCTTGGGTTTCTACACCGACTTCTCCTACCATGGGAGCCTCTTCTTCGACTAGTGTTCCAGGGGTTTATGCTATGCCTTCGGTGGACAATAGAGACCGTGGAGACGTGGTGACAGGTATCATTTCAGTCGATTCTTTTGTCGCACGTGCTCTTTTTGATTCTGGAGCTAGCTTCTCGTTTGTCTCGGAGGTTTTTGTGGGTCGTACAGGACTAACTATGCAAAAGATCGAGAAAGCTATTATGGTTGGTTCTGCTAGAGGGCTTGTCTCTAGTTCTTTTGTTTGTCCTGGTTGTGTAGTTTCTCTTGCGGATGAAGACTTTGTTGCTAACCTAGTGGTCATTCCGTTAGAAGGGTTTGATGTGATTTTTGGGATGGATTGGCTTTATCAATATAAGGCTATTATCTCTTGCTTCTCAAAGACGGTGTCCTTGCAAGCACCATCAGGTCATGAGGTAGTATTTCAGGGGAGCGGTTTGAAGTACACACTCTCTCTTCTTTGTCATTTGCTACCTGACCGTAGGACCCGAAAGTCTAGCATTCTTTTCACCATGGTTGAGGATCATGGTGTTTCCTTACGAGTGGAGGACATCCCAGTGGTGTGCCGTTATCCTGATGTTTTTCCTGATGAGCTTCCGGGCCTGCCTCCAGAAAGGGAGCCAAATTTTGAGATCAAGTTGATTCCTGGTACACAACCAATCTACAAGACACCATATAAGATGGCTCCTGTTGAGCAAGTGGAACTAAAGAAGCAGTTAGATGACCTTCTTGCTAAGGGTTTTATCCGTCCAAGCACATCTCCTTGGGCTGCTCCAGTGTTGTTTGTGGAAAAGAAAGATGGCACAAAAAGGCTCTGTGTGGACTATAGGGCCCTTAATCAAGTGACAATCAAGAACAAGTATCCTTTACCCCGTATTGATGCCCTTTTTGATCAATTGAAAGGTGCTAAGGTGTTCTCTAAGATCGATTTACAATCTGGTTATCATCAACTTCGAATTAAAGATGAGGATATTGAGAAAACGGCTTTCACTACAAGGTATGGACATTATGAGTATGTCGTTATGTCCTTTGGACTAACAAATGCTCCTGCTGTTTTTATGGAGGCCATGAATAGGATGTTGCATGAGTACTTGGATATTTTTGTGGTGGTTTTTATTGATGATATCTTGATCTATTCTAAGACCATGGAAGAACATGAGGTTCATCTCAGTCTTGTTCTGGATGCTCTCCGGAAGAATAAGTTTTATGCTAAGTTGAAGAAGTGTGCATTCTGGCTTTCCGAAGTGAGCTTCTTGGGACATGTGATTAATCAAGATGGTATTATGGTTGATCCAAAGAATGTCGCCTCAGTAGTGAAATGGGAAAGGCCAACCAATGTAACAGAGGTTCGGAGTTTTCTTGGGCTCGCTGGTTATTACAGACGGTTTGTGAAGGATTTCTCAATCATTGCAAAACCAATGACTAGGCTTACCGAGAAGGGTGCACCATTTGTTTGGACTAGTGAATGTGAGACTAGTTTCCAGACCTTGAAAAGCAAGTTGGTGAATGCCCCTATTCTGACTCTGCCCGAGAGTGGCAGACGCTTTACCTTGTATACGGATGCCTCCCGTATTGGACTTGGTTGTGTGCTTATGCAAGAAGGCAAAGTAATTGCCTATGCATCACGACAACTGAAGAAGCATGAGCAAAACTATCCAACGACATAACTCCATATGCCAATGCATGATGATGATGCAATGTAAAGTATACATGTAGGGTATACCATAAGTAGATCATGAGCATCTCTTTGTAGAGACAAAGAAGTCTCATTCCAATATCCCAATATGAGTATCAACAAGCCAAAGTTAGATACAAGAATATAGTATTCTCATAGGAACCTTAGATGACAAGCAATAATGAATGAAACAAGTTTTGAAGGTCAATTTTGTAATAGTTATAGCTCTGAATTTTAAAAGTGGTGGTAGAGAAAATATCAAGTTAAGCTTGTAGCAACCACCGCTACGTTTACTTGCCTCCGGTGAAGGGATGACCGCTTCACGCGTGATCCGGAGCACTACCACCTGCTTTGATAACTTAATATCAGAAAACAAACTTCTCCCATCAAGTTTAATAGCATGTAAAGCGCTCCTACGTTTCCCCCCAAACCAACCGAACCCAAACAACGTTTAATCCACCAAGAGGGCTGCAGCACCGCTGCTTCACTTTTTTATATCTTTTAATTTATAAAAGCCATGATAGCAAACAAATACATTTCTGAAATCTACACAACCAAGCCTACAACTTTCATGAAGGAACTATACTTTTATCATGCCTTTAAAATGTCCTAAACCGCTGTTGTAAACAGTCCTCAAAATCTGTCCCAAAAACAGAGACAGCAGGCTTCCCATAAGTATATCTCCATATTCCTATGGCCAAAAATTCTAAAATTCCACCAGCTATTAGCTCATTTCATATACTTCATCTTTCATTTTACCCATGTTTACAGATAGGGTCAGCAAAAAGGCCTAATATATGAGTAAAGCTTAAACTGAAAATCTGCAGAGAAAACATCACCTCTGCATTTGGAAATCTATATCTAAAGTTGTGCTTATCCAAAAATAGTGAGGCTTACCAATTTGGAAAGCCAAGAAAAAGCACTACAATACTCTTATAATTTATTAAGTCACATAATGCCATTAAGAATCTCAAAACTCACTTAGATCCAGTTCTGTCCAGAACTTGGACAGGGTGCAGCAGTTATGTTAGAAAATTCATATCTCTTAAACTACTTGGCCTAAAATCATGAAATTTTACGAGATGATAGATCTAAAGGCCCTCTACAACTTTGCTATTATACACTTCTTGAGTAAAAATCGTTTAGGTGACGCAAAACTCACGAACAGCAGCACTGCTCAAGCTGCCAGGACAGCAAACCCTAAATCGAATCCATCAACATATTCCTCCCACAAAACCACAAGATTTGCAGGCTAAGAACCTTCTAAAACACCTCAATCACATCATACTAGGGTTGAGCCAACTCACCTTGGTCGTTTCCAAGCTAGGGCAGCAAGAAACGAAGAGGAAAAACTCAAACTACACCAAGTTGCAGCTCCAATCCATCCTCTCCATATCCTCAATCCATCTTCCCTGATTCCCTTGGTTCTTGGTGGTTGGGAGAGGTGCTAGAGAGGGAGAGAAGGCAGGAAAGAGGGAGGGAGGCGTCCTGGAGGAGAGGGAGGTCGAGTAGGAGAAGGAGAGAGCGTGCTGGAGGAAGAACCAGAGAGTTCTGGATGGAGGGGTGGGCGGCTGGGCCTGGTGGGCTGATTGGGCTGCCCCTTCTAACCCCTCACCTCTCCTTTGTCTTTTTTTTTTGTGTGTGTTACAATTGGTCCATCGGCTATTTAATTTGCTCATCACAGCCGATGCCATTTTGGACAATCGATCCATGCCTGTTGTTTCCTTGCTCTTATACTCCGTTCTGGCTTATCGACTATTTGGTAGGTGCGCAGGGGCTAGAATAGCCGATTCAACCTGATTGTACAGGCCACGTCAATCTTCTGAATCCTCTGTTAACAATAGACTAAGCCAATAGCCGATTTCTCTCCTGATTCTCTTTGAATCGACCCCTTCTTCAAACAATCGATTCTTCTGGCTGATCATTCACTTCACCCTATGATATATCATACACGCGGTTAGACTATCGGCCGATACATCCCTGTAGTCAGTAGCCAGGACGGCTGCTGTCATCATCGGCTAACCACGTAAGCTATTGGTCGCCGGAAGTTCTGGCAATTCCTGAACCACGTATGTACTTCTTGTATATACTCTTCAGGTCCGCACATAGATACACGTCCTTGGCTTATCATCTGCTCTCCCTATCACTGTCATTGGTCAACCTCCTGGACTGATAGCGCCATTTGCAGTCCTGAATGACTATTACTGCTAATATTCTCCAAGCTGATATCCTTCTCCGGGATCTCAAGAATCCGATTACTTAACATGATTCAGCCGATGCCTCTCAATGGTTCAGGATGTAGTGCCTTTCTTTCTCAGCAACAAATTTAGTCGTTTGCGGCTACATTGACTTTATATTAGCCGATCGATCCTGTACCTCCAAATTTTCCATGTTGCATGCGGCAGCTCCACTTGAGTTGGGCATCTTATATCTTTGCTAGACTATATGGCTCCACTGATGCTTCAACTGAATTAGAAATTAGTCGGTACTGGCCCCCCAGCTGATAGCACCTTAGGATTGTCGACTTGGTCTTTCTAATTTAGCTGACGTACACTTCCCTTTGTATCCATTGACTGTCAGGCTCCCATTTATGTCTCTGATGCAACATCTCCTATACTACTACATCAATAGGAGCCGATAGATTTGCCCTCATCGGCTGTCTGCTTAATTCTCCTTGGATTTTCTTTGAGAATCCAGCCGGGTGAATTTCTTCAGGGCTTCTCAATCAGCTTTTATGAGCCAATAATTTTAATGATTTGCTTAGGGTCAATCTTTTCGAATTCCTGGTCATTCTTCTGTCTTAGTCAATCGAGAACTGGCCTTTTTTTGAACAGTCGATTCTCTGAAATAGCCGATGTCTATTCTCAAACAGAGAGAGACCAATCGGCTAGGTGAATGACACCAAGCAAACTCATGGACAGCAATAAATTTGTGGAAATCAATCAGCTGACTGCCTCTATCATTGTTTCATTGGCTATTTGGAGCTTGTTTTCATCTACTTCACATTGGCTGGACAAAGGAATCAAGATGTCTTGTTAGTACTTCTCCGGAGACCTCCATACTTGACTCTAAACAATTAAGTCTTCTTTCTAAAATACACCAGGCATTTAAAGAGATTTGGCTCTTGCCCTATGCTTGTCAGCATGAATTGCAAGCAAAGCGGCCGAAGAAGAGCACCATATCATCCAAACTTCATTGCTTCCGATGCCCTGGTCACTCATGAACGAAAGCCGATAGGAGGTGCTTTGTCAACCACATAGGATATAATTAAATATTTGGTCAATCGGCTGAATCGGCTGTTCAATAGCCGATCGGCTGTTCAATAGCCGATCGGCTATTAGTCAGCTCCCAACCGTATCGGCTCTGGCAACCATGCACTGCCTGTTCCACGAATGACTCTTCGATATTGGGAGCTAATCGTCTCCGACAAACGATGTGGCATGAACATCGGCCTCTCAAACCAGCTCAAATACCCTTTTTATCAGCTGTACGGATCTCTTTTATTTTGTTGGCCTAGAGAGCCGATAGGTCCCTGTGCTGGAACTGGAGATATGCTGATAGATAAAAAATAACTCATGTACTGGTGGATGGAATCGGCTATCCTATAGCCGATTAAAATTTTGTCATCTCCAATAAGGAAATAGCTATCAACTTGAAAACTTTTGAGCAACAAGCCAGAAACAATTGTTATCTAAATAACTTGTCTCTTGGTCATCATACCCAAACGCCTCATCGGCTATTAGTCTTGATGTCTCCTTTTTTTTTACCCAATATGTATGCAGATGCATTGCTGTTGCCTCCTTCTCCCAGAAGGATGAGAAATAATCGGCTTTTTCACACATCGTTAGCCGATCAATCCATTGGTATATCACCCTGGATATGGAGTTGTCTTCTCGTAGCAACTCACATGGAAGGACCCTAATCACTGCAACTTCATGTCTTAAGCAGGACCCAGATTAACACCGGCCTTGAGATTGATGATTAATTACCAAACACGAAATTGGATGGCAGTCTAAAAATAATGACAAGCATCACCCCAACTAACATCGGCTTTAAAATTGGTGATTTAAATTAACATTCAGCCGATGCAAACATTACGCAGCAAACTTCGATCAATCTCTTTATTTATGTGATGATAGCCTTCATCTGGCCAGAGTATTCAAAACCCGGCCGTACCAGCAAATTAATCACCCGTGGATGGCCACTTTTATATTGCCTTTTTGATCAACAAAATGATTCTCTCCAGAATGCGGACCATGAGTAAGTGGTTTTCCTTTCATCAGTAACATCTGTTCTTGGAGCCGACGGAAGCAACACATGGAGTCCAATTCGATGTGATGTATTCGGACTGACCGCCCTTTACTAGCCTGTGTGCCGTCGGCTATCACAAGTTGAAGCTTGAATATTTGCAGTTCATCGAAGCTGACTATCTTGGCATACTTCGTGACCTGCTCAGCAAGCTCTGACAACTTGTGGTAGTCCCGGCTATTGCTGAAGGAGTCAGGAATTGGAGGTAATCTACACGAGGCCATGCAGCATACTCTGCACCGTGGCCAGTCCTCGTTCACCCTTGTCATAGCCGATGCAGTCGGCAATCATGGTGCCAGGATCATGCTTATTCCGTACCCATCAGTATGATGCTCGACACACTCTGACTTTCTGAGCTACATATATCTGACGTCTATTGTGACGTTGATATCCGCCTTCTTCAATGCCGATGTGTCGTTCACACCATTGCCGAATACCACAGCGGACCTGTCCACCTTGTTGATCAGACCATCCACCACCGGTCTTGTTGCCACCTAACAGAGCAGCACATGTGCACATGCTGTTGCGCATGCCAAGGCGTCGCACTGTCCTTTTATCGACATCCAATCTAGCTGGTCACCAGTGATTTTCTTCTCATTTTTACCTAGGTGGAGCAGGTACTAGATGATCTCCATGTAAAATAATATCAGGATTGATCAATGACATGAGGCCGATGAATTGCCAATGTTCATTGTTGTTTTTCGCAGGCCTGTCAGTATGATATGCACGGATGGCGAAGGTCACAACTGGCATAATTGCCGATCAGAGCTGCCGTTCTGATCAGGGTTTATATCACTCTCACGAAGCCGATTAACATGTATCGGCTATTGCAGTACTCGCTGTGTGTTGCTATTAGTGTATACTGACAGCTACATGGGCTTTTCTCTGTGGCGAGTCAACAGCCGATTCCTTCATCAAACGGCTGATTCTTTGCTTCAACAGCCGATCCGCATATATAGCTACAATCCTGGTGTTTGCTTGTTTGCCAATGGCAACATCTTTGGCTCCTTCCAGTTTTTAGCCGATTGGCTTTATTCTTTTGCCTATTCTCATCGGATCTCTTTGACGAAGTAATTGTTTTTTTTTACAACATCCGAGAGGCATCGCCTTTCATCCTGTGAGCCAATACATGTGAAATATTGATCTTGGCTCACTCAGCAGCACTGAACTCTAATATCCCATCGGCTTTTATACTTCTGCGCAGTTATCGATAGATCGGCTATTACATAAGCCGATTTCGATCACATGGCTGTGAGCTGTCAATCTGCTGGCTGGTTTTCCGATTATAGCATCTGCTCAAAATCTTTTTTCAGATCCTCGTGTCTTTGCCGAGTCCATAACCATAGAGTTTAGGATTTCCATGTTTAATTTCCTTCCAACTCCCATGCTCGATATTCTCTATCACGTACACTGCCATCACACGTGTTGGACTCGGATTGGTGAACCAGTTCAGATAGTTCCTTATTGATATTTTCACCAGCTGCACGTATCATCCAAGAGGTGTCAATGGGCAGAGACTTTCCGATATGAAATTGCTGAGAAAATCTTGAGGGATTAATTAATCAGCCGATTGCCATTCCAACCGCTTGATCGGCTCAAATAGCCGATTACCGTGGCCGATGGATGCCCCAAGTTTGTCAAAGAAAGAACATGATTATGTAATAGGCTTTTTAGCAAGACGTGAAGATGATAAAACAGTCACGGTCAACCTTCATGTATCTGACTTCCAATCAAATCATCGTCGTCCCACCAGGCGTGCCAAAAAGTGTGTTGGCGCAAAAAGTGGTTCCCTAAGCCCAACACACCAGCGAAGCCGGAAACGACCCTTGAGGCAGTAAAGCTCTCGCAGATCCAGCTAGCTTCGGACCCGGTCTGAGAGTGTCAGTAACACCCAAGCGTGCCAGTCAATTTGACCTGCAATTGACAAGGAAACAGGACGTAATCAGTAATCACAGGGCGGAACTAACCGGTATGTCCAGGTAGTTCCAACTGTATGGTTCGAAGAGCCGATGTAATGGGAGATCGACTAGAAAGCCGATTCCGTCATGTTATGAACCGATTGTAGCGAAACATGCACTATAACTCAAGTTAACCGATTCAGACAAGAATTCAATGATACATACTTGCTTTTAGACAGAAATATGCTATAAGAGATGTAGTCACAACAAGCTAACATGATCATAAGATGTCTCAATGTAAACCAAGCAGCCGATTTAGTGTATACGGGCAACATACAAGCCTATAAAACAAACAATGTTTCAACTCTCCGGCTAATGGATCTAGATCGCAATCTTGCAACAGTGGAGATCGAGCGGATCGAGGCAGTCATGATGAAGTTGCAACTTAGATCCGTTAACCTTTGAATCTAGACAATGTTTATTCTATTACTTGAGTGCGACCCGTATCTAATCTAGATCCAAAATACAATCGGCTAGTGCAAAGCATTCAATATAAAACGAATGACAAGCATAATTCGTTGAACATATAAATCTATTAGATACAAGCCGATGCATATGGATCAAGACGGGCAAATTGATGATTGCTTTAAACAATAAACAATAAACATAAGCAACATCGGTAACTTAATGAATCCAGCTAAACTGCCAAATTTAAGTAGAGCCGATAACTAATCCATGCATGCAAACTGTCTTAATCTATAGCCTGTCCACCGGATGACGTTAACTAATAGATTAATCAAGAAACAAACACGAATCGACAACTAATCCGCGCGTGAAAACCGTCCTAATCTGCATCTCGTCCACCGGATGACGATTAACACAGATTGATCGGGTAAACCAGCGTGAATCATCCTTGACTCACTGTGCTTCCCGCGTCCACCGGATGACGCCAAAGAAACAGAGCTTAGCAAGGACCCTGGTCCGCCATGCTTTCACGTCCACCGGATGACGCTAAAAAGACATAGTTTAACAGGGGGTTGACGATACTTACAAGCAAGCCTGCGTCCACCGGATGACACCCAGCCTGGATGAAGTAACTCGCCGGACTCGACTGACTCTAGGGTTTGTTGGCCGGAGCCGAAAGTTGTGTTGTATTGATGTTGTTGTTTTTTTACAATAACCGGGGGTTTATATTTATACCCTAGGCTGATGACCCCTACCTGTTCACGACGTACAAAACTTCCTCATAATATCTAAAGAAAATATTAAGATACATGGACTCTATCTTCCTTCATGTAGAATCCTCGCCAATATAGCTTCCGTGACCGACTGCCTCTCCTTATTGGTTTCAGCCAGAAAAAGATCTTGTATGGTCGGTCATACATATGCAAGCACAGGACATATACACGTGATATATTTCCTTGTCTCTCCTTCCTTGCACGTGTGCCTACATATCTCATTCCTTCCTTATCCAACCGCCAAAGCCTTGGCAGGAAAACAGATCTTGCATATACGGGTCCCAACATTAACGGCATGTGTCCATACATCAATTGATCCAAATAGAAATAGACATAGCCAAATATGTCAATGTGGCCATGCGCCCACATATAGCTGAGCATGCAAGTCTGATGCTATTCGTGCATGATGTCTTCTTCCTTTTATTTTCTCGTCTTTCCTTCCACGTGAAGAAGTTCTGGATATTATGCTTCTCAAAATACATCAAAGAGTATTTTCTTCCGTATACGCCAAATATGCTAATTGGCCGCTCGTGCGTGAGTATCTTCCATAGTCGACTTCTCGATAGCCGATCCTATAAGTCTAGTGACCACATGTACACGTACATCTCCTTTGCTTGATCTTGCTGGCGACTATTATACGTCTTGCTTTTCTCAGAATATTTCCTTGCCAATGACATTTCTCGACTGACCAAATTTTGGTGTCAACAAGATCCTAGTATTTCCATAACTTGTAACTAATGGCACAACATTTCACATGTAAAAAAAGAAAACACATTTGAGGAGTGACCAGAATCAAACTCTTGACTGGCAGGACATAAGTTGTACTGACAGGTTCCATGCAAGTGCCGTCACAACCATGACGCCGGTCGGCCTGGCCAATCGCAATCAAATATAAAGTCACAGCATGCATAAATATAAAAGTTAATGTAGTCACAACATAATAATTCATAACTTCTAGCATCAGTTCCACTGCTTACCTGAAACTGACGATGTCCTGCAGAGCTAGACTGAATTGTTGCTGTGCCTTAACGAGTTGTAATAGTTACAGTTGAAGTTGTTGTTACCTACAGATAGATGTAACAAAGAGTTCATTTCCTGCTTGTACTATTGGTCAGCACACTAAGTAAAAAAATTGCTCGAACAGAAACTGAAGTGAGCTGCACCTCCTGCCAACATGCAAAGGACAGGGAAGCTATGGACTTACCAAATCAAATTATGAGTTGCTCAAGAATTAACTATAAAGTAAATTGCTTATAGTTTAACTGTGAAGTCTATACATGGATCCATGTGAATTTAGTGAGCTGCAAGGAAATATTTCCCAAGGATACACAGCCTGAACACATACTAGGCATAAAGTAAATTGCTTACAGCATATATGTTGCACTTCTCCTACAAAATTATAATTATAAGAGCAAAAGATAAGGAATTGACTTCAAAAGGCAACTTGCATCCCCAAAATAATACCAGATCACATAATTTGTTTAGTTAATAACGAGAAACTTATGTTCTGAATTCAGAAAAGCAGAGAGCTTACACTCCATAGTGCTTGTTAGTGATGAAGTATGCTACTTTACCTGTATACACAGAGGACTCACAAAAATGGTGTTTCAGCATTCAAGCTAATAAATCAAGATAATGTTTTCCCTAACAATCCAGTTTTAGTTAACTAGTTTAGAAACTGTAAACTGAATCCAATATTGAATGGTTAATGATACTGACAATAATTGCTGAAAGTAGCTACGTTGTGCATCAGACAATATGAAAGTAGCTACTGACAATGTACCCATGGTGATTCCTCACATCCCATTGCAAACTCAAGGCCATCCAAAGCATCCTATAGCAGGAAAAATAAAGTCATGAAATAGAGCATGTAAAAATTAAAATCATCAAGAAATGCACAGTACATGTGGTTCTGTCCTTCAGGAAAAATAAAGTCATGAAATAGAGCATGTAAAAATTAAAATCATCAAGAAATGCACAGTACATGTGGTTCTGTCATTCAGATTCTAGAAAAAAACTGGAGTTTTTATATGATCAGTTACACTAAAATCAAAAGAAGCAAAATCAGATGATATCCATAGCACGGTGCTTCATGACGCAAGGTCCCAAATATTAATCCAACAGTCCAAAACAGTGATTTGAAGGTCCCAAATAGTAATCTTAAGTTCTTAACAGTCCCAAAGAGAAGGGCTACTCCTCTGGTTAAGTCGCTTCTCATTCTGATTAAACCGATAACTTAATGAAGCTATACAAAAGAGAATTGCTATGGGACCTAGATAGTGGCAATTGACAGGAACATATAAATTCATAAGGACTGATGCTTACTGCAACAATCAGTCTCACAGTTTCATACACAAGAGTGACCTCCAATCCAGCTTCTGTGTCAAATAAATTGCCCACGAGGAAGAAAATCGAGTGCCAAGGAAAAGGACAGTACAACGGATGGTGATTGGCACAGTTCCCGAAAGTTGATTGACAAGATGGTGCAAGATGGATATGTGAAGAATTCAGCTAACTGAAGACTGGGTAATTGATGTATGCTAACATCAGTCAAAGTCATCTAGTCAGAAAACAATGTAGTTGTGCATGTTTAACACCATAGCTAATTGTGCATGTTTAACACCATAGCTAATTGTGCATGTTTAACAATTTAGTTGTGCATGTTTAACACCATAGCTAATTGAGCGGCAGGGGATGGGTTGGGGGAGCTGGTCTACGGAGGAGGCGACGAACCTCGTCTGATAGTGGAGGTCGGGGGGAGGAGCGTGCGGCGCGAGGGAGGGCTGCGGCGACTGCAGTGCCGAGAATGGTGATGTTAATATTTAATTAGGGTTCCTCCATTTTTATTTCCAGCTAGTGCATCTCGACCATTCGTTCTCATCTAATGACGAAGGAACGAGATGGCCCAAAGGCCTGTTCTGGCTGCCGCTGCTATGGGCCTCTATGGCTTGAAGGAGGCCAAAACAAATATCAGTGACGCGTCTACACAACACAGGTCACATTTGCTATCTGTGATGCGTTTTGTCAAGAAGAGTCACTGATATTGCCTTCTATCAGTGACGCATCTAGAGAAAACACGTCACATTCCTTATTAGTGACGCGTCTTCTTAACCTGCATCACAAATAAGCCCATCTATCTGTGACGCGCCTCAGCAATACGCGTCACAGTTTTATCAGTGACGCATTTTGTTTGCAAGGGTCACTGATATAATGTTATTAGTGACGTGTCTTGTTCCTAGACCATGGGCAACAGCTAATCAACGGCGCGTATTGTTAGCCCGCGTCACTGATATTCTATTAGTGACGCGTTTTTTCTGAGTCACTAATCGAGGCGTCACTGATAGGCTTTTCTGGCATAGTGGACATGCCTAGAATCTAGTCGTGCCCTGCCTTAGTCGGGCCATGGACTAGCTCATGGGCCTCGAGCTGTTTCATGACTAGGCCGACTAGGTCGAGCCTATAGGCCACGGGGTGCTATTTGGCCATCTCACCGCGTGTTACACACCACGTAGACAAGCTACCCTACTGTTGTTAAACTCCAAGTTCCTCTTTATATTCTTTTTGATAGTTAGAAATAGAGACTTTAATGGACAAACTCTCCATCAACTTCTCTAAGTGGTTATCTAGATATAACCAAATTCTATTCCGTAATTGTCACTAACCAAAGGTAGATAGCGAAAATAACTCTCTCGAGCGTACAGAAGACGTTGAAAAAGCTATTAGAGACTGAAAACATACCTAAAGTGACTTTTATGCATATGGTATTCACTACTGGCAGAAAACAACAAAGGTGACACGACCACTAGAGACGTTCATTTGTATCCGTCACAAAAAGTGTGTTACAGACGGTTTACATAGAGAACCGTCTATGAATATTAGTCCACAGCCCCACATCCAATAACAGTGTCTATAATGCCATAATATTGGAGACGTGTGTTCACGTAATCTGTCTGTAAATTATTAGCGACATGTGTTATTGAGAACCGTCTGTAAATTGAATTATATCAGAGATGGATAAATAATTTGAGACGTCTGCTGCAAAATGCACATCCGAGACGGTTATTATTTCAGAGACGGTTTTGGTTGTAGTCCGTCGCTTTTAAGAAAGAATTTATGATAGTGTGATATATCAAAGACGGGTTTTATCCTATCTACAATCGAGCCGGATATTGACTCTATCCATATCTCGCACGGCCTCACTGGATCGGAGTCCATTGACGAGCTTAGCTTGAAGATCGTGCGCGCGTCCATATACACCCGGCCGGCGGCGGCTTGGGCACGCCGGCCGCCTATACACTACCGGCCGGCGGGCTGGCCGCACTAGCGCGCGGGAGCAGAGAGCTAGATAGCAGCTTGTTGCTAGGTCTCTCCAACTTGCCATCTGCTGTACGGGCCACCCGCAGCGTCGACCAATCGGGCACGCGTGCGAGCTCTAGCTCGATCAGCTGATTACCTGCTAGCAGCTTGTTGCTAGGTCTCCTGCCATCTGCTGTACATACGGGTCGCCCACAGCATCGATCGATCGGGCAGCTGTAAAAGGTACAACCTCCCCACCCCCGATTCGTTATCGATCTCTTAGAAAGTGAATTTAGAGAGTGAATTTTAGTAAGAATGTTGAAGATGCTCTTTATATATAAATATATATAGAGAGAAAGAGAAACACACACAAAGTACAAGCTATGTTGAGTTAGGAGCATAAAAGGGGCTGTTTGGATCCTGAAGGTAATAATTAGTTTGTCTTTATTACAATTATAGAAATTCTAAATGTGATCTAATTCTGGACTAATAAGAGCTAATGGGTGCTAATTAGTGGTATATGAGTTCACTAACCCTTAATATCTCATAATTAGATTATTTTTAATCAAGTTTTATAGGATGATCTAATTTTCAGCTCTTGGAGACAAATAGGCCAAAAGTAAAAAAAAAAATCCCTAAGCAATAAGCATATATGTACAAGCAGATGCCAATTTAAGCAGAGTGAGCAGGCGCCCGAGCGGCCGGTGGTCATTGGCTCATTGCTAGGCAGCGGAGGGATGAGTGACGAGCGGGGCGCGGCAGAGCGGGCAGGTGGCGTGCGCGCGTAGCCACTCGCCGACGCAGGTGGCGTGGAAGTAGTGCATGCACGACGGCAGCACCCTGAGGACGTCGCCGTCGGCCATGTCCGCCAGGCACACCCCGCACGAGCCCTCCTGCCACCCGTCCGCCTTCCTGTACGTGCACACCGCCAGCTGTGTCTCCGCCGCCGGCACCGACAACACCTCGGCTTCGCTGCCCAGCCGCTGCTGACGCACTCTGTCCCCACCTCCGGTGACGTTCTGCTCCTCCTCCCTTGCCTTCGCGGCACTGATGCAGAGAAACCTGAGCAGCAAGATGACGAGGACGAAGACGATGAAGAAGACGGGGAACGCGATGGCCACTATCTTCTTGTCCCGATTCTCGTCCGTCGTCTGTTCGGGATTGTTGGCCATCGAGATGAATGAATGATTGAATACCGGCAGTCTTTTTGTAGAAAACACGATGAAGGGTTTACTGGATGGCGTCTTGTATTTGTAGGGAAGCTGGGGGTTGACGACAGTTACGATGACTGTTTTTCTTTGTTGCCGTCGATGGATCCAACCACAAGGGCGGACAATGACGGCAAACAGCTATGTACGTCGTCAAAGAAATTCTTTCTATGTTAGAAAAAGAAGAAATTCTCTCTATATATAATATAAAATGGTTTCTTGTTTTCGTTACTAGCTAGTTACTCCGTGATTGTTTACCACCTCTGTCTGATTTCATGACGGATTGAAATAGATGAGAGGCGACCACTGAATGAATGGCTAAGCCGCAGCTCGTCCATGTAACCGAGCAACAAGTTATGCATTTTATTTAACACACCGGTATATTTTATCAGTCAAACAATAAATAGATAAAGTTAAGTAAAATCAAATATTTGAGTACTTATAATTTGGAAACCCTAGTCTTACCTTAGTAGATATACTGAGTTAATCACAAGGTATTTGCATTTCCTATTGGTTTGGGAAACTATATTATTCAAGACAGTGGCAATTTAATTTTTGGCGCTCGAAAATAGTGCCCAAATACATCACCGTTGGATGTGTATATAAGTACAACAAGTGAGAAATAATATACTCGAATCTCTCTAACTGTGCACACGTCTCTATACACATTCATCGGTGATGTGCAAGGTGGACATCCACATCCCTTAAGGGAAATAACCTTGTCACGTATATTCAGCGTCATGTTATCTACACACATGGACATGTAGAGGCCAAGCTAAAGCAGAGTGAACTGGGAGGTCAACACAGGGCACCACCGGCAGGGTTGACACACTACAGAGCTAATTTGCCGAGTGACTATGGCACTCGGCAAAATTTATAAAACACTCGGAAAACCTTTGTTGAGTGCCACACTCAGCATACCATACACGACAAAATTTTAGTTGGCAAAGAGGTTTGCCGAGTGTTTTTGTAAAAAAACACTCGGCAAAGAATGAACCCAAAAAATAGCAAAAGTTTTTTTACCGGAGGAGGGCACCACCGGACAGCACTTATAGCAAAATCGTATACACTAACCTTCTCAAATATGGAATTACCACAATTTTGATGTCTTGCCTCAAGATCCAATTGAAATGTGCTCTCTAAAATGGAGAATTTAAGCAAGTACAGTAAGAATCAATGTCCAAACACCAAAGCATTATAAACCTACAAATCCAAAGGATCGTGCTTGTTACTAACCTTAAGCTAGAAGATCAAGCTAATGTTTCAGCACCCAATAGTTTTCTTGAGCAATTCGGTGATGAGCAGCCGCAGCAATGGAGGAACACGGAGAAAATACGCCGCTTTGTGCAATGTTGTTGGAACAAAGGAAGGAAGAGATCGAGCTAGCTATTAAATGTACTATCCTCATAACACTGGCGGTTGATGCCTCCAACCGACAGTAACAACAAATATCACTATCGATTTTTGCTGGACCTGATAGTGAAATATTAGTGCCGGTTCCATCTACCAATGATAGTGATAAGCTCCTTTACTGTCGGTTTGGGCCATACCTAAATTCTTTTTGGTCTGGTCAGAGCATGAACCGACAGTGATGTATCATCACATTAGTACTAGCCCAAAGTTATCCGGCAGTAATGGGCCGGCAGTGACGTTTGAATATGTAGTAGTGAATATTATGTCATGGAAGGTGAAGAGCCTTAGCTAGAGAAGGGTAGGACGACTATTTATTTTCCTAAATCAGTACAATCATTCTCTAACCCAAACAATGAGAATATTGAATACATTGAGCAATCCGATTCATTGGGTTGTTTTTTATGTCACTCACCTGCAGTACGTGAGGCAGCCTCCCGTATGTATGTCACCGGATGAAAACCAATGGGTATTACTACAATCACCTTGATGATGTAAGTTGATTTGTTGAACCACATCATAAGCATGTGCTAATTAATATATCTATCTAATTTTGCCCCTTTTTGTGTCGTGCAGCATAGGCAGTATTCAACTTGCACCCAGCTCGACGAAAAAGCTATTTAGGAACTTTATATGGTGATGTGCTAGCTAGTTAACTGGTTGACTGCTGTGTATTTATGTAGTTAATTTGAATAATTTCAATTGGCATGAAATTTAGTGGGAAAACGCGATTTTTCAAATATGTTGGGAAATCTAGCTTTCAAATGTTTAAAACTGCTTTTTCAGAGATAGTTCATTTTGCCGCTTCTAAAAATGTATCTTCGGGGACGGTTTCATTGCGGAAGCTATCATTGATTAGATTATTTACAAGAGCAGTTTCATTATCTCAACCGGCCTTGAAAAAACCTTTTTAGCGGCGGTTGTCTATTGAAATCACCCCTAAAAATACATATTTAGAGGCAGTCATCTTACTAAAACCACGACTGAAGATGACATTTTTAGGGGCAGGTTTTGTAATAGAACCGCCGCCGAAAATGTATCTTCAGGGGCAATTAAAAAGCCATCTCTAGAAACGCCCTATCTTTATAATCGGTGCGTTCATACTTGTTGGGCAAACCGTCCCTGAAAGGACCATTTTACAGCCCCTGAAAACTCTTACTGTACTAGTGTTTGAAATTGTAAATAAACTCAAGATTACGGGCCTTGTTTTATTTCATCACCTAAAGGATAGTCTTGGATATGGTGCAATTAAATCTAGGATTAGGAAATGGTATAGCCATGTTGTCTGGCTTTGGATATGGTGTAATTAAATCTAGGATTAGGAAATGGTATACCCACGTTCTCTATCTCTTGCTAGATTTAATCATTAATGCAATGATATCTGTTTGAAGATTCGTTGGCATTAATTTGTGGTGAGACTTGGCTTTTGGTGTGCTATAAATAATTGTGTGCAGTGCAGGCATGATACACATCATTATTCAGCATTTTGTTGGGTTGTTGAGAGAAAGAAAACTTGCTCCTAGCAAACATCAACACCATATATACTCGTATACAATGACTACTATAAAAGTAATGCTACGGGTCTTGGTGTTTTCCTTGGTCTTTACTATGCTTTTGACCCATCAAGCTTGGGGAAATAAGGAAAATTGTGAAAAGGATAAAGATCTAATTAAGAGAAAATGCAAAAAATGCATTGGAGTCGGCCCTAAAGCCCGTGTAAGCAAACAATGTTGCGATGCTATGAAAATTGCTGATATGGCTTGCGTCTGTCGTAGCATAACACCAGAAGAGCAGCTCACAATAAGCGTCGTGAAGGTTGTGGATGTTGCAAAGGAGTGTGGCAACCCGGTGCCACCTGGAAATAAATGTGGAAGTAAGTACCACCTAACACTAATCTTTTCTTAATTTAAAGTACTTTACTATTACGATATGTCTTCATCTAATAATTATTAGCAAGCAAGAAACCTAGACGGACTATATTTTGAGCCGTCAATATCTATGTAACCTGGACAAACAATATAATTTGATGAACTTGTTTATCAGCTTGGACTGTTCCACCACAACTGTCGGCCTGATCGAGTGCATGCGTAATGCATGGTTCAACAAAGCGAGCAAGCAAGGGCCATCGATAAGAGTTCAACAAAGCAAGCAAGCAAAGGAAAATCTCAAAGGAAAATCTCGAGATAAGTGAATGAATGTAAGCTCTACTGGCTTTTGGAAAATTAATAAAAATGAGATCACGATGTGGTTTATTTGTAAGGCCATAAACCTACTCTTAATAAACACCATATGCTCCAAACGGATATGAACCCTTACTGTGGTGCGCGCGGACGAGCGAATCAGTGAAGTCACATTAATTAGCTTCATCGGCTCCTAGTTTATTTTTATAGAACAGAGAAAATGTCTTCTTATTACTACAGTTTTCTATTGACCACGACAAAAGTGCAACACTTTTATGGACGGTTATGCTGTGGACTCCGATGTGTTGCAGGGAGAGGGAAGGTGACAATAGATAGCAAAGCTCCTTAGGAACATCAGCACACGTACTGTATGTAAGATCAACAACGCCAACACTTGAAACTTTTTTATTACCAGCAAAGCAAAAGTGCTCGTGCGTTGCAAGGTTATCCACGTTCAATATAGATATGTGGCTCGTATTGTCACTGGCCTCCACGATTATATGACGTTTACCATCACTACGCCATATTTAGTCATCACTGCCTGTTGGAAACCCCCCTTTACAGCCGGTTTTTGAATCGGCAGTACCAACTCGGCAGTGATGTGCCCCCCTCATCACTGGGGGACAGGAAACCCATCAAATGAACCAAAAAATATTTTTTAAACATCAGGAGAGGCCCACCAACCAGCCACACGGTCGGGCGTCACAAGTCACAAGTCACGCGATTATTCGCGCGCTTCGTGGTCACCAGCGCTCGAACCCACGACCTCCTACTCCGCGCGATCCTCCCCTAGCCACTGCACCTGTAGGACACTTGTGTCCAATAGAGATATTCATTCACCCCATTCTATTTTGATTCGGTTTTTTAATTGAGTATTTGAGACTCTAAACGAATTCAAATGAAAAGTTGTCAACTACAAAGTTGCATAACTTTTCGAGATCTGCAACTTTTATGTTGGAAGTTTCTCCATCCGAGGTTATTTACAAAATTTAAATTTCAAATGAAAAAGTTATCAACTACAAAGTTTCATAACTTTTCGAGATGTACAACTTTTATTTTGGTAGTTTCTCTATCCGAGGTCATTTGAAATCTTCGAATTTTCAAAAAAATTAGAAAAACATAATTTTCGTTGAAAAGATGATTTTAAATGAAAAAGTTGTCAACTAAGAAGTTGTATATCTCAAAGAGTACTACAACATATTTTTCGCTGTCAAGATAATTTCAAATAAAAAAGTTATCAACTATAAAGTTTCATAACTTTTCGAGATCTACAACTTTTATTTTGGTAGTTTCTCTATCCAAGGTCATTTGAAATCTTCGAATTTTCAAAAAAAATTAGAAAAACATAATTTTCATTGAAAAGATGATTTTAAATGAAAACGTTGTCAATTAAAAAGTTGTATATCTCAAAGAATACTACAACTTTGATATAAAGTTCGTCTTCATCCGACACCATATGAGAAACTTATGAATTTTTTTCGTGAAGCCTATTAGTGTCGGTTTCAGCCACAAACCGGCAGTGATAGTATCACATGCGGTTCGTGGCTAGAACCGGCAGTGATGCCCATTTTTAGTGGCGGTTCATGGCTAGAACCGGCAGTGATGTGAACCGGCAGTCAAGATCTGAATATCACTGCCGGTTCATCTTATCACTGCCGGTTCGTGGCTAGAATCGGCAGTGACGTCTTATCACTGCCGGTTTCTAAAAATCCGGCAGTGATGGGCCGGCAGTGATGTTCAAATTTGTAGTAGTGCGTGCTAGTTATCTTACGTAAAAAAATAATCATAGACTTCTATTTTAGATGTAATATCTATGGAAAATATCTATGGAAGTGCAAGCACACTTCTTCACCATGGACTCTGTCTTTTGCTTGGTGCACCTGCCTGTTTTTTGTTTTATTTCTACGAGCTTTGTTGGAGATTTCTATTTTTTATGTAATATCTATGGGAGTGCAAGCATACTTCTCCATCATGGAGTTTTTCCTGACGCGGACTCTGTTGGAGGAGTAGGAATATCCGAGTGAGTGAGCCGGTAGTTAGGAAGGGTGGACGAAAAAACGATCTGGAAATTTTGCCTCTTTATTAATAGGTATAGATATAGATTCATGTCTTACATAGAGCCAACGAACTAGACAATGATGAAAGCAACTACTAGCATATATACTTATATAGGAAGATTGCTGAGGATAGCAGACTGTGTGTCCTGTTTCTTATTACTGGAATGCTGAAAGTAGAAGAAATGGAGTAGATAGTTGCAATGAGGTGCACACATGGCAAGCAGTTTCTTGGACTAAGTCGGGCACACATAAGCTCCAATCTGGTTGACAGCTTCTCCATCAGCACGACCATAGAACCCCACAATGCTTTGATCGTTGGCAGCGGCTACATAGAAAGGAGTATTTCCCCAGGCTTGCTTTCCCGTAGGGCCCGTAATAGGTGCCAGCATTGGTGACAATGGTGAGTGATGTCACAACAGTGCGTCCTCCATATTTACTAGTTGTCCCATAGATCTCTGTCACAGTCTCTGAAGGACCAAGCTAGATGGGCTGCATGCAGAGAATTATAGGCATGGGCATAGGATTACTACACATAACAATAATCAAATGCATACTACACACACACACACACACACACAGGCGCGCGCAATGAAGAAGGATTGCAAATAGGTATACAGACGACTCGCCGGTTTCAGGGACTTTATTCTTCCATTGTCCCCACCCCACGGACCAGCAGTCCGAGTCTAGCCAGCATGGTTAGTCAGTCAGTGTAGGAAAACCCAATTGATTGGATGACATCGTCGTCGTCGTAAATTGATATGCTCTCAAGATGCTGAGGCATCTTGTCACCATCTTGGATTTTGTAAGCTGTCCCTCCATTCCCACCCCACGGCCCAACCTTTAATTTTGGACGGCTACTTTCTGTATATATGTTAATGTAGATAGAATGATGAATGCATTCTTTTGTGTATGTGTCGCCTTATCTTGCTATCCTGTAAAAGGCAACTCGTACAAGATCGCTAGGAATTAATGGATGTTTGCATTGTGTGTGTATACGTATGCATGTCTCACCGGCTTGGGGAAGGTGAGGCAGATAACACGGATATGAAGCTCCATTGTGTACCCACCACCATTGTCCTGGACTTGAATCCTTTTATAGGAGACGTTGCCTTGCGCACAAGTAAACTGTCCGATCCCACCTAGAACTGCCCAATCACCTTTATCTGGAAGTACTGCGGTTCCAAGACAACCTTGCACGTTGAGGTTCGACCCTTGGAAACTAATTAATTAATAAGCCATGATTAAATTAAACATGCATAGAAAGACACTGAGGATCGATGACTGTGTAGGTTTAATCACAGCTTAACTGACTAGTGACTACTACTCTACTAGGATCCAGGTTTTACTCCATGCGCTTAGTCGTCTTTTGCAGGGGCTGGGTGTGGTTTACGACAACTACGACGATTGCTTGTTTTTTTCTCCATTGATGGATTCATGGCCAAGGGGTGACGACTTGCCTCGTCATGATGGCTGGAATGATCTTTCCGATTACTTAACATGAGTTTTTATTAAATTTGTTGAAGGACGTACTTGCGTGCAGTCAAGTTTGGCGGTCAGTTATAGATTTGACACTCAGACCAACGTTAAATACCATTATACTGTATGAAAATTGACAAGAATAGGTGCTTCCGTCCAACCTAAAAAGTATCATATAAGATCTTGCCATGTTTTTTATTTTTTTTTTGAAAAAAACAGCCATACATGAAACTTGGTACACAGAAGAGAAATGAAAAACACTTTGTACATTGACATACACACAAGGAAAAACTTTGTAATTAACTTCATTAATTAATTAATTATAGCCCCTATGAATGAAGAATATATTGCTATTGCTCCAATAAAATCAGATAAGGATGAAAGTTAAAATACGAAATATAATGTTTACAAGAGTTTTGCATTTTAGCACCCTTGGAGATATGATGCATAATATTTGGAAAAAAAACCCGAGTTACTACACATTGGTGGATATTTGTGTGTAGATCAGACACTCCTATAAAACCCAAAGCCTATATATAATTAGTAACAACACGCTGGTGCCTAATAACAATGAAAACCAATATTGTTGCGCACATCAATGAAGGTTTGGAACAGCCGCTGCCGTTGGATAAACGCCGCGATATAGGCGAAGTAGTTGTCGAGGCCGTGGAGAGCATTGAGGTCGAGTGTGTGGTCATGAATTACTTCACTGATATTAGTGAGTTGGTCAGACATGGTCTTGAGATACCAAGGCTTTCAATATTGGTAAGAAAAAAATTTTGGTTCCTGGTGATAAATGTGAAATTTTAGAAATATTGGGTCAAATTTATATAAATTCAAATTGATTTTGGAAATTTTGGTTCTCACTGAAACAGACGATATTTCAGAAATTATGGTGATACCCTTGGACAAACATGTGAAACAACTTAGCGTCAACGAGGAGCGCGCTGGCACCCTTGTTCCAGATGAACTGCAGTTCCAGCCCCATCCAGACGATGCGTGCTTTGGGGGGGGGGGGGGGTGTTTGCGGGGAGTGCCGCAAAGCCATGAGAGGACAGTGCAATCCATGCGCAGATGCGCTTCCAGCAGACATTGGTGGAGCAGGCATCATCGAAAAGCATGCACACATCCACAAGTTCACGTCGGGCGGTTGCAGCAGTGTTGGATACTTGGATGCGGGAGTGTCCAGGGGAGCCATCGGTGATGGCGAGTGTGGCTGCCGGTGCACACCTGAGGTCTGCAGAAGCTAAGCTATTGAAAGAACCAATTTGGTACCATGATGAGTTTGATGACAGACGAGGTAATTCATTGATTGATTAATCAGCAATAGGGACTCACATATATAGGCAACCTCTCTTCAAGTATATCATACCGGCTTATAGAAACAGTATCGATCGGTAAAACAGGTGCATGGTTGCCACACAAATCAAGAAGCCCTAACAAGGATAAGAATCCGGCTAATAGTAGTTTACCATATTCATTCATCGTCTGCTGCTAGACTACTGGAGAAGTTTGACTTGGACAAAGCAAGACAAACTATAATTTGAAAGACATTAAGTACACAGGCTATGGGCGCATAAGGTTGCCAGGTGATGTAGGTGCCTTCCATCCCCTCTTGAGTTTCCTCGTCATTCATTGTTCACCAGAATCACCGGCCTCCCTTCTGCAAGTGCAGTGCAACAACAAAATCAACATCAGAAAAATATAGGACCGGTCAGTTGTTGCTTGTTGCTGGCGAGAAACCTCATCACCAGCATTCAGCTACAGGAGACATTAGAAGGGCATTTATATACCACCATACCCTTTGCACTGAGAAACTTCTCCATGGCAGCAATGACGTGCCTGCCATGTGGGTACCTCTTCAGGTTGTCTGCATTGTCCCTGGCCACGTCGAGCAGCAAGTCAACCTGTTGCTTTTTCGCCGTCACCACCATCTTTTGGATGACAAAGTTGGCATATGGATTTATCATCATGTCCTGCACACTCATACATATTTTTTTCAGTCATGTCATCTACATTTCCTATATAGTAAGTTAGTATATAACTACGAGGAAAAGATCTGCCACAAGGTAACCAACCACAAGATGCTCGAAGTGCTGCCTGCCGGCGGCGCCGAGGATCTCAGTTATGATGTGCTGCCGGTCCCTGTGGCTCCCGAACACCAAGCACTTCTCCAACACATTTGACGAAAACTTGTGATAACACATGCTCACCATGCGCCTGTCAAATTTACTCACTATCATGGATCGCTCCGCCTGGCCTCCATGCTCCAGCAGGTGCTGCACCACGTAGTTTCCGAATTTGTCTGCTGACAGCTTGTTAGCAAACTCGATAATCTCCGCAGTCAGTGTGTGGTACACCTCAGCGTCGTCACAATGGGCCAGCACTTTCTGGGAACAGGGCACAGAAGCGAAAAAGAGCTCGATCCGATCAGATCATGATATGTTGAGTTGAATTAATTAGATGCATGATGACACAATCAACACTTGAAACACAAATAATCCATGAGCATCGATACCTGGATCACACGGCTGCCGTAGGGATTGACGGACAGTGCCTTGGCCCTTCTACAGAAGCTTCGGAAGATGAATTGGATATGCTTTGGTGGCAGGCACTCTATACATTTTTGAATCACATGGCTCGCGAACTGCTCACGAACACATCTGAGCACTTTGGTTTTTAGCTCTTTGGCTATCATAATCTTTTGATCCTGCTCCCCTACATCCAAAGCCTGAAACAAAGAACACAAATGGGTAGTAGGATCAGTGATACACATCACTGCTTCGAAAATACATCCTAAGTAAGTAGTATCAATGCAGCCAAGCAAGCTGCAGAAATACTGTATTTGTAAGTAAAAAATCATTTCTAGAATTAAATAATATTGGCTAGCTCACCTTCTGGATGACTCGGGAACCGTACATATCACGGCTTAGGGGACGCACATGGCCAATCAGTTGACTGATGAGCTCACGTTTGCTGGACTGTTGGCCATGCTCTAGAATCTGAAGATGAAATGAAACAAAGATAATTAGAGAGTAATTTAATTTCTATGGGAGCTCATGCTCAACTTATGTCCATTATGCATGTGCTTCAGAAATTCTAGTAAAAAGAAACGATGCCAGCGTATATATTGGATCAAGTTGGAGAAACTTAAACCTTCTGGATCGCATGATTTCCAAACACATGAGCAGCAAGCCTACAGACACAAGGCATGATTTCCTCATAAACCATAACGATCTCTTGAGGCGTTGCCACCTCGATCACATTCTGTACAAAGCGGCTCCCATTGGCATCAGCACTGCATGCAAAAGTTTATTAAAGCTAGGAATTGAAGGTAAATCATAGTGTAATATTGGAAGGCTGGAACTAATTAAATATTTAAGCACACCAGGAGGCTGCTACTTGGCCCTTGATGTCCATGAGACTCAAGGATGGGTTTATCTCTGGAGCCACCATTTGCTCCGGGTGAATAGAAGGGATCGTTTTGTTCAATGCACTTGCTTCATAATGCTGGACCTGAGACGAACCAGCAGAAGGAACTCTTCGTTGTTGAACAATCATAGTATCTGCCTCCACTAGATTGTCCCCATAATGTGACACCTGATCTTCATGAGCACGGTGGGAGTTCTGCTCCTGGACAACCTGATGGGGTAGTCTCCTAGAAGTGGTCATGTTAGGGACATTGCACGCACGAAAACATGCAACATGGACCCCAATCAAATGTTCATATATCTTCATGGCATCCTGGCTCAACGGTGTAGCTTCTTCATGTCCTTCCCCAACATTCCCTCGGGCACCAAAGACTGAAGCAGGAGCAGCAATAGGCACTGGGTTTTCCGTAGTTCGCTTCAGGTTGTTATCCTGCGCGCACATTCTATGTGATGAAGAGGAATGGATGCCCGCAGGAGAAAATATTGGTAGTTGTCTCCTTGTCGGAGTGTGGAGATATGGTTGCTGTGTTGCTATCGCCATTGAATCAACCTGACCAGAAAATAACAACATTGGTTCAAATGTTCATTACCAGATATATAGTGAGAAACTAAATCTTGATGCTTCTCGCGTGCCTACTTACTATCTATTATCATGAATGCAACCATGCACACCGCACAATGTTTCATATATATCCAGTATATCAAAAAAAAGAGTCTCCTATAGAGGATGAACATTTCCCATAATAAAAATGAATAAATCCTAGCCTCTTATTACCACAATAAAGTTATATCTTCAAAAGCAAAATAATAGGTAAGGTTAACTATTGTCCACGAAGTATTTTTCATGGGACAATATTACAGTAAATAACTGCATGTAAACACTCCATACAGACCAGGAAGGTCACTACTTATTATGCAACCTAAGAAGAATGAATTGTGATGAATCCACATTGGATTGTGAAAATAGATAACCGCGCTCCCCACCCCTCAACCCCCACCTCATAAGGCTTAGAACAAGGAGGTGGCCACCAGCAAAAAAAAACAAATGTCGATGTGGCCAATAGGATGGTACTACGTCTCATTGGCCAGATCTAAGGTCCCCATGGTAGGAAAACCTTAGGTGGTATACTGAACTAAAATCATAAACCGTTCTTGCCATATCTGATTGGATTGCACTAGTACACAAAATCTTTTGGGAGGCATTTGGGAAATCTTAACCGAGGCGGGCAGCCCAGCAAGCTGCCTTGGTTAAGAGAGGCCGGCCGAAGGCTGGCCTGCTTGCCTCCAACCGCCTTGGTTAATAGGTTTTCCGAGACGGTCACCATAACATAACACAATTGCCTCGTCCACTACTTGCAAGTAGAACCGTCCAATTGGTTGGAACTAGAACCCCCAAGGCTAGGAGCATTATAGGGTACACGAAACATAGATTTAAGACCATAAAGGTATCCTTTGAGCTACACCAGGTGTCAACCTTTGATCTTTGATACCAACAGGGCTTATGAATACTCTTTGTTACCAACAAGAAAAAATTACGTGTCAACACACAAATAAAAATGAAATTAAAACACTTCATCTTCCAAGGCCCCAACTTGGAGAAGGTGGTGTAACATATAGTGATTTAGCTTCGGGTGGCCTTAAAGGCACCATGGTGTTAAAAAATAGTAGAAGACCCCTAGTCCAAACTATAGATTTTCTTGGGGAGGTTCTATTAGGGCAACAATGAATATTCATGGTGTATATACGTTGTGGCTGCGAACTAGGGATGTATGATTTAGAAATGGGAAACGGACAACTTTGTATAGAAAAAATCTAGTCATGATGGTGCATTGTATTGTGCTGATCTTATTTTTAATGCTAAGGCTAATGTTTCTTCTAGATGTGCCTACCATATATTGAAGCAAAACCGAAACAAATTTGGCCTTTGAAAGTAACTAGGCTAGATATTGTTGAATCATAGCTTTGATGGTTCAGGGACATTAGAAAATTTGGGATAATGAGCCAAAGGACATACATCAATGAATGCACAATCTCTTCTTTCGGATAAACATCCTCAGCGCCATGCAATGTTGACCACTAGTGATGTAGTCATCCAACCATGAGTTAGATAATACTACAAATCAACCTTTACTAGTTCCAACTGTCCCCTAGTTGGATCGTGTTACAATGGTGGGCTTCGTCACTCAGATTGAAGTACTTCTGCCTTGAATTATGGTCTAAGATGTAATGGTTAAGTCTCTCTCTACACCGGATTGACAAAATACTAGTGATTCCAACAATGAACTTTTTGCCACCATAGTTTATACTTATTTAGGTAGTGGAGTTATCAACCACCAAACAATCTAGACAATGGCCTCTATTTTCTAAAAGCTTGGCACTAGAATTTTAGTTTGCATGAGTGAGAAATAAAGAATGTGATGTGGTTCATTAAACTAGAAATTGGGTGGAAGATTTGATTGAGCTCCTCCTAATGGGATCTAGTGATCAACAACTAAGTTGTCGTCCAAACCTCTAGAATTCGGAAAACCTCTTGTATCATGGAGCTACTACCATATGAGTCACTTGGTAGGGAGCTAGAGGAGTAAACAAAGAGGCATCTAGAGAATAAGGGATAGTAGATGATGAATATGGAGGATAATGTAGACATCGCAAGCCTATGAACAACAAAAGCAATTGCTAGATGGCATTCTCTCTCTTACGACGTTCACATTCGTTGTAGGACTTCAGGGGCAGCGTGTCTAGGTATATGGCAGACGCCACCACCAACATTGGTGATGCCATTGTTCGCTCCCTCCTCGTCCAGGTCTGCAAAGAAGATTCTATCTTTCATGTAAGATCGATCAATCTTGAGTTACCACGAATGGAAAATCTATTTGTTTTGTGTGATTGTGTTATCCAACATATTGATAATCACTACACATCGTCACAAAGCATGGAGAAGAAGCACACAAAGGCGTCTTACATCTTGTTCAGCTTGTGGTAGAAACAGTCGTCATAAGAATATTGTTGGAGTGGTGCATGTGGATGTGCAAAGATGTCGCAATTTTGTCTTTTTCGGAATTGAGTTCCAAATGCAAGTGACTTCTTTGGGACAGTGGATTGAATAATCTGGCCTCTATATACATGAAGGACTTATACAACCCAAAGGATACAAGAGTACATAGACTTACACCTCAACAAAGAGGAGAACACACAACACAAAAAAGGAAAAAAATTTGACTACGACACATCCCTGCTTCTCAACATCCTCTCCTGAAACAGACAGGTTCAGTGGGTGGATGTCCTCAAGTCTCCAGTGCCACTAGTGGGACATCATTGCGAAACTTCGTTGGTGCCATCTTCACCTGTTTGAACAGAGTTGACGCCACCTATTGCCGGTTAGCCCACCTGCCATCATCCAAACAGTTTTAGCCGATCATATGTGAGCTCTAGCAGGAACCGCTTCGCTAGATGCCAAGACTTCCGCCGCATAAGGCAACCGCCATTGCCGAGATATGGCTACCTTTGCTAGAGTGCTCTGTAGCTGCAGCTGTGGATATTCTCTTCCATCCAGACTCCCAAGACTCCGTTGCCTCTAGGGATCACCACTACTGATGGGATCTGCCTCCTCCTCGCCTCTATCTTCACTGACACTCAAGCTGGTCTCACTAGATCTGACCTCACATTCGCTAGATTTAGTGAAGAGCACACCAGATTGACTATGGGGCACTGTGAGATGCCATGCCACCATTGCGCAGCCAAGGCGGGGGGCATGAATCCATCCATAGTAAGATAGATCCATCCATGAGATTCCCGGATCAGGATCACAAAGGCATCGTTGAAATATCGCCAGTGTCGTGCCCAATGACTTGGGCGGTGTGAATGCAGCAGTCGCCAGAGTGTGACATCCATGGCGTTGATGATAGCATTGAAATGGCCATTTAGGTAAGGAGTACTACAATCTAATTTACAAACTTCTCATTTAGATAGACCTTGCATCTTCTGGTGGTGGTCTGTTCAACTACCTTAGCAAATCACCTTTGCCCTATGGAAATAGAATTTATGGTTGCACCTCCCCTTCAGGCCAGTGGTTACCACCACAGAGCCATGTCTCGCCCTGTCATCCACTCTCTACCTCCTTGATCCTGCACCTACCTAACCTTGTCGTCGTGGCGTCCCCAACCTTAGTTTCCTTCCGCAGTCGTTTTTGGGGATGCGGTGCGGGGAGGGGGGAAGAAGCCATGAAACCTTTAACTTAGTGGCTCCTCTTCATCTTATGACTCAATCTATGCTGTCATGCTACGCTTAGCATACACGGTCGTGCATTAAGTGTTTCTTTATAATTTTCTTGATGCAACATGTACAATATAAATTTAATGACCAAGATATAGCAGGCAAGTAGTGTAGATTGATCAGACAAAGGTGTGCCAACTATCCAACTATCATGTACAGAGAAATAAGAAAAAAAAACAATTTCAATTTGATCAAAGGACAAAACTTTACTCAATAAGGCATATTATTATTAGCAAAGCTGTAGCAGAAAATTTTGTATCATGGCATTAATAAATTAGCAAAAATCAAGCAGTAGGAACGTAGATGACAAATGGACAGTACTCCATCCATATAGGAAAAGGATGTTTTGGACAAGATTTTGGTCAAACATCGAGAATATAAATAATGAATAACTTTTAAATTTTTGAGTTTGAATATATGAAAACTGTATAAATAGATTTGTCTTCAAATATCTTTTTATAAAAATATAAATATATCACTTTTCAATAAATATTTTTATAAAAATATGAAGTCAAAGTCATGCATTGGAGACCGTATCGTTGTCCTAAACGACATGTAAATCCTATATGGAGGGAGTATACGAAATCAGCAGGGAATGTAATCAATAGGTAACAGCTAAGGCTAGCAGGAAATAAATGAAATCAAAACAGCGGTACACACTTACAGATATGGTGTATATCTAGCTAATCGATCTGGCAAATAATTAAATCATAGATGGAGACATTTGTTATATCAAGTAGCATTACAGCAGTAGGATACACACACACACATACACACACAAAAAGGAAACGAATTAATTAAAAAATGAAGAAGGATACCTCCAGCTGCTTTGGCTGCTGGCGATCAGCAGAGAGGATTTCATGGAGCTGGAGGCTGCCACTGTTGCGGCCTGTGCCCTCTGGGAACAGGCAGTAAGAAGGAGCTTCTGCCATTGTCCCTACAGCCGATTCCTGGTGCCTAATCTCCATGTTCTTGTTATCATGCCCAGCACCAGTGGCGCTCCTCCTTGATGAACTTCCTTGGCGTCGATCCATGAATCACTTGCCTATAGATATATTTGTTAACTTGTTATAATAAGAAAATCATTCATATCTGTTTAATAAACGTACATACTGTAGACATGGTACGAGTATACGACCAAGGATTGGAATATATATATATATATATATATATATATATATATATATATATATATATATATATATATATATATATGATGACATGAAACTTACAGTGTTGCAGAAAGAAAGAAAATAGAGCACCTGATTAGTTATAATTTATAGAGGGTCTGTTTAGTTAATACAAAAATATATAGATAGGAGGGAAAATATAGTACATGTAGAGCAGAGAAATCGAAACAATAGTACCAGCGTGCTCTTAATTTGTGCGGAAGGACCACAAACCGCTGACAACAGGAAACAGTGCTGAAATTCTTGACAGCAAGAAGATCCCGAACACAGTTGAAAATAGATAGCGCAGCCATACAGGTATAGTGCCAGTGTTGAATCACAAATAAGAGCATATACATGAAAATATACACACATCTACATATGGATTAACATGATTTGAAGATGACTCACCTCTCGATCTGCTCGAGACAAAGAAAAAACGTTCTAGATCCGAATTTAAGAAGGGAATACACAAAGAATAGAATGGGCTCTACCTATCCTGTGGGTACTGCTGATTTATTCTCCTCCTAGCCTGCTACACGTTGTCGATAAAGTTATACTTTGGAAAACAATAATAATAATTAAGGCAGTAGCGCTAGAGGACATAATCTGGTTGTTGTGTCTTGGATTTCATCATCAAAAAAGAAATGCCCAGCAAGCTGCCCACAGAGCATGACAAATCAGTTACTAGTGGAGGCAACGACCAGAGAAGAGAGCAGAGACCCTGCATGCATGACTGCATGTTTTCCTGAGGATTTGGTTGGAAAGATAATCAGGTAGTAGTAACAGATATGGCTATATCTATAGCTACATCTACATCTATATCTTCATCTATATCTACATCTCTATCTCTATCTCTATCTCTATCTCTAACTCTATATCTATATCTACAAACATATATCTCTATCTATATCTATATCTATATCATAATAAAGAATGTTAGGTTTTGTTATTCGTCCATTACCCTCGTTCCCCTCTTGATTGCCCTGACCTCACGTTATGTGCTGCCTAGAGTCGGCGAAGTGCCGAAGTGAGAGGAGCTGGATGGTGATAGTGATTTCATTCCTTTGGATAGACACATCATCTTTAGAATGACATTATTCCTTTGAGATAGATTACTACCTTATAGTATTATCATTCTTAGGAACGTTGGTATTGTCACTATGTTACTCGGGTAGCGTTGTCTTTATTAATGCCCAACTAGGACAAAGTGGACCAATGGAGAAATACATGGGATCCAAATTAGATTTGATACTTCATCTACTTGGTGGACAAGGCATACCAAGATATACTTAGAAACACTCTGTCTCACTAGATTTTCTTGTAACAAACTAGGAAGTTTGCTTGTAAACCGATCAGGACTCTACCGGTAACTCTACCCACAGACTAAGGAGGTAGTAGGTGTTAGATATGTGTTAAATATGTGTATAAGTTTGGTTACTCTAGGGCTTGAATTGTATTAGGGGTTAGGATAGAGTTGGAGTCGAACTTTGTAGCGTAGGGGCCATAAATATGAGGCAACCCCTATTGTAACCGTGAGACGACTTGGCAGCTGGTTTGGGCAGTGGCGAGGCCGCGAGATCGCTTGGATGCCGGTGTAGCCACTACTTTATGAGGAGGACTGCCCATAGTCATGCCCTGAGGATTAGACACACTGCTGAACCTCGGATAGCGATGTTGACATTCTCACAGTGTCAAGTGAAAATTCCTGTAAAGCGTGGTTTTTAGTTTTAGCTAGCTCGTTCCATGTAACATCAGAGAAGGAGTTGTTCTCGTCATACATCGAGAGAGACAATGGTTTTGCTTACCTGGGAGATGGCTCGGGCTATCTTGCTGCAGGCGTAGGTGACATCAAGTTCTGTTCAAGTTGTGTAATAGTGAAGAGATACTACTTAAGAGTGCAAAGTATGTGCCGAGGTTAACAATAAATCTTATTTCGTTTGGTTTATTGCATGAAGTATGTTGGTTGTATCAGGCAGTTCATAATAAAAGACCTTGAAAGTCATGCATGGAGGTAAAATGGTCATGATTGGTGAGAAATCAAGAGCACACCAATACAAGCTGAAAGAGAGCGTTGTTGAAGGTGGAGTCATGGATGGCAATGCAAATATGCTAGTGTTCTCTACTAGTAGTGATGTGGTTGTGGGATTAGCCTCATCAAGCTGTTCGAAGTGAGAGGCAGAGGAGAAGGCTCAAGTCCAGATAAATGGAGGTTCACGCATGGACGGCTTCAAGATGGAGTGCATATTTGTCAAGTTGAAGTTTGTTAGATATGTGTTTAATATGTGTATAAGTTTGGTTACGCTAGAACTTAAAATGTATTAGGAGTTAGGATAGAGTTGGAGTCAAACTCTGTATCCTAGGGACCATAGATATGAGGCAACCCTATTGTAACCGTGAGACGACTTGGCGGCTGGATTGGGCAGCGGCGAGGCAATGAGATCGTCTGGATGCCTGTGTAGCTGCTGTTTTAAAGGGAGTGCCCGTAGTCATGCCCCGAGGATTAAGCACATAGCTGAACCTTGTTAAAAAACATCGTGTCTTTATGTTGTTCTCATTTGTGTGTTTTCTTATATGGTGATTATAGTTCCGCGTTCGTCGGTTAGTAGATCCATTCGGGTCTGAAATTAATCGTGCACTCTAACAATAGGTAACCTTGGATTCGGAACATCCTTTGTTCCACCCATAGACACATTATTGTGATAGATACTATCTGGCTGGAACCAAACAAGCCCTAATTAGGAGGTCCTCAACTTTGTTTTACATTATTCTTTGATTGTTAATAGAGATACTTGAGCACGGTTTCTAGTCCAAGTATCCCTTATGTTTTAGTTGTGGCTTTACTTAGTTATAAATAAAATTCATCAATCTTTAATATAATTAGGACATTTTTTAAGATTGTGACATTATTTTGCCACATTCTTATCTTATTTGCAATTACTTTGTTATACAAATTAGTAGTATAAAAGTTCGCAATACGTGAATTTTTGTCATGGATCCACCACTGAGCGTAGTATTAAATAAAATTCATTTGTCCTGAACGTATGGATTAGTCACCGTACATTGGCGAGCACGTATATATATAGAAGGCGCGGTCAGTCAATCTATATATACACACAGATATATGATGGAGATGTACACATTCGAGAGCCCCCCAAGTTAATTATGGCGGTTGCTCATCGATCTCTCACTAGGCGGCCGGCGGCCGGCGGCGTCGGCGGCGGGAGGAGGAGCGAGCGGGGCGCGGCAGAGCGGGCAGGTATCGTGCGCGCGCAGCCACTCGCCGACACAGGCGGCGTGGAAGTAGTGCATGCACACCGGCAGCACCCTGAGGGCGTCGCCGTCGGCGAGCTCGGCCAGGCACACCACGCACGCCGCCTCCGCCGGCCACCCGTCCGCCCTCAGGTACGTGCACACCAGCGGGCCCATCGCCCGCACCATCTCCACGGCCACCGCCGCCGGCGCCGGCGGCTGCGGCTGCGGCGACGATGGGACTCCGCCAACACTGCCGCCTCGGCTGCTCCCAGTGCCACTGCCGCCGACGTGGTCGACGACCACAATCGTGGGCGCACGGCGGGTGAACTCGGCGTCGCTCGTCGCTCGTCGGTCGGCGGCGTCGGCCTCCTGCGCGTGCTTCAGCGAGCGCAGCCAGAAATGGAGCAGCTTGGCCAGCAGGGCCATGGCGGCCAGGCTGACGACGACGGCGCCGAGCACCTTGTAGTACGGCGAGATGTGCGATGGCCGCAGCTGCGTGTTGCCGTTCGGGTAGGTACCAGCGTTGGTCGCCATGGATGAACAGGACACGGTAGTGACGAAACTGTAATGCTGCTGACGAGTCTTAACATGGAATCAGGGACAGCCAATATCGTCATGTTTCTTTGTTTATATAGGGAATGGAATCCAGCTAAAAGGCTAAACGACGACATCGACGAGGCCAGGTGCAGTGGTGCTCAAGCGATCGAAAAAGCTTGGTTCTCTCCGATTCTTAGACCCCCACGATTTTTATCTGCCTGCCGGCCGGAGCAATCTTGGTGATCACTAATTAACTGCACACATGTTTACTCCGGAAAAATATGTGCTCCAAGCCTGGAAACCACCACGCAAAGATGAGGGTTGTCTTGACTTTATGGACTGAATTGGTCTCGAAAGTGGTACCAGTTTATTTGACAAACCGAATGGATGGTTTCCACTGGAGAGCTAGCCAGAAAGAAAAATTCTCGGTAGGATCAATGTATAATCTAATGAATAGCAGTGGGATCCTTCCAGAGAGACATGAATTGTGGAAGCATAAATTGCCATTGAAAACCAAAATCTTCCTTTGGATCCTTAAAAATGATGTCATACTTACAAAAGATAATCTAGCAAAAAGAAACTGGCAAGAAGATACCAAATGCTGTTTTTGCAGCCAGGAAGAGACCATACAACACCTCTTTTTGGATTGTTACTTTGCAAGATTTATTTGGAATACAATTCATATCAACTTTGGAATTCGACCTCCTTCTAGTATTTCTCATCTGTTTGGAATTTGGCTGCTTGGCATAGGTGCCAAGCTCAAAAAAAAAAGTTTTACTAGGAGTGGCAGCAATATGCTGGTGTTTATGGTTGAATAGGAATGATATGGTATTCAATAAAGCTAAGTCTAATACTTTTGTGCAGGTAATCTTTAGGTTGACGTATTGGATTCGGCAATGGTCCCTGCTGCATGAGGGAAAAGAGAGGGAGGTGTTGAAGAAAGGGTGCAAGAGGCTAGCAATCTTTGTAATGGAGGTCTTTGCAAACTTTGGGTGGAGCACCAGGAATCGACTTGGAGCATAGTCTTCTAATTCTTTCCCTTTTTCTGTTTGCATCAGACTTTTGATCGTTTTCGTGTGGTTTTTTTTCGCTAGTGGCCTAGGGCCGTTGTGTGGCGTATGGATCACAGCTGTGTACCATCCCCAGATGGTAGAGGCTGGAATGTACCTTAGTAGTTCAAATAAATTCGGTATATCCATGCACATAAAAATATGTACTTATGTGTAAAAGAAAGTTGGGATTCAAACTCAAGATAAATTTATAAAAGAACGATAATCTCTAGATGTTTTAGATGTGCATGTTTTTGTCTTTTAGTGCATATGTATTTTCCTATGAATTTTGCCAAAGATGGTTTGCAGCTTAAGTTTTTGTACATTTTATATTTTTTTTTACAAACCGTAATACATTTTGTGAATTGATTTCCAAATTTCCACTTAGTTTGTAGTTTGCGCTCACAAAGAATGGAAGTCTGAGCATTGACCAAACTAAAACTACTAAAATTATGATGCATAACAAGTATCACAAATTAAACAAGACAAATATTTCCATAGTATAAACATATTTGAAAGTGTAAATATTGAAAGCATATATTTTATAAATCTAATTAAGCATAGTTTTTTCGACACTCCTTGAAAATTGAGAATTCTATTTTTCTAAAGGAGGGAGTACCCCGGTTCATTGTTAGTGTTACCATCTGTTCTATTCTGTCTTGGTTTTTTCAAACAAAAAAGAATAGTACAATTACAAGGAGTACTCGTATGGATATGATGTTGAGTGCTGGTTTCTTCCACGTAGATCAGAGAGTTTTCCATTTGCTTATTAGGTTGTTTCCGTACGAGTTGCTCTTCCGATTGCTGCGCTTCCATTGTTTAGCTAGGATTACCATCTGTGCTATTCCGTATATATTAGTTTTCATTATTATACTACAAGATTATGATAGATATGTACATGTAGAAATGTTAGTAGAAGGGTCAAGCTTGAACTTACCTCATTGGTCTGTGATGATTTCAATGATCTTGGCAGAAACGAAATATGAAATAAGTCGGTAAATTGTTGGAATTTGGTCGAATGTTGGAACAATAAAAGCATTATATGATGACTTCTTTATTGGTGGGCTGCTCATATGCAACAGAGTTTTCAAAGAAAAGGATGTCCATCTCACCTTACATTTTAACAATTTAGATGGTGCCACTGAGACCACTCGCATTGACTGAGAACAACTTGCTCAATCTTTTGCATTGACTAATAATGACCACGTGACCAAGTCATTAGAAAGGAGTAAATTAAATACTATTAGCGTGCAATATCTTTACTGGTGGGAGAATTTTTCTTTCTTCATCACAAGATCGGTAGAAATGAGGGAAGCATATATCAAAAAATATATTTTAAGGGATTGTTTGGAGAACCTGAGGCGACTTCCTTAATCTTGACGAGTCTGTAGGAACTTCGACATCCGACATGTATCCCAAGCTAAAAAAACATTTCCATAATGCAAATGACGATGTTAGTAAGCTTTTGCAAACAATAAAAGTCATACTATAAGGAGGTTCCCTTTCACTTATCATCTTTAATAGTGCCACGTACCATTGATGATGATTTATCTATTTTACAGTATGCACATTATACATTTGTTCTACTAGACCATGATCTAAAGCAGAAAGTAACAACATAAAATTAGTACTCTGCCCATTTGAGCGGGTATCACGTCGACATATAAACATTATATTCATAATAGTGAGGGAACAATGTACTGCGGTTTTCAGATAAAAATTAGGGAAATTAAAAATAAGATATTTAGGTGTTTGTACTCATTATAGGAAATTGGTAAATATTTACCCACTGGAATATGGTGGAGTGTTCTAAAAAGTGACTATAGATGGAGAGGCTACCATCTCTAAGTAGGGGTCGCCTAACATTGATAAATTCAGGATTTACTAGCCTTATAATATATATAATTTCATTTTTTTGTACACAAAGGGGGTGTTTTCAACAAAATCATTACTTACATTTGTTCAAGAGTTTCCTTCTATGTGATGATCACGAGAAATGAATAATACTTCCTTCCCAATTTAGAAGGATGTTAAACATTTATAAGGATGTTGCATTTCAGGCCTCTTTTTTTTTTCTCGCCTTATAAAGGTTAAGTAGGATTTTGTTGGCATTGGATCGCTCATAGCGAATGATGGAACACATTTCATCTTCCCTAAGATAAATGGTCCTGAAATGCAACATTGGAGCCCCCAACATCCTTGTATATTTCTAACATAACCTGTCCTTCTATTTGTAACTAGAAGAAAGTCTTATAGGGTGTTAGTTTTAGGAATCAAACTATTCTAGACAAGATGGTGCGTCATGAATTCATTCGTCAAATTTGGTGAATGAGGTGACGATGCATCAACCCATTTCACTCCACAAGTCAAACAAAAACGTGAGCAAAGACAAGACGATGAACTAATCTATTCCTGAAACTAAACACCCGGCCAATTCCTCTTTTGGCGTTGGGATGTCATTCTCTTTTTTTTTTTGACACAAAAGACGTGGGGGAGATCCCCACAGTAAGGAATTTCAATTAAATAAAAGTAAGCATAGGGTACAGGAAAAATAGGGATGTAATTCGTTGTATGTTAATATCATAAGAGCGACAGGTTACGACACATTGCACACATATTGAAGTAGAACAAAGAGCAGGATATAATTTATTGGATTTAAATCCGAATCTGTAATTATTCTCAATAAATTCGCTTCATATTATTTAGCACTAGTTCACGAGGGTATCCCTGATATAAACAAATGTGTACGGAAATCGAAGGCACCTTTAAATATCTAGAGTTTTCTATAGAGACATAAGGCCAACAAAGTATAATCTTGCCAAGTGTTCTTGTGATTAGCAAAAACATGATAGATTTAAACAGTAATCTAAGATGAATTTGACATCAAGAGAAACAAAAATATCTCCACCAGCTAACTTTAAAATCTTCCTGTCCTATCCAAAAAATGGAAGAAATACCCACCATGCGCCCCTGCTTCGTTCGATGCATACATACAAACGAAGCAGAACAACAACCAGCACTCTGCTTCGTCGACCTCCTTTCGTCGCCGCCATGCTTCCAGCGCCTGCGGCCGCAGCCTACGGCGCCGCCGTCGGAGCTCCGAGAAAATTAAATGGTCCGGGGCGCCGCTGTTGCTATGTCCTGACGAGGATCTCCTCGAGCGAGACGGAGAGCTCGAGGTGGTGGCGGACGGACGCCGCCGGGCTGGGCGTGTGCGTGTGCGACGGCGTGGGCGTGGTCTCGGCGCGGCACATGGGGCAGCTGGTGCTGCCGCCGCGGAGCCAGGTGTCGATGCACTCGGCGTGGAAGTAGTGCATGCACTCCGGCAGCACGCGGACGGGCTCGCCGTCGTCGAAGTCGGCCAGGCACACCGGGCACGTCGACTCCCTCCACGCCTCCTCCTTGTCCTTCCGGTACCGGCACACCACCGCCGCCGCTGCCACCAGGTGCGTGCGCGACGTCGCGGCGCTCACCTCCACGCTGATGCTCGCGTCGTCGTCGTCCGATTCCTGCCGCGCGTCGGCCGTGCCGCCTGTGGCGGTTGTGACCACGCCGGCACCGACGTGCCGGTGGTGGTGCTGCCTGCGGCGGCGCCTGTCGCCGCCGCCGCCGCAGCGGCAGCAAACGACGACGACGCAGTGGTGGAGCAGTAGCACGATCGCCACGCACAGCGCGCTCACCAGCGCGATGAACGCCGGCGACTTGTACGTGTCGCCGTTCGTCAGCGACGACCACGACATGGCGGCGGCGCCAGCGGCGGTGGTGATGTTATGAGGGCATGGTGGATTTGACAAGACATTGACAGGGCGCGAGCGGGACCTTATGAGCGGCACGGCAACGCAAGCGGCCAATCCCTCGCAGCGATGGTTCCAAGGGATCTTTTCGTTCCCTGGTGACCTCAACTGCTGTTGTCTTGTCGTCGACGCCATTGATGGAAACGTCCATGCCTGCCTTCCTTTTCGTGTCTCCTTCTGCTTGGAACTAAATAGCTCGGTCTCCTGCTGCAATCGGTTCTTTCTGCTCCTGCCGTTTGTTGCATGCTTGATTCTAAGATACATCCATCTTCTTCTATTCTCATCAATGGCCAACATATTAAAAAAAAAAAAAAAGATCGATCGATACATCATCCATTGGGTTGAGTCACCACACCAATGACACAACTACAAAATCAGTACCAAGCTAAGACTACTGCTCCTTCTGTAGTAACTTTATGAAGACTGATTGCACTGCACTACTGCAGCACTAAACACTGTTATTTTCTGACTATTAATTTAGTGCACGTCACGTAACGATGGAGGATGCATGCATGGTGCATGTGGACGACACAAGACGACTCAAGAGACACCCAAGGCGACGGACGCTAGCTAGAGGTGGCCGGCGACGACGCTGTCGGGCTTGGGGCAGAAGACGACCTTGATCTCGCCGGGGCCGACACAGTCCTGCGGCGTGACCTCGACGTCCGTGGCGTTCGTCCTTGTATCAGGGCACAGGCGCTTGAACAGCGCCGCCTGCGTCGCGCCGGCGCCACATCCTCCTCCTGGCGCCCGCGCCGCGACAGGGCACTCGGCGGCGAGGTCCACGGCGCATCCCAGCGTGGGGCACCGCCGACGACGCGGCCCGCCGGTGCCCTCCGGCGGCATCCCGTGCGGCGTCACCACGACCGCCACGTTGAAGCCGTCCACCAGGCTCACGCTGTACCCCGCGGCGCCGCCCGGCCCGCCCACGCTCACCTGCGCCACCGTCACCGGCGGCGCGTCGCCCGTCGCGCACCGGTGAGGGGCTACCAGCAGCGGGGGCGAGCCGTCGCCGTCGTCGTCCGTGTCTTCGTCGCACCCCGTCCGTGCCACCACGCGGCCTGACCACGCGCCCGGCGGGAACGCCAGCGTCGCCAGGCCCTCGCCGTTGCCGTCCAGCCGCCCCGCCGGCTCGCCGTCGGCGTCGGTGGGGATGGACGGGACGCCAACGTTGGCCGTCACCAGCGGCCACACCTGGTACGGGCACAGGTTGTGGAGGGTCAGGTTGATGGTGCGGGTGGTGGTCGACGCTCCCGGCGACGGCGGACTTGCGGCGGCGGTGACGGTTGCGAGAGCCAAGGTCATCGTCACCACGGCTCCTAGCGTCTTGGACAACGACATGAGTGCCATGGCTGCTGCTGGGTGGAGATCGATGATGGAACTGTTGGGGTATAAAAGAGGGAGGAGGTGGATCGCAAATGGTGGTGGTTAAGTCGCAGTAAACGCATGCATTTGCATTTGCATTTCATCGGCACGCATGGCGCCGCCAACTTTCATCACTCATGCGTGCACTTCACTTTGCATTGGCAGGAGGTTCTTGTGCTAACGACATGACACGCTGTACCTGGCCCCACCCGTCAGGGTCTCCGGGACAAAATGGCATCGTCACATCGTGAGGGTTTATTTGAGTGAGTAGCAATAGTATCCGAACCTCTTCAACCATTATTGAACGTTCTAGAAATTTCTAGAGACCAGCATTCATAGGAGGTGAAGATCTAGATGCGTAGTTTCGATGTGCATCTACACTCTAGAGCACCCAAAACTTGAGTACATATATAATAGGCACGGAAAGACACTGAAATATTTTTCTTCAGATAAGAGAAGACGTGGGGTTGTGCAATCTTTTGCTTATTTTTGCGCCAATTAATAGAGCACTTCTCTTACAATGAAAACAAAGTAAAAGCTTTAAATAAATGTGTAGGATGTTCCACTCGAGTGAACCGCAGTCACGAGTACTATAAGAGCAGTGACGGCTGTAGAACCATTTTCACTGGCGTTTTTCAAATTCGCTAGTGCATGGACGGTGATTTGAGAACCATCGGTAAAAATAATTTTCATTGACGGTCCTCTTAAAAAATCCGCCGATATAAATTGATTTGTAGTTGTAGTTTATTAAGAAAAACTGTCACTATAAATGTTTATCTGGAAAATATAAATCAGGTTTTAAAAATAGCAAAAATAAATATTTAATCCTAAGAAAGGTCCATTAGGCAGCAACCCGCAGGTCGTAGCATTTTTCGCGCTAAAATCACGCAGCGTGGGTTCGAACCCACGACATCAAAATCACATGTAGCCTCATCTACCGCTCCACATATCACTCCTATGTGTCTATATTAGAGTTTGATTCCCCGCATATTATCCTAAATCGAGTATAAATTGATTGTTTGAGGCCCAAAATAAATTCAAACGAAAAAGTTGTCATCTACAAAGTTTTTTAACTTTTCAAGATCTGCAACTTTTATTTTGGTGGTTTCTCCATCCAAGGTCGTTTACAAAATTTGAATTTCAAATTTGACGAATTCAATTGTAGTTTTCCATGATAAGATGATTTCAAATGGAAAAGTCGTCATCTATAGAGCTTCATAACTTTTTGGCATTTGCAACTTTTATTTTAGTGGTTTTTTCAAACAAGGTCTTTTGGAAAACTCAAAACAAATAATTTCAAATTATTTGTAATGGTGTTTTCTTAAGAAAATCGTCACTAAAGATGGATTTTTACTTGTAGTTTTCACAACAAACTGTCACTACAAATACATGATTTCTAGGGGTGTTTTTGTTAAGAAAACCACATGTAAAGATGTAGTTTTAGTGGTGGTTCGGAACCGTTTATTTTTCTACTGGCAAATGTCAAGAGAAGCAGCCTATGGGGAAAAAAACAAACGTTGAGAGAAATGATTTTTGTACTAGCGGAGGCACATAGAAAAGCATTTTGGAGGTCCTCATGTGCCACTGGAAATTTAAATGCAATGACATTTGAACCTTACTATTACTAACAGAAGCTCCAATGTAGTCTCTACATCAATCCTCACTAGGCACGCGCGTTAGAAAAAAAACATAAATACAAGGAATTCATAGTACGTACGCTAATTAATTAAGAACATCCTTACGTACATTAATTAAAGACATCAAGCTATCAAATCAAAAGAATCTGGTGTTTCGTAAATTAAGGAGGAAAATCCATCAGTGGGAAAAAAAAAGGTACCAACTTTCGAGCACTACATTTATATCCATCAACTTTTCAACTCTTCAACCAACCTTATGTCTATATTTATTATTTTTATAAGCACGAACCTAGTCACCATTGATATAAAATAGCAGTCTAACTATTTTGTTTCCTAATTAATTACCCACATTAACTATTGCATAAAACAACATAAGGGCCTATTTAGTTCCTCCTCAAAATTACAAATTTTCCGTCACATCAATTTTACGGCACGTGCATGGAACATTAAATGTAGACAAAATTTTACATATTTGCACAGTTTGCGTATAAATCATGAGACATGATTGAACACTTATTACAAAAGATTTCATACATGCTATAGTGAAAATTTTGCAAAATTTCTGTAACTAAACACCCCTAAATTAACTAATGAATCTATCTTTAAACTACGCACCTATGCCATTAAGAAGATCTAAAGTAGACCAAATCTGCATTAATTACTGATATACTCATATTAAAATAGATAGTTTAAGTATGCCAATTTCCATCTCATTATTAGAAATATTAAATACCCCCTTAAGTTTACATCTAAATTCTCAACGTCTTCTATATCATAAACTTGTCTAAATATGTTCAATTCGTATATTATCCACTTCTTTCAAAAATAATATATTAAGATTTTAGTAAAGTAAGGCTATCTCCAACAATGGTATGCATATGGAGGCCCAAACCCAAAATGAGTCTTCACAGGTCTCCAATAAAATACCCATACGAATGATCAATTTTAGGTCATCAGAGACATTACCTAAATTTGAGTATCCTCTCTCCTCGAAACCCATTTGCAGAGGGATTCTCTTTTGAGTGTTGTTGTTGAAGAAGATTAAAAATAGGTATTGAATCTATTCACTGTAACATAACTCCAAAAACATAGAACGTGTATCGTAGGGTGTTGTTATTGGAGATAGTCTAAGAATGCACATCGTGACAGCATACATGATCATTAAAGTTTTATGTTATGTGTCAACACATCAAAAAAAAATCTTAACTACTCATATAATAATGATACTAATGAATTGTTTAAAACCATATAATAACTATGTCATATAATTTATATAGGTTGTTAATTTAGATATATTCATATATTTTAATTAAAACGTTTGACAAGTCAGTATTGATAGTATAACTACAAATTCACATATAGTTCCTTGAAAGAAAAGTTCAGTAATTGAGAAGTGTGAGAGATCATTGGTGGTTATATCTTTCCGTGAAAAGTTGGTCATATAGGACATGTATTAAAATTCTGTTGAGGTTAGCACTACTGCGATCACTAAGATCATCTTACTTTGTGCCCTATCACTTATATTAAACAACATGTGCTGGTTTTAAATGATTGATTATGGTATTATAGTGTTTAAGAATGTCCTCTGCGACCAAAAATATGACCAAAATCCTTATTCTATATATAAAGGACCCAAAAAAGAGTTAATAAAAGATGCAATAAGAATGAGAGTTTTAACTTAACGTGAGGAAGAATCAACTTCAGCAGGTGAGATGGCGTTTCGCTTTGATACTATCGGCTGTTGGTTAAATCCGAAATAAAAAACAAAACTAATTGAGTAATGGGCTTGTTCATTGTGATGGCCTGTTTGTCTTTTGGACTTACAAGCTGGATGTATCCGTCAAAAAGGATCAGGCGCGAATGGACCTGTAATCCAATGGTAGGATTATCCAGTGGACGCTACTCATTAGGGTTCAAATCCTTGTGGTGACTTAATTCGCAAAAAAAAAAAAAGGCCCACACGTAACAGGACAACAGGGGGTTAAGGGAACCTCCCACTTCTGTTTCTTCGCAGAAGCATCGTCACCCCTGCTGCTAAACCTATTGTATAGTATCAAGGCGACACAAAAGATGTAGATTTCGACCGTACCTATAACTTTGATACAAAACATGTAAACATCAAGATTGTTCAAAAAACAAAAAAAAAGTTTTAAAACCAAAAGGTTGTAAAGAATTTCAAATCACAAATTCGATAGTTATAAATTGGTAAATCTCTAACACATAAAACTTATTGTCTTCATTCAACATGGAAATGTACCACAACTATTTACACACAGACACAAGTAGACATGTCTCAAACAGCCTCATCTCAAGAAATGGTTTCCTAATGGGCCCATCCTTATAAATCAATTTATGAAGACGGGCCTTGGTTCTTGGGCCCTTAGATGATTTTTAGAGATGGTGGAATCAGTGATAAACTCAGGTATGTCACCGTCCAAGAGTCCATTACAGGTAGAGTGGTCTAGCATGGATTTGATCTTCTCGCATTCATGCAAGCACTGACTCGTACGTTTATTATACGAGAGAATAACGTTTGGTTCCTTGAATGCCTGGCTCTGCAGATACAGATACACATGTGCACGTGGGTACTCACAATGTAGAAACCAGTACTAGTTTCTATAGCCTAGAAGACTGTATCAAGAAACCATGTTTTACAATACAACTTTTCTCTCATGAACCCATGTGAACCTGTATAATATGCCTGTTTATTGGCTGCGTCGGCCTATTGTTAAGCTTGCTCTAAGGGTGCCATCGGCGACCACAGGCTCACGCTTCCGGTTGGAATTGGGCACCCTTCTCTGCTTTGCAGCCCCGCGTACAACACAGCCAGCTTGTCCTGAATCTGTCGTTTATGAACAAAAACAAATGCAAAATTCGTTAACGATGATGGTTCAGTGATGATCGATGAAGATCCCAAGATGACGATGGTAGATGCTAAATTAGTTACGTGCCAAATCAAAGGGTCTAGCTTGCCAACTCGTTAGAGCATCTCCACCATAGTGACGTTGCCGTCCGCGCTGGCATGAAAGCTCCACAGGGAACCTATGACCGTTGATAGTGTGCTCGCAAGCGGCTGATGGGGCTCGCAGGTCACGCAGACACATCGATGCTCGAAGGACACCACGGGTGGGCCCACTAGTATTCAAGCATATTTAGTGAAAAACCAAATTTTGTGACAAAATATTCATCTCTCCTATAATTAGATTCTCAAACAAAGCTATGTCCATCCAAGAATATATCCCCCACTGAAGGATCCAACCTTTGTACACCCAGAAAATTATACACAGAGAATTATCTCTATCAAAATCAAAAGTTACAAAGGCATGTAATCATGATTCAAAGGCTGTAGATCAAAGTTTGTAACATCAAACTCACCCTATCCGCCCCCCCCTCCCCCGAGCCCCCTGCGATCAGGCGACCGTCGCGACGCGCGGATCCCATTCCCCGCCCCCCACACAAAAAAAGGAGGAGAGGCCGCTGTGCGACCCCTAACCACGGGCGATATCTCCTCTGGCCCCCCCGCCCCCACACGTGATCCATCCTTGCGCCGCCGGCCCCACGCATCGCCGTAGAAACTGCGTCGCCGTCGACGCCGCAGAAACCGCCACGCGATCTCGGCTCTCAAGCGCGGTGGTTACCCCTAGGCCGCATGCTATCATGCTCCCCCCACAGGTCGCGGCTGTGGTTCGCAGTGGTTTGCTAGGCAGCTAGGCCAGGCTAGGTCACAGGCTCACAGCGGGGGCGTGTGAGGACAGGATCAGATGGGGATGGCGACGACGTGCAGCGTGGCATCGATGGGCGCAAGCACGGGCTCCGCTGCGGGCGAAGTCCGATCTTCGATTTCCCGCCCCTTCTTCCATCCGCCGCCTCCTGACCACGCCACTGCAGGCGCCTTGTCTGCCCTATGCCTCCCGCCTCCGCTCGCGCCCTCCACGGGAGCCGCGTCTCTGCCAGAGACTCTCCGCCGCCGCGGCCACGGCTCCACTCGCTTCCTCGCCCACCACCGTACATACTCCACGAGCTTCTCCCCTCCTTACGAATACCCGACACCTTCTGACGCTCTGGTCTCGCAGGCGGACAGGGAGCGGAGGAAGCACGAACTGCTGCGCGTGGTTCAGGAAACACGGCACAGATTCGCGGCGGGGCCCAACCAACGCGCTGCCATCAAGGAGGCCGTCGTACGTAGGAAGAGCCTAACCGGCCGCTGTCTAAATAATTCGATAATGCTATACAACAACCGAGTGTTTCGTCGCTGGCGAACGCGCGATTTCTGCCCCCTCCGATCCTTGCGTGGAAGCTGTGGCGGCCGTCAGATCTCACGCGATGAGGAGCTCGCGGCTCCTTCCTCCCTCCCCTCCGGCAGCGGCGGCGGCCAAGCTCGGTAGGCTTCCTCCTCCTCCTAGGGTTCCGGCGGCGGTGCTAGGGTTCCGGCGAGCCCTTTCCCGGCGGGTATAGAAGGGGCCGGCCGGGGGAGGTAGGTAGGCCAGGCGGTGGGGATGGAGGCGGGCGGCTTCGAGGTCCTGGCGGCGGTGGAGGCGGCCGGGAAGGTCGGGGCGAGGGAGGCTCGCCGGAGCCGGAGCCGGAGCCGGAGAAGATGACGGCCGGGAAGATCCGGGCGGATCGCCGGAGTCGGAGAAGATGGCGGCCGGGGAGGGTAAGAGGGTGGCCGCTGCGGGCGGTAGGGCTCGCCGGAGCTCCCGCGGTGGGGCGGTGGCCGGCGGCGGGGGCGAGGACAGCTGGAGGAGGAAGAACAACAGTGAAAAAAAATCGAGTATGGGTGAGGGGCCAAAAACACCCGGTTGTTAGGTAGACAGCCCCAAATAATTTGCACGCACGCAACACGGCGGCGTTTGTGACGTTGCGCTGGGTTTGATTGATTCTGTGTGTCATGTGCAGGTGGCCGTGGAGGAGCGCGGTGCCGGGGAGGGAACACCGCTAGATCACGCGGCGCTTGATGGCTCCTGGAGGCTGTATTACACATCGGCGTCAGACGTGCTTGTGCTGTTCGAGGCGGCCGAGAGGCTCCCACCCCTGCAGGTAAAAGAACGTGTGTTCAGCGATCTGTTCTAATTAGTTGTTGCAATTGGATGCCTACTTAAAAGCCACCACCGAGCAAATCAACTAGAGATGGCAGCACATTTGTCATCGACTGCAAATGCCAGTAACTTGCCAACCTCCACGTTTCTTAATGTTCGACCCTGGAGAATGATTGCTCAAAAGTCAATATGTGTTTGTTCTGTTTTTTCGTCTCTCGTTAGGCTGAGTACTTGAGGCATTAGAGATGATGAGTTTAGCTTCCCAGTACATCAACAAGATGCTTTGTCTGTGTAGTGTATAGTTCATTTTCCTCTTGCTGTTTATCACTGATGTGTTTGGGCAATCATGTTTGAGAAATTTATTAGGGAGAATGGTTGGAACCCTGTGATCAGGGTGTGCTTTTTTGTGGATATATGCAGGTGGGGTAAATATACCAGAAATTCGAGTGCAAAGATGGATCAGATGGTGGAATTGTGAGGAATTAATGTTGTAAGGTGGAGCATAGAACTTGCTGGAGGTAACCATTCTATGGCTGTTGAACCTCTTGGGTGTGTTCAATTTCCCGATGCCTGAAGGCTCCCATTTCTTTCCTTCCATAATCTCTACATACAGCTAAAAAGACCCGACGAGCATCGTAATCGCCCCGCTAATCGCGATTACCCGGCTAATCACCGCACGCGCGCTATTTGCGTCGCCCCGGTCTCGCAGAACCGTCGCCCGCCCTTCTCTCTCCCGCAACACGGAACCGCCGCTCCGGCGCACGAGTACACGACTCCGCCTGCCTCCAACCGGTTGCCGAGCCCCGAGCCTCGAGCTCCCTCTGACCCGGCGCACCTGGCCACCGCCGCGCCGCCCTCCACCCCGGCCACCGCCGCGCCGCCCACCACCTCGGACCACCACGTCGCGCCGTCCGCCCCGACCAACGACGCCGTCGCACCGGCTCCCGCGGCGGCCTCCGCTCTCGCTCCCGTACCCCCGACCACCATCCCTGCTACCGCGGCGGCCCCTGCGCTCGCGCCCCGACCAAGGACGCCGCTGCGCCGGCTCCCGCGGCGGCACATGCACGGGCGCCCGGGCCCCCACCAAGTCTGCCACGCCGACAGCCACCGGCTCCCGCGCCGCCGCTGGACACCAGCCCAGCCACCGCCCCTGCTCCGGCTGCAAGATCCCATCCGCCAAGAAGAAGCCCCTCAGTCAAGAAAGAAGCCCCCGCAGCCAAGAAGAAGCCCCTCAGTCAAGAAGCAGCCCACGCCGCCAAATCCAGGCTATCGAACTTTGTTTGGTGATTGAACTTTGCATCCGACGGGACTCCGACAATCATTGACAAAAAGTTGGTGAAAAATTCTAAAACTACAGCCAATTATGGATCACCGCATTTCATGTGCATCTGTAATTCCATTTTATTGTGTTACATACATTGTCTGACGGTTCACGGTGTTTAATAATAACTTCAATAATTAGGCTTGAGTTAACTTTTTATTTGGTTGAGCCCTGAATAATCCTTAACATGATGGAGATGCATGTATTCAGCGAGTGGCTGGCCTGGAGATTGCTAATTTTGTATACTGAATACCTGATACATCTATGCGGACGTGGCTGGCACCCCATGGCGGTATATACCCTGGAGATGTGCAGATTTTTGAACCCTGGAGATGTGCAGATTTTTGAACTATCAGTAGTACTGTAATAAACCTAAGCTACTAAGCATGAGCAGAGCATTCATGGATTGGCTGAATCGGGGGCAATTTTACATATTACATGAGTAGTAGGGACTTCAATTCTGTGTTCAGCTGTGTGTTCTTTGTTTCAGGTTTCGGAATCTTCGAGACAGTCTGTGATAAAACAGACACCACGCGTTTGTAATTCAAACAGGTCAGTTCATTTACTGCTTGTTGTACCGAAACAAATCAGATAATGATTTAAGATTGATAGTAGCTATGTAGTGTTGACGGACAGTGATACTGATTAGTAGCTGACCTGTTATCTGAAACAAAATAGACAAAGTGTGTTTATCTGAAACAAAATAGACAAAGTGTGTTTAATCTAATATCGATCAAGGGTGACAGCTGGTGTGGCCAACTGTTTAAGTACATGTTGATTCCACCATGCCGGCGACAACTGACTCTTTGATGATCACTTTAGATCCACCTATATCTTTGATTTAGTTATACTCAGTTCTGCTCTCTTTTGGTTGATTTTCTACATCTGATATATGGTGTAATTGTTTCCAAGATAATTGAACCATGTTGTGAAATACCATCAGCAGATGCTCCTCCGTGAGGATGTCGGCTTGAAATAGCTTATTGATTTATGGCAATACAAAAGCCAAAGTCTTTCCCTGTAGGAAACAACACTTTAGTCATACAGGGTTTTAGAAGAGCAGTGCTGTAGTACACCATTGACAGTTATGTGGATATTTAGCAATTTAAATAATACAGAACTATACATAGACATCCTGAGTAAATAATTAAAAAGAGGAATAAGCAACTTATAAGACTGCATTATGGATGTGAATCATTCCTGACCACTGATCTAGAGAATATTCAGCACATTTATATGGAAACCTAATTAGAACCCTGAGACCTAAAGAGCCAAATGGGCAAAATAGGAGAAGAGCAATGCAGCTGCAGGAAATCGATAAGATGTTTTGGTTCATTTATCAGTTTACTTTTTTTTCCATTGGTATTATTTAGTGCAAATCTATTGCTATAACTTTTTAGAGTGTACCCATGTTAAGATGACTATTTGATTCGAGCGAAGTAGCCATGTTAAGATGACCGTCAAGGCCATGTCTCTATACTTCCCAATCAACTGCATCCTAAGGGTGGATGACTCAAATTTTAGGTTACTGATAATCCATTCAAACAACAAATGAATTTTCAATATCAGTTCAAACTGCAGTGGCTAACTGATTTTATTTTCAGTGAACACTAAATGTGATTGACATGCTAACCCATCAATGCCTCACTCTGTAAAAAAATGTGGCATAATGATCACTAAATCAACAAGTCACAAGGTAACAGGATACAGGATGTTCCCTCTATGAATTAATAGCAGCATTTTCAAATATTTTCAGTTCGTGACACTGAACTCCAAACAGAGAACAAAGCTCTTTTATTCCAGCTCCAGTGATGACCTTCTTTTGCTACCATTGGTTTCCTTATTGTTGATCATATTTCAGTACTCCTACAAAAGAAATAATTTGTGAGTTCAGTTAGTGAGCCATGCATGAAAAATAATCATGAAAGTTCTCAGTAGCAACAGTTCAGTGGAAAAAATCCAAGGCCATCCTCACAAGCTCAAGGAACTCCCCTTCAGAATTGCATTAAAGCACATGCTCAGGGGAGAGGCCATCGAGGACTCCTGGAAGTTCCCTGAACCATGCCTGTTCAATTTAAATGCACAGAAGTTTCAGTTCTCTGAACCAGGCCTGGCCAATTGAAATGCCAAATTTAAACATAGTATCATGGTTGTTAATGACATTCCATTCCTGTTTACTAATGGACACAATTGAATTATGACATCGAGTCCGCACTGCACTTGGTAAATGAAATGATTACACCTGGCTAGCACCAACCAATTGTTTGTTCCATAAAATGCCAACCACAACTTTCAGTTACCTACAAACTCAAGTGACAACTAAAATTCAACTGTGAGTTTGGGTAAAGATAACATCTGTAGGCCATTGAAAGCTACTTGTCTGCATTTGGTTGTCATCTGAATTTGTGGAAATGTTCAGTTTTGTACATCATGCTATTTTTCTTTGCATATAAATGAACTTCTTTTCTGAAACTGTCAATAGCTTTAATGTTTAGGTCAGGAAACTCCTGTTGTTAGCCTCTCAAGATAACCTTCCAAAAATCAAGCTGATCCATCAATTGGCAAAGGTACACTTCCTAATTCATCAGCATGGACTCTTCAATTTTTTTTCTCGGCTACCATTCTTTGGCTGCTGCTACAAGCTGTGGCTGCAGAATTATATTGAATCCTGTAGCAGTGTGAGAGAATTTGCAGTTGTGCAGCAACACCTGTAGCTGAATGAGTGCAGCCCGATCAGACCCATAGCTTCTCTGATATATAACTCATCTGAAATGAAAAATGATGCAGTGCAAGAACAGACTTAATATTTATAGTTTCCTGCGCATATGCTATCCATTCAGTTTACTTTTACAAAGTTTTTGGTTTATCTTTGCTGACAGATTATAACAGGCTAAGTAAAACTTATTTATGCTCAAATTTCAGAACCTGCATGTGCATGATGAGAGTAGGCTCTCAATCTGCCATTAAAGCTGCTTTTAGCCCTGAGCAAACTGGCCAATGGTAGCCTAAACATATCTAAGAGAAGAAAAATTCTGAGGGCTAAACAACTGCTCTAGCTCTTGGAACATCGACCTCACCTTGCATCTGGGTGATGATAATGCCCCGCTGAAGCTAATGTTGTGCTGCCCCGTTAGTTTTATAGCTAGAATGCAGTGACTTGATCACCTGAGGAGGTTTCCTAAGATATGCATGCCAGAGTCTTTAAATCTGTTCTTTTAGAGTTTCTTTTCCAGTTCTGTTCTATAGGCTCCGGAAAAGGATTTGGTAGAAGTATTACCATAGTATGACTATGGTTTAGCTGTTCATGAAATTGCCATCTCACCAACTATGTCAGAGCATTGCAAACTAAGCGTAGACATCAAAATGCTTCCCAAGGTATGCTCAAGATGAGTTGTGAAACAGATAGTTCCATTAATTATCACTTGCACTGTTTAAACAACTAATCTAGCTTTCGTGCACTATTGATGAATTTGTGTTGATCACAAGGCTCCTGATTTGTGTTTGTTTCGGCAAGTTCTGCATATCGTCGTAATGTCATTGGTTATTCAGATTCCAGACTAGCATCTAAAGGGAGCTGTGCAGAACCAAGCTGTTCTGTTTTCATTCAGGAAACCATGCTCTGCTCCCAAGTGCCTCTGGGGACGAGGCTGAACAAGATGAATCTGCCAATGCCTCTGCACCGCCCGAACGGCTCCAAAGAATTATCCATGGCAGTTATTTTTCACCAATGCAGCTCCTTCCAATCCTGTGCCATCTAAAAATCACTATGGATGGCACAAAGGGTCTACGAACAACATACCCACCTACTAATCTGATCCTGTCCTAAGCTTTGTTGTGATTGATCAGGTTCATCTTTGCTGAATTTCTGAATGCCTATGTCTCACGCTCACCACCTGTTAGTGAAAATACCTATAGAAAGTGTTACTCTGGATAATCTCCAATATCTTCAGTAGTTATGATAAGGAGTTGCACACATCACCATGGACGTTAATGTTAGAAACTTATGGGTTGTTATAAACTTATGGAAATCTGCAGAATCTAACTCGTCAGTTAGCTTTTACAGCTGCAACTTGGTTCCAGATATTTCAATAATGATCCTTTGGACTGCTACTTACTGAACTCAGGTTCTGCCATTGGAGCAGGTGTGCTGAAAGCAGGACAGGGATCCTAATCTGGTGTTATCGACGGCGTTACCACTCCCAGGTTAGCCGAACTGCTGCAATGAAGAAATAGTTGTTTAAATTTTGCAGCATATAAGTATCAGTCATGTCTGGCCAATAAATGATGCTGGTTTCAGTTCTTAGGTGTGGATTTGTCCAAATTTGCAGTATATTTCAGTTCAAGTTTTTAATCGTATATGGCAACAGAAGTGTGGATGGCCATAATCGTGACTGCCATTCTGTAAAAAACATAGGGAAGAAAAACGTTTGTTAGGCTTGCTTATAGATGATAGCAATTTTAACTTTGCCATCAGCACTCATACAGAGTTGTTGGAAAATGAATAGATCATATGCTAAGATAAAATTAGGTTTTATCTTGAATTTGGCCCAACGCCGCGGCAACCGCACGCCTCCCCTCCCCGACACCCCAACCGCACGCTGCCGAACCAGAGGAGGCAGCGGGCGCGCGGCCTTCAGCGTCCTTGCTCCTTCTCGCCCAGCCCTGGCCGGCTACTCGAGGACATGTCATTGATTGAATGTACTGGTTATATATGTTATCACTTCTTTTAAAGACTTATTATGTAATCTTGACTTCAAACCTTACGATTACGAAAAATTTTTATAACAGTATAACACATATTTGTACATGAGTTATCGTGATACTGGCATATAAAAGTATAACATATGTTTGTACATATTCTCGTTGCAACGCACGGGCACTCACCTAGTATTAATTAGAAGGGTGAGGCTCCTGATTGCTTCTTGCGGGATGTCAACCATGTTGGTAATCTTGACCAATCAATCGCTGAATCGCTTGCTTGTCATTTTTCTGGTTTAGGGTACGGTTGGGCCGTCCGGGAGCCTGCAAGGCACCAGACCCTTTTGGTGTACCTACATTCAGTAACAAGATGATGTGCAGTTTTATTTAGATGTCTGCCTGCAGATAGGGCACATTGACTGTGTGGCCAGGTGTGGTGCGCCAGTCTGTCCAAAGTCCAAATGCAATTTTGGATAATTGTCCAAGCATAGAATTTGCACTTGGGTGGAGCCGAGGTTTGCTAGATTGAGCAGGTTTCCAGCGCTTTGGTGCAGCCAATGAATTGTGCTCGATACACAGTGCCACTGAGTATTCGCCTGTTGCCGACGGCAGGTGTTCAGTTGGTCTCAAACATTAGAGCTGCTTGAGTTGCAACTACTGTATTTTACTGCAGTATGAATGTTATTCGCATTGCACAAGACTTAGGGTTTGAACGCAAGCTACCGTAGCGTTAGCACGGGCATTGTACTATATTTATAGTGTATCTACATGTCTGTATATGAAAAGAAAGAAAAATACAGCGAACAATATTCCTGTACAGACATTTCAGCCCAATTTCAACGCCTTTCCCTTCTCAGGGGTTTGTCAATGTCTGCTTTGGACATACTTAGTTTTGCTCATATTAATTGATTCATAATATATATTTATTTCTGAATATATGCTACAGTAGTGTACAAATGTTTGTTCCAACTCCTATTTGACATTTGAAAATTATACCAACAATTAAACACTGTTCTAAACCCTAAATCCTAATGTATAGGTTGTTTGTCTTTTATAGATATAAAAATTTTATTATCTATTTGGATATGTTGTATATCTAAGTGCATAACTTAGAAAAATCAAAATAACTTATAATTTAGGACAGAGGAACCCTCGTGCATACTATTTCTTACTGAAATCCCATGTGCTTCCCAAAATAGAGGGACCCTTGTGCATACTATGTAGACAACATAGTCCTACAAAATGTTGACAACCGAAATTGGCTTCATCGACAAAGCCGGCTAGGCAGGGTTTGGCCCTCGTGCCGGCCCTATCTGTCAAGCCATGTGTCATCTCTGCAGGCAGCGCGAAAGCCGGCTTGGCTGGGTTTGGAACCCGGCTTGGCCGGATTTTGGCCGAGTCCGAGCCGATCACGAGATTAAATCAATTTTTGGTGATGTTTTGACTTGGGAAACCCATAGATCTATCTTGATACGTGTTTCCTACTAGGATAAGACCACCCCCTCTATATATATGAGAGGATCATGGCCGATTGAGTTGTCAACCATCCAATCGTCAAAATAAATCTACTTAGTAGACTTTTCGGTGGTTCATCCTCTATCTTACTGTTCAGCTCAACTCTCCACAAGTTTAGTCGACGTTCTAGACAGCCTCCGTGGTTTCTAGGGCAACCTCCTCGTGCATCTCTCCGATGACGGATCTTTCTGAGAGGTGTTTGGAAGTTTTCCGGTAAAGGACAGGCGCTATAACGACCATCAATGTCCTCTGTTATAGATTACCGGTCGTCCTGATGACCAAAACCCTAGCCCTAAGGCTCCCCGGCGCAACCCGAGGAAGGTGGCTCAGCCGACTCTGTGAGTCGGCCAGGCCAGGTAAGCGGCTCAGCCAGCTTTGCAAGCCGGCTAGGCCGGGTTCCACGACTTCGCTGCGTCGCTCTGTTTTGCTTCGTGCGCGACACGTGCGATCTAGTACATGCTAGTATGTTGTCTAGAATTTGCGTCAACAAAATCAAACTGAGTTTTAGACAAGCTTACGCCAAATATTAGTTCTTGACCTGCAATTAGAGGAAAAATATGAGAAAATATGAACATATATATGTTTTGGGGCTGGGGGTGTGAAATATGACGCCCGCGCACCACTCAAAACTATTGCGGGCTCTTACCTTAATGACACTCGCGGGTGTGGTTGCCATCCTGAATCGTGATGGGCACATAGGAACATGGCTGACATGCCACATGAGCACACTACTGCATAATTCATCACCACCATCGTTACTTTCATCACAAGTTTGCTCTAAGCCATAGGTGATGGTCATCACTACTGGTTCGTGTTACGAACCGTTTGTGAAATTACGGGTTTAGGAGGTGATTATCACTATGGTTGGTAATATGAACTATTGGTGTTCGTATTTTCAACCAGCAATGATGATCACCTTAATTATTTTTGCTGTCGGTTTATACACAAACCGGCGGTGAAAATCACTTTAACCATTGGTTTGACTTATGTGACATTGATGACCATGTTACAATATAATAAAACTATATCTTCTTCAAATTACGTTGGATGAAGATGAACATTGTGTCAAAGTTTTATATTTCTATCATATGTATAACTTTATAGTTGATTTTTTTTATTTGAGTCATTTTTTTACAAGAGTTTAGGGTTTAGGTTAACCTCAGTCGGTAATATGACAAGAAGCAAAGCTGTAGATCTGATATCGATCAAATCTACAGCTTTGTAGTTAATAACTTTTCATTAAGAACATTTATGGTCTCAAATTTGTAACTGTGTTCTAATATTTCAAAATTGAAAATCTTCAAATGACCTCATATGGAAAAAAAAGGACTAATACTAATGTTGTAGATCTACATAAGATCTACAACTTTGTATTTTTTTCATTTTAAATCATTTGAGGACATAAAACTATGGCTCAAGTTCTCAAAATTTTAAAATAAAGATTACCAGACGGCTGTGTTTAGATGCTGGACAGTTATAATTTTAGATACTGTTGCACACGTGCTAACTTTCGCAATAAGTATCCAATCATAGTCTAAGTAGACTCAAAAGATTCGTTTTATGATTTACATGTAAACTATGTAATTAATTTTTTCTATATTTAATGCTCTATGCATGCGTTCAAACATTTGATGTGGCGTAATATGACAGAAAAGTTAAAATTTTGAAGAACTAAAACAGTTGGATGTATGGAGGCCCAGAGAAAGTGCATTATTGGCCATGGATTTCATAATATAGCAGCAGAGGATTTATGCCTGGAAGGCTGCCAGGCCATGAGCCAAACATGCTAGTAGCAGTGACAGTTGCTGGTGTGGAGCCCGATTGAGGCAGATGAAGCACTGAGCAATGCCAATAATAGAGCTAAGTGTTTAGTTATTAGTCAAATAGTAAGAGTCAATCTATATAATAGTAGTCTCTTATCAGTTTATAAGAAATTTTTTATTGTTATTTTTATCCATACCTTATACTCTCTTTTCTAGTCATCCTCACATTCACCTGGTGCATGGACACACGACTAACAATGGGTCCGTTTGGTATGTTTGCCGGTCCTCCTTGCCTGGCCTGGTTTGGCAAGGCCAGCCTTGCCTGAGCCGGAGAGCATTTTCGGCTTACTCACATTTGCAAGAGAATCCTAGAAAGTGCAGGAACAAAGAGGTAGCCCAGTAATACAATCAAACTTCTGTGTTTTAGCTCAGCCAAGCAAAGCAAAGGACGGTAAGAGTTCCAAACGGACCCTATGCTTGTGCCTAGCTTGATATGCTTCCCCTCCTCTCTCTCTCTCTCTCTCTTCTCCCTTCTCCCACAAACAGCAGCAGAGTTTGGCCGGTGGCAGGGAAAGAGAGAGAGAGAGCTCAGACGAGACGACGACCCGTGACCCCCGGTCAGTCGTCGGCGTTCGGCCTTTGCCGTTCGTCCTTTGCCTGGCTTGATGAATCCGTGCAGAGGCCTTTGCGGCAGGGAAAGAGAGAGAGCTCAGACGAGACGACGACCCGTGACCGCCGCGGCGGCGTCCTGGCTTGATGAATCCGTGCAGAGGTTGCATTGCATCATTTCGTCCCGGCCCTCATGAATCCGTGTCGGGCCTTTACAGGGGGCAACAGTGTATGAACCTGATGATAGTACTAGCGGCAAAGCTCAGACGCTCTGGTGAGGCATTACTACTGTCACTGTGTGAGCACAGGGAGGGGCCATGCGCTTTCTCCGTGTTTAATTTGACCACTTTGTCACTACCCTCTTGAATAGGAAAGAGTATATACTAATTATCATTTTACCCAATTAAAAAATGTACTTAACATCTTTACTACTTAACCTCTTTACGCGAGTATAGAGCTAGAGGGAGCATACTGTTTTAGTAATTGAGCGGCTTATTTATAGGAGTATATAGTTTCCATATGTGGTCACAACATTCTAAGTTGTAGCTAGCTATACCCAATTCTTGTGACAACTTTATTTGTTCACAACCTATTAAGGACCTGTTTAGTTTCCACTATAAAGTTTTTATGCTTATCACACCAGATGTTTAGACATATGCATAGAGTATTAAATATAAATGTAAAAATAACTAATTATACATATTATATGTAATTTGTGAGATGCTTCTTTTAATCCTAACTAGTCCATTATTTAACAATATTATGTTATAGTAAATATTTGCTAATGACGGATTAAATAGGCTTAATAAATTCATCTTGCGGTTTAAAGGGTGCTATGTAATTAGTTTTTTTATTACTATTAAAAAACCCTTCTGGTATTCTACGAAACATCCGATGTGATGTGTAAAATTTTTACGCTCCAAATCTGAACACCCCATAAGTAAGGAATGAAGGAATCTCTTGCGCACAAAAAAATAAATAAAGGAACTTAAATTTAGGTATCATTTGCCCGTGAAAGTGCATGATGATTGACTCGTTAATACTGTACTACTATAGTAGTATAAGAACTGTGGGCTCGCTCCCACTCCGCTGCTCTGCGTTAAGCGTGCCCAACTCCAGGACAAGGGACTGGAGACCAACAATCGTCTGTTCGAGGCGTACGACCTAGGATTATAGTAGTGGCAGATCCCGGATAATCTATACTTTTTATATAAACAAGCCCCACCAGTGAATTCTCTTGACATGTAAGCTGTTCACATCAACAATCCACTAAAACTTGCAATTAAAGTCAATTAGCACATATAATTATGATAGTTATCTCTTTATGTAACATTCATTGAGTTGTCCACATCAATATATCAAACCATTCACCAAAATTAATTTTAAATAGTTTAATTTGTATAACTATAAATATATAGGTCCAATATTTTTTTAAATTATCTGAAATCATCGCAGCAACGCGCGGCGTATTCTTCTAGTATAATAGGTAGGGCCGCTCAACATACAAGTGTGTTTTAGTGGTGTGAACAACTAAAGTTTCTTCTTCAACTTCCAGACATAACTTATGCATGCAACTTTCCTCAGTTCGCTGAATCTGAAAAACTGCTGAAAATAAATACTGATACTAATTTTTTATAAGAGAAAAATATTGTAGAAAATCTGAAAATTAAGCGTTTTTAAGCTCAAACGAACAAAACTGAGCAGGGTGGGGAGGCGGGCTTAGAAGGGGTCCATAGGCTTGCCGGTGGTAGGAGGGCTTGAGCCCCGGCCGGATCAGCCCCTGACCGAGTACATATGGTTAGGTGAAGCAACTTTATTGTTTTTAAGTAGAAAACTACAAGCACGTGTCAGTAATAGCGCACCAGCTGGTAGTAATACTAGCGCACCAGCTGCTGCCTCGTCAATCTTTGTGGCGGCTACTGCGGCAGGCGTGGGCGTCTGCCATACGGCCGTTTCGCCGGTGGCAGGGAAAGAGCAGACGAGACGACGACCCGTGACCGGCAGTCAGTCGTCGGCGTACGGCCTTGCCGCGTACTATTGCTCCATGAATCCGTGCAGGGTAGCTAGGTGGCGATAAAGGCTCTGTTCATGGAACTGAAAATTACTGAAAATAAACGTTAATACTGATTTTTTATGAGAGAAAAATACTATAAAAAAGCTAAAAAATAAGTGGTTTTAAGGTTTAGTGAATAGAAACAAATCTTTTGCATTTCATCGTCTCGTGATGCGCAGTAGACGACGGCTGTGTTCGGTGAAGCTGAAGTGCTGTAGATAAGCGCTGAAGTGCTGTAGAAGTACTGAAATCTTGTGAGAGAAAAATACTGCTGAAATGCTGAAAAATAAGCGCTTATACCCTCAACGGAACGCAGCCGACGCTGGAGACCAATAATAATCGTCTGTTCGAGGTGTGGGCGGCCTTCGCCGCGGCCGTACAGTATGGCAAACGCCCAGCTGGTGACTGTGCACTAGTACTACTACTAGTACACAGTCACGTTAATACTGACGAGTTACACGGTCACATTATGGGTTATTCGAGACAAACACATGCTAGCGCAGCGAGCAGCATGATGCATCCGGTTGGAGGGACCGCTTGGGGATCCATAGAAACGAGACATCATCCTCTCAACCGCGGTATCCATCTTCAACGTGGTATTCAATGGCTTCTTTTGCTTTGTTAGATGTGAGGACTCTTCCAATCTACTCCTTCCGCCTAAAAAAACATACAACTATAGACTACGTACATGCTAGATAAAGTAGTTCACTTTTGATCAAGTTTTTAGCAAATAATATTTATATTTATAACTCTAAATTAATATATTATGAAAATAAATTTCATACTTGATCTAATAGTAATTATTTGAAATTATAAATAATTATAGTTTTTATTTATAATTAGCCAAAATTGATACACTAAAACATGCTATTGTGTTAGAGTTGCATATTTTTTTGGGATGGAGGAGGTATACATGATTTATACTCTCTCTGTCTCCCTCCCTTTTAATATGTCATTCTCACTTACCCAGAATCAAAAAATTTTAACTTTAACTAAATATGTAAAATTAAATATTTATGATATTTATATTTAACATATATTGTTACTATCATTATATATATATATATATGTTGAATCTACGTTCATAGTAAATTTATTTGGAGATACAAATATTGCTAATATTTTGTGCAAGTTTAGCTAGATTTAAGAAATTTTGAATGACACTATGTCTATGGCGACACGTAAATAGGAACGGAGAGAGAGTATGTTTCCTCTTTAACCTAAATAAATCTTTTGCCGCGTCATCAAATGCTTATGTAGCAGCATAATTAATACGACTTTCGTTTTGGTTGCCAACTATAAAGTTTCATAACTTTTTGAGATCTACGACTTTCGTTTTGGTTGTTTTTCCATCTGAGGTCATTTGAAAAATTTGAATTTTAGTACTCCATTTTAAATATCCGGCATTCATTTGTAAGGGCGTCGTCGTGGTCGAAGTGGTCATTTTCGGCGATGATGTAGCCGGTGCTTCTACTGGCATGGTCGGAGACGGTATGGTCGGACCGGCACAGCAGATGTGAATAGCTGGCGGCCCCGTTTCGCAGGCCGTAAGGGAGGGCACCCCTTTGAAAGCTGTATGTTTAGTTTTGGCTAATTGATGACACCTAATATTTAACCATGTGCTTAAGCTATTGATTACAAGTATGGTTAGAAGATCAAGTGGGAAGTTATAACGGCGTCCATGCAAATGGGGTAAGTCCATCAAGAGGTTGGATCAAATGTTTCTCAACTTAGATTTAGGAAAAGGGCTCAAAGCAAAGGTAAATTTCATAGGGCTCTTTCCGTTTTGGTGATCAAGACACTATAAAGAGTGTGATCACATTTAGAATAGATAACCGTACTATTAAGGGGGATGAAAACTTCGTTAACAACCTCGGTCATCAAGTGCCTCTAGTTGATATAGTTGAGCATATGCATTTAGATCTAGTGCACTAACGTAAGACCTTGCAAAGTGACTTAAAAGCAAGCTAACACTCGTGTCTAAGTGCTTATATATTTGGTTGTTAGCACTTAGAAGTAAGGTAGTTGAAGAGAGGGCAAAATCAGCTTTCAGAGGAGCACCGGACGCTGGGCTTGTCCGGTGAATGCGCACCGGACGCGTCCGATGCAGCCAAACCTCTCTGGAACCTTTCTGAGTGTACACCGGACGCTGAAACAGTAACTTCAGCGCGTCCGGTGAAGTTTTCGGAGCGTCCGGTGCGTCTGCGTGTCTCTGACTGAGTAAAAGTCAGTGTTCGGTGACCTAATGGTGGACGCGTCCAGTGCCACTTTGAGCTCTCTGAATGCTCTCTGAGTGGACACCGGACAACCACCGAACATGGTGGTGGAGCGTCCGGTGTGTTGGCACGCAGCGAGGTAATTCAAACGGCTAGTACATGTGTCAACGGGCGGTACACTGGACAACCACCTGACGCGTCCGATGCCAACTCAATCAGCGTCCGGTGTGCACGCAGAAACTGTAAAACGACTAGTTTTTCACTCTCACTTATAAATAGCCAATCCAACCGTCTTGGGGAGCTCTCTTGCGCATTTCACTCATTGCTAAACTTCTCTTGAGCCTCCCAAGCCTCTCCCACTCACTCTAGAGGTTGATTCTCATTCATAGTGAGGTAGGGAGTGATCCAAGTGAATTGTGTTCATCTAGATCATTTTTGGGCACTTGTTGATCTTTGTTGCTATGGATTTTCATCTATTCTCTTAGTGATTGCCGTCACCTAAATGGTCTTGGAGCAGTGGAGGAGTTGGCGGAGTTGGAGATTGTCTCCGGCCACTTCCGGAGGTCTTTGTGAGGGGTTTGCACCTTCCCCGGTGGGGAACCGCAAGGTAGCTTATTGTAACAGAACCGGCTAAATCACCTGGCCCACCGGCACCTGTCATTGTCACTAACGACTTCTGACAGCCGGGCCCGTGTCCCAAATGATCTAGACAGGTCTGTCGGGCTACATTAGCGCCCTTTTCTCCGACAGGATCACCATTACAGAGTCATCACAGGATTACAACATTTCATAATAAAATACATCAGAGTAACAGTGCGGAAGATTACATAACATTTAGATTACAAACCAGTTGTTCAAATAGGATTCAAATATAGTTATTACAGACCAGAGGACATAGCAGTAGCAGTGGAATAGTTACACAATACTAGATAAGATAACTTGAACCCTGCCCACGGGTTCCACTTCACTCATCGCCGCTTTCTTCCTCGACCACGGTCACGCAACATGGAGCAAGACAGATCTCCGACTGCGGTCCTCCTGCAACGGGGTTAACAAACCCTGAGTACTTGGGGTACTCCGCAAGACTTACCCGACTAAGGGTGTAAAATGAGACTCAGGAATGCAAGGCTATGGGTAAGGCTAGCAGAGGATGAGGAGTTTGCAGAAAAGCAATCTATCCTGTTTCATATTTTATTTTGTCATTATTATAATCATAACTATAGTTCCGACATTCAATCTCAAATATCATCATTCTTCAATTTTCTTTATTCATTCAGATAACCTAGTTGAGAACCGCTTTTCGGTGTAGAGTGTGAGGATCAAGTCTCCATAACCGAGGAGCACGTCGATTCGAATCCAGAAAGTACCCAGCTGGGGATTCTAACCACACTGCATATGCAGCACGCCGGCATACATATACCAACCCGTTGTCACGGCTTTGCTATCCCGGAACCGGTCCTGCGCCACCCGAGAGCACAGTACTCCACTCTTATCCATGCACGCCGGCCACGTGGGTACAAGCTACTCTCGCCATCTCTCCACTCCCAGTGCGTGGTTGTCGGTTCCAGCAATAGCGTCACCAAACTCTAGGCTTTCCGCATTGGTATGTGGCTAGGCTGTTCATCATGATCACAGCAGGCCTACAACGAACGGTCCCTATTTCCTTCCTGCCGTCAATCCTGCATTGGGACTCTAACCCAAGTACAAGACTACCCGACAGTTTTTATTATCGTGCCTGTCGGGTGAGTGAGACATAGGGAACGCCGCCCCATGAGCTGGCCACCCAACGAAACACGTTTCCAAAGACATCGACCAGTTCCAAACTATTCCGAAAGCGACCATGCATTGGGACTCCAACCCAAATACACATCGACCAGCGGATAACCAGTTCTTCACCAATCAAAGTATAAGTATAATCATGGCACAGAAAATAGTTTTTCTTTTATGCAAAGCTAAGTTCATTAAGCATGCCTAAGCATTTCTCAAACTATTTTATTTAAATCAGGTTTTAGGGTATTTATTTGAGACAATGCATCTGGATAGGTGACAATCAACTCCTATCAACCTAATGCAGTAGATTAACTCGAATTATAAATATTTTGTAATAGAGGGGCTGAATGCACCGGGGCTTGCCTTGGATCGTGTACAGCGTCGGATCGGGATCAGTCCCGCAGATGTCGAATCCTTGGATGACTTCTGGAGTGGCCTCCTCAGTAGTAGTCTCGACCTGGACCCCCTCGGGAACGGGCACTACACGTATGCAATGATGTATGCTTAGCGTGGCATGAGGCAACAAATGAAATGCTTGGAAGTAAACCATTAATACGTTGAGTACAAGTTTCCTTCACGGTAAAGTTGTAAACAATCTACGGAAGGTAAAAGTAATGTTTCCTACTTTTGTTTTATTGACCTTTTTAACGGTCACAGAAAGCCGCTACACAGCTTTATGACTACCATCAAGCACTAAGTTCTCGAATTGCCAAGGATCACACAGCGAAAGATCCTTGGTCTTCATTCAACCCAAAATTCACACAACAAACCTAAATTCATTTTTCTATTTACTTTATTAATCCCTAATTTCACATGTATTTATTAATTGACCAAACTAACTTCAATTGCAACCAAATTTTACCAACAGCTAGGTTTTATCACCAAACAGAGCCACAATAAATTTCATGATTTTTGGATTTACAGATAATTAATTAAAATTGCACAAACTTGCATTTATTAATTACTTCACTGATTTATTCAGCAGATTAAAGGCACTGGAACACCCTATATTATATTTTTAACAAATACTACATACTTCAGAGAGCATACACAATTATTCTCACATTTTTCCATTCAACAGATTAATTCATATGAAATAAATAAACTTCAGCACTATTCATATGAATATATAAATGAAAAGCATTTGAAATTCACTGGAAAAAAGAAAAGACCAAATCAGCCCACTACGGCCCATGACCAAGCGAGCCGGCCCACTCGGCCTGCCCGCACCCGGCGCCGGCGATTTAGCAAAAGAGACCTTGGGGAAATCGGAAATCAACCCGCGGTCCGATCTATACTATTCACATGAGTCACGGGGTTTGCACTTAACCCCCTGGAAAGACCTATCTTCTAAGCCGAGGCCCCTGGCCTCTCCTCTGTTTCTACAGAGGCGAGAGCGCCGGCGGTCCGCCGCCCCTAGCTCGCCGACGGTGAGCCGAGGGACGAAGCCGAGGGCACTGACGGACTCTACACTCCAAGGCGAGTCTACCAAGCTAAGACACGACGAGATCCGAGGCACACAGCACCTGGAGACACGTACGCGGCGGCTCGGTGGCGGCGGCGAGCACGTCGCCGGCGAGCACAAGCCGGTAAAGAGAGGGGAAAAGGTGCGCGAGCATCTGGGGCTCACCACGAAGCTGGCCGACGGGTCGGTGGAGACGGAGGTGGTTCGGAGAAGGCGACTTGGCGACGGCGGCGGATCCCGGCGGCTCGGCACAACGGCTAACACGCGTCCCGGCGAACCTAGGGAACCAGAGAGTACGCCGACGCACGCGTAAGGTTCAAGGGGTCACGGAGATCACGGTACGCAACAATCCGAGGCCCAGAGCTTACCCAGACTAGCTCGAGATGACGGCGGAGCTCGCGGCGGCGCTCTGTCCGCCCGCGAAGGAGACACCGGTGTTCCGGTGGTTACGAAGCTCTACAGCTCCCGCCGACGGTCGCAGGAGATGCGCAAGGAAGCTAGCTAGCTGTCTGCAAGATGGAGAGGGTGGTGATGGACGGAGCGCGGCGTATTCGGCCGAGAACCGAGAGGTGGCGATGGCGACCGGGAGAAGGAAAAATGGCGTGGAGAGGGGTGGTCTTTGCCCTTTTGGAGGGGCAACGGGCGGGGACAGGCGCGGCACGACGCGGCGCACGCGCGCCCGTATCTGCCGAGGTCGCGGGGGCACGATCCCGGCCGGCACGGCTCGCCGCGCGCCCGCGCGCGACACGGCGGCTGCCGGCTCTGTTCGCGAACAGGAAGAGGGGGCGGAGTACTGTAGCATAGATCCCTAGGGGCTGTCGGTTTTTGACCAAATTCGACTGATTTTGCATACAAACATGAAAAACTGCAAAAACAAAAGTTGTAGGGTTTGAAATTCTGAACAACTTTGCTTTTGGAACTAAATCCAAATTCGAAATATTTTTGAAACTACAGAAAAAGGGGTAAACTAGAGTTTTGAATTTTAAACTGTATTTTCAAAATTACTTTTAAATTTTCTCAATAACTTGAAAAGTTGCCAAAATAAGAGTTGTTCTACTCAATGAGCTTTACAACTTCTATTTAGGAAGTTTTGCCAGATTCCAAATAATTTTTGAAATGCCAATCCAAAACTAAGTTTTAAATCATTGTTTTGAAATAAATTTGAATTTCCACCACAGAACTTTGAAATCTCCAAAAATAAAAGTTGTTCCATTTTAAAAGATCTAAAACTTTTATTAAGGGACTATCTCAAAATTCCTTTTAGATTTTGAATTAGGTTTTGGCCCTAATAAAAGTAAATTTTTAAACCTTTATTTGGGAATTTAATTTTACAAACAAATGCTAATTAAATTCAAATCACTCTAGGGACCTAACCACAATCATATGCAAATGATTAATTTAAATATGATGACATGGCAGATTAATTAAATCCGTAATACCCGGGGTATTACACTTATTGGATTGCTCGTGTCATTGAGTTACCTTGCTCGTGTTAGGTTCTTGTGGCGCTCATTAGTTGAGCTTGATCTTGGTGATCGATTAGCCACCGAACCACCGAGTAGTGGTCGACACAATGGGGACGTAGCGTGCTGGCAAGCATGTGAACCCCGGGTTAAATTGGTGTTCATCTTTTTGTTGATTTTGGACCATCATCTTCGAGTGTATTGGTATTCTTTCCGGTGATTGGTGAACTACTCTACACGACGGTATAACCACTCTACACCTATATCTTTACTTTGTGCACTTAATTAGTGTAGTAGTAGTGGTTGTAGTTTGCTTGTCCACCTAGGAGTAGAGTAGCCCTCAACCTAGGATTAGCTTGCGTGTGATCTTAGTGACTCTAAGTAGAAAGGTTAGGAAAGCTTACATCTTGAGTAGGCTATCGTATAATTCGCTTCGCCATTTGTTTTACTAACCTCTTGGTCAAGTGTTGTTTGTATATTCACCCCCCTTTAGCCTCTTTTGGACCTTTCACCCTTGCCAGGTCGTGGTCGGCAGTCATCGACCCCGCGGCTAATCGGGGCTGTTACTTGACGGTACGCCCTCGTGAAGTGGCGGTGATGACGAGGGTCATATCCGCTGGCCGGAACATGAAGGAGAACGTTGCACCGCCGGTAGATCTTGCAGACGACGTCCTGCAGCAGATCGATCTGATGCTATGTATTTAGTTTTTTATTACTATTCGAAAAACATTCCGGTATTCAACGAAACATCCGATGTGATACGTAAAATTTTTACACTCCAGATCTAAACACCCCACAAAAAGGAATCTCTTGCGCACAAAAAAATAAATAAAGGAACTTAAATTTACATATCATTAGCCCGTGCAAATGCATGATTGATTGACTAGTTAATACTACTGTACTACGGAGTACGGTAGTAGCAAGAACTGTGGGCTCGCTCCCACTCCGCTGCTCTGCGTTAAGCGAATTGACAGCTGCATGCCCAACTCCAGGACAAGGGACTGGAGACCAATAATCGTCTGTTCGAGGCGTACGAGGTAGGATTATAGTAGTACGAAGGACGTAGTACTCCCCGTCCCAGAAAACATGCAACTATGGGTTGCGTATTAGAAAAAATAGATCATGTTTGACTAAGTTTTTAGCGAATAGTATTCATGTTTATGACTCCAAATTAATATATTATGAAAATATATTTCGTAATGAATCCAATAATGTTTATTTGACATTATAAATATTTATAATTTTTAATCTATAATTGGTCAAAGTTGACACACTAAAACATGATACTGTTCCAAAGTTGTATGTTTTTTGGGACGGAGGGAGTACTAAGTATAGTGACGGATCCTGGATAATATAATAGGAAGGGATGAACATACAAGTGTGTTTTAGTGGTGTAAATAACAAGCTCCTTCTTCAACTTCTAGACATAACTTATACATATAACTTCTCCTCAACGAAGCAATGGTATACGGTGGGGGTGGGGAGGCGGGCTTAGAGGGGCTCCATAGGCACGCAGGTGGTAGGAGAGCTTGAGCCCCGGCAGTTCCCCGTTTGGTTAAGCAACTTTATTGTTTTTAAGTAGAAAACTACAAGCACGTGTCAATAATACAATGTTGACCTACAAATGTGTCTTTAGGGAAGAAGATAATCAGATTTAAGTTATACCTCTCCAAACATCCAACATGGGCGCAGACCTTTCAAATAGATACTATATTAGAGGCTAATATAATATCATAGAAGACGATTTTACTAGGTTTAGGTGTGGATTCATTGTTTTTTTTAACTGGCGGCAATGCATCATTGTATTTTCACTTCGTGGCAGTGCATGTAGTCTCCAAGATCTGGAGAAAAAAATATTACCATGCGTACAGAGTTTAATTTGGCCAGTGGCAGTGACCAGACCACATCCAGTGAGCGCGAGTCAGTTGTCGGCGTACGGCCTAGCCGCGTATTGCATCCGTGCTGCCGATCGATCTTTTGTACGGCCAAAGGTAGCAAAACTGCATGGAAAGAGCAGACGAGATGACGACCCGTGACCGCCAGTCCAGTCGTCGGCGTACGGCCTTGCCGCGTACTGCTATTGGTCGATGAATCTGTGCAGGGGTAGCTGGCTGGCGATAAATCTTTTGCATTTCGGACCGTCTAGATACAGTTCTAATTTGCAATTTGGAAAAAAAAGTTTTTTCTGATAAATGTCAATCATAGTCTAAGTAGGTTTAGAAGATTCATCTCGTAATTTACACGTAAACCGTATAAGTATATAAAAATTTTATCTACATTTAATATTTTATTCATGTATCATAACATTTCATATAACGAAAATCTTAAAATTTTAAAGTGTAACTAAACATGGCCTTGTCGTCTCGTGATGCGCAGTAGACGAGACGAGACTGCAGAGTGGAGACCAATAATCGTCTGTACGAGTAGTAGGATGACTGCAGGTGTGGGGGCTCTGCCTTCGCCGCGGACGCCCACCCCTCAAAGATTGACGAGGCAGCAGCTAGTGACGGAGTACTAGTAGTACTGATGTACGGAGTACTAGTAGTACTACTACTAGTACGTAGTACTAGGGCACAGTCACGTTATTACTGACGAGTTACAGTCACATTATGGGTTATCCGACAAGAGGCAGGTGTGGACACACAAGTACTGGTACGCTGCTGCAGCCTCCCATGTGCCACACGAGACGACGACGACGACTCCTCCTAGAGATGAAGTTGCAAGTTCCGTGCTTATTGTATATTTTTTTCTCAAATTTTATTTTTCTATGTTATTAGGCAAAAGAGTATAGGTCTCCCATTAGTTCTTACAATACCAAACATAGTCGTTTTAGTTTTCACTATGGCACTCAAGATGTTGAACTTAATCATATCAAATAATTTCATGTGTAATAGTATTGTTTTGTAAAATATAGGGTGCTTAAAAATTATAAATATTGATATAGTATGGTCAAAAAGACAAATTTATTCAAAATTTATCGTCATGGATTACTAATATAACTTAAAGTAAATTATTAGCGTCATTGTGATGTGGTTTCGTTAAGGAAACATATTTAAACGTTTGATACGATATTAAAAATAAATATTTATCCTAGTGCATACATGTTTAACTAGTCTACATAACGGAACATAGCGTTATTCATAGTTTTGAATCAATACCGGTAGAAATGTCTAATTAAATATACTTATAGATATATTTCTCGATATTATTTATTACTTATACGTAGATTTAAGAGATATTTTAATTTGTTTTGTGAAACGGTCGACGTGGATAACTTACTTTATCTGGTCTTACCATGACAATTGTTAATTTGAAAGTAAACTTTGGGTTATATTGTATTACCTTTTATAATAAGGGTAGAGGAGGGTAACTTCGAATAAAATAAAAATAGATGTAATTGTTAGAGATAGTTAGAGTCTTTCCTTTAATGGTTACAGTTAACGTGAGAATTTCTAACATTTATTTTTCCTCTAACGCAGCTGGTTAGAATTAGCATGGATGTTCTCCTAGATCGAGCCTCTAATTTGTCACGAGATCGAGGAAATATAGAAAGTCTTTTGTTCCCTTTTAGTTGTTCGGTCCAAGTCGCCGAACCCGATCACGCTACGGACGGCCGTGGAAATTACTCAAGCATGGGTGGCCTTCTCAAAGACAAAGAGGCGGCGAGGGTGGCAGAATGGCGCACATGGAGGGAGGATGCGGGTGTGGACACGTCGTACTAGTACGTACTGTACGCTGCAGCCTCGCTCTGCCTCCCATGTGCCACACGACGACGACGACGACCCCCGACTCCCGACGTCTTCCCCTGCTTTTGCATTGGTTGCTGGCCAGTATGACTGTGGAGTGGAGGCGTCCTCGATCGTGACCAATGCTGCACGTCGAACGCTAATATGTGACGTTATTATTAGCAGGGCAGGACATCAGAGCACGGGCTGGCCGCCGGGAGGGAGGAGAAAGTAGATGCATGCCATATGCCACTACCATGCACAAAAACGATTCGAAGTTGGACCAAAATCATCAAAAATATTATAACATTTATAATTGTCATTAAAAATATTAAAACTACTCAAGCATGGGTGGCCTTTTCAAAGACAAGAGGCCGGCGAGGGTGGCAGAATGGCGCACATGGAGGGAGGATGCGCTGTACGATAGACAAGAGGCAGGTGTGGACACACAAGTACCGGTACGCTGCTGCAGCCTCCCATGTGCCACACGAGACGACGACGACGACGACTCCCGACTCCCGATGTCTCCCCCTGCTTTTGCCCAGTATGACTGTGGAGGCGTCCTCGATGTCTCCCGAAGTCCCGATGTCTCCCATGTTGCTGCTCCGGGCTGCGTTTAGTTTGAATTTTTTTTTTTTATGTTTTGTAACTATAGTATTTTTATTTGTATTTAACAATTTTTGTTTAATCATGACTCAATTAGATTTAAAAAATTCATCTCGAGATAGACAGATAAAAAGTATAAACATGTAACAGGTGCTACTTCACTTAGTGCTCTATGTGGACAGAAAGTACAATCGATATGATGGGAAGAGAGAAGAAAATTTTGTAAACTAAACGCTGCCTTAGAGTAGTATTTGCACTTGGCTGCAATAAGCGCGCACGGTAAATTGGTGGTTCCATTTAATTTGTACCGTGTGTATAAAAGTTGTAAGCCGAGGACAAGGCTGGCGAGACTACTATGAATTGTACGAGTTACTGGCTTTTTACGGTTAGCGTATGAAGATGCTCGCCTAATTCTCAGTCTCATAGCCGTGTGATTCTTGATTTGTACCAGTGCAACTGCAATAGAGGACAAAGCTTAAACAATTTGGTTTGCACATGAGCTAGCTAATCTACTCCCTACCAATTGCAACAACTTCCTGAGCAGCCAGGCTAGCCACGTCGTTCAAATTTTCCTCACCGTTCAATCTTCCGCATCAATGGCTGAGATTGGTTTCACCAGATTTTCCTAGAATCGGATTCACCTTTTTTCTTCACAATGTTTCCAGCTTCCATGCTTCTCCTCAGAATCAACTAGCTTCTGCTTCTCCTCCAAGACGTTTCGCTTTCTCTCGACTCTTCCTCCGTATCTCCTTCCTCCCGACGTGGCCCGCACGACGGCGGCTGCCACGGCGCCGTGGCTGCGCCCTCCTCTCATCCTCCTCGCCCTCCTCTCATCCTCCTCGCCCCGTCATCGCCTGTCGTTCACTGCGACGCGCCGCCGGACGGCGTCCCCCGGGCTGCAGCGCACTTCGCGATGTGCCGGCCTAGCCCAGCGCCGACGGATGGCTGCGCGAGGCGCTGCCGGACGGTGCCCCCAAGCATGCGGCGCGGCGACTCGCGGGTGCCTCGCCGGGCGGTCCAGGCTGTGGCACGGCACCTCGCGTCGACGGTGGCGGCAGTGCAACCAGGCCCTGACGAACCCTAGCTGCGCGGCCATGGCGCTCCCCCACGTCGTTCGCGAGCGCGTGCCGCGACAGGGCTCCATCGGTGGGCAGGCCCTCACCGACGTGTCACCACAGTGGCCTCGGCCACGGCGGGAGCAGCTCCTGGCCGGTGCCCCAGGCATGGCGCGAGCCCCCACCGCTGTTGGCCGTGCCCCCCCCCCCTTCTCTCTCTCTGCCATGGCGTGCCTGGCGCGGCGTGGGCTGGCTCCACTGGTGCCCGCGACCACCCTCCTCCCTCTCTCTTCTTGCCTTCCTTGCTACTGGATCTCCATCACCGACAGCTCCCAGAAGCTCGCCCACACAAACCTCTCGCTGCCTTACCGTGCAGCCTAGGTACGCCGTACGCATACTGCAAATTAGTTACATGCTTATCACTTCTTCTGATCTGGTTTTGTTTTTGTTTTTGATTGATTTCATCTTCCTTCTTGTCTTCTTTAAGGTTCCTCTACGATCCCCAAATTTGCCTGCTTCAGCAGTAAGTGTGATGCGCAGTTATGTCTTGCTTCTCTGTTGTACGATTCGGGCTTCACTCTGTTGTGTTGGGCTCCGATATATGTATCTATACACAAAATATTGTCCTATCATTATTTGTCAGGTAGGTCATGCCTGCTATAGTGCCTATTCTTACTGAATCCTTCTAATGCCTTGCTTCTCTGTTGTACGATTCGGGCTTCATGCTGTTGTGTTGGGCTCCGATATATGTAACTATACACAAAATATTGTCCTATCATTATTTGTCAGGTAGGTCATACCTGCTATAATGCCTGTTCTTACTGAATCCTTCTAATTTGGATCTGAGGTCACCCATTTATATAACATGTTTCTTTATGTGTTAGTCTGCTTCTTTATTTTTCAGGTGAAACAAAGGGCTTCCTGACGTTCGTTGCCAAACAGTTTGCTATTGTTTGTTAGCTATTCATTGCCGGTATTATATATTACGGTGTTTAGTTTCACTACGATGTTTTGTTTATAAGAGGTTTCCTTTTCCTGTGCTCAGTTCATTGTTTACTTTCTCTAATGAGTGGCATGAATCAAATCTGTGCCCCTTTATTTACATCACCAGTTGCCTGGTTTTGACTTTCTATATCTGAGAAATTGCAGCGATATTAATATGGTTCAGGTCATAAGTTCCTGCATTTTTGTTTCTCAGCAAGGTGGGATTGGGATTGCACCTGGTAGTTTCAACTTCGATGACAAATTGTTACCCCTTGTTGTCATATGTCTCTTGTTATGTGCAAAAAGATCTCTAATTATAATGGAGCTAAACCAACATGGATTCCTTATGTGATAATAGGCGAAGAGAAAGTACTAATGTTAACAACATGTTTCTTGCTCATATATCCAGAATGGAGATCCTGGCCTGGGGTCTTCGCAACGTGGCTAGGTTGATTGAGGTAAATAAAAACATCAAGACCTGGTAAACTTTTCTCATGCAGGTTTCTAAACGTGAAGTTTTGTTCTTTGGTGATAGGCTGGTTCGCTAGATGATCTTGTCAAGCATTACCAGAGCTTTCATAGAGGGACTGTTGCCTTCATCGACGTACTGATACTTACAAGTTTGGAGTTCAATTTGTTGCCCATCAAGCATTTTATTGGAGTTACAGAGGCTGTAATATTGCTTTATGGCTTCAAACATGCTGGGAAAAGAGACTTTCAGATGCTAAAAAAAAGGTCCTAGAGTTGGGTGGATCCACCTTCTTTGGTCCTTTTAATTTTCAGAAATTCAATGCTCACTGTTAGCTACCTGTTACCCATTGCATTTTTCCTTCTTTTTGCCCAGAGTAATCAACTCATGTTGCCGACTGGTCCTTTTCATTTATGTTCCGGCCACCGTTTAGAGAGTAAATTTGATTTTCTATTATCCCTAACTCCAAATTTTCTTACCTTCTTCTATCTATTTGAAGTTATTTTGTTTAGCTAAAATACATATTTTCTTTGCTCAAGAAAATCTGCCTGCTTTCCGTATTTAGTGCCACATATTGATGCAGACAGGTTCAATTTTGAAATTTTTGATAAATATTATCTTAGAACTGACAACTATTATTTCCTTTCTTGGTTTCTTCTATTTCAGATAAGTAATTCATTAGCCATGGCCATGGAGACGCAACAGTAAGTCTTCATACTTTGCTTTGCTTTGCTTCATAACTTCCTAAGAATTATAGAATTCAGTTCTCGCCCTTACAACGAGTAAAGTTAGCGATAAGAGTCAGCGACTTTTGCCTTCACAAAGGTCTAGACCCCTATTGGCTGACCGAAGTTCCAAAATGAAATAATGAGATAATGTTATTCTTGTCCATCAAGACTTTCCAAACTCTACATGTGATTCTATTTGTGTTTAGATTTTAGTATTTTACAAGGGAAACTCAGTTCATGTTTATGCTTGTTTAGATGTCGTTTCCCCCTTTTTTTTGGCACGCTTGCGGAGTCATGGAAAGCCCATAACTGCATACAGCTATACAGTTTCTTTAGATTTGGACATATTTGTTTCCTTTTGGACATATATATTTGCTAAAACCACATGGAAGCTCAGTTCATAATTATGTTTCTTTAAATGCCATTTATGTTCTTTTTTTTGGGAGCCTGCTGAGGCATGGATTGAAAGCCCATAACTGCATACCATATGAACATTATTTTGAGAAATTGCTTGCAGTAAGTACATGATCCTGATCATAATAATAATCTTTGCGTATTTTATCCTTCAATAAGTTCCCTAATCATTTAGCTGTTTTGCAATGCAGCAAAATAGTCTATATAAATAACTAACACGGCGATCGGTAAGACATAGTGCATTGATCTCTGTCATATGATTGGTATCGTTCTTATGTCCATGGACGATAAAACTAAAGTTGCCATTTGTGCGGTTGGAAATCCACATAACTGGGAGGCAGTTCTTGGAGGAATTGAAAGCGTGAGGTTATCTACTGTACGTATAAAAGGCTGTGAAAAAAGCTGGTTCCCTCCTTCCACCCAAGGTACTTTTTGCCACAATAATCTTTTTATCTTTATAATGTTATGTCAAGAGCCATTGGTGCGACCTTTCCCAAGTTCCTTTTATGTCAGATATTAATGTCAAAGTGGAGCTCCTTGCCCTTCAAAAAAAATTGAAAAAGGGGAAAAGGTGGAGCTCTTTGGTTCACCTCACATTGGTGCTTCAGGGAATCAGAGTTATGAAATTCGACTATTTGACTCTTTTTTTTTTGGCTGTATTACCATATAAGATCCTATTCTTTTTCAGTCTACAGTCTACAAATACAACAGCCTGTGCACTACTTTTGTGCCGAATAGGCTACAGCTTTCCACGTTTTTGTTGCTCTTCACTTATTTGCTTCTTGTAATACAGCGCCTTTTTCTCTGCAAATAATTTAACATCTGGGTTCATTAGGAAAAGGTTTAGTTCAAGTTCTAATCAGTACTTCCCTCCTATTCGTGGACACAAAAGGTTTCATTTCCAGTTCTGGTATCAACTATGACGTCAGGCCACACAAAAGATGAAGTTATGCTTGCTATGCCTTTCAAATTTCCTTTAATCAGAATTGGTCATGCCTTCTTGTTGACAATTCTCAGACCACTGTAATATCTATTATTACTATGGAAATTCAAGTGGATTTCTTTGTTTTGTATATGAAATTTAGGAAACCTAGCCTTGTCACAAGTCTCTTTCTATCTTCAAGAAGTCTTTTTTTTTAAAAAAAAAACATTGATGTGTTTGTAATTAATAGTTGTCATTTACAAATGTGCTGATTGCATTTTTGGAGTACCATTTCTAATGGAGACATTACTGACCATGCCCCTGCTATGTGTTCTCCCGAAATCTGTTCCTTGAGCAGCTATTTCTGACATTTATATGTTTCATCTTAGCACACAATACATGTATAGGTCGACACTTTTTTTTACAACCAGTCAAAAAGAGGCCAAATCTGGACAGAACTGCCATTGGTAATCTTGTCACCCTTCCTGGCATTGGGAAGTTACTCTGGTCAAGTTGATTTGTTTTCCTTTTTCATCTAAGCGAGTTTAGTAAATAAAAAAACCAGCATACTATACAACACATTTTTACTGAATCGGCGCGCGATGGCGCGCCTCCCTGCACTAGTTTGGGTTTGAGTTCCAGGTATGGGATGGCCCCCTCCCAGCCGATCATGTAAACTTTCAAGTGACTCGAGATTTAGCTGAGTCTGTCGTTTGCAATATAAGACCACCCGCAGTGGCTCCTGAAAATGGCTCCTGCAGGACTGATATGCCGGATCAACCTGCTGCAGCGCTGTACGCTATCTGATCCGGAACTGGCGGTGATCTGTTATATTCAGCGACATAAGTACAGGTGGTCCGGTTTCTGACACGGGACCAGACGCCGCGCGCGGGAGAGAGAAAAGAGAGAGGCGGGCGCCACTATTTTCATTTGCTAAAATTTGTTATTACTCACAAACTAAAAGATCAAATTAAATTTCGATTGCATCATTAAATTCATCGTAATAAATACTTCAAAACAAGATTTCACATGAATATATTTGGATAAAATTTTTAGATGATGACAAGTAGGACCGTTGATGGCAGTAGTATAGAGTATAAGATATAGAAGATGGATGGGTGCGGAAGAAAGTAGTATAGAGGAAAAAATCTCGATGACCATGATGAAATATTCTTTTTAGAGGATGAATTTAGAGGATGACGAGTGCAGATGATCTAAGACAATGGGAGCCGCCTAATGATACAAAAAAAATAACAAGCTTAAACAATTGCTCCACCCTTAGTATGAAAATCGATGTTAGTGTTCATCGTGCACCTCCTCCTGCTTTGGCTGCTTGGTAATACAGGAAAATTATCACTGCATGCAGAGGAAAGGTGCAAATTTATGGCTCCACCAAACGCGTCGTCTTTCTATGACCTTTTGCCACTAGCGCCGGTCGCTGGAGCCTACTACTGCCTCTACCAAACGTGTCTTTCCAGGACCTCTTGCCACAGCTCGCTAGCCACTAGCGCTGGTCGCTGGAGCCTACTGCCTGTACCAAACGCGTCTTTCTAGGACCTCTAGCCACTAGCGCTGGTCGCAGTAGCCTACTGTCTCTGACCCTAAATATTTATCGTTTTTCTTGTTAGAAATAACTTTAACTACTGCATCTGAAGAAATAGCATAGTACTCCCTCCGTTCTAAAAGGATGCAATTCTTTGACTTCTACGATCTCTGTTTGACCGTTCGTCTTATTCAAAAATTTATAATAAATATTATTTATTTTGTTATGACTTATTTTATTGTTAGATATATTTTCATAATAATTTATTTAATTTATTATTTGTATAAAAAAATTAAATAAGACGAATGGTCAAAGAGGAATCGTAGAAGTTAAAGAATTGCGTTCTTTTGCGGACGGAGGTAGTACTATGCTAAAATATATGTCGTTTTTTATTTTTATGCCATAAGTTTAACTCGACCTATATAAAATACATGTAACATTTATATTTATTAAAAAACTAGATTCAAAGATTTTTCTAACGATACTAATTATGTAATATAAATATCAATATTTTTTAATATATGATTGTTGACAGTTGTTTTTTAGGAAGTATAAGCGACACATATTTTTAGGAGTGGACATCTTCCTGACGAGTCAAGAGTGCCTGCACTTCATTTGCATCTATGTAAAGCGTGCATCAAGTGGGCTAGCCCCGAACTCATAAAACCTATATGTGGGTTCGTGGTCTAGACCACCTGCATCCCTAATCACGGGTGAGCGGCCAAGCGGGAAGACATCAGGACCCTTCTTTTCCAGTGAGGCATCACGGGCGAGCTGGGTTCCATCCTGCAAGCAGATGCTTATAGACCCCACCGTGTCGCTAGTTGCTGATAGTCGTAAAACTTTGTGCTATGTATATATTATTTTTACAAAAAAATATCTTTGAAATCTACACATAACTAGTAGTATATAGTATTAGGGCATGTACGACCCACAAATGAGGGGTCGCCTCTACATGCCTCGAATCTATCGTACAGATACATATAAGACATGTTATACAACCCATAGTCTATCTCATCGTCTATAAGCTATTTAATGCTTTGCACGTAGGTAACATCAAATATAAATAAATTTATGTAAACCATTGTATAACTATTTGATAGAAAATGTATCAATCATAAATAAGAGCTATAGCTGCAGTGGACCAAGGCTCTGTTCAAATTTAGATGGCCCTGTTCACATTCAGATAGTTGTGTTCACGTCCTGATAATTATATTATATATAGTTGCAGTGATAGCTGTGTCCACATTCAGAAAAAAAAACATTCAGAAAATAGATCTGTTCAATAACAGATAAAGATCAACTTCACATTCAGAAAATAGCTCTGCCCAATAACAAGAGGCGGCGAGGGTGGCAGAATGGCGCACATGGAGGGAGGATGCGCTGTACGATAGACAAGAGGCAGGTGTGGACACACAGGTACTAGTACGCTCAGCCTCTGCTCTGCCTCCACACGAGACGACGACGACGACGACTCCTCCCGACTCCCGATGTCTCCCCCTGCTTTTGCAGGCGTCCTCGATCGTGACCAATGTTGCACGTCGAACGCTAATATGTGACGTTATTATTAGCATGGCAGGACATCAGAGCACGGGGTGGCCGGGAGGGAGGAGAAAGTAGATGCATGCCATGCCACTACCTTGCACAAAACGATTTGAAGTTGGACCAAAATCATTAAAAATATTATAACATTTATATTTGTCATTAAATGATTTTGGTGCTGATGGCAGGAGCAATGCAGCAGAATAGAATATGGTAAATAAACCATCGGCCACGAGGCCGATTCTAGCATCTTGATGAGCACGAACACAATAGAATCGAGGTGAGAAAACTATGATTCTACCAAATCTAGTAACAGGTCATGAGATGCAGCCTTACTAGAATCGATAACTGGTGACAAACACCCAACCTAGCGAGAGGTCGATTAGATGCAGCCTCGCTAGACGTGATGATGCAGCCCTATTACTCAAGACACTGCCATTATATGAAGTAGTTTCTATAGCTAATTTTTACTGACATGGTCATCATGAAAACTGTGCATAGTTTGTACCACTGAGACTGCTCTTACCTTCGTTTCAACACCGTTGGTCTCCTCCACGCTAGTCCCTAGTGAGGGTAGGAGGCCAAGCCAAGTCCCCATAGTTGACGCCATCCGTTGCACCACACCAATCAACCCACTATGACACTGGAGACACGGCGAACCTAGGCTAGTTTCAGGTTCTTTAACTGAATTCACATAGCCTGAACAATCCAAAGCAGCTAATCAGCAAGAGCATTGATTCAGTAATATGGTTCAACTAATTTTAACTACACATCATTGCTCAGTGTGGCCCTGCAAACTTGAAACTTGCATGCAGTTTACAGTTTAAGTTATTCAGGTGAGATTATGCACAACATAAAAGATATACACTGTTTGAATAGCATAGCCATTTGCCACGGAAACTCATGAAGATACAAAAAGATTCAGAAAAAAAAGTTTCGCCTTTTTCTTAGCATTGACGATGAATTAAGAACGTATTCTTGCCGTAGAGGTCCTAGTGCTCGGGCCAGAGGCCGAGCTCGCCGCGATGTCAGCATCCACCGGCAATGGCGAGGTCGCGTCCAGCATCGATATCGTCGGGCTTCGCATCTCCGGCAGCGGTGGCGGTGGCGGTAGTGGCGCGACGATGGCGCTGGATCTCGCGATGAGTGCTCAGGCACAATCGGTGGCACTTAGGATCGCCGGGCTTGGCATCTCCGGCGGTGGCACGACGATGGTGCTGGATCTCGCAAGTCGTCGACGACAGCTCGGTCACTGTCGGTGGTGGTTTTGGCGCGCAAAGGAATCCCGCGAGCATCAGCACTCGAGCGCCAGCATGTGATCCAGCGCAGGGTCGACTCATGGAGACGAAGCCTCGACTCATGGAGACGAAGCCGTACAACACTGCTGCCATCATCGATTCCGCCTGGGAGCACGAGCTCTCGCCGCGTCTCGTGAGGCGACCGGGGCGAGCGCCTCTGAGCCAAGCGGAAGATTTTTTTTTTTTTTTTTTTTTTTTTTTTTTTTTTGCATAATGTGGGTCTTAGGGCACTTCTAGTGTGAAGTTCGGCTTTTAAAAGTTGTGGGCCAGTAAAAGTCGATGCTTCGCATGGTTCAGGCACAATCGGTGGCACTCAGGATCGTCGGGCTTGGCATCTCCGGCCAAATCGTCGACGACTTGCCAAATCGAGCGCCTCTGAGCCAAGCGCGTTTTTTTTTTGTTTTTTTTTGGCATAATGTGGGTCTTGGAGACGGGATAAGGATGGACGGTGTACGTGCCCTTATTACAAAATAATAAATCAAGGGCCACTAAAGATGGACCTTCATTTATTATGCAGTATAAGGTTGTTGTTTGTCTGGGTCGGTGTTACTGCACAGTTAACGTGTCCATCACGAGACGAAACTTTTAAACCTACTTAGATGATGATTAGACATTTATTAAAAAAGATTTATCACTACTATAGTATCAAAATTCTAAATTTTAAATGATCTAAACACAGCCTACATTACCCTACATGGTCTACAAACAAGCTAGCCTCCACCGACGAGACGACGACGACTGACTCGGCTCACTGCGACGACTGACTCGGCTCACCAGGTCTTCCTTGCTTGGCTGCATGCTATGATGGCTGCACAGAGCGAGGGTGAAAATTCATGGCTCCACAAAACGCGTCTTAATTTCTAGGACCTCTTGTCTTCCGTGAGATTGTGAAGATGCACTCACGGTAAAGGTGTGTCTGTATTCACCAACTTTTGGTATAATTTGTTTTTTTTATAATATCGGCTCTCGGTAAAATTGCTAACTATAGACTGGGCCCCTTGCGGCAATAATGGTTTGTTCACGGACTGGCAAAGCCATGTGATCATACTATGGGTTGCTGTCAGCTGGGCCTCCAGCGATGCGCTGTAAACTAATAATGGAGTAACAAAAAAAACGCAACGACGAACCGACACAGCCTAGCAACGACCTAAAAAGCACGTAAAAAATAAATAAGCCGGCCAAGCACATGCTTTTGAGCCCACACTTGTTCTCGTGTCACTACTTATTGCGCTCTGCCTGCCGGCTAGCACTCTACAAACAACCCCAGGCCTTCGCTCCCATCATTCAGTTTCTTTCACCAGCTGCTCACCGCACACACACAGCTGCTTCACTCTTGTCCTAAGGTCCCTTCTCAGTGACCAATACTTCCACATCGCCACCACCAAGACCAAGCGCCAGTGAAGCATGGCGGACCTGGTGATGGGCGCCATGCCCAGGCTCATCCCCAAGCTCGGCGAGCTGCTCAAGGAGGAGTACAACCTGCAGACCAGCGTGAAGGACCGCATCAAGTCCCTCAGCCAGGAGCTCGAGCTCGCGCAAGCCGCACTTTGCAAAGTGGCCGAGGTGCCGTGGGACCAGCTCGATAAGCAGGTCCAGATCTGGGCACGGAAAGTCCGGGAGGCCTCCTATGATATGGAGGATGTTCTCGACACCTTCCTCGTGCGTGTCGAAGGCCCTGACTCTACTGAAGAGAAGCAGAGGTTGCAGAAGTATCTCAAGAAAGTGACCAACTTTTTCAAGAAGGGGATGGCCCGCCGCAAGATCAGTGGCGATGTCAAGAACATCATGACTCATCTTCAGGAGGTGGCTGAGCAGTGTCGCAGGTACAAGGTGGAAGATATTGCGACGAGGACAGCCAACGAGTCCACTATTGATCCTCGTCTTCATGCCATGTACACGCAAGTGACCAAGCTTGTGGGCATGGACAAGTCAAGTGGTGAGCTCATGTCCATGCTGCAGTGGAACCCGCAGCGGGGTGACGTATCCGGCATGAAGATGAAGATAGTATCAATTGTTGGAGTTGGCGGCCTTGGCAAGACCACTCTTGCCAAATTTGTCTACGATAAGATCAAAGGGGATTTTGGTTGTGCAGCTTTTGTCCCCGTTGGTCAGAATGCTGACTTGAAGAAAATTTTGATGGCCATTCTCATCGACCTTAATAGGCAAAAATACCTCTACATTCATACTGCTGGATTAGATGAGAGGCAACTCATTGACGAGCTCCGTAATTTCTTCCATCAAAACAAGAAGAGGTACGCATCAACCACTCAAATTTGATGTTTTCCCTTTGCTACATTGTGATTAATAATACGCATTGTCTTTTGTCACACAAAGCGTTGTTTAAGCCAAACAAAGTATTTATTATGCACTAAGCTTAGATTTTGAAAATAATATGACTATATTTATGTTGAAATTTATTTTTACAAAATTATTTAATTTTGCTAAGTTCTATAGATTATTTGTTGAGACCACTGAAAATAGCAGCGGCCTCAATCCAATAATACTTCAATTGCTAAAATTTGTTTCTCTAGTACTGTTACTTATTAATTCATTAACGGACTCGCAGAGTTCGTCCTTGAAAACAAGAGCTATGCATCAGCCACTTAGTTTAGAATTAGAAATTGTCCCATGTTTCCCTCTGGGTCTACTTTTTTAACACTGCTACACCGTGCGTAATGGAGGCGGACGTTATGGATTTATTAAGGCGGACAAAGCAACCGCTTCTATCAATACGCCAACATTAATCTGTGATTAACAGAGGCAGTTACTTTGATCCTCTTGGTTAATCAATTAACGGAGATGGACGCTTTATAGTGCCCAACTCCGTTAATTATTTTTAAAAGTAAAAGAAAGACCAGGCGCCCACAATCGAGCCCAACCGAGTCCATCGTCACCGCATTTGGTTTGAGGCTCCCAGATGCTGGATATGGCCCCCCACCGTGAGCGGATCTAGGTCCAGATCTGCAAAGGGGAGAGAGTTGTACGACCTAGGGAGATGAAGAGAGGACGAGGACGAGGACGAGGACGAGGACGAGAGAGGTGGGGAGAGCTGTACTTGCCTCCACCTTTGTCGCGTGCACCGTTCGGCCCTGCACGCACGCCGCCAGCAGCAACGGACCCATGCCCCCAGCCCCGTACCACCGCTGCCCTGCACCACTCAGTTTCGTGTGCCACCGTGACGTCACTCACTACCGCGGCCCCGTGCACCACCCGATCATTAGTCTAGTGCGCCACCGTGGCCGCCATGCCTATTGAGGGAGGATGGGGCACCTGTGGTGGGAGAGGAGAGCGAGGATGGGGCGATGGGCGCCACCATTCCTGGGAAAGGGAGGGAGGGCGTTGAGCGCCGTCAGCCTCGGTTGGGGAGAGGGATCTTGTGTGTGTGAGAGAGATAATAGTGGGTGAAACAAACCCTAAGTTTTTGTATATATAGTTATTTACATCATGACGGTTATCGGGCCTCGTTTGTTCCAGTTGGGCCTCAATATTAACGGAGGCATGACTTATTGCATGCATGCTTCCGAAAATTAATTTATGGAGGTGGTTCCCTTAAGACAACCACATCCATAAATAGACTATTTTTTGATGACCGCTTCCATTAATCAATTTTTGGAGACGGTTATTTCAAAACGACTGCTTCAGTTAATAGAATATTTAAATACAACTGCCTTTGTAAATCCATTTGTCAAGGCGGGTATCTCCTTGCGCCTCCATAAATATTTTTGGAGGTGGTTAAAATTTTGCCCGCATTGCTTAGTGTTTGGGCACCGACTCCTAAAATTATTGTTTAGTAGTGGAGTAATGTCTTCCTTAACCAATTATTTCAACAATATAAATGCTTTGTGTTGAAAATTAATAAAAAAGTATAACCTTGCTTGCTGAATTGTGTTTCTGACCATGTCCACGCCGATAACTTCATTAATTTTTATATGAGGGGTAGTAATTTTTGGTATCTAGCTAGTTATTACAATTGCGTCACTTTGTAGCATAATTATTTATTCGTAACTTTTCCATTTTTGTGCGGATATAGGTATATTATTGTCATTGATGATCTATGGGAGGAACGGTCTTGGAAAACTCTGAAATTGGCTATTACTGATGACAAAAGTTGTGAATGTAGAATAATCATAACTACTCGTAAAAGGGAAGTTGCCAAACATGCTGATGAAGTCTACGAGCTACCAGCACTTCCTTCTGATAGCTCTAGGAAATTATTCTATACAAGAATATATGGTGATGAAAGAAAATATGTTGATTATCAGCCAGATGGAGTATCTGATGAAATTCTACAGAAATGTGCGGGTATACCACTAGCTATTATCACAATGGCAAGTTTATTGGTGGATAAACCAAGGGACAGATGGTCTGAAGTATATAAATCTATTGGTTTTGGTTGTAGAGTTAATGAGGAAGCAGAAAATATTATGAAGAAGATACTGTCATTTAGCTACTATGACCTGCCTTCGCATTTAAGGCCATGCTTGTTGTATCTCAGTGCATTTCCAGAAGATTCTTTCATCCCTAAAGTTCCATTGATTTGGATGTGGGTAGCTGAGGGATTAGTCCAAAAGAAAAATGGAAAAGGCTTATTTGAAACTGGAGAGGGTTACTTTAATGATCTGGTAAACAGATGTTTGATCCAAGACGTAAAAATCAACGACATTGAGAGAAATCGTAGCCATAAATATCGTGTTCATGACATGGTTCTCGATTTCATCCTATCCATGTCAGGGAGCAAAACTTTTTCTCTGTATTTGATAATAATGACCAAGGCACATTTGTTCGGGGCAATATGGTTCGCAGGTTGGCGCTCCATGATGAGACCATGGTGAACAGTAATCATCTGGCTAATATGCTTGACTTCATGTCAAAAGTGAGGTCGTTTATTGCCATGGAGTGGGCCATTGACACATGGGCCCCGATTTCTAGCTTCAAACTTCTACGTGTGCTGAATATAGAAATCGCCTATGGTGAGGCCTATGGTGAGGCACTGTCAGATGTTAGCCATAATCGTCGGTTTGAGAACCTCGGACATTTACATCACCTGAGGTTTCTTGGTATTTATGGAAGAGGGATCAAGAAGATCCCTGAAGAAGTTGGAGCTCTAAAGATGTTGCAGACGCTGGACTTGTTCTCAGCTCGCATTGAGGAGGTGCCGTCGAGTACCAGCTTGCCGACACAGTTGGTGTGCCTCCGTGTATCATTTGGTTACATTATTCATGGTGCTGAGATGTTCTCCGTTGGGAGGCTGACATCCCTAGAGGAGCTGACCATAAGGCTCACGGAACCGAATGAGGAGGCTTCGAGGCAGCTTGTGAAGGAGCTGGGCAGCCTGAGGGAACTCAGGGTGCTCGATGCTCGGATTTACTTGCATGATGAGATGGGAAGAGAGTTGGTGGAGTCTGTATGCCATCTCCACAAGCTCCAGCATCTAGAAATTGGTGTTGATAGTTGTTATGTTTTCAGACGACAAAGGGAATTGGTCCTCCCGGCCGATCTCCGAACTTTCTTATTAAGACATGTAGCAAAACCCTGGAAGCTGCCATCATGCATCGATCCTTTATTCCATCGTAATCTCTCCGACCTGGACTTGAACCTGGACCACTTGGACCATCAGGATCTGATAACCCTGGGCGGTTTGCCGCAGCTCTGTTTTCTTTGCCTGCAACTGATGCGCGCATCACTCACAGTACTCAACATCAGTGACAGCGATGCTTGCTACTTCCCGAATCTGAGGAGCTTCAGACTGATCCGGTCAATGGTCTGGTTCGGTGCTAATGAAGGGAACGACGGCAAGAAGACCGTTTCAATTCATATCTGGGACGGAGAAGTAGAAGACGGCATCAGCATCACCATGCCCTCTGTCTCTGAAGCCGAGTTGCAGGGTGACAATTCTACTGTTTCTGACGAAGAGAAGAAAGAAGGTTCCATCTCAACCGGGGAAGGGGGAGGCCAAGGCCAAGGCGCAGCAAAACCTCGATTCATGCCAAGACTCCAAGAGCTTCATTTTTGGGTCCGTGGGCAGGCAGTCCTGGACCTTCGTTACTGCAGCAACCTTGGCTTGGAATTCCTCTCTTCGCTCCAGGAGATCAGGGTCTGGATCCTCCGGCCTGAGAGCACACACTCCTACTCCATACAGCAACATCAGAGAGTGAAGGCAGCACTGAGGAGGGCAGCTCAAGTCCATCCCAACCATCGTAGACTTCATATCTGGAATTAGCGGGTGGAAGTAACAAGTGCTTTTCATGGCTGTGTGTTCTCATCGTAGTTTTAAATAGCCCGCTAAGGCTACCACTATAACGTGCTATAGCTTTTTAAGGCAGGTTGCCGTTATTTATGTTTATGTACAATTTAGCTGCTATATCCCGTTATAGTCTGATTTAGCTCCGCTAATAGCTATGTTAGAAATAAACCATTAAACACCTTAACCCGCTATTTAAAACCTTGTTCTGATAGGAGTTTGGTCGGCAGTTGACACTTTGCTACAGTCATTTGAGTCTGTATTAGTATATATATAATACATATCGTGCATTAGAGTATCTCTAAAAGTTGGGCAAATTTTATTTGGTAAATCTTGTGTTTTGCCAACTCTCAAAATAATTTAACAAGTAAAAAAATACTAATCTCCAAGAGATTGGTATTTTTGACTTGACAATAATAATAATAATAATAATAATAATAATAATAATAATAATAATAATAATAATAATAATAATAATAATAATAATAATAATAAAAGGCCCACAAGGCCTAGCAGCCGCTTTCAATAGATCGCGCCATACTCGCGAAGGACGCGCGCCGTCGGGTCGTTTCTTTGTTCTTGCTCCAGGGGCATCACCTCCTCCGGCACCCATCCGTCAAAAATTCATGACTTAAAGCATAAGAGTAGAACAAACAGGACTACAAACAGCACTAGCTACGACACAACCTGTTCATGCTAAAGATTAATTCCAGTTCATCTTAATTGCTCAAATAAAAAACTTCCGACGAAGAGCATTCGTAGTATCCAGTGCTTGTTTGCCGGTGGAAGGCTCTTCTAGCCTCTATCAGACGCATGCATCCAATCCCCGCTCGAGAAACAAACAGCCGACCGGCAACTTGCCCACTACCCTCTGTCGGCTGGCGGCTGCCATGTCCAAGCGGCCGTCTTTTTTACAATTTAGCCTTTTTTTCAAAAGATTCTCACAAATAGACCCCTGACAGTAAGATTTTAAAAAATGGACCCAAAGCTCGGCGCCACAGATCTTGGCGCCGAGCTGTTGCCCTGTACATAGCATTTGATCAAACAAGTAGTATAGTTCGTTTGGATATGCAACGAACGCCCTTTGAGTCAGTTGGTTAGGATGTGCTAGCTAAGCCTTGCGGCCATGAGGTGCGGGTTCGATTCCCAGCCCGCCCTCCATTTTTTGTTGCATTTATATAAGAAAAAAATATTTAAAGAAACATGATACTTCCTCCGTTCCTTAAATAATTATAAATCTTTGACTTCTATTATTCTCCTTTGACTATCTATTTTATTTTAATTTTTTATATAAATAGTAATTATTTTGTTACGACTTAGTCTATCATTGAAGATATTTTTATAATAATTTAATAATTTATATTAAAGTTTGAAATAAAACGGACAGACAAAGGAGAGTGGTAGAAGTCAAAGATCTACAATTATTTGTGGAACAGAATAATTTAATAATTTATATTAAAGTTTGAAATAAAACGGACAGACAAATTATTTGTGGAACAGACAAATTCTATTCCATGAGAAATGAAAGAAAAAAATGATAAATGTAGAAACAAAAAGATATACAATTATTTGTGGAACAGATGTAGTAGTTGTAGCATGTTTCTTGAAATATTTTTTCTTATTCTATTCCATGAGAAATGTAAAAAAATAATAAATGTTGTATTTGTGGAACAGATGGAGTAGCTGTAGCATGTTTCTTGAAATATTTTTTTCTTATTCTATTCCATGAGAAATGAAGAAAAAAATGATAAATGTAGGAAAAAAAGGCCCAGAGAGGAATCGAACTCGCGCCTCCCAGGCACAAGGCTTAACCTCGTAACCAGGCAAACTGCAGCTGCTTTGTTGCATATCCAAACGAACTATACTACTTGTTTGATTGCAAATGCTATGTACAGGGCAACAGCTCGGCGCCGACCTCGGCGCCGAGATGTGTGGCGCCGAGCTCGGCGCCAATAATGATGGCGCCGACCCCTGACACGTCAGCTCTACGCTGAATGCCTCTCTCCAACCTCGGCGCCAACAATTTTGGCGCCGAGACGTTCAACGTCGACGCCAATGATGATGGCGCTGAGCTCTGGGTCTATTTTTTGAAATCTTTCTGCCAGGGGCCCATTTGTGAGAATCTTTCAAAAAAAGGGCCAAATTGCAAAAAAGACGGGCGGCCGGCGCGACGAAGAAATACAAGGAGGGAAGGCGCGCTTTGCGCCGGATACGGACTTCACGCGCGCGAAGGCAAGTCGCGTAGGAGCGCGCATATATGCACGCGCGGGGCACTCAGATGCCAAGTTGATTTATCTAATTGTTGGAGACAGAATTTTCTTGTTTTGCTAATTTTTTATAGATCCTAACCTGTTTTATAAAATTCTTGGAGATGTTCTTAAGTTTATATAATACATAGCCTATAGGTACCAGCTGGTGGTGGGGGGGGGGGGGGGAGGGAGATGGAGGATCTGTATGCTCGGGGCTCAGCGATGAGGAGGATGGGATCAGGGAAAACAATTTCGGCGAAATTTTACCGAAATCTTCGAAATTTCGCATTTATCGGTAAGTGCCGAAACGAAAAACTATACCGGTATACCATTATTTTTTGTTTTTTAGCGCAAAATTAATTATTTTATTATTATTTTTTTTAAAAAAAAATGCTACAGTGACTACCGAAATCTCCGAAATTCTCGAAATTTCGCTTTTATCGGTGACCACCGAAAATTTTTTCTTACCGGTAAAAAAAAACCTTAGATGGGATTGGCTGGCACTCGGCGCCGACAATGCTAGGTCCTAGCGCCCCGAAGATTAACCTCGCCCGGGGGTGTATTGGCTCCAAATTCTAGGCGCTGCCAGATGAGCCAGGCTCAGATGATGAGGAGGAAGAAGGATGTTGGGACGGAGGCTCCCCTCCGGGATGGCCCAGGGAACCTTCGCTCAACCAGGAGGAGAAGTAAGGCCACTCGAAGGTGGCCCCATAATGGACTAGTTAGATCAGAGAAGTAAACTCAATTTTTTCCCATCTTTCTTTTCAATACTGTTACAGCATCTATTTATAGGCTTCCGTATTTACAGTCGAGGCAATAACAAATAAATCCTTTGCTACAAGACGTATATTCCAAGAATATTCTCGGTCTATAGATCAACCTCGTAATTTCCCTCTCGGGCTCAACCACCCTATTGTTTGTCGTCTTGCAGCCTGGCGAGGATCACCTCGACGACTCTTGGGAAGACGCGTCTCTTGGAGAAGGAGCCTTCGATCACCTTGCGACTTTCAGTGGCTGATGACCTTCGCCATCCTTTCAGGCAACGCCCCCGGGTACGTCGAACCTTCGCCTTTCAAACGAAGGTTCTTCCTCCGGCGTCCAAGCCTTCACCTGTGCTGATCCGCGTCTGACCCCTAGACCTCCACCTTGACGCCCTTGCCGAGCCTTCGGTCCGCCGTTACAACAAAGGGCACGGTGACGGTTTGGTGCATACAGGGCCCCTAGTATTCACGCCGTGCTCGTCTCATCACGCCGTGCTCGCAACTACTTGGACTAACAGCAGCACTAAACACTATATATTATTCGCCGACAATTGATTTAGCGCAAACGGCAGGTCACGTTATATGCCTGCATGGTGCATGTGGAGACGAGACGACCCGAGAAGAGGCACCCAATGACCGAGGACGCTAGAGGCTAGAGGTGAGCGGCGACGACGCTGTCAGGTTTTCAAGGTGCATGTGCATACATGGACGTTTTCATCAATGGCGTCGACGACAAGACAAGAGCATACATGGTGAAGCAGGCTGCTTCGCGCCGGAGCCGCACCCTCCGCCTGGCGCCTGCGCCGCGACAGGGCACTCCTTTTTTACGGAGACACATTCACGTGGCGCTTGGCTGTCATGGTGGTTCCTGGTGAAAGCCTTTCTCGGTTTACTGCCTACTCGCTTGGTCACTAAATATATATCGTTCTAGTTTTCGAGAAATAATTTTGACTAATTTTATATAGAAAATATAAATATTTATGATATATAATTTATATCATTAGATAGATTTTTTTAATCTAGTTTATTTGAACAAATTTATTTAGAGATATCGATTAGGCCCCTTCGGCACCAATAGGCACCCCTTCGCTTTGTGTCTCTGACACAAGCAATCGTCATTTGTATGCATTTAATACAAGCAACCGTCACTTTATATATATATATATATATATATATATATATATATATATATATATATATATATATATATATATATATATATATATATATATATATATATATATATGGAAATTATTTCCTACTCCCAGGGAGTAGTTACTCCTATGCTTGTATCTTCAGATTTAGGGCATATATGACCAAATGAAGTGTATATACATGAAGTATATGATCATACTAGACCATCTATGTTAGTATATTTATAAAGTATGCATACATACACCGAGTATATGGTCATACTTATTTTATATACTACAGTAAGTGGCATTTTCGTAATATATTAAAAAGTATAGGTTCCCTTCAAATTTTTTCGCATAGGAAGATTTGAAGCATCTTAATATGAGTATGTAAACATACTCAAAGTGATAAACAAGTATAAACACATACGCAAGGTGATTTTTTAAAGATAGGAGTAACTACTCCCAGGAGTATAGAAAATGCACTCTATATATATATATATATTAATTTTTTTCTACTCCCTAGGAGTAGTTACTCTCTCCTCTAAATTAACTACATAAATCAGTTAATCTTGCCATGTATGCATTTAATACTATCTATTTTTTTTGCGTATGTATACATACTCGATTCCAAAAGTATGTATAAGTACTCTTCTAAAAAGTATGTACAAATACTCCAAAATGTATGTATAAATACTCTATTTTAAAAATTATGTATAAATAGTATGTATACATACTCTTTCAAAAAGTATGTATAAATATTATATTTAAAAAATATGTACGTAAACACCATTTGATCCGTTTCTTACTGCGTTTCTCATGGTGATTCTTTTTTAAAATCGGTAAGTAGGGAAACGTACTTAGTATGGAGACGTACATACTAACGCAAACCTGCCTGGCTGCCTCGATCCGTAACGTACGTAGTATGAAGACGTACATACTAACGCAAGCCTGCTCGATCCGTTTTTGCCGGCGATTAAGTGGCCACAAACTTTTTTAATCGACATATATACGTATGGTACGTATGGCTGCCATATACCACAAATTTTTTTTAACCTGGTTGATGTATAACTACTCCTGTGAGTATAAAAACTCACCCTATATATATATATAAAACAGTTTATCATAATACAGGAGAGAGATCATTACCGATCTACAATTTCCCTTAATACGTTATTAGACACGCGCTCTGCTCGCTGACGCTACAAGGCAGAGATAGGAGTTGGCCGAAATCCTCGCTGGAAGTTCGCTGGCGTTGCTGCGTTCTTACCAAGAGGTAGATGATGCCGATCCCTGCCCCTTCCATACGATGAACCACCATGGACGCCCAAGCGCCTTTGCGCGCCTAGGGCGTCGTCTTCGGCTCTGTTCGCTGAAGCTGAAAAGCGCTGAAAATACTGTACAAGTGCTAATTTCTTGTGAGATGAAAGTACTGTATAAGTGCTAAAAAATAAACGCTTTTAAGCTCAAGTGAACAGAGCCTTCATCGTCAATCTGCATATGGTCCTAGTGGTTGTGGCCGCCTCTTTGATTCCGCAGTTCGCGGCATTCGAGCGCAGGCTATTCCCCGGCGTCGATGGAGCCCGATTCATCGTGGTCGCCATGTTCCTCCGCGCGACTCTCGTCTGCAGAGCCCGCCTCCGATTTCTCGCCGAGAGATGGATGAGGCCGGCCCCAGCAACGTTGTGCCGACCATGGAGGATGTCCCGGCGCCAACAGTTGCTAGTCCATCCGCTGTCCCCCCACTCGATCCGCGGTTACTCGCCATGCACGTTGCTCCAGCGCTTGATGCGGTGACGGTTGACGAAGCCGATGCGGTGATGGTTAACGACGATCTAGACGCGGTTGCCGACCTCCACTTCGTCAGCGTCATCAACCCCGCCAGTACACGCGTGGCACAGACAGGCGTCCCACCGTACTACATCACTGTGACGCTCCCTGCACCAAATTCCCTTCTCCACCGTCGCATCCTTCGCCTCCGGCAACGACCCGAGCGGCGGCCGCACGCGCATCAACGCGGCGGCCCTCCCAGAGTTCACTCCGGCTTCACTGCCGGTCGCAGGGTGCCAGCGGTTGACTGGTGCCCCGGCATTCGCGCCGGCTCGAGGGATCCGGCGACCCATGACCTCCCAAGCGCGGACGACCTTGGCGCCAGGTCGTGCTCCTCCTCGGCTAGGGGAGAGGCGGTTCCCTACCTCTAATTGGCCTCAGCAGGGCCGGTGGGAGGGACTCCGCCGCTCTGGGCTCGCAGCGACGGCCTCCACGACCGACCCCCATGGTCAGAGAGAGGGCAAGGGCCCTAGTCCGCCATATAAATGATAGCGGGAGGAGGAAGAAGCACCACATGGCCACGATTATCGCCGGCGGTAGTTGGACGGCGGGCGGTGGCAACTGGGCAAGCTGCGATAGCTAGACGGATTGGCGGTTGCAGCTTTGGCAGTTTAGGGTTGATGAAACCCTAACCACCGGTCGTCATACACTACTACAGAAAATCTTTTGGGTGACACTTCTGAAAAATTAACCGTGGCGGTTAGGCCTGCAAACCGCCACGGTTAATGCCGGCCGGCCGAAGTCTGGGCTAGCCGGCCACAACCACCACGGTTAATGCATTTACCGTGGCGGTTATCGTAACATAACCGTCATGGTTAATACATATTAACCGTGGCGGTTGTTTTATAATAACCGCCACCGTTAATCTGTTAACCGTGGCGGTTATCTTAGTGTAACCGCCACGGTTAATGATAGATTAACCATGGCGGTTGTTTTAGGATAACCGCCACGGTTAACTCTGTACCTATATAACAGCAACCCTCTCCTTCTTCCTCCCCGCGCCCTCTCCTCCATTTTTGGGTGTTTTGAGCTCAAAACCCTAAAAATAACTATTTCAACGAGGGGGAGGTTTTGCCCTTGGATTTGGGGAAGGGTGGCACCGTAAGAGGTTCATTCTTACTCTCCAAATCTTGTTTCCCTCACTTTTTCATTATTAAGGTGTTTTTCAAATGCTTTAGATCTAGATCTAAATGGATGAGAGAGAGTAAGGTGCATGTTTAGCCTTTGTTTTAGTGAAGGGTGGTACCGTTATAGGTTGATTATATTCTTGCTCTCCAAATCTACTTAATTAATTTTCCTCTCTTTTATATGATTTATTTGAAATATGACCGGTTTAGATCTAGATCCAAAAAGATGGGAGAGAGAAATTATTTAGATGCTTTTTTGATACTTTTAATTAGTTGTAGAGTTGGATTTACCACTCGTCTAATTAACACGACTTTTGAATTCGTTGCGTTTGTAAAATAAGGTGAAGGTAGGTCATGGAGAGGAGGGAGAATTGGATGTACAGGACATCTAGGCTGGATCCGTCTTTCCTAGAAAATGTGAGGAAGAAGTTCATTCCTTTTGCGCAGAAGCATCGTCTGAGTTTGGGCCAAGATCGCATGATTTGTCCGTGCAATGACTGCAAAAATCGGCTTGCCCAGGAAGACAACGTTGTGCAATCACACTTGGTACGGTATGGGTTCATCAAGGACCTAAAGTACATTGTGTGGAAGTATCATGGCGAAAAAGATCCGAGTGTGGCAGATGCACATGCACAAAGCTCCTCGTCAGTGAATGACGGAAGGCAGCAACAACAGACATCGTCATCTGCCACCGGCGATGATGACGACAATGCGAGACGTGAGTACATCACGATCAATGATCTGCTCCAGGACATGGCAGATGACGCTGACACTTGCGATGGGGATGGTGACCCTGTCATTGACACATTGCTACCGGAGGATGCAGAGTTCATTGAGCAGGTTGCTAACTGTCAGGATCACGATGATATTTTGTTTGGGGATCCGAAATGGCTCGAGAATTTTAGAGTTATGAAACAGGCGGCAATTGATCCCCTGTACAAGGATGGGGGGAAATGTCCACAACATTTAACTGTGCTCCGTTTCAATCTCCAGTTGCTTATGTTGAAGGCTCGCCATGGGATGACCGACACTTGTTTCAACGACCTGTTACGTATCCTTGGTGAAAGTTACCCAGAGGGTAACAATGTGCCCGCGAATACGTATCGGGCGAAGAAGCTGATCCGACCAGTGGCGATGAAGCTTAGAAAGTTTCATGCATGTCCTAACCATTGTATTCTATTTAGGGGAGATTATGCAAAGTTGGACAGTTGTCCACGGTGCGGCGCGAGTCGTTACAAGAAAAATGCCGGTTGTCGCGCGGGTGATGAGGAGGTACCGAAGAAGAAGAAGAAGCCCAACAAACAGCCGCCTCCTGAGGACGAAGAAGAAGAGGGTTACACACTCAGGAAAAGTCCTGCCCTGTCCGTGTGGTACCTGCCCGTCATCGATCGGTTGCGTGCACTATTCGGGAATCCAGAGGATGCCAAGCTTATGTCCTGGCATGCATCTCCTGAACGTGTGAAGGGTGATGGCAAGCTGCGACATCCGTCCGATGGCAAGCAGTGGAAGCATTTTGATGCCAAGTTCACAAAGTTTGGTAACGAGCCTAGGAACGTCAGGTTCGCGCTGAGTACCGACGGGATGAATCCCTTTGGCGACCTCAGCAGCACGCACAGCACGTGGCCGGTCACCCTCACCATTTACAACCTACCTCCGCACCTATGTCAGAAGCGCAGGTACCTTCTACTCACCATGCTTATTTTTGGACCCAAGCAGCCCGGCAATGATATAGACGTATTCTTGGAGCCCTTGATGGAGGATATGCAGACACTATGGGAGAAAGGGGTCGACATGATTGATGCGTCCGACAAGAAAGAGTTCACTCTATATGCCATCATCTTTGTCACCATCACCGATTACCCTGGTCTTTTTTCACTATCGGGACAGATTAAAGGGAAGAGCGGTTGCGTAGTGTGCATCGATGGCACCTACTACACCTACCTTAGTGCATCGAAGAAGATGGTGTATATGAGGTATAGGCGATTCCTCCCCAAGAAGCACAGGTACAGGAATCCGTCGATGAATGTGTACTTTGATAACAATGAGGAGCTTGAAATTGACATGCTGGATAGGTCGGGGTACGGGCAAAAGGTGTTTGACATGGTGCAGGGCATAAATGTCGAGTTTGGGAAGAAGAAGAAAGAGGAGGAAGATGGGCCAAAGAAAAGGTGGAAGAAGAGAAAGCGGGATGCAGAAGAGGAAGAGTCAGAGCCTGCCCCGGCCCCGGTTCCATTCAAGAAGCAGTCTTGTTTCTTCAAGTACTTATCATACTGGAAAGAGCTAGATACACCCCATGCAATTGATTGCATGCACCTGGAGAAGAATGTCTTCGAGAGCACGATCGGGGTCTTGCTTGACATTAAGACTAAGACGAAAGATGGTTTGAAGTCACGTCTGGATCTTGTGGACCATGACATCAGGCACGAAATCCACCCGACGGCGTCACAAGCAAGAAATAAAGTGGACCTTCCGGGCGCAAGCTATAACCTACGAAAAGATGAAAGCACGAGTTTCCTCCGATGGCTTCGGGCAGTGAAGGTCCCGACCGGTTTCTCTTCGAACATCAAGAGCTTGGTCTCGATGAAAGACCTAACAATGACCCACTTGAACTCTCATGACTGCCATGTCATGCTGACGGTATTCCTTCCGATTGTGATCAGGATCATCGGTCCAGAGTACGTGAAGATGGTCATCATACGCTTGTCCTACTTCTTTAACCATATCACACAGAAGGTCATCGATGAAGCCGAGTTGCCTGCACTGAAAGAATTCATCGCAGAGACTCTTTGCCAGCTTGAGATGTGCTTTCCACCCTCTTACTTTGATATTATGCCACACCTGATGATGCACATGGTCGATCAAATACAGGAATTGGGGCCAGTATACTTGCATCAGATGTGGACGTACGAGCGGTTCATGTCCACCCTCAACAGATATGTCCATAACCGTGCTTACCCAGAAGGCTCAATGATTGAGGCGTACACAACAGAGGAGGCCATTAACTGCTGCACGAGATATGTCCGGGATGGAAATGCTATTGGGATGCCCATCCATCCGCATGAAGGCAGAACAACAGGGATGGGGTGCACCGGGAGGAAAGTACGAACTAATGTAGATGGCGATATCGTGCAAGATGCACATCACGCCGCCCTCAATCAGTTAATGTCAATGGACAAGTGGGTTGAGCAGCACCTGGCGGAGATGCGCCGCGCTAGTGACGGACGCACGGAGGCGTGGGTACAAAAGCAGCACAAGATGCATTTCACGACATGGATAAAAAATCAGGCCATATCGAACGATTGCATTGAAGAATCAAATCTAGCATCCGGCCCTTCTAGCCAAGTCACCACATGGCAAGGGTACGACATCAATGGATACAGGTTCCACACAAAAGAAAAGGATAAAAAAAGCGCGGCACAAAACTGTGGTGTTTGATACGAGGGCATCGATGACGCGACAGGAGACATCAAGTCATACTATGGTCAGATCGAAGAGATATGGGAACTAGACTATGGCGATGACCTACAGATACCCATCTTCCGCTGCCAGTGGGTCAAGCCGAAGTCGGTGGTTGTGGATGAGTATGGGCTAACAACCGTTGATCTACAAAGTGTCGCCTACAGAGATGATGAGTGGGTACTTGCAAACCGCGTCGCGCAAGTAGCCTACTATCCGATGCCCAAAGAGACAAACAAGCATGTGGTTGTCTCAGGAAAGCAGAGGATTGTTGGAGCCGATGGAGTCCAAAGTCCGGAAGAATACAACAACTACGCAGAGTTCTCTCTATTTACCGATCATCCACGCAAGATCAAGATTGTTGAGGCCCGCGTGAGCAAGAACAAGATGAAGCCTTGGGTCCGCCCCGATGGTGAGAAGAAGTCCGTCATAGGATCACTACCACCAAAATGATATGTATGCCATACATTTATGTAACAATTAATGTACTCACATAATGGTTAACGAGAACTTTTCATGTACTTCTACTGCACTTACTACTACTCGTACTACTATATATGTTTACTTGTATTCCTACTTCTATTACAACTACAATATGTACTATACTTACTACTACTTACTACTACTCCTACTATGCTTCTACTACTTACTACTACCTCCTACTACTTACTACTACTACTCCTCCTCCTATTACCACTACTACTCTAGATCATTCTTATATCAAACCTAAAACATAAAATTTTAAAAACTATTAACCGTGGCGGTTGTCTTAAGGAAACCGCCACGGTAAATATTAACCGTGGCGGCTTAAGACAACCGCCACGGTTAATACGATTTACCGTGGCGGTTTCCTTAAGGCAACCGCCACGGTTAATGCCTCTATATATATACCCGCGTCCTCCAAAATTTTCTAAGTCCGCGCGCCGCCGCTCAAATCGACCCCGAAGGGCTGCCGGATTTTGCCGCCGCCGCCGCCATCCGCACGCCGCCGTCTCTCCTCGCTCCCCGCCGCCGTCACCATCCCCGCCGCCGTCTCTCCTCGCTCCCCGTCTCTCCACCTCCGCCGGAACCCTAGCGCCCCGTCGCTCCCCGTCTCTCCACCTCCGCCGCCGCCGCCGCCGCCATCCGCACGACCTCCGCCGCCGGAACCCTAGCGCCGCCACCGACGCGTGCCACCTGTTCTCCGGCCGGTGACTCTCCATTCTCGGCCGGTGACGCTCCGTCTCCCCCCGTCTCCGACTCCGTCCCCGACCTCGTGCTCCTTCCCCGAGCTTAGTGCGCCGTCTCCATCCCTGACCCTGTGCTCCTTCCCCGAGCTCAGTGCGCCGTCTTCGTCCCTGACCCCGTGCTCCGTCTGCCGCACCGCAGCTCTGTCACCGTGCTCCGTCCCCGACCCCATGCTCTGTCCTGCTTGTTGCTGCCGTGAGCCAACCCTAGCTTTTTCCCCTGTGTTTCTTGGATGGATGTCTGTGATGCATATTTTGTTTCAATTTTCGGCAATGTGAGTTCAATGCTGCCTATGATGCATTCACGATGAAATTGAGGATATGCAAATGCCACTGCCTATGATGACTATGTTTATTAACTGAGAATTTGCCACTGTTTCATTTTGCAATCGTTTTGAAACATCGATCGGGATCGGGATCGCGGCGTAGCTGAGTCTTTTTTTGAGGATCTCTAACTCCTACTACCACTCTACTACTCTTACTCCTACTACTACTCTACTACTCTTAACTCCTACTACTACTTCTCTACTACTATTGTGTATGGCATTTTCGATGATGAATTGGTTTTTATTCTAGTAACGTGCTCAGACAGTGGCATTTGCAATGATGTGAAACTTAATTTGTATGCTGAGGCAGCGGCTATGATGATGAAAAGTCCCCATGTTGCTTGTGAGCCTCTAAACTAGGATGGCTTGTATAACATATACAAGCAACCGGTTTAGAAGCGATGTTATTACACTGGGGCAATCTGAGCCAAATCTGTACTTTTCTTATTCACTTTTGTACTCTTATTATACTCTTTTGTACTTTTCTTAATTTATTTGTAAATGCTATGATCAATTGTTTGGAATATACTTGACCCTACTCTATGACTCTACTCCTACTTACTATTACTACTACTTACTTCTACTCCTCCTACTTACTACTACTTATACTACTTACTATTACTACTATACTTACTTCTACTCCTACTTGCTACCCTACTACTACTATTACTTACTACTCTACTCTACTACTACTACCACCACTTACTATTACTACTACTTACTACTCTACTTACTTTGTATGCTGAGGTAGCGGCTATGATGATGAAAAGTCCCCTTTTTTGCTTGTGAGACGCTAAACTAGGATGGCATGTATGTTATATACAAGCAACCAGTTTAGAAGCGATGTTATTACAAATAGGGAAAATCTGAGCCAAATATGTACTTTTCTTATACTCTTTTGTACTTGTTTTATACTCTTTTGTAATTTTTCTACTCTTTTGTACTTTTCTCATTTACTTTGTACACCTACTCGCAATGTAAATGAAAAATGATGTAATCTCCAATTGCAATGAGAATATTATTTTCTTTTGTACTTTTGTTGTCTACTTGGTATGCCCTACTCTACTCTAATACAACTACTTACTACTCTACTAATAGTGTCTACTACTTTAATCTACTACTTGTGAGATGTCTGTATAATATCTATCTCTTATTTATAGCTTCCAAATGGCGAAGTCGCCTGAAGGACAATGGCGCCAGCCAAGCCCGGGCCCGAGTGATACGGGAGGCTCCTCCTCCTCATCATCATCAGATGAGAGTAGCAAGTACGAGGAGGAGGTTCTAACACCTAGGCCGGAGAAGAAAGCACATACGGAGGAGGAAGAAGATCCGACCTATACACCGGAGAAGGGACCAAGAACAGGGCCGTCAACTCAAGGATCTTGCACCCCAGGTCGCGGACCAGAAGATGAAGAGGGCCGCGTAAGTGTACAACTAACATACCGTCAACGGGCTCGCATGTACTATGTATACAGCTAATGTGAGCTCCTGTCGTGTGTGTACACAGTTTCCGATGCCGCCTTTGCGCTTGGAGTTCGGTGATGAAGAGGGGCATGAAGCTGGTCCCTCCCCAGGCGGTTCATCAGAAAAGACAAGCCCCAAGAGTGGAAAGTCAGAATTGAAGAGGGGCCAGCACGGAAGGCACCAATTGTCGAAGAAGGTGCATGTCATAACCAAGATAGGGACGCAGGGAGAGCCCTTGGAACCACAAACAGTCATCGGCACCTTCAGCAACTAATGCTCGTGCGCAGTAAGGGAAAATGTGCCTATCACTTATTCGGATTGGAGGAAAGTGCCATAGAATCTAAAGGATAAAGTGTGGGCTGAGGTGAAGAAACTTTTCCAGTATCCACCCGAACAATACGATGAGGCCTTGTGCAGGGGCCATGCTATGTTCCTGGCAGGCAGAGCTCTTCGCACCTTGCGGTACAAACTCAACGTCGAGTACGTGAAGACAGGTAAAACACCCTACAAAAAATACAACTTCATCCAGCGGCACATCTGGGATGAGTTTGTCGAGAAGATGACCACCGATGAAGCAAAGTGCAAAAGCAAGAAGTTCTCGGAGCTCGCAAAGAAGAATGAGCTCGTCCACCACCTAGGCATGACCGGGTATGCCGGTAAGAGGCCCAAGTGGCGCCAGGAAGAAAGGGAGGCAGAAGCGGCCGGGCAGAGCTACCCGTTACAAGGCATCGAAGAGAGGGCACGTGACTACTTATATGCCCGTAGGCCAAAGAAGCTGAAAGAGGGCAAGAGTAAATACAATGAGGAAAAGACCGAGGAAGCAGAGAAGGCTGTACTCAAGGTCACTGAGGCTGCTCAGTCGGGAAAGTTCGTACCTCGTAGGGATCACGATATACTGACCGAGGCGCTGGGCAACCCAGAGCACCGGGGACGCGTTAGGGGCGTGTCCTCAAGGCAGAGCTGGAAGAAGGTGGAGTCCTGGCAGTCTGACGCCGAGACACAACACACAAGGCAGGCATATAAGGAAGGGCTCATCCAAAAAGGCCGCGACGAAGCAATGCAAGAGATGATCAGCAAGTCAATACAGGATGCTTTCACTAGCTCCGACCCCAAGATGGTGGAGTTGCGGGCACAGATGTTTCTGCAGGCTGGTGTACAACTACCAGCTAGCCAGCAAATGGTTCCAGGCTCGTCGACGGCTGGAGGAATCCGTAGGTACCCGGTCGATGACATCGTGGAGCGGACTGAATGCACACTCTTTATTCCAGTCGGACGCAAGATGACGAATAAGAAGGCTGTTGCCCAGGGACTAGTGTACCCCACGGAAAGCGGCGCCACATACAACGGCAGGCCGATCCCGCACGACTATACCAAGGTAGAGATCCTGTGGACCCACGATGATTATGCTGAAGAAGAACTCGACTACCCAACTGAAGAAGGGGCCAAGTACCTCGGCTATACTATCGCGTCGTTTATTCTGTGGAACAAGGAAGACATCGTCTTGGAACTTCAGACGTCTCCGCCATCGCAGCCCACGAAGACACACTCATCTCCACCGGATGGTGGCGACGACGATGGGGACAACGACTCCAACTCGGAGGACGACGACAAGAACTTCGATGCCACAGGCCCAGACAGCAGTCCTCTACCAAGTCCCGACAAAAGCAACCCTCAAGGAGGTACAAGGGCTCCATCGGGCAACGAGACACCGCCCCCAACCCAGGGCAGTGCGAAATGTCCTCCAGCACCGAAGAAACCGGATGATGAAGCTGGGGTCAATCCTGCCGACCTAACCACGAACAAACCTCCCCACCTCGACAAGAACAAACCTCCCCACCTCACCACGGAGCAATGGGCGGCGTCCAACTTAGCCGAAGAGTTCAAGTACTCGACGGCATTCGAAAGGTATGTATGCTTATGACAACTAAACACCTTCAATAGCTTAAGTGCACGTAGATGCACGTAACATTCCTTTTTCATGTTTCCCCTACAGGGAGCGAACCCCGCCTAAATTTTGGCCCCTAAGTCCAGATTGCCCAGATAACTACGAGAATGACAAATTCATGTTGACCTTGGGCGATCTTATGGAGGAGCCGTGGGAGGTTCGGAGGTTCCACATCTGGTATATGCATGCTGCGAGGCTGGGCACGAGGGAGTTCGTTGTGAAGGTCCCGCAGGAGTACTTCCACTTGGGAGATGCTGATGAAAGTTACATGCCTGTTGAATTCCACGACATGCATAGGCTGCTGCGGCGCAAGGATCTCGACGTCGTCCAAGTGACTCTTTTTGCCATGTGAGTTACATCGTATCTTTGAATCGCTATAGGTATGTTAATTGAAGACGATCAAACTAACAATGTCATGACAACGACTTATATATGTCTTTAGGATGCAAGCATATGTATGCAAGGAACTAGGCAAACCTATTTTGTACCTATCTCCTATGCATATTACCCAGAGGGCGATAATTGGCCATGGAATACCGGACTCGCACCCTGAACTCGTGAACTTGGAAGGGTTGAAGAAAGCGGAAGTCCGTGCGAGATTGATAGGAGAGATCAAGTACAGAAAAGGACAGTACCTCTTACATGCCATGAAGAAGGTCCCAGAGAATGGGTGTATCTTTGCCGCCCACCAGTTCGGGTATGTCAAAATGATATGTACAATAACTAATGGGTCAAAGTACTATAACTTATGGGTTTATCTTTTCACATTGATTCAATTGTGTAGCTTGGGAGTCTGCGGCCACTGGATTTTATTTGTCATCTATCCTCAGGATGGAAAGGCTGTCATATTTGATTCCTTGCGGAACCCGAGCAACAGAGAAGGGTATAAGGATTTCGAGCATTGTCTGCGATAATAAGTGACAACAACACACGCGTGCATTACAACTGTTTGTCATATAAGTTAACACCAGTGTTTTGCCATATATATATAGCGCATATAGGATGTACGTGGAAGACCCTACCACCTTGGATCGGAGGTCCGAGAGACAAAAGAAGAAGTTTGGCACACACTTGGCCGTGAGGAGAGAATTCCCGGTGCGAGTACTTACCATGCACTTCTACCCGCCACGGATAATTTCATGTATCTTACACAACTTATATTTTCCATGCAGTGTGCCAAGCAACCACGTGGCTCGGTCCTGTGTGGATACTATGTTTGCGAGTTCCTCAGGGCTTGCGGAAGTTACCACCAGAGCTGGCGTCAACTTAGTAAATCAACAAAAAAGTGGAGAAAAGAAAAAGTGGATCATAGAAACATCACCTAAACAGTAGCAGACATTTGCAAGTGTGTCACGGACGATTGTTGTCATGTGGGGGGTAAGTTCTTTGACCCTACAAGTGAGCTTGCGACAGAGGAGAAGTTCGAGAAGCTGCGCAACTGGAGAACCAGTCTAAACATGACAGACTACAGCATGCCGGACCTCTTCAATTAGCTTAGATTTTGATGAAACTCTAATGTGATGTGATTTGTTTAGATGTAAATGTTTTGTAATATCGACTTTGACGTATACAGGTGATACATGCGTTCGGATCACGACATAAAACTATATATGATTTACCTGTTTATACTTTCTACGTGCATTTTCCTATTTTGAATTTGCATGTATGTGAATATCAGAAATTTTGATTTCAAATCTAAATTAAAATATTGAAAAATATTTTTTTTATTCCTGGAAAATATAACGGTGGCGGTTGAATTAGAGATAACCGCCACTGTTAAATAATTAACGGTGGCGGTTCTCTCTAAATAACCGCCACTATTAACACCATTAACCGTGGCGGTTTTCTTTAAAGAACCGACACGGTTAATAGTATTAACCGTGACGGTTGGACAACCGCTACGGTTAAGGCCACGATTAACCGTGACCTTATGTTGGTGGCGGTTGAAAAAACCGCCATGATTAATCCAAAACGACCGCCACCGTTAAGTTTTCTGTAGTAGTGATATAGGCCGCCGGGGTGGGCCGAGCCGGCCTGCTGCCGCACCGTACCTGTTGGCTGCTAGGGCCGCCGTTGGGGCCTATAGGTTTCTTTTTTTTTCCTTTTCTTTTTATTATTTTTTGTCTGCAGTAGCAATTTATTAATTAGCATATATTTGCTTGTTAATTTTAGCAAAACATCAGTTATTTGTCTTGATTGTTGTTGCACTGTACTGCTGTATCTTTACATTATAAATATAATTGTGGTAAACAAATACGATCTGAACTGAGATTGGTTCTGGAGAAATCTGCCACTAAATAAAAAAACCTGCACCGTTTGGACCAGCCAAATGTAGTGTTGCAAACACACCCTTAATCGTCCGTCCCGCTTGCTCAGCCCCCGTAGGCGTTGCTCCCAGCAAGTACGGCCATGGCAGCAGGGGCGGTCCAATGGGTAGTGTCTCACCAGAGGGGCCCATAGTTGGTATGGTGATCGGCCCATGCTATGGACGGGCGGTTCCTGGCCTGGTCATGCGGGGTAGAGGGCTGCATGCCTGTTTGTGAAAATAAATAAAAAAACCAAAAAAGGCCCGCCGATCAAGCCCGAAGCAGGATATGGGCCTACTGTCGCTCGACAACAACCAGATGGACCGCAAAAGGAGGTGCAAAAGTCATCTGATCCAAGTCTCCCATCGTTGTTCGCCCGCAATCAAACGGCAAACCTTTTTTTTTTCTTTTGCTACTGTGTCCTAGCTGTGCGTGCGTTTATTGAAGGCCTTATCTAGTTTTTAAATTTAAAGAAGTTAACTCTTTATTAGTAGCAACAGAGCAACCAGAACTGTGTCTCCTAACATCCTCTACGGCTGTACCTCGCTTTGGCAGCCAAAGCAGAGCAGATCTCGAGATGGTTGCCAGTACAGAAAAAAGATTATACTTGTAGTGCTTATAGAGAAGCGTGAATAAGGCCCCGTTTACTTCTCAAAAATGTACAGTGTTTCTCCATCACATCAATTGTACTTTCTGTCTGTATGGAGCACTAAATAAAGTAACATGTGTTGCATGTTTGTACTTTATGGGTGGCAACCTCGAGATGAATCTTTTGAGTCTATTTGAGCCATGATTGGACAAAAGTTGTCAAATAAAAACAAAAGTGATACAGTGCAACTTTTCATCTTTTCACCCACCATTTTCAACAACTAAACGGGGCCTAAGGAATTGAGAGGCACCCCAGGCCAAGGGCTATACGGGCTTGTCATGTCCAACTCTCCTATCCTTGTGCTTGCCTTGTTGTTCAAAGCCAGTGATAAAACAGTACATCAAGATGTGATAGAAAGATACTAAACAAAGTGCTTCCAATAACTAAATGAGTCAAATGTCTTCACAATTTCTCAGCCTGTTGGACGACGGCACGGTGGAGCTTTAAGTTTTGGTTCGTTGGCCTCCAGCTTCATCAGTCATTGCTTTGGAGTACCTGTTGTCGCCGCACAGTTGTCACCTATCAAATATTGCCAAATCAGAAATCAGGTTGCTGCCGTTCAGCCTCTCTCTCACCTGTATTTGTCATCAAAAGACAAAGAAAAGGCCAGAGCCGTGCAAAGTGGTTTTCTTTTCATGCAACTTGGCCACCCATCAATCAGGATGCATATAAACCTCATATCCAATCACATTGGCGGATACGTAACCGACCAAAGGTGGATAATAATAATGTGCTAGAAATCATAGCAGCCAGATCAATTGGGTTGGCAAGCCATATTAGTAGGAACAGAAACACGTTGTCTTAAATACCAAGTAGTGTCGAATATGGCATGTGAACAAGTACTTGCGGCCCTACCAACTGGGTTGGCAAGCCATGTCAATAGGAATAGAGACACGTTGTCCTAAAGACCCGGTAATATGACATGTGAACAAGTACTTGGAGACCCATTAATTGGGTTGTCAAACAATGTGAGTAGGAACAGAGACACATTGTCCTAAAGACCAAATAATTGCAAGTTGAGTTGATGCTCTATTAATAATTAGTTTATTACAGATGGCTGCAACATCAACAATAATTGATCTTCCTCTATTAGAATATGACAGAGTTTCGCGATGGGCATATATGCACATGCCTAACATGCTCACATTGCCACAATAGTAAATAATTCATCATCACCGCGCCAGTACTTTCATCACGGGTTTGCTCTAAGTTGCTGGTGATGCTCATACTAAATAATATATTAAATATGCATCCAAAATACCATCGTATATCATTATGAAAGATAATTTAATGTACATTCCATTTTCAGTCACCCACTTTTTTGTTCGGAAAGATCATATAAACTATTATATTTATTTGATCTAAATTATCCACATATAAGTGAAGGCATGAGCTCCAACAAAAAGGGGTTCGGGCCCAACAAGATTGGACTTGATCAAAACCATAGAATTCGCATAGCGCGCTTCCTATCTCACTCAATTCTCATGCACTGAAATAACTCGATTGAAGATTCCCAATGTGAAAACACCATTGTTGGAGGTTTGAGTATTTGACTCATGCAGCTAAATACTGAATCATGAGTTTATAGGATCTTGAGACCTGGAAATGGCTTGGGTACTAACTCAAACCCAAAATAGCTAGCTCATGTGCAAACCAAATGATTTAACCATGTCTTTCCTTAATCCTCTGTCAAAATTAATTATTGAAAGCAACCACTGCATGCCCGTTGGTGCAAGGGCCATCCACAACCAGAATCGAACTGGTGAGATAATTCATTAGCACCGTCGCTTGGGCATACATGGGCTACGGTGCCGCTGGGTATGGGTGGGGCAGAGGTTCGAGGGTTTTCTTGACCTGTGTGAGACGATCTTCTTCCTTAATGTAATGCTCGGGGACTGTCTTACCCCAGCAGGTCAAGATTTTGTTTTTTTGACTATCGAGGCCTTATGGGGAGCTAACCCTTAGAAGCCCACCAACTTATCTGCAGAAGACATAGAGTCTACGCGTGAGCATACACGATGGGTGCAGTCCTCGATGCCCCTACTGACATTTGATAATCCATAATGGGGTATGCTGTATGCATATGATGCTTTTAGGCATGGACTTAGCATACTCGTATGTTAGACATCAGGATCAAGGGATGCAAGACAGCGCGAGAGCCATGAGGGGATGATAGCAGGTGAAGAAAGGCTCATGTGTGCGAATCCGAACCCATTCGTGTACCAAGTACAACACAAACGGTAGGCCAGTCACAGGACAGATTTGGGTCATCGTCAATGCATTTAAACCATGGTCTTCGAATGTTGGAGATTTATGGTGTGTTTGGTTTATTCTTTATGAGATGATGCATCAAGAGTTCTTGATTTTTTGTGGAATCAACCCAAACCATGTGTATATGCTAATTAATATATATGAGCTTGTGAGGAATGTGATGGTCATAGACCAACTCATTTGTTTCAGTGATCCAAATAAAAAACCGCGGCAAAGATGCAACGCCTCATTCCTAACACCAACACACCCGAAATGGCCAACGCCAACGACAGTCTCCGTGGAATGAAATTTCATTGGCACAATAATTAAGAGCATTCATACCACACACACACACACACACACACACACACACACACACACACACAACACACACACACACCGTGATATCCCAAAAACTAATTAGTTTACTAGCGCACTAGCTAGGGGCTGTTTAGTTAGACTAAAAAAATTTGTCTCGTCATGCGTCTAAAGATTTTATGTGACGGGAAATTTTAAAAAAAATTTGGAACTTTTTAGGAACTAAATAGGGTCCTAGGAGTACTAATCTTCAAGGACGTCACACCAAACTGACTCATAATTTCGTCTGCATGCTAGGACGGACTTGCAGTTGCAGCCATTTTTGTAGAAAAAATAGCTATCGATGTGACTTGAATAACTTATTCTATACACATACAAAAGCTAAACTCCAAATAAGTCACACAAATCTGACTCAGCGTGCATTTCATTTATTATTTATGACTACAGTACTTTCTTGTGGGGTTAAGTCTTCCAGTTTAGTTTATTGGCCAAACACTACTCTTTTTTGTATTGTTATGGTGTAGCAGACGTGGACAAATTGTTTTGTTTTGATGAAAAGGTAGTGGTAAATTAACTAATAAAAGAGTTGGTGGAGGTTCACCATCTCCTCGAGTATGGTTGTATATATTCATCGTCAAATCCATGTGAAGAGTGATTTGTCATTGTAGAATTTTACAAAAGATTTCAATTTCATTAAAGCTGGCTCACCAAGTGCGACAGAATACCGATGATAGTCCAGTGAGGGGTATGCCCAAGGTGGTAGATTAGTCGGCGAGGGTGCGCCTGAGACGATCAAGAGCAGCGCTGTAAGCGCCTAAGACGAACAAGAGCAGCGCTGTAGTCGGTGAGGGTGCTTTTTCGTTACTTCAATTGATAAAATGCATGATTGATTAATTACTTCACAGATGTGTTAGGTTTAGTCCCATATCAGTATTTTTTGATGGGGGAGTACAACATATAAGGCGGGGACTGCCCTCAGACTAGTCCTTTGGGTTGAGTTAGGCTTAAGGTCTTGGTATATTGTGGGCTTCGGTGGACCAAGACCCGAGGGGCACCAGCTCGTGGGTATAGCGAGTTAGACCGAATCCACTGTGCACTCTAACAAAGTGTTATCGGAATCCATGGTCGAAAAACCTAAAAAATCTCAGGGGTCACATATGGTGATGGGGGAGATCGTTAACATCTCAGAGGTTCACACAGATTATGTGTGTGACATGGAGTGTTGGACTTCGGTCCTGGAAAACGCCTTCAGGAGATCACACGGGGTTGTGTGATGTGAAGAGTTTAGATCTGATGTGTAACAGGGGAGATTGTTAAGTTTAGTCCCACATCGGAAATTGTTGGTGGGGGAGCACAACAAATAAGACATGGACAACTCTCACCTATAAGGCTAGTCTTTTGGGTTGAGTTAGGCCCAAAGTCTAGATATGTTGTGGACTCTGGTGGACCTGAACCCGAGGGGTGTCACCTTGTGGGTATAGTGAGTTGGGTCGAATCCGATACGCACTCTAACAAGATGGAGTAGCAGTTGCTAAGATCACTGGCAAAAAGGATATGATCGCAGCCCAAGATTGGTGATCTCGCCAAAAACATATGCCCTTTTTTGATGAATGTATTTTTAAGTATTGAAAAAATATTTCAGTTTTCAAAAGTTGTTGGGTGTTGGGATCCAACAAATCATGTAGTTTTCTAAAACTATTGTTTGATTAAAGCTATAGTGTTTTTGGTAATTTTTGAAACTCTACTCATGATGTCTTCATTGTAACCAAGGTTTTGTATCTGTTTGAGTTTAATAGCCAAGAAAACAGTTTCAGAGACAAGCATTTTTATTTTTTAGAGGACATATTGTTTGCCCGGAACCTATTCTAACTGTTAATCATTATTAAACATTGAAAATTGATTAGGCGAATATGCTAAGAAGCCTATCTCTGAGATGTGAGCAGGTTGTCTGCCTCTAACCAAACATCACTATTAAAAGACTTAACCACCACACCTCCTTACCAATAGATCATACAATCACTTCTGAGTGTATATAGGTTTCCTTCTTTTTTACAGATACATCATGCATGATACTGTATTAAATATTTTGACTACTTAAATTAAAAATTCAACTACAAAAGTTATAGGATGTCTATCCATATGATGTTGTTTGAAAAAATTCAAAAATTCAAATCACAAATATGTGAATCTCGCACTAGAAACATTCAATTCAAAAACTTATCAACAACAAACATCACAAGCAGAAAAATCATTTCTCTCCACTTGTTTTTTTTTCCACAGGCAGATTCTGTTGACGCTGGCTCAGTAGAACAAACAGTTCTGAACCACCACTAAAAAGCACATCTCTACACATGGTTTTCTTAACAATCTACCACTAGCAATTATGTATTCGCAGTGGCCATTTCTTCAGAAAACTGCTAGTCAAAATCCATTTTTAGTTGTAGTTTTCTTAAGAAATTGTCACTACAAATAATTGCAAATGATGCGATTTGCGACCCATGTATTAGGTGCCTGTGAGAAGCATTATGAGGCGATGTCCTCGACACCTTCCTTGAGCGTGTCCAGGGCTTTAATTCCGCTGAGCAGAAGAACGTGCTCAAAAGACTCAGTGTGATAATGACAAATTTGTGCCAAAGATGCCGGCGCGGCAGGAGATCACAGAGCAGCGTCAAGTACAGAGTGGATGCTACTACCTCCGTTCCTTTGAACATGCAATTAACTATTATGATCCTAGTTTGACCATTCGTCTTATTAAAAAATATAAAGAAAATATATGGTTGCATGTATAAAGAAGATATATACTTGTAGTGTTTACAGAGAAGCGTGAATGAGGAATTGAGGAGAGAGAGGCAGACCGGCGTTTGGGCTTGTGCTCCCAGACCTCGTCTCCGGTCAATGGCGAAGCTGTAAGGGTGTGTCATCTCCTAGCCCTGTTTGGGAGAGCTCCAGCTCCAGCTTTTCCGAGAAGAATCACTCCCAATCGATATCAGTCAGCCAAACACTCAAAACACCATCCAATTCAGGTGGGGATCAGCAGAGAATCACTTCTCCATTTACACTACGAGGTGGGAGCTGAAAAAACCTGCTTCCCCGGATTCTCTCCCGCTCCCTGTTATATTTTGGTGGGGATCAGCTGAGAATCAATTCTTTGTTGATCCCCACCCTGCTTCCTCCTAAGAGTCTAATGGAATCACTCCACTGAAGAATCAAGGAGCAGAGCTGAAGAATCCAGGAGTGGAGCTCTCCCAAACGGGCCCTAACTCTCCAAGCCAAGCGCTCGCCTTGTTGTTCAAAGTCCGTGATAAAACAGACCGGTTGGTGGACTGACAAACATATAATATATTTTCATAAGAATTGGAATTTCAGTACAGACTGGTAAGCTAGTATTATAACTACAAATGATTGACATGGGGATTGATTAATCTACAGACTGTCATGTTAACATATGAATTCCTGCCCGCCAAGAAATAATTTGCCAAGGATATTAATTGCAGCACTCTTGTTTTTAATATAAAAAGGGCTCAAGATTTGCACATTCTCGCTCATTCAAATAGAACTACATCTGTTCTTCTTGACGGGTTGACGAGGAATCTAGAAAATTCCGGTGCATCATGCTGCTGAGGAACCGTATACTGCTATAAGCCTATAATATCTTCCCTGTTTGATTGATTATAAAGCTATACACATATATATAGATTGTATAGCCAAATTGTAGATTATTAACATTTACTTGACTTTCATGAGGGAAATAGACCAGCATATTAGTTTGCTACTGGCCTGCTCCTACTGTTGGCCCTTGCTATATGTACGGCCGGCCAGTTCCACATCTCGCCCAAGTTCCACGCGACTCAAGTACACCAAGCTTCTCACAAAGAGCACTCGCCAAGCATGGCAGACTTGGGGATGGGCGCCATGAGCAGCCTCGTCCCCAAGCTCTATGGGCTGCTCAAGGAGGAGTACAAGCTGCAGACCGGCGTGAAGGAGCGCATCAGCTCCCTCACCAAGGAGCTCGAGGTCGCCCACGCCATGCTCCGCAAGGTGGCCGAGGTGCCATGGGACCAGCTCGACGAGCAGGTCCTGCTCTGGGCACGCGATGTCAGGGAGTCATCTTACGACATGGAGGACGTCGTGGACACCTTCCTCGTGCGTGTCCAGGGTGCTGACTCTGCAGAGGAGGAGGAGAGCTTACTCAAGCGCCTCAAGAAAATTTTCAAGAAGACCAAGGCACGCCGCAAGATCACCTGTGATGTCAAGGACATCATGAGCCATCTCCAGGAGGTGACTGAGCGGTGTGCCAGGTACAAGGTCCAAGATATCGTTGTGGCCATGCCAGCTAAATCATCACCTATTGGTCCTCGTCTTCACGCCATGTACAACAACGTCCGAGACCTGGTTGGCATCGACAAGTCAAGCGGTGAGCTCAAATCTAAGCTGCAGCCCCTGCAGCAGGATGGTGCATCAAACCTAAAGATGAAGATAGTATCAGTTGTTGGAGTTGGTGGTCTAGGCAAGACCACTCTTGCAAAAGCTGTTTATGATGAGCTTAAAGGGGATTTCGATTGTGGGGCCTTTGTGTCGGTTGGCAGGAATCCTGATTTGCAGAAAGTCCTACAGATGATTCTTATTACCCTTGATAAGGAAACATACCAAAAATTTAATTTTGCTGTGTTGCAAGATATTAGTCAGTTCATTGATGAACTCCGAGGGTTCCTACGTGACAACAAAAGGTACGCCAGCCACTCAGCTTAAAAGGTCATCCTTGTTCTACTGTTTTAATGTTGTCTTAAACCAATCATGCATTTAACCTTTTATTTACAACACACTAACTATGTAGTAAGTCTGTATATTTTAAATCATATGAGTATATTTCCTTGAAATATAATACTATAGATACAAAGTAGTATTCAAAATTGTATTTTGCAGACTGTGCCTTTGATATTGCACGCTTATGTGTGATAAATTGTATTTTGCAGACTGTGCCTTTGATACAAAGTAGTATTCACTTATGTGTGATAATAGGGAGAAGAAGTTTCCCTTCTTAGATATTGCACGCTTCTTCATTTTATATATGTATATGTTCTAGGTGACTCAATTTGTTAACTGAATCGAACAGTTCCTCCAAGAAAACAAGAGGTGCGACAGTACCTAAGCTTAGACGACTTCTGTTTTGCAAACCGTATATGTTTAAACCCAAACCTGACCAGGACGAGGAAACCGGCCAGGGCGGGTTTCCAATCCGGCTAGGCCGGGTTTGCCCCTTGCGCCGGGCTTCTCTGCTAGCCACGTGGCAGCCTCGCAGCCACCCCGTTAAAACCTGCTTGGCCGGGTTTGGATCCGGTTTGGCCGGGTTTGGCAGAGTCTGAGTCGATTAATAGATCTAATCGGTTTTTGATAATTTTTGTACGTGGAAAACTTGGAGACTTTTCTAGATACGTGTTTCCTAATGGGATAAGTCCACTCCCATCTCTATATCTAGAGGATCATGGCTGTTTGAGATTTTAACTATCCAACCGTCAAAACACATCTACATAGTAGATCTTCACGGTGGTTCATCTCCATCCTGCTTTCCAGCTTGACTCTTTACAAGTTTTGTCGGCGTTCTAGGTTATCTCCATGATCCCTAGGGCAACCTCCACATGCATCTCACCAACGGATCTTTCTGAGGGGTGTTCGGGAGTTTTCGGCAAAGAATGGGTGCCACATCGATCACCAAACATCCTATACTGCAGTTACCAGTTGTCCCGACAACCAGAAGACCGAAGCCCTAGCCTCCTCGGTGAACCTGAGGAAACCAGCCCAGCAGACTGCCAGGGTCGGCTAGGCCAGGTAGATGGCTCGGCCAGCTCCTGCGGCCTCCGCTGCTTCATGTCGTTGCGTCTCGTGCACGACCGTACGATTTAGTATTGCTGGTGTGCTGACCCAATTCGGCGTCAACAGTATCTATATCTAAAATGACTCATATATTTGTGACATGGGGTTTGGGAGTAATCATATTTTTCTGTCACGCAAATTCATTTTATCAATACATTTTGTGGATAATTAGATTATTAATCAGAGGCTTTTAAATCTTGCAACGTTAGGTACTTCATTGTTATTGATGACATATGGGAGGTACCATCTTGGGAACAAATCAAACTGGCAATTGGTGATGATAATAATTGTGGAGCCAGAATAGATATAACAACCCGTAAACATGAGGTAGCTGAAAAAGCTGACGAAGTTTACAAGCTGCAACCACTTCCAGATGATAAGTCTAGAGAGTTATTCTTTATAAGAGTAGGTGGTCATAAAAGAAAATTGGTTGATAGTGAGTCAGACTAGGTCCCTGATAAATTTCTAAAGAAATGTGCCGGCTTACCACTGGCTATTATCACAATGGCTAGTTTATTGGCGGGTAAACCAAGGGAGAAATGGGATGAGCTATATAGGTCTATTGGTTTCAGGAGTGAAGATAACGACCAAGTAAAGAATACTATGAGGATAGTATCCTTTAGCTACTATGACCTTCCTGCGCATCTAAGGACATGCTTGTTGTATCTTAGTGCATTTCCAGAAGATTCTGTTGTCCCAATACACTCATTGGTTTGGATGTGGGTAGCTGAGGGATTTGTAAAGAAGAAACAAGGCATGAGGTTATTTGACACCGGAGAGGGTTACTTCCATGACCTCATAAACAGAAGCATGCTCGAGGCGGTGAAGTTTGACAATGATGACAGCATCATTACTGATTGTCGTGTCCATGATATGGTGCTCGATTTCATCCGTTCCATGTCGCACCAAGAAAATTTCTGTAGTGTAGTATTAGGCAATGACCAAGCAGGCACACTACTTGAGAGCAATAACGTGCCGCGTAGGTTAGCCCACCATAATAGGACCATGGGGCACGGTCATCGTCAGGGTGATGGTTTGAAAATGGAAAAAGTGAGGTCCTTGTTCACCATTGGGTGTGATATAAAGACGTCGGACCCATTTCATGGATTCACGCTTCTACGTGTGCTAGTTATAGATAATAAGCATGCAACCGAGGCTCCTTCCTTTGTTTTCCGATCTGAGCACGTGAGACATCTGCTTCATCTAAGGTTTCTGAGTATTAGTGGAAGAACATCTGTGGAGAGGATCCCAGAAGAACTAGGACGTCTGAGGTTCCTGCAAACGCTGGACATGGACAGATCATCAGATCTTACAGAATGCCCGTCTCCGGGGAGCTTGCCGGAACAGTTGGTGTGCCTGCGCCTCCCTCGTTTAGAAATCAACAATGGTATTGATGACTTAACCTGGTTAACAAGGCTGACCTCCTTGGAGGAGCTGTCACTAACTATTGACAACAGCACTGCTCCCATCGTATTGGATTTGATGGGCCATTTGAACAAGCTGGAGCACCTAACAATTATATCTCCTATTTCTCCTGCAAAGTTGTCCGTCCTTCCGAGCCGTCTGCGGCACCTCGCTGTACGTGGACAATGGAGGCGAGCCTTGGATCTGCCATCATGCATCAACGCTTTGTGTGTTCCTAACCTCTCCCACCTGGAGATGGTTCTGGATGGCCTGGATGAGCATGGCCTGAAGATGCTTGGAATGTTACCGGAGCTCCGTTTTCTCCGCCTGGGACTGTGGGCCTCAGACGAAGTGGTGGTGGTCGTCGCTGACAAGGATGCTGCACAAGTCTACTTCCCTAGGCTGCGGTGCTGCCAGCTGGCGAACGTGGTGGTCTCGTGCTACCCCAACGAAGAGGACAATAAGAGCATTTCGTTTCACATGCGTGCTGGAGCACACTACAACAAGAACTTGGTCGGGCTCTCTTTTTCCGTGGATAAAAAGTCACAGTCACGGATACCCAGCAGCAGCAGCACCGGGTCAAGTAGTACTGGAGCAGGAGCACCTTGTAATCATCGCTTCATGCCGTGCCTCGAGGTGCTTTGTATTGATGGCGGGTTTATTAGCTGGGTGTGGGGCGATTACGTCCCCGGCTTCGAGTACGCCTTCCCTTCGCTCCGGGAGATCGGCGTTGCTATGGACAATCACAGGGTATGGGAAGCAGTAGGGAGGGCAGCCGAAGCACATCCCAACCGTCCTGCCTTACGTAATTGGCGGTGGTAGCATGCTGATCTCAGAAGAGGTAATAAATAATCTCTCTCTCTCTCTCTGATATATATATATATATATATATAAAACAAATTCCAATAAACAAATGGCTACAAATTCCTGATTTCTTTCCTTCCTTTCTCATCATACCAGATCCAGCGTTCACGAAGGCGGCGGCCGGGGCGACCTCCTGCATCCCCGTCCGGCGGCATTTGCATCTCCTAGTGACGGCTTCGATCGACCGCGGCTCCACCCCCTCTCCCCTTCCCCGTCGTCGTCACCAGCATCTTCGGCAACGGAAAGCGGCGGCACCTCCTCCTCACCCGGCCGCGGGCCGCTATCCTCCATCTCCTGCAACGACGCCCTCCATGGCACCGGTGGATTCACGGAGATGCAGGAAGATCCCGCAAACAGCTGTTTTAGAAATTACGTTTTTTAGTTTGAGTACCTATTTGTTACACGCTAAATAGTGTAGGTATCCAGAAGTTTTTTTAGTTTGAGTACCTATTTGTTACGCGCTAAATAGTTTAGGTACCTATAGGGCAATTTACTCTTTCTAAAATTAGAAGGAATGAATGAACAAAAACTCTGTTCTGCTTCTCAGAACAAGGGAACTACTGCTTCCCTGAATACTCATGATGCTTGGGTTTCTCTTCTCTCCTTTTTCCGTGCCTCCGTGCCTCATCAAGTTCTTCGTCTTTGTGCTTTGACAAAGTTTGGCCACCTACGATATTTTGACCAGGCAACCTAAAAGGACTAATCACTTGGCAAAATGGGTACCAGGACTGAAGAGTGAAGAATTCAATAACGAACAGGCACTCGGAATCAACAATATTGTACTCCTCTGCATGCAGGGTTCACATCAGATGCGGTGACGGATGTGGCGACGTCCAACGTGGTGAATTGGTGATGATGTTCACCAGAGACATTCAGGTGTTAACCAATCAGAGCTACATCCCTGGAACATCTACTTCTGGATTTGATATGAACTGCAACTGTTTGTACAAATGTAGAGTGTAAATGTATAGACAAAAACGAGGGTGAGCGATCTTTTATCGATCTCCGGACTTTTATTTACAGAGTATATACAAGATAGTGTCTCCGTAGTGCAGGTGTGACAGTATTTATGCTAAGAAATAAAAATGTTTAATCAAATTAACATTACCCAGAATTAAAAGATCATTAACACAGCCCTGCCACAACAACACACAATTGTTTACTGCCTGTCTGTAATTCTGTATTATTGTTCACATGTGAGAAAACTACACAAATAAATATATAACCCCCTCAGATTTTTAAGCCAGGTAAGTAAATCTTGAAATCGACACAAATGGAAAATCATTGAATTAGTGATCAATTCTGCATTTCAAGAGAAATAGCAAGGAAGATTCTAGGATTCTTGGTAAGTTCGTTTTATGAGAGGGCTTCATTGATGAGCTTCTCTGCTGTGCTGATAAATTCATCCATATGATCTTTTGACAACCCGAAATGGTCCTGTATTAATTGGCTCAAAGCCAGCCCTAAGCCCGTACGCTATCATCTTGGGGCAGATCATTGCTTTGTTCACACCAGCCATGCTGTCATGAACTTGAAGTTCATTAATGGAAAAAGATCCCTGCTCTTCTATTATCTCTTTTACTTCTTTCTCAGAAGGCGCATATAATGGTATGTAGAAAGCCTTCAATTTTTGCTTATCAAGCACACCCTGCAGCAAGAAAATCATGAATAATGAAACAATGAATTTCCTGTATCGAGGTTCAATGCCCTTTAGAATATATAAGCAAGCAATTTCATACCCTCGATGCCATGTCGTCTGAAATACGGGCTATCAACTCCCATGTTTGTTGAGCTGATTCATCACTGCTAGAAGCCAGAGATTGTGTTCCAGTCAAGGAAACAATCAATCTTCCTCCAGGAACAATCTCCTGTGCCCTGCACTGTAAGAACAATATTGTTATCTTGCTGATGTACAATTGCATTGTGTAGACGATAAGGGCAGCATAAGTGTCAACGCCAACCTGATGCTACCTGCTAGCTGAGGCTGCCTCTCCATTCTTCCTTTCCATATCTTTTATTTTTTTCTCGAAGGAGAACAACAGGGGAATGCTCTTTTAGTCCTGCTTCACATTTTTCTATTTTTGCTACTCAATTCTTTCCATTTTGGATGTTGTGAGTTTGCGGATGGATGTAATGATATCGATAGTTAATGCAATACATGTGTTCTGGTTATCATTATTATATTATACAATCATGTGTGCTTGTTGGGCTCAAGACAATTTAGAAAAAAAATGGGTTGTGAAAAAGTAGGCCCAAGTCTTGTCGGCCCAGCCCATCTATTTCAGCCTGGACCTAGGAAATTATTTAAAAGAATTGCCATGCCATGTCAGCAAGCTAACGTGGTAGATTTGTCTATGTCAAATTCCATCTCATGTGGCAGTGCTGATGTGGCATGTCTATGACGTCAAGTTTCATCACCATTGTTGCCTGCAGAACCAAATGAGCAGGCGTTCCGTGACGGTCGTGATCGTCACTGTTGCAGTGCATCTATTACAGTTTTTTTCACAGAGCTAGTTTATGACGTGGATTCTATGATAGATTTTGGAACCCTCACAAATGGTTACCTATGACGGTTTTTAGGGCCTCTATGACAAACTGAGGACGTTATGTATCACCACAATGGTAGTAGTATATAATTTCATTGCATGGTTTCATAGATTATTTAATATTTTTAGGTCCCATCCGTCCATCACTTTCCTTTCTTCCCCATCCGTGCACACGCAAACGAGAATACAGAGCACACCAGCAAGGACGCGGCGCTCGCACCTGTGCACGCGGTCAGCGGATCCCGCGGAACTCGCATCCGTGCACGCAGCCAGCGAGCCCAGCGCGCCGGAGCTCGCACCTGCTCGCACCAGAGGAGGCAGCCTCGCTCGTGATGGTAGAGGTGGAGCTCGTTCTTTCTCGCGACGGCGGAGGCGAAGCTCGTCCTTGCTTTGCTCGCGCCGGCGGAGGCGGCCTTGCTTGCACTAACATCCATGGTCCGCTTGGTGGTGTTAGGTTGATCTCCTACCAGTTGGCCCAACAGCTTTCTGAGCCTTGACCTCGCTCCCTGATTGGGGGACCCAGCCCAATAGAGGCTGGTGGGCCCCTGCACGTAGTGCTATAAAGAGAGGATGAGAGTAGGGACACAAGTCATGAGGTTCACCGTAGCCACCACTCCCCACCATCCAAACCCTAGTCCGATCGAGAGGGTCGCGTTGTAAGCGACGGAAGGCACCACCGGTGTTCGCCATCGTCACTGTTTCTACCGCATCACGAGCGCTAGACAGCAACCACCACACTACCAAGCGTCGAGGCGTTCTTCTCCACTGTGTGCGATTGTGGTCAGCACTATTTTCTATGAAGGTGCGCATTATGATTGTAAGTGTTCTACCCGTCCTAATCTACTACTAGTGATCTACTGTTTCTTTCAAGTGGATCTCAACCACGGCATGATGGAGGCCTGCCACGGAGGCGCCCACCTCGCGCCTGTGCACGCGCCCGGCGGCCCTGGTGGCGCTCATGGCCAGCAGGACCAATGCGGTGGAGCACGCGTCTACTCGCACCGGCGGAGGCAGCCCCGCTCGCAACCATGGCGTCTCCATCGTCTGCTTGCCACCTGGCTCTGCTCCGACCTCATCTGCGCTCGCATCGAAGCCGCGCTGTAGCGGCGGAGGCGCCAGTACGGCTCTGCTCTGGACTCCACCTTAGCGTGAGCCCACGCGGCGGACGACGGACGCGAACGCGAACATGAGCTCGAGCTCGCGCAACAGATGGCGAGCTCGAGGCGGACGACGGACATGAGTTCATGCAGGGGACGACGGACGGCGAGCTCGAGGCAGACTTGCAGCAGACTCGCGTGGAGAAGGTCCGCCACCGCGCTCAGAGGAGCTCGCCCGCGGCGGCCTAGCCTGCCAAACCCGGCAGTCGCTGCCCATGAAATGCAATTACTTTCTCAATGCGAGTTTCAACATGGTTTCACAGTGTTAGAAACGTTGTCCAGTAGTGTCATGAGGATGAAACAAATTTATTCTCTCTCCTCCTTGTTTCATGCAATCTGCTAATATGACAGCCTAATAAATGTGCATGACACTCCTGTAAAACCCCATTGAGATTGGGGCAAGAGAACCGCCTGTAGAAATCGGTGCCAATTTTAAAAATTTGATTTTGCAAATGACTTTAAATGAAAAAACTGTCTACGTGAACGTTATAGACCTCAAAAAGTTATGAAACTTCGTAATTAGAAATTGTTTCATTTGAAATCATGTTGTTGACGTAAAATATGGTCAAAGCTTAAAATTTAAATTTTGAATTTTTTAAAAAAGCCTCGGATAGAAAAACAATCTACATGAAAGTTATGGATCTCAAAAAGTTATGTAACTTTATAGTTAACAACTTTTTTATTTGACCTCGTTTAGAGCCTTAAACAATTAATTTTTTATCGATTGTGTAATAATATGTGGCGAACCTACTAAAATTTGAACAAATATGAGTGTTGGGTGGAGTGGTTAGAGGAGGCACGTGTGAGGCTGAGGTCGTCGATTCGAATCCCCGCGGCCACGTAATGCGCGAAAAATGCCACGACTTGCGCTGACCTCAGCCTCACGTAATCCCTGCGGCCAGTAGAAATAGTGTTTGTACTGGCGTTTCACATAAAGATTCGCCTGCACAAAAGCCCGATTTATATCGGTCCATAGCGCTGGCGGTTTGAAAAAACACCTGTGCCGCCGGTCATCGCTCTCCTCGCCGAGGATGCCCACAACGACATCAGCCATTACTGCACGAAAGGCCTTTTATCCCAGTTAAAACGGGCCTTTAATCCCGGGCTGCGAGCAGGGACAAAGGCTTCGGGACTAAATGTCCCACCTTTAGTCCCGGTTCGCAGGCCCGAGACTAAATGGGGGACCTTTAGTCTCGGGTGGTATTACCAACCGGGACTAAAGGGTTCGCCACCAAGTGACGTGGCGCAGCCCCTTTTAGTCCCGGTTGGTATAACCACCCGGGACTAAAGGGTGTCTTTTCCTTTTTTCTTTTTCTTTTCAATTCATTATTGATTTTGGTTTTCAATTATATTGTTTTGCAATTTATTCTTCGCTGCTATTATCTGTATACGTTGCACCTACATGAGAGCGTTATTATTGCACACAAATAAAGTATGAAAGTATATATATATTATAGAGCTATACATATACGTACATACATATTGCATTTACAATAATATACAAGTAATCAAGTGTTCGACCGCCGGTTAAAAGTTATACAAATGTTTGCCTGCCACTCAAAGCTCATACAAGTGTTCGTCCTTGTTTGCACTATGCAATCCCAACCTAGGGTTGTAGTGGAACTCTGCATCTTCCGGGATGACATGATCATTGATGAAACCTGCGATCGTCTCCTGTATTGCGACGAGTATTATGTGGTCGAACACTTGTTCTTTCAATTCCCACTCCTTGCATTTACATTAACGAAATAAAAAGATATTAATATATATAAGATTTATTTAGTTTCAACAAATAAATAAGATAAGAATTTAATGTATACACATGTTACTTACTTTGAGCCTCTCTTTAGAAGGTGTAAATTTGGTACACCGCATGTACTCGCAAACATAGTATCCATATAAATTGGTTCCGAACGGCTGCCTGGGCACCCACCTATGTAGAATAGGAGCGGGAAGTGGCGCTTTCAGATCCGTACGATATCTTTGTACGAACCAAGCCCAAGCCCTGCCCAATAAGTTGGTCGTTGATTAGGGTATAGCATAGTAAAGTAAAAGAGCATGCATCGATATTTAAAGAATGATACAACTTACCTCTGAATCATGTCTATCATGTCTTGGTATATTGCCAGCTCTTTTCTCATTGAGCCCCAGACACATATACACTGGTCCTTGATCTTAATCTCAATGAGTATCCAGTGATCCCTGCATTTGTTTATATATATAGAGTCAACTTATATATATATATATATATATATATATATATATATATATATATATATATCTTAATGCTGGATTGACTAAGACATGACATAACACAACACTTTACCCCATATTATAAGGGAAGAGTATCAAGTCCTTGTGCCTTTGGTTATAAAAGAACCTTCGGAGGTTCTTCTCCATTTCCTTGGGCCTCAGATTGAATGGATCTTTAGTCTTGGTGTCCTTGTACACGACATAGGGATCAATAAAACCAATTCGATCATCTTGTTTCAATCTGAGTTCTCTCATCATGTGTCTGCACATCGTGAGCACAGTTATTACGAATACGTACATATGCTAGAGTGGGATTATTAATTAAAAGGAAGAATCACTTACAGACAGTAGCAGCTCATGAGAGATTTGTCGAGAGCATCCATATAGAGAAGCTGGTGTACTTCACTAAACTGTACCCATATGACGTCATCTCCACGGAAGTAGTGACGGTCTCTGACTTGGACGCCAATATATTGTTCAAGTTGATGTTGTCAACAGAAACTCATGTAGTACTCGTGCAGCTTGTACATTTGCCTATGAAGTTGTTTTACATTTGCAGGATTGCATAGACTCCTGCCATATGCATAACTCCTCCGCCATTCATCGACAACTTTGGCTTTACTTGGTTCCTCCCGACCGACAAGTTGTTCTATGGAGAGCCCAGTCGAACCCATCCACTGGGCGAGTTCATCTATGTTCACATCGTCAGGTATCGGCATTTGTAGCAAGTTCATGTTGGAACCATATTGATTCTGAACCACTAGTGGCGGCACTGATTGCTGCGCTTGTTGGCCGAGCTGTGCAACATCTTTCCTGGCCTTCAATTCCGCCTTCTGTTTCCTTTTGTCCGCCTTGATTGTTTTTGTGATAGTACGCTCGTAGTCTGGTAGTGGCGGCGCTGGTTTTTTACTAGCGGCAACCCTCTCGTCTTGCATAGCCTGCACCACTTGCCTCAGCTTTGAGCGAGGATACAATAGGTATGGCTTCTCTTGCTTTGCTCGACAGTCAGATTTGATTTTGTCGAAGAATGCTTGCACATCTGACTTCACTGAAGCCTCATGTTCTTCATCAGTCTTCTCGTACGAAAGCTTGATCATCTTCGGGATCTTCGTGACCACAGCTTGTTTCTTTGGCACAGGTGGGACCGATCTTTGTGGGTCGGCGGGCCTCTTGTTCCTCGATGGATTAACCGGTGCCGATGAGGCGGTCGGTCTCGACATTGGAGAAGTCGGCGGCGGCGCGGTTGGAGCTTGCTGTGGTGGAGGAGATTTGGCCGCTGGTGGCGTTGGAGTCCGTCGTGGAGGAGATACGGCCGGCGGTGGGGATGCAGCCTTGTCTTGTATGAAATCATCATCGTCGCCGTCATGTCCCGCGGCACTGCTGTGGTCATGTGGTGAATGGATAGACGACCTTATGCTGGGGGAGGTCCTGATGTGAAAACAACGAACAAGGTATATACATGAGTCAACCGTAATTAAATACAATACATAATTAGTGAAAAGAAATTGCGTTCACATTCATCCGCACCTAGGGCTCGATTGTTGTTGAGGGGGAGGAAGTGACGACGCCCCAGGAATAATGATGTACCGTTTCTTCCAACATATGAATGTCTTCTCCGCTTCACCTAGGGTCTTCTCCCCATCACCACCTTCGATATCCAAAGGCACATTTTCATGGCCTTTGACCACTCTATCCACCGAGACACTAGTATATCCAGGTGGTATTACGACCGTGTGGATCCTTGGTGTCTTCGTGGGGTCGATAGGAGATACAACACCGGTAGCCACCTTGACTGTGCCATTCCCCTCCGGAATATGCAGCTCACAGGACGTCAACGGAGCGGTGATGTCATCCATCGGGAAGCACAGCCCTACCTCGTCATCTTGCCTCGCAGGCACCTCCGTAGAAGCACAACTACTGCCTTTCAACTGTACAGAGCTGGAGCTGATGTTGGCGGCCGACTGTGTTAAGCTCTGGAGGTGGGAACCTACAACTTTCTCCACAGCCTTTCTGATTTGCTCCTCCATAGTGGCCTTAAGCGCTTTCTCCCGTTCTAGTGCCTTACGAGCGTCTTCACTCGTCTTCATAACAGCCTTGTCGGCGTTTTAGAAACCGGGGTGTCCCGAACCGACTAGTAAATTTGCGAGCGTGTGCCCCCATTCTGGGTGGTGATGCAAGATGGACACAAGGTTTATACTGGTTCGGACAAAGAAGGCCATACGTCCAGTTGGGGGAGGAGATTTGTATTATCTTGCACCGAAGTGCTTGCGTAGGGGTGTACAAACTGGCGAGAGAGGGAGGTGCTCCCAAGTCTGTGTGTGTATGTGTGGACTTGAGCGAATGGAGTGCGTGCCCCCCCCCCCCCCCCCCGAAATGACCGCGCCACCTCCTTTTATAGTCACAAGGAGGGGCAAAGTCGTACATTTACATCACGGTGTATTCTCTTGGCTTGGAGAAGAAGAACCGAGGTCTGCTTGCTCGGTGTCGGCGAGGCGTGGATGGCGCGTGATGGTCTGTCCTGGCGCAGTCTGCTTTATCGGCGTCATGTCGCTCCTGTAGCTTGGACTTATGTAGAGATTCGAGACCTTGCTGAGGCGATGGGAAGTCGTTTCATGGCCTCCGTGGGCTCACGTATACGTTCACGTGACTCCTCAGCCTGCTGTCGTACGCAAGGTACAGGGAGTAGATAACACAGTAGCGGCGTGGCATGACGGTAGCAGTCTTCTTTTGACTCGTTTCTAGTCGTGCGGTGGGGTTAGACGGCGGAGTAGTCCAATCCCAACGCTGTTCCCACGGAGGGCGCCCCATTTTTATCTGGTGCGTTCATACGCAAGAGGTATGACTGCGGAGGGTCGTCAAATCAGATGTCAGGTATGGGTTGATAGTTGGTACGGCAGCAGTGCACGCGTGAGGCAAAGTCGCGCTGTGGGGTCCACTGACAGGACCGTGCCTGTAAAGTTATCAGAGAAGCCCCTAGCAGCGTAAGATTGTGCCCAAGAGAGGACGGGGTGGCTCGGACGAATCGGAGAATCAGCGCCCGAGGGTGCCGTGTCCCGAGCCCTTTCGTCAAGGCTCGGACGAATCGGAGCTGGAGGGTCGGATAACGTAGACCGCACGGCCCCTGCGCGGGGGTCGGTCAACACGGACAAAAAACGGATGAGCAGTCGATCTATCCAACCCTCGGGCACAGCTGCGTAGGCCTTGCGCAGGCCAGTGTATGGGCCACTGACGTTGAGAGAAAGGCATGGTGGAAGACGTGAGCGACAGAAGCAGGAGCAGTTGCAGTTGCTGTGCGTGAGTTCTATTGACTTTTGTGTCTGGCGTGAGGCAAAGACGTGTGAACGTAAATAACAAAAGAAGGCTCATCATGCGTGCCTTAATATGTGTGGACCCCACTGGTGCATGTATGCCAGGCCTGGCAGAGAAGAGCTGATCGCCGTGCATGCTTGTGGTTGTTAGCTGGGCTAGCCACGGGCTCGGGCGAGTCGTTGTGGCCTGGTGGTGTTGCTGGCGAAGCTCGGACGTCGCGTGGGACGGCGACGTTTGGGCTCGGAGCGTTAGCTGAGGGGCTCGGATGGCCCGCACGATGTGCTGCCGAGCTCGGTTCGAAAGTCGTACTGCTATACAGCCACGAAAACAGTCTCGGACGAGTCATGCACGTACGTCCTTTGGCAACTGTCCTTCGTGCATGCATGGGCTCGGGACTTGCATGGTGATCGCTGTGCATGTCCAGGCTGGCTAGGATGTGTGTGTACGTGCGTATTTTCACGCCTGGTCCCTCGTCCGAGGCCTGCTCGATCGGAACCTGGCCGTGGGATTTCATCCGAGGCTCGGCCATCCGTCCGTGACCTGGCCATGCAGTCTCGGACGAGGCGTAGATCCGCTCGTTGCGCACAGTAGCTGATTGTGGCGACTTAGGATGTTTTAGTTATGTTTTTGTTTTGTCCTCTAATTAGGGTACCCCTATTTTGGGTATCCGACAAGCCTCCTCCAACTTGCGTAGCCGTTCCCTATCCTCTTCCTTCTTTCTCTGGCGGCTTCTATAAGTTTCTCTGTCCTGAGGGAAGGCATGCTCCCACGACACGGAGCCATAGCCTCTCGTTCATCCACCGTGCTCAGGGTTTCCTAGGGCGTATGTCAGCTCATCTTTATCTCTGTTCGGCTGCCACTGTCCACTTTCTGCGATGGAGCGGGCTTGATGAAATCTTTCTGCTACAGCTTGGATGCGTTCCCCAAACACAACCTTTCCGGTATCTGGGTCTAGGCTGCCCCCATGAGCGAAAAACCAGTGCTTGGCGCGCTCAGGCCAGTCGAGGGAGTCTGGCACCAACCCCCTTTCAATTAGCTCTTGCTCGGCTTGAAACCACTTAGGAATGGCAGTAGTGTAGCCACCTGATCCCATCCTATGGTGGTAGGTCTTGTGTCAGGCATTCTCTTGGTTCTTTCTCGCTCGTTGCTGACCCTCTTCCGACGTCTTGTACTGTACAAACTCGTCCCAAAATGGCCGCAGCTTGACAAAGTTCTTAGAGTTGAAATTCAGAGTCTTGTTCTGCTTGATAAAGTCGTTATATAGATTCTTCTTCCAGCATTGGAATAGTGTGGCCATCTTCTTCATAGACCAATCCCGAACTCTATCCTTCAACTCTGAATCGTTTGTGTCTAGAGTAAAATGTTGCAACACGTCATCCCAGACAAGTTCCTTGTCACGGTCGGAGACATAACTGATTTCAGGGTGTCTCTTATTTTTCTTCCATTCACGGCATTGATCGGGATCCTATCACGAGCAAGGTACCCTAAGTGGTTGACAAAGGCCCTTGCATGGGGTCCACGTGGCTGGCCTGTTGCCTCGTCGAAATCCGTGATAACCAACCGGCCCTCCATCGGCTTCTTTGGGCCTCGTACTTTTCTGCTAGTCCCCGTGGTTGTCGTCGAGCCAGAGGGCTATGTAGGTAGAAACAAGACAATTAATAAAGGAAATTATTTTGAATTTCATGTATATAAAAATAGGAGGTTGCATATTACAGACCTGGCCAGCATTGTCTTCCGGTTCGCCTTCGAGGGCCAAGTACTGAGAACCGTCATCCACGCCCTGAGGGTTCTCATCGCATTCGCGGTCGTCATAACGAACTTCTTCATCGCCATCGCGGATCATGTTCATCATTATTTCTTCGTCTTCTCTCGGGTCGGCCATTTCTGCAAAAGTATATGTGTACGCATTAAAAGTACGGCTTAGGGCTTAGGGCAAAAAAAAATATAAAGTATTATAGGACTTAGGGTTTAGGGTTTAGGACTTAGGGTTTAGGACTTAGGGTTTAGGGTTTAGGGTTTAGGACTTAGGGTTTAGGGTTTAGGGTTTAGGGTTTAGGACTTAGGGTTTAGGGTTTAGGACTTAGGGTTTAGGGTTTAGGGTTTAGGGTTTAGGACTTAGGGTTTAGGGTTTAGGGTTTAGGGTTTAGGACTTAGGGTTTAGGGTTTTGGGTTTAGGGTTTAGGACTTAGGGTTTAGGGTTTAGGGTTTAGGGTTTAGGACTTAGGGTTTAGGGTTTAGGGTTTAGGGTTTAGTGTATGCCATTTGATTATGAACATCATTATTTGCTAACAAATATACCACTGAAGACATCATTTGCTAATTTAAACAATATATATGCATTCTAGGTAGATAAATAGATCAATCTGAAGACATACCTGTATTTTGAAGCCGGTGAGATGGCGGTGCGCGTGCTTGGCGGTGGTCAGCGTGGAGGCAGCGGGGACTACGGCGACGATGGTTGTTTGAGGCAGAGAGACGTCGATCTGGGAGGAGGAGGAAGGGAAGAAATGTATTATAAGTGTGTGTTAATACATATGAAATATTATGGACAATTATATATATACACCACTAATTATATATATGGATATTTTTATATCACATTAATTATAAATATTATATATGTCTCTAAATATGATATATCATATTTATATCTCATTTTATTTCACTTAATGTTATAAATATTATAGATGCAAAATTGTATCACATTTATATCACATTTTATATATGCATTTTATATCACATTTTTAATTAATTATAAATAATATATATATATATGTCTCTAAATATTTTATATCCATTTTTATCTAATTTTATATCACATTTTATATCACATTTTCATATTTTAAAATGTATTTTTCTTTTTTTAAAAATTTTTCTCCCTCTCTGCATTTTTTTCTCTCCCTCTCTGTATTTTTTTTCTCTCCCTCTCTCCCGTGCGGACGCCGGTGGGGAGGTCGGTGGGGCCGGGGGGACATACCTGTATTTTGAAGCCGGTGAGATGGCGGTGCGCGTGCTTGGCGGTGGTCGGCGTGGAGGCAGCGGGGACTACGGCGACGATGGTGGTTTGGGGCAGAGAGACGTCGATCTGGGAAGAGGAGGAAGGGAAGAAATATATTATAAGTGTGTGTTAATACATATGAAATATTATTGAAAATTATATATATATATACACCACTAATTATATCACATTTTATTTATGCATTTTATATCACATTTTTAATGAATTATAAATAATATATATATGTCGCTAATATATATATGCGCGCAGTGGTGGGCCGCCGGGCCGCCGGGGCCGGGGGACGCGCGGTGGCGCGGGGGCGCGCGCGGTGGTGCACCGCCGGCGGGTGCTCCGGGCCGGCGCGCGCGAGGCCGCGACTTCTTTCCGCGTCCGTCCGCTCCCGCGCGCCCTTGCTCCTTCCTGCTCGCGCGCGCCCCGTTTTTCCCTGTTTGCGCGCGAGCCGGCTGCCTACACGAGACGCTGGATCGACGTTTAGCGATTAATCTCGTCTAAACGACGATTAATCACGATTTTTTGAGATCACTAATACATATGTAATTTTTTATATCATATTAATTATAAATATTATATATGCATTTTTTTATTTTTTCCTTCTGCATTTTTTTCTCTGATCTCCCTCTCTCCCGTGGGAATCGAGGGCACCGGTCGTGGGGCCGCGCGCGCGTGCCAGCGACGGCCACCGAGCGCCGTGTGTGCCGGCCGGGCGGGGGCGCGCGCGCGTGGTGGTGGGCACGCGCGCCGCCGCGGCGCCGGGGCCGGGGGGCACGGCCGTGCGCGGCCCCCTGCGCAGATCAGAGAAGAAGAGAGAGGGAGAGGGACCTCCGGCGTGCGCGACGACGTACGGCGGCGGCGGTGCTCGGCGCTCTCGGGGCGGCGGCTCGGGGCGGCGGCGCTCGGCGCTCGGCGCGGCGGTGCTGGGGCGGTGGCGCTCGGCGCGGCGGTCTTTGACTGCGACAAGGACGACGGTGGCGAGGACTCGGGCGGCGAGGACGACGGCACTCGGGCGGCGGTAGCTAGGGTTCGTTGTCTCTGACGGGCCGCGACGATCTCGCGATGGTGGAAGAGGGCGTTTTATATAGGCCAGACCTTTAGTCCCGGTCCTGACCACCGCCCGGGACTAAAGGACCTTTAGTCCCGGTTCCAGCCACGAACCGGGACTAAAGGGTGAGACGGAACCGGGACTAAAGGCCCTTCCACCAAATTTTGGCGTCTGTTTAGGCGCTAGAATTTGGTGATTTTTATTTTTCACCTTTTTTTCCTTTCTTCTTGCTAAATGCATAGTAAATTAAATATTGGTCATAAATTTTTTTGAAAAATACACATTAATTTTGTTTGGCTCTATTCTGCATAAAAAAATTCTAAAAACAAGGTATTTTCAAATAATGTATATTATTCAACATAAATGTCATTTGTAATGAATATTTTGTTAATGCAAAAATATAATGGCCAATTAAAATATATAAAATTGTTGGCTTTCGATATAAACTTTGTTTTTGGGTCGTTTGGACGTTAAACTTTTGGTTCTTCAATAATAATTATCCAAATACGCGACATTGATTGTCTAAATTTTAAAGTTTATTATTTTTAGAGCTACACGTCGGTTTTTGGACCCCTGGATGGTCTCAACTAGAAAATTCACGAATACAAAGTTTGTTACACTCATCAAGTTATACCTTTTGTATAATGGTCAACTTTTCATTTGAATAATTTTGGACCACTCAATTTTGAATTTTGAAAGAATTCATAGCCACGCACCGATTTTCGGAACCCTAGATGGTCTCGACTGGAAAAGTCATGAATGACAATGTTGTTCCGCTCATGAAGATATACATTCTATATATAGACCATTTTTGCATTTGACAAAGTGTTGGGAAAGTGTAGTTGAAAATTCACAATTCTCACATATAATTTCATATAGTTTATGTGAGATTCTAGATTTGGTGAGTATTGTTTACTTAAACTTTCTCAAATTGAAAAATGATCTATATAATAAGTTTGGATCTTGAAGAGATATAACAACTTGGTATTCAAATGTTTTCCATTTCAAGTCATCTAGTTTGTCATTTGACCAAGTTTGACCAAAACCCGTCTTGGATTTTAAAAACATGTGCCTAGGACTGGCTAAAATTTATCCAAATGGAAAAATGTACAATGTACAAAATGTAGATATTGTTGAGCTCTAACAACTTTGTATTTAAAGGTTTTTCATTTGAAGTAATCAAATAGGTCATTTGACCAAGTTTGACCAAAGTCAAAACATTGGTTTCTACAAACACACCCTTTGACCGAACCCTGGATGGTCTCAACTGGAAAATTCACGAATACAAAGTTTGTTACACTCATCAAGTTATACCTTTTGTATAATGGTCAACTTTTCATTTGAATAATTTTAGACCACTCAATTTTGAATTTTGAAAGAATTCATAGCCACGCACCGGTTTTCGGAACCTTAGATGGTCTCCACTGGAAAAGTCATGAATACCAATGTTGTTCCACTCATCAAGATATACATTCCATATATAGACCATTTTTGCATTTGACAAAGTGTTGGGAAAGTGTAGTTGAAAATCCACAATTCTCACATAGTTTCATATAGTTTATGTGAGATTCTAGATTTGGTGAGTATTGTTTACCTAAAATTTCTCAAATGGAAAAATGATCTATATAAAAAGTTTGGATCTTGAAGAGATCTAACAACTTGGTATTCAAATGTTTTCCATTCCAAGTTATTTAGTTTATCATTTGACCAAGTTTGACCAATACACGTCTTGGATTTTAAAAACATATGCCTAGGACTGGCTAAAATTTATCCAAAAGGAAAAATAGGCAATGTACCAAATGTAGATATTGTTGAGATCTAACAACTTTGTATTCAAAGGTTTTTCATTTGAAGTAATCGAATGGGTCATTTGACCAAGTTTGACCAAAGTCAAAACATCGGTTTCTAGAAACACACCCTTTGACCGAACCCTGAATGGTCTCAACTGGAAAATTCATGAATACAAAGTTTGTTACACTCATCAAGTTATACGTTTTGCATAATGGTCAACTTTTCATTTGAATAATTTTGGACCACTCAATTTTGAATTTTGAAAGAATTCATAGCCACGCACCGGTTTTCGGAATCCTAGATGGTCTCCACTGGAAAAGTTATGAATACCAATGTTGTTCCACTCATCAAGATATACATTCCATATATAGACCATTTTTGCATTTGACAAAGTGTTGGGAAAGTGTAGTTGAAAATCCATAATTCTCACATATAGTTTCATATAGTTTATGTGAGATTCTAGATTTGGTGAGTATTGTTTACCTAAACTTTCTCAAATGGAAAAATGATCTATATAAAAAGTTTGGATATTGAAGAGATATAACAACTTGGTATTCAAATGTTTTCCATTCCAAGTCATTTAGTTTGTCATTTGACCAAGTTTGACCAATACACGTCTTGGATTTGAAAAACATGTGCCTAGGACTGGCTAAAATTTATCCAAAAGGAAAAATGGGCAATGTACCAAATGTAGATATTGTTGAGATCTAACAACTTTGTATTCAAAGGTTTTTCATTTGAAGTAATCGAATGGGTCATTTGACCAAGTTTGACCAAAGTCAAAATATCGGTTTCTAGAAACACACCCTTTGACCGAATCCTGGATGGTCTCAACTGGAAAATTCACGAATACAAAGTTTGTTACACTCATCAAGTTATACCTTTTGTATAATGGTCAACTTTTCATTTGAATAATTTTGGACCACTCAATTTTGAATTATGAAAGAATTCATAGCCACGCACCGGTTTTCGGAACCCTAGATGGTCTCGACTGGAAAAGTCATGAATACCAATGTTGTTCCGCTCATCAAGATATACATTCCATATATAGACCATTTTTGCATTTGACAAAGTGTTGGGAAAGTGTAGTTGAAAATCCACAATTCTCACATATAGTCTCACATAAAGTTACAATTGCATTACACAAGATGTCAAATACACATTATTAATTTTACATTACTACCTATATCAAGCGGGCATAGTGGTAAACTTCTTCTTGATGTAATGCCCTTGGTTATGATCATTCCGTAACCATGGAGTGTCCTCAGCAGCGAGCAGGATGCTTGGGTCTTTGGCCACACAGAAGGGTGGGATTCGTTCATCTTTTTCATAATCCTCTGACATGTCTCACTTGTCTTCAATTCTCACGATGTTTCTTTTCCCTGTAAGAACTACGTGGCGCTTTGGCTCGTTGGTTTTTTTCTCATCGTTTCTCCCTCTCTTAGGTTTTGTAGACATGTCTTTCACATAGAACACCTGACTCACATCAGCAGCCAGGACGAATGGATCGTTTCTATACCCAGTATTGTTGAGGTCCACTATTGTCATTCCATACTCCTTATCAACTGATACCCCTCCTCCGGTCATCTTCACCCATTGGCATCGGAATAGAGGGACTTTAAAATTATGTGCATAGTCTAGTTCCCAAATCTCCTCTATGCGACCATAATATGTGTGTATGTCCCCATTCGGTTCCGTGGCATCCACGCGGACACCACTATTTTGGTTGGTACTCTTTTTATCTTGGGATATGGTGTAAAATGTATTTCCATTTATCTCGTACCCTTTGTACGTGACGACGTGCCACACTGGTTGCCTAGCCAACTAATACAGTTCATCTCCAATATTTTTGTCACCCTGACATTTTTTTCGCAACCAATCACCAAATGTTTCCATGTGCTGACGTGTAATCCAGGCCTCATTCCTCCCAGGATTCCCGGATCGTACAAAATCCATGTGTTCCTCAATATACGGCTCCACCACAGTGGAGTTTCGAAGAACTGTGTAGTGCGCTTTATTGAAAGAATCATCACCCTGGCTGATATATGTTTTCTTTCCTAGTGTACCCTTTCCACCAAGTCTCCCCTCATGCCGTGATTCAGGAAGACCAATCGGGTCAAGGTTAGGAATGAAGTCCACACAGAACTCAATGACCTCCTCTGTCCCGTATCCCTTGGCGATGCTTCCTTCTGGCCGACCCCGCTGGTGAACATATTTTTTCAGTACACCCATAAATCTCTCGAAGGGAAACATGTTGTGTAGGAACACAGGACCCAGAATATTAATCTCTTTAACCAGATGAACTAGGAGATGTGTCATGATATCAAAGAAGGATGGAGGGAACACCAACTCAAAGCTGACAAGACATTGAACCACATCATTTTGTAGAGTAGCTAGATCCAAAGGATTGATTGCCTTCTGAGAAATTGCATTGAGGAATGCACACAGCTTCACGGTGGCCAGACGTACATGTGGAGGTAGAATTCCTCTTAAGGCAACCGGAAGCAGTTGCGTCATAATCACGTGGCAGTCGTGCGATTTTAAGCTTACAAATTTCTTCTCCGGCACATTTATTATACGTTTTATATTGGAGGAGAACCCAGATGTGACCTTGATGCTGTTTAGGCAATCAAACATGCTTTCCTTCTCCTCATTGCTAAGAGTGTAGCTAGCAGGTCTTAAGTAATGGCGTCCATCATCTGTCTTCTCTGGATGCAGGTTGTCTCGTTCTTTCATGCGCTTCAGGTCCTCTTGTGCCTCAAGGGTATCCTTAGGCTTTCCAAACACACCCATGAACCCTAGGAGATTGACACAAATATTCTTTGTCAGGTGCATCACGTCGATCGAGTGGTGGACCTCAAGGTCTTTCCAATATGGTAGCTCCCAAAATATTGACTTCTTTTTCCACATTGGGGCGCGCCCCGAAACGTCTTTCGGAACAGGTTTGCTGCCTTGTCCCTTTCCAAACACTACTTTCAAATCCTTGACCATCTCAAATACCTCCGCCCCATCTCGGTTGCCGGGCTTCGACCGGTGTTCTGCCGTACCTTTAAAATATTTGCCTTTCTTTCTCAACTGGTGATTCCTAGCAAGAAATCGACGATAGCCAAGGTACACGACCTTTCAACATTTTTTCAAATAGACAGCCTCAAGGTCACCAAAACAATGAGTGCATGCATTGTATCCCTTGTTTGTCTGTCCTGAAAGATTGCTTAGAGCTGGCCAATCATTGATTGTCACAAATAACAATGCTCGCAGGTCGAATACTTCCTGTTTGTACTCATCCCACACACGCACACCGGGTTTGCTCCGTAGAAGCAGGAGTTCCTCAACTAATGGCCTCAGGTAGACATCAATGTCGTTGCCAGGTTGCTTCGGGCCTTGGATGAGCACCGGCATCATAATGAACTTCCGCTTCATGCATAACCATGGAGGAAGGTTATAGATACATAGAGTAACGGGCCAAGTGCTATGACTAGAGCTCTGGTCTCCAAAAGGATTAAATCCATCCGTACTCAATGCGAACCTTAGGTTTCTTGCGTCGTCTGCAAAGTCCGGGAATTCTCTATCTATTTCTCTCCACTGGGACCCACCTGCAGGGTGTCTCAACATGTTGTCCACCTTACGGTCTTCTTTGTGCCATCGCAACAACTTTGCGTGGTCCTTATTTCTGAACAGTCGTTTTAGGCGTGGTATTATTGGAGCATACCACATAACCTTGGCAGGGATTTTCTTCTTCGGACGTTCTTCATCCTCAACATCGCCGGGGTCATCTCGCAAGATCTTGTACCGTGACGTATGGCAAACAGGGCATTCATCTAATTTCTCGTCCTCACCATAGTACAGGATGCAGTCATTAGGACATGCATGTATCTTCTCGATTTGTAATCCTAGAGGGCAGACGATCTTTTTTGCTTCGTATGTAGTGCTGGGCAATTCATTGTGCTTTGGAAGCATCTTTTTTTATCTTTAGTAGTTTCCCAAATGCCTTGTCAGGTATACCATTCTCTGTCTTCCACTGTAACAACTCCAGTGTTGTGCCTAGCTTTTTCTGCCCATCTTTGGCGGACGGGTACAGTAACTTCTTGTGATCCTCTAGCATTTGGTCAAACTTAGCCTTCTCCTTTTCACTTTCGTAATCTCTCTGTGTGTCGCAAATGACATCACCAAGAGCATCGTCATCTTCAGCGATAGTGTTTTCTGCATCTGCCTCTTCTTCACCTTCCTCCATCGCGAAGTCACAGTATTGAGCAAAAACATCGTCAGGGTCTGCTTGTTCTTCTTCACCTTCTTCCATCATAACCGCGGTCTCTCCGTGCTTGGTCCAACAAATATAATTTGGCATGAAACCCGATTTAAACAAGTGCAAGTGAATAATTCTTGAGCTACAAAACTCTTTCAAACTCATACACACGGCACATGGGCAGCACATAAAACCACCCCGCTGATTTTCCTCTGCCACTCTTAAGAATTCTCGCACGCCCTCAATGAACTCGTTGGAGCGGCGATCGGCATTGTACATCCAATGGCGTGTCATCATCTGCATTATATGGCATCACATAATTAAAAGCCCAACCTTGTCTAATTCAGTTCAAAATTTTATAAGAGGTTCATCATTTCATAAAGCAGTAGAAAATAAATCTTATAATTTTTGGACGTTAATAAAAACATAGCAAAATCATGGAATTTGCATTTTATATTAGAAGGTGTAATCTTATCTCTAAATAAAATTATTTTGAAGAATTTTTAAAGTTAAAATTAATTTATTTTAAAATTACAAAGAATAAACAATATTTAATATTTTAAAATAAGAATATAAACAAATTAAAATACGTAAAAAATATCCTAAAATGTCTATAATAGAACTAACATGATTTGTGTATACATACTACTAATGATATGTGTATAGTACTTTTTAGGTTCTACAATTAGCATCGTCGTTCATAAAAATTTAAAAGTGAAATGTGATTGGACCTAGCAACATGAAATAAAATAGCCATATACAACATGAATGTACATATGGGGCTGCTAAAATATAGGAGGATGAAGCTAGCAACCTTTCAAACAAATCGACGACGGCGTAGAAGCGATGAAGTGGATTGATTGCCGAAGATGAGAGCAAAGAACAAGCAAGAACAAGGGAGCTTGGGCTCTGATGCCGTTAAAATCGACGACGGTGTAGAAGCCTTGAAGTGGATTGATCGCCGGAGATGAGAGCAAGAACAAGCAAGAAGAGTGGAAGAACAAGCAAGAACAATGCTCGGGCTCGGACAGGGAGAAAGGAGAAAAGGGTGTTTGAATTTATAGGGGGAGGGTTTAGTCCCGGTTGATAACACCAACCGGGACTAAATCCAGCCCACTAGTCCCGGTCGGTGCCACGGACCGGGACAAAAGATTTAGTCTCGGTCGGTGGCATCGACCGGGACAAAAGGTCGGCCTTTAGTCCCGGTTGGTAATCCTGACGACGTCTGACAATATAGCCATTTGGGAGGGACCTTTAGTCCCGTTGGTGTTGGTGTTACCAACCGGGACTAAAGACTCTTTTTGTCCCGGGCGCCAAAAATGCCGAGACTAAATGCATTTGGGCACATCGACGAAAGGCCTGTTCTCTAGTAGTGAGCCATGCATGTAATGTGCCGTGTAAAGGCTGCGTTACATGAGCCCATATTATGCGGCCAGTAGAAATAGTATTTGTACTGGCGTTTCACATAAAGATCCACCTGCACAAAAGCCTGATTTATATCGGTCTATAGCGCTGGCGGTTTGAAAAAACACCTGTGCCGCCGGTCATGGCTCTCCTCGCCGAGGATGCCCACAACGACATCAGCCATGCATGTAATGGGCCGTGTAAAGGCTGCGTTACATGAGCCCATATTAATTAATTTGTGAGACTAGTGCCCGCGCTAGTATCAGCCCTATAAGCTTTGGTGTGTAACTCACGAGCTGACATGTGACATCACATATAGGATCTATCCTGCACGAATACAGCGTAAAAATCTTCCTGATTTAGGGGCATAACACCAAAATTTCAGATTATTACGCCCCATTGTTATATATATTTTTTTATTAACAAAATTCTCGAGTTTCCATGGCCTAGTTCAATCTTAGCAGCGGCAAACGGTGCTGGCTTGCATTCGAGTGACAACAGTAGACGGGCCACGGGTGAGGCCATGTGAAATCCCTGCGGAGGCTGCAAAGCTAGCTTTCCATTACACACGGCCCACGCACGAACCCACGTTCCTTGGCTGACCACGCAGTGTCGTACGTCCATGTGACTTCACCTGTTTGTAGCATATACCAAAGAGAAACTAGGAGGTTTCACACTAAAGAAAATAATCGCCTAGCTTCGAGATGAAGAGAACTAAAAGATAAATGCATGGTTGAGTGAATGAGTACATCAATCACACACCCAATGCAATGCAAGTAGCTTAATTAGCTCGACTCACTTCCAAGAGTATATTTTCCTGTGTCATCGCCTCTACGGTTCGTCGGCAACAATTATTTGACGCGAAAAATAAGTTTTGTTTTCTAACCACTAGCCTGTTTTCTACGCCATTTGAGCTAGTATATATAGTTGCTACCAGATCAGTTCGGCTGGCGAAGCTACGAGGGTGAAAAATAGAGTTGACGATCGAGTTGATTAGTTTATGGACTACAAAGTCGTCAGGAATCGACCATACACGTACGCGACATGTGCATATGTACCAATTGGAACTTTCACTACCATGTGCATGCACATGACGTGCGAGCAAAGTGGAGATTAGCATTAATCGAATGCGTAATCGGGTGTGTGCGTGTGCGGCACTGCAAAACAAGTATAGTAATAATAAGCTGTCAGAGCTTTTAATGATGGCCGGTCTAGTCTTCCAACACTTCATTCCACGTCCTCGCAGATCTCGAGCTACTGTTTGCTTTTATCGTTTTTCTTTCTGCGAATTAAATATCATATATGTGTTCGTTATGAGATTTTATCTACACGATATCAATGGATGTCTATGAGCTACTCCGTATATGTCCCAAACCTATAAGTTTTGTCCTGCACTCCTGCTAGTCTATTTCTCACATGGTGACGAATAGGGCATGTGATCTAGTACTTGAAGCTAGATGAACTGGGTTGGCAAGCCATGTGAATAGGAACAGAAACACATTGACCTAAAGACCTAATAATTATTGGTTGACGGTTGATGAATTAGTTTATTATAAATGGCTGCAACGTTAAGGGCAGTCGCTATGGTAGAAACCAGGTACAAAGTCTAAGCAGACCACATCAGCAGAAATTTGAATATAGAAACTATTTAATACCGTGGTAGTTTCTTCGCATAATAAATATTACCATTTTTTTATTGTCACAGCCTTATCTCTCCTCCGATTCCCCTCTCTCTTGCTTCTCTCTGCTTCTCACATCGCGAGCCCAGCAGCAGAGCAGCAGCGGTGCGGTGGCAGCAGGCAGCAGGGGAGCGCTGCACGCAACAGCACGCGAGCGCGACGGCGGCTGAGCACTGGAGCTCCTCGTGCTGCTGCGACGCCGGATCCCTTCTCCAATGCTGCGGATTCCTTCTTTTCTGGAGAAGGTGCTGCGGATGCACGCAGATGCAGGTGGAGGCGGCGCACGCGTTTTCCTTCGCCTCTGCTGCGATGCCGCCAGCCCGGACGCCGTCCCCTCCATCACGCGTGCGCAGGAGGGAGCTCCTCGTGCGGCGGCGCGCACGGACGCACGAAGCACCTCGCCCATGGCGAGCCTCACGGTGGAGGCGCGCAAGGTGCTGCCTGCCACGCAGATGGAGGCGGCGTACGTGGATTTCTTCGCCTCCACGGATTCCTCCGTCGAGCATGGACGGCCGGCGAGGCGCAACGCGACGCGACGGAGCAGGCGAGCGCTTCCGGCGCGGCGAGGCGAGCGCACGCGGCCCCACCTAGAAACCGGTGGTTTCTCCCAACGACGAAATCGCCGTTTCTTGCTCCCTCGGTGCAAGAGTCGACGCGATTTCCTGGTGAAGAAACCGTTTCTTCCACTTTCCTTCTCTTTGTTCATTTATTGATTGATGTGTCATGTCACCATTTTTACTTACGTGACACCTCATTTATTAGACATATAAACTACTATAAATATCTATTGGGACTGCCCTAACAAGAATTGATCCTCCATGATTCGAATATGATGAGTTTCACGATGGGCACATCTTCACATGCCTAATAATGTGCCACATGGGCACGCACTACTCTATAATTTGATCATCATCATCACCGGGTCGCTCCAACCCGCTCGAGATGCTATACCATCAGATACCATTACAAAACATAATTTAATGTACACAACCCACGTTTTATTTTGAAAGATATATAATATAAGATATTATATTTACTTTATCTACATTATCTACATCAACCGTATAATACATATATAACTAAAATTATATTCTTTGAATCTACGTCTATACTGTACGTATTACCAATATATTGAATAACCATATACTATCAAAGTGGTAGGTTCCTCTTAGTGTTTTTATTTAATAGTAAAACGTTGCCGCTAGTTATAGGCTTATAACACATGAGAATATTAGTAGAAGACATTTAACTGAGAAAATTTATACTAATTTTTGAACAGCAACACACTAACAGAAGCCTACCTCTCACTATGAGAATTATAAAATTCTGGTTGTGATAAAATACAATGTATTTAAAATACAATGCAAGTGGCTAGGCTGCGGCCAATCCATTTGGATGGCAGTGTTCGCCAAGCAGCTCAGTCTCGCGTTGTCCACCCAAATTAGCTGACCCTCTCGGTCTAGATGTGCTTGTGACTACAGTAAAAAATAGCTCTGTCTTAACCGCATCGTAACTATTATTGTTTGACAAATTATAATATTTCAACTTTTTTCTGGGATCCATGTGGGATAAAAGTTTAATGTATTGATGGGGCATTTAATGGATAGTTGTCAATCGGTCCTTGATCTCGATATTTGAAATTTAACAAACTATCAGGGCATTTAATGGTCAGTTGTCAGCCGTCAGCTTTGAATTAAATAAATATTAGGGCATTTAATTGTAAGTTATTAGTTGTCACCATAGGGCATTTAAATATTGGCCAGAATAAGCGCTTAGCATTAGCTAAAAATAGTCTCCTCAACTGGTTGAGCTTAATTGGCTTCCCTACAACCTAGTGTCATTAGCTTCTAAACTTTCTTGCATTGGGAATTCAAACTCTATTTATATATTGTATAGGACCAAAACATAAGTTTTCGTCCTGCTGGCCTGGTTCCTCAAGCCAATGAACGTATGAGTATGACATTGTGAAGAAGTAGTTGCTGCAGATCAGTTGGGTTGCGATCGAAGCTATGAGTCAGAACTCAGAAGGGACGTTGACCCAAGTAGCCAATAATTGAGAGTCGATGATGGATTAATTAGTTTATTACAGACGACTACAACATCGTCATATATAATTGATCTTCTCGGTGGATTGAAATATATCGAGTTGGTTCAGAGTTACATGCACACGCAACTACGTGTGCCACATGGGCACATGAGTTCACCATGTTCATGATCCTTACTATCAATTAAAAGCCGCTCGAATGGGCTTATAGTTCAATGATAGGACTGTCCAGTGGGACGCTATACACCAGGATTTAAATCCTGATTTTCGCATCTTTTTTGGATTTATTTTAGTATTTAACAGCGTTGTGCTTTCAGTGATAGGCCTCATAGGGGTAGGGTTGCACGTCTTGTTCACAGGAGTGAATATGCGTACGTTGTGAGCGTCTATGTCTGTACTGTGTAATTGTCAAAAGAAAATTAAAAGCTGCTCCTAAAGTGCTCGTCTATGAAAATACTGCATTTGCTCACGACGGATTCCTCTCGTATATTTATATACTAGTCACTACTAGTCTATCAACTTGTGTTCTCGGGCTAGAACCTTCTAAGAGATATAAGATTTTTTGTGTTGTATATATAATGTCTTTGGAAATTGTTGGTGATCAAATTTGGCCATACCTCGCGAAAAGAGGCTGGACCGGGTATACAACTCGCTAGGCCGGATTTGGCCCCTGCGCCAGGGCTTGCCAGCAGAACACATGCCACCCCAGGAGACCCCGTGAAATCCGGCTTGGCCGGTTTTGATCAAATCCGAGCCGATTAATAGATTTAATCAGTTTTTGGTAGTTTACCTAAATACGTGTTTCCCTCTAGGATAAGACCACCCCCTCTATATATATGAGAGGATCATGACCGATTGAGATTTTAACCATCCAATCGTCAAAACTCATCTACAAAGTAGATTATCGCGGTGGTTCCTCTTTATCCTGCTGTTCGGCTCGACTCTGCGTGAGTTTTGTCGGCGTTCTAGGCGGCTTCTGTGGTCCCTAGGCAACCGCCTCCACGTGCATCTCTCTGATGGATCTTTCCGAAGGGTGTTCTAGAGTTATCTGACGAAGGACGGGCGCTACATCGACCATCAACATCCTCTGCTGCAGTTACCGGTCGTCCCGACGACCAGGGACGAAGCCAGAAAAAAATTTAGGGGGGGCTGACAAAATCTAGCTGCTAATCGCTTGGTTGCCTACCACCGTATTGTTGTTTCCTGTCTGGTTGCAAACAAAGTGCCATGACGTTGCGGCTTCATCCCTGCCAGTGGCTCGCTCGCCCGCCTCGCACGGTGTCCTGGCCTCGTGCCGTCGCCTGTCGCTGGAACTAGAGTCCGGAAGGAGATGGTGACCGTGAGTGGCCAGGGAGAGTGCGTCACACCGTCACGGTATGAAAAAAAGGGAGTGGACGAATACGAGCACTCAAGCATGGTCGTACGTTTCGGAACGGTTTCTTTTCATCATTTGGACTTTTGATTTTTAAATGTTAATTAAACTTGCTGACTTAATAAATAATACATATCTTTTGCATGGTCGTACGTTTCGGAACGGTTTCTTTTCATCATTTGGACTTTTGATTTTTAAATGTTAATTAAACTTGCTGACTTAATAAATAATACATATCTTTTTTATCTTCTATATAAATATTATGAGCTTCTTCTAATTAATTAATTAATATATACATTATTAAATTTTAGGGGGGGCTTAGGTGGGGCTCCATATAGTTTGGAGCAGTAGGTGGGGCTGGAGCCCCACCAGCCCCACCGTTAGCTCCGTCGCTGCCGACGACCCAGAAGACTGAAGCCATACCTTTCTCAGCGCACCCGAGGAAACCGGCCTAGCCGGCTCCCAGAACCGGCCAGGTCGGGTTCTGCGGCCTCTGCTGCTCTGGCCGTCTCGCTCCGTGTGCTGTGTGTACGACCTAACACCTTGCTGTGTGTTATTCCATCTTGGCAGAAAAAGAAATATACGTGTATTAAATTATATTCTTTCTCTTTGTTCATTTCCTAACACAACAGGCACAGCAGATACTTTAATTTCCAACGAACGGAGCAGCTAAAATAGTGCTGACCTTTTTTGTTTTATTTTTGTGCAAAGTGGTAGTCTGTTTTTCTTTTCTTCCAGTAGAGAGTAGCAAGTAGTCTGAGTAGCTGTTTTGTATTTACCTTTTTCTTGTTTTTCTTATTTTCCTCGTCTAATAAAAATTTGGCAAAGCTTTTGCCGCCCTTCTATAAAAATAGTGCTGTCTTTGACAAGTTTAACTAACTTCCCCTTTACCTGTAGGGCTGTATCTCGGCAGCCAAAACAGAGCACATCCACGTTCAGCGTCTTGGACATGGAAGTGTTTTATGTAGACGGTTTTCATATTGAAATGAAAATAGATAGGTAAAGTTGACAAGAACTTAATTCTGGACAGTTGGGTATATGAATGCACCACCGAACTAGTTGAGTTTGATCACCACATCCTACGGCATATATTAGTATATTAGTGAAATCATGGCTCTGCTGCTTCTTGGATTATTGGGATTCGTAAACAATATGACAAAACATAAGTTTTGTCTTCCTAGTCTCTGTGTCTCACAAGGGGGACGAATAGGGCACGTGAACAAGTACTTGAAGCCAGATCAATTGGGTTGGCAAGCCATGTGAGTGCGAAGAGAGACACGTTGACCTAAAGACCCTATAATTGTTAGTTGCGATCGATTAGTTAGTTTATCAAGAATTGGTCTTCCGTATATTCGAATATGACGAGTTTCACGGTTGGCACATATGCACAATGTATGCATGCCTAACGTGCCACATGGACACACTAATATAATTCGTCATCACCGCCATTACATTCCTTACCGGTTTGCACTAAATAACACACTAATAAAAGGATTTACTGTGATACCTTCAAATGACTATGAGCCTTCGATCTAGATGATGTTTATCATATATTACTTTCCAGGAGGAAATAGAAATTTAAGAAAAATTTTCCAACTAAATCTAATTTCATATTCTATTAGATCTAACTTGCATGCGTGATGTAAATGTAATCAACAAACTAATGTTCCTATGTTTATGACAACGTGACATGATTTTTGAACATCTTTTGTAACATTTTTTTTCCCATGTACGTTTGCATGCACTCCCTCTGTCCGTTTGAACACGCAATTTCGTGTTGCGTGTCAGTCAAAGTTGTTCACCTTTGACCAAGTTTTTAATGAATAGTATTCACATTTATTGCTCCAAATTAATATATTATGAAAATATATTTTATAATTAATTTATTAGTGTTTATTTGATATTATAAATATTTATAGTTTTTTATTTGTAATAGGTCAAAGTTGGTACAATGAAACATGGTACTGTGTTAGAATTACATAATCAAAGGGACGGAGGGAGTATGTCTCTTGCTAAAATACACGTATCTACATGTTCAATATTTTTGTTCTTATCCCTTTTATGTAACTTAGTTTGAATTCAATAAACATAATATAAACAGTTATAAATATGAAATGTATTAGCGTGAATATGTTTAACATTGCACAACGTTCACGGGTCATTTAACATATTTTTTAGTTTAGTATGTGAATTAAAAATGGATTGCTGAAATTCATATATTTGGATACACGCGCCTTTTAGTAGGAGGGGCCACATGCGCCTGTATCTCCCGTGATTTAGGGGATTTGAGATTAATTTTTCTTTTTTATTTATTTCATTAATTAATTAAAAAATATAAAAAAACTAGTGGTTAGGATTTGAGGCGGTATTACTTCTTAGGATGTAAAGAGGGTACCGTAGCATTGCCCCAAACTAAATATGCATCCAAAATACCATGATATACCTTTATGAAAGATAATTAATTTAATGTACAAATAGTTTTTTTTTTCCAATTACCCTCTTTTTTATTTTGAAAGATATAATATAAAGTATCATATTTATTTGGTCTAAGTTATCTACATCTACCACTATAAAACATAACTAAAATTATATTCTTTGAACCTACATCTATACTTAGGTATTACCAATATATTCAATAACCAAAAAATACAGTGTAATTAAAATAAGTCGATAGCGAGGCGCCTATGGTGACTTCATGTTTGGTCCTTCAAACACACTCATAAAAGTAGGGTTTGTGTATGTGTATTCATAGGAGTGAGCGTGCATGTATGCGTGTATGGGAATCTGCGTTATACTGTGTAATTAAAAAAGAAGTCATCAGTGATTTTATTTTTTGATGGGCTAACCGCAGATCTCGATTTAGATCCTGAGAAGAGTGAATGGTCACACATCTCAAGAGTTTTGTTCCCAGCTTGATGAAAGTTGAGATTCGTTTCGTTGGCTCGCTTGCCTCTGGTTGAGTCATTGCGGAGAAATTATTATTACATGCGGTCCCTTCTTATATTTAATTTTTTATTTTACTATTTTTAAACGCGATTTTTGAAAAATATTATTACACACGTTGGAAACCATCGTAATCTATACGCCTTCTCCCCATTTATCGCTGTCACCGCCCGGTAATTTTAGGTGAGCTGGTCGGGGTTGGCGCTGTAGAGGTCGGCCTCGTGGATGAAGTCCACCTTGGTGCCGGAGACGACCCGACGGCGCAGGTAGGAGTCGACGAGCTCCTCGTGAGGGTGGTGGACGTCGACGTAGAAGGCCGGAGGCGGCGGCTTGGGCGCGGAGGAGCCGGCGGCCAAGGTTGGAGGCGATGGCTTGGGCGAGGAGGAGCCGGCGGCGAAGGCTGGAGGCGGTGGCTTGGGCGGGCTGCCAGCCATGGCGAAGATGGAATGGTTTCGGGAGCCGTTGTGGGTTGCGGTCGCGAGGAGGAGGCGAGGCGTGGCGGCGGTTTATATAGCACAGGTAGATTACGATGGTTTCCAACGTGTGTGTCCGCGCCGGACTCCGCCAGAGTCCACCTAGCTCTCAGCTCACAGTCTCACTCGCCGATCGACGATCGTCGAGCTGCTCGTCAACATTCAGGCTATCCGCACTGTGGATCACCAACGACCGACGTCTGAACGCCATCGGTACGTAACGGTCGAACCGGTGCACCGCGGAGCGACATAGGTCCTCCTATCCCACAGGTCGCTACAAGACACCTCCAAACTCAGATGCGTTATTTATAGAGATAATGAAAGCTATCCTCTCCGGCTGCGGACGTGCACAGGGTGTGCACCACTACTCTTAAAAAAGAAAAGAAAAGAAAATTACCCGCTTCAACACCAGGGCGCGCACAGGTAGTCCAGCTAGCTATGCGTGCGTGCGCATGCATTTCATATATCCAACCAAACCTACCTGACTTTCTCTCAGTTTTCTTCAGCGTCTTGGACATTTCATCAGTTGGAAGTGTAGGTGTCTTGCCCGCCAATTTCATCATGAGTCATTTCTTCAATTGCCACCAGTCGAAAACAAACTTCCATTCCATGTGTCCTTGAACCTGGACAGCGTTCGCGGAGCAACTCTGCTATACTCATGACCGATCCAGCTGTGGACGAGGTTCGTGTGAAAGACAGACAGAGCCTGTCCAGTTAAGAGAGGCAAAGTGGGAGCTACAACTCGGCTGAGATGAAGAATGGACTAATCTACGACGGAGCCATGTTTGGGGCATGCTGAAACATAAATATATTCGATGAAAGAATATATATAGGAACTAGACGGTTCTCATTGAAATGAAAATAGACAGGTAAAGTTGACAAGAACTTAAATCTGGATATAGTTAGGTGTGTATGGCTACACCTCCCACCTAACTAGTTGAGTTTGATTACCACATCCAAGTTGAGTTGACCATGTATGACCATGCATCTTAGAGGCAGTTCTTATTGGACACTCCAAAAATTTATTTTAAAGGATGGTTAAAAGACAGTCATAAATGCCCCATCTTAATAATCGGTGGGTATAGGGGTTGGGCGAACCGTACTTGAAGAGCCTCATTTAACCGCCCCTAAAAATGTTTTGTATAGTTGGATTACATACCATATAAGAACTTATTTTCAGCATTTTCCAAAATAGTCTTCCCAACTGATTGAGCTCAATTGGCTTCCCTATGACGTAGTATTAGTGAAGATCCAAGTCAATGATAACTTAAATGTGGATGTTGGGTGTATCACTACACCTCCTACCTAACTAGTTGAGTTTGATTACCATTTCCAACGGCATATTAGTGAAATCATGGTTCCTATTGCTTTATGGACTGGGATTTGTAAAGTTTATATGACCCAAACATTAGTTTTGTCCTGCTAGTCTATTTCTCACAAGTTGGTGAATAGGGCATGTGAACAAGTACTTGAAGCAAGATCAATTGGGTTGGAAACCATGTGAGCAGCAACATAGACACGTTGACCTAGAGACCCAATAATTGTTAGTTGACAATCGATGATTAGTTTATTACAGATAGCTGCATCGTTAGGGTTGTTTCATTATTACAACCGTCCCTAAAAATACATTTTTAGATGCGGATGTGTTACTGAAAGTTTAATAATCAGTGGGTTATAGGGGTTGGGCGAACCGCCCTAAAAATGTTTTGTATAGTAGTCGAATACCTACCATATAAGCACATATTTTCAGCATTTTCCAAAATAGTCTTCCCATCTGATCGAGCTTAATTGGCTTCCCTATGACATAGTATTAGTGAAGATCTAAGTGGACGATAACTTAAATCTGGATAGTTTGGTGTGTATGACTACACCTCCTACGTAACTAGTTGAATTTGATTACCACATCCTGCTACTGATAGATTTAAGCTTCTGCTTCCACTAATTTCAGTCCAATTTCAAAGGACGACTATGAGATATGCCTTAAAACTCCACAAATATTAAATAAGCTCTTGGTATGTGACTTTACAGATTTGGTTTAAACATTTCGCAATTAATTGCAGTTTCATTTAAGCAATAATAATTTTTCATAGAATACCAACATGCTGCCTTTAAAATTTTTTATTTGATCAGAGCTTCGTGCCATTCCTTTTAAATAAAATTGTAGTTTCCTTTACCGTGTCATTGTCATTTGTTTGTGAATTTATGTTTTTTCGTCAGTTGATTTATTTTTTTAGATGACACCGTAGTGTTAGTACGGGCAATACACCTTTTAAATGAATTGTAGTTTCCTTTACCAAGTCATTGTCATTGTTATTCTTTTGTGAATTTGTTTTTTGTCATTGTCAAGGCATCGGATTAACCTTCTTATATTAGGCCTGTTATGAACGACGTATAGGAATATGAAGTAAAGAATCAAGCCACAGAGGAGACACACGATTTAACGTGGAAAACCCCTCAGATGTGAAGGGGAAAAACCACGGGCACCAGCCAGCAACAATCTCACTATCTCAAGAGTTTTGGGTTACACGCCTATGGCGGCTTACAAGAGAATCAAGTCTCCACGAAACCCTAGCCTCCGGCGACGGGCCTCCGCTTCGCTCCGTCAGAAGCCCGGCCTATATCCTGGAGTGAATTTGGAACAACTCCAACAAACTCCACCTTGAGACAAATTCATCTTGTATCATAAATCAACCCTTCATCCTGAACATAACAAAGATAGAAAAAAACACTGGTGCCAACAATAGTCTCTTGGACTATCCAATTAAACCAACTAAGCTTGAGCACAGCTCAAACTTAGCAACAGGAACAGGCTTTGTCATCATATCAGCAGGATTATCATGAGTACTAATCTTGCATACCTTCAGCTTACCTTCTTCAATCACATCACGCACAAAATGATACTTGATATCTATGTGCTTAGTTCTCTCATGGAACATCTGATCTTTAGTGAGGTAAATTGCACTTTGACTGTCACAGTGCAAACTTATGCAAGATTCAACTCCACAAAGCTCAGCATACAAACCTTTCAGCCAAATTAATTCTTTGCACGCTTCACAAATAGCCATATATTCTGCTTCAGTAGTAGACAAAGCAACAACTGACTGTAAAGTAGCCCTCCAACTCACAGCACAACTGCCAACAGTAAACACATAACCTGTAAGTGATCTTCGCCTGTCTAGATCAGCAGCATAATCAGAATCCACATAGCCAATAAGACCCTTATCAGTTCTTCCAAACTTTAAACAGGAATCTGCTGTGCCTCTGAGGTACCTGAAAATCCACTGAACTGCCCTCCAATGTTCTTTGCCAGGATTAGACATATATCTACTAACAAGACTCATAGCATATGACAAATCTGGACGAGAGCAAACCATGGCATACATCAAAGACCCAACAGCACTAGAATAAGGAACCCTTGACATGTATTCAATCTCTGCATCTGTACTAGGACACTGAGCAGCTGACAACTTAAAGTGAGGTGCAATAGGGGTACTAACAGCCTTAGCATTTTGCATGTTGAAACGCTGAAGAACTTTCTTGATATAATTTTGTTGACTAAGAAATAGCAAACCAGATTTTCTGTCTCTACTAATTTCCATACCAAGAATTTTCTTAGCACTACCAAGATCTTTCATATCAAAACCACTACTCAATAGCTTCTTTAACTTAGTGATTTCAATCTTACTCTTGGCAGCAATCAGCATATCATCAACATATAACAGTAAATATATAGGTGATCCATTAACATGCTTGATGTAAACACAGCTATCATACTTAGATCTTTTAAAACTGTGTGCTAACATAAATGAATCAAACCTCTTGTTCCACTGACGAGGGGACTGTTTCAAACCATACAAGGATCTCTTCAACTTGCACACATATTTTTCTTTGCCAGGCACTATGAACCCTTCTGGTTGGTCCATGTATATGTCCTCCTCAAGCTCTCCATGCAAAAACGTAGTCTTCACATCTAACTGCTCAAGCTCAAGATCATGTGAAGCAACAATACTAAGGAAAGTACGAATTGAACTGTGTTTTACGCTCCGGCCCAAGCCTCCGGCGACGGGCCTCCGCTTCGCTCCGTCAGAAGCCCGGCCTATATCCTGGAGTGAATTTGGAACAACTCCAACAAGGCCCGCATGCAGCATATCATCCATGCATGGATCATCATCCTGCTTCTCTCTATGCGTCGACATGACGTCATGACCTTGACCTGGGCCGTCGTCTTCGCTTAACAGCGACGTTGTCGTTGGCCAACTCATCGTGTTCTTATTTTAACTATTTAGTGGTGACATATCATTACCGTTCTTTAAGAAATTAGAGAAATCAAAAGTTCAAATACGATAATGGTTGAAAACACTCCTCAACGATATCACTCTTACGGAAATGGGCTCCGATAAGATTGAATCTTTCGTTCTCGCTTCCATTCCTACCCTCTACCACCGTTTTCTCTATCAGTCTCTTTAGTGGTAGTAGTAGCTTTATTATGGAATAATTTTGGAACAAACTTGTCGGTAAAGGCGCAATACGGGGACTTTGAATAATAAAGCAAGTGTTTCCTTCAGCTTATCAACGTTTCTTTTTAGATTTAAAGTAGTGTTTCCTCTCTTAACAAATCATGACTAGTGCTTATTTTCAACTCCAGCAAAGAAGTTTGTGAAATGGAAGAACCACTTGTCGGTTCACAAAGCATTACGATAACTTTCAAGTTGGTGGCGGGGTACAATGGAATGATTAAGCTTTTTTTTTTGTGAAGGACGTGGTAGGTACCCAAGGCTATCGAATAAAGCTGCAGCGTGGTCTTTTGTTTTTTAAAGTTCAAGTAGACATCAAATCATATCAAATATTGAAGTACATACTAGTGTTTGTTTTCTGGAGTTCGTATGTGTCACAAAATGGGTTGCTTGAGGCTGAGGCGGTGCATCAATCATCAACCCTGGTCCCTGGTATTTATTTGTACAACACCAGCTGCTCACCGCACACACAGAGCTGCTTCACCAAAATTCACTCTTGTCCTAAGGTCCCTTCTCAGTGACCGGTCTTCAACATATATAGCCTCCACCAAGCGCCAGTGAAGCATGGCAGGCCTGGTGATGAGCGCCATGGGCAGCCTCATCCCCAAGCTCTACCAGTTGCTCAAGGAGGAGCACAACCTGCAGACCGGTGTGAAGGAGGGCATCCGGTCCCTCACCCATGAGCTCAAGGTCGCACAAGCCGTGCTCCGCAAGGTGGCCGAGGTGCCATGGGACCAGCTCGATGAGCAGGTCCGTCTCTGGGCACACGAGGTCAGGGAGTCATCTTACGACATGGAAGACGTCGTGGACACCTTCCTCGTGCATGTCCAGGGTCCTGACCCTGCAGAGCAGGAGGAGCCTGCTGAAGCGGCTCAAGAAAATTTTCAAGAAGACTAAGGCACGCCACAAGATCAGCTGCGATGTCAAGGATATCATGAGCCACCTCCAGGAGGTGACGGAGCGCTGTCGCAGGTGAAAGGTTGATGATATTCTGGTTAGTCCAGCCACATGGTCCATTGTTGATCCTCATTTTCATGCCATGTCGCAGGTATAAGGTCGATGATATTCTGCTCAGTCCAGCCACACGGTCCACTGTTGATCCTCGTCTTCATGCCATGTACAAGAATGTGAAAAACCTTGTTGGCATCCACAACTCAAGCGAAGAGCTCATATCCATGCTGCAGCCCCCGCAGCAGGATGATGTTTCTGACATGAAAGTGAAGACCGTATCAATTGTTGGAGTTGGTGGGCTTGGCAAGACAACTCTTGCTAAAGCTGTCTATGATAAGTTTAAAGGGGGGTTCCATTGCGGGGCTTTTGTTCCTGTTGGCCAGCAGCCAAGCTTGGAGAAAGTTCTCAAGGACATTCTTATGGATCTTGATTGGCAAAGACGCCATGAGCTTAGTACTGCAGTATTGGATCAAAGGCAACTCATTGATGAGCTTCGTTTGTTCCTTGGGAAAAAGAGGTATGAATCAACGGCTCAATTTTCAGGTTTTGTGTTTTCTATATACTATGACCAATAAAACTCCCTCTAGAGTATTTTATATAGGTATGTATATATAGTGTGTTTGTGTGAGTGTGAGTGTGTGTGTATACATCAGAAATATTTTCCTACCTACGGTGTATTCTACCACCTATGGGTGGTAGCTACCCACCACCCAAAATAGACAAACATTGACTGAATACATGCATGCAGTGAGCAAACTTTCTCTATTTGTTTTTTTACTGCTCCAGCGTGTAAAGGCCGCGCTCCTTCAAGTGCATGTAATGTTCCCTATGGCAGGAGGCCAAAACGCAAGCAGTTGATCGATGTGGAGCCATTATCTGTTCGCTTGAGCTTAAAAGCGTTTATTTTTCAGCACTTATACAGTATTTCTCTCTTACAAAAAATCAGCACTTCTACAGTATTTTCAGCACTTTTCAGCTTCAGCGAACAGAGCCTTAGTCTGTATAAGCCTCCATTTTGCTACGGACCAAATATATTTGAATCAAGCTTAGCATTTGGTAAAAAATAGGAAGCCGTGCATTTGTGCTATACAAATCTGAAGTGGCTATTTTGTAGCTGGAAGAAAAATATGGCAACCTTTTTTTAAGAAAATATGGTTAAGTGGGATCTTCTTTTGTAGATAAAAAATACAAAACGAACAAATGGTTAAACAGATATTAGAATTTCTAGCTTCATTATCCAAACATTTTGAATTGTGTGACCACGGGTCATGCACATGCACCTGCACAAGGGTCAGACGCTCCCTGCAGTTGTGCGTGTCAGAGGCACAGCTCATCAGCTCCCATGCAATTTTTGTAGATGGATACAGCGGCAACGCTGAGCTTGTGGTCCATATACACCCAAAACTAGCAAAACACAGGCTGGTATGGTCATTTCTTTGCCAAAAATACACATCACAATCCTACCATAACCAAGCTAGATGAGAAAGATCCAAAGTATGCACAGCTACCACCCATATAGGGGTAGCTACCCACCATGTTAGAAATTTCACTCATATATATATATATATATATATATATATATATATATATATATATATATATATATATATATATATATATATATATATATATCAATTCTATTTAAGCCAATCATTTAAATGTTTCAGTATTTTGAACATAACATGAGTACATTTATTTTAATTTATACTTTTGCTATGTTTTACAAACTTTTTGAAACTAGTACTACCCGTTGCTCTGTCTAAAATGTAACATATTTGTGACGTGAGGGATTAACCATTTTCCTGTGATGCTTCTGCATTTTATAGATTCCTTTTTGTCGATAACTTGAGTATTAATACAAGACTTTTCAAATCTTGCATGGATAGGTATTTTATTGTTATTGATGACTTATGGGAAAAACACTCTTGGGAAACAATCAAATTGGCTATTGATGATGACAGTAGCTGTGGAGGTAGAATACTCATAACTACTCGTAACTTGGAAGTTGCCAAAAAAGCTGAAGAAGTTTATAAATTAAGACCACTTCTTGATGATAGCGCTAGAGAGTTATTCCACACAAGAATAAATCATGATGAAAGAAAGCATTTTGCTGATTATAAACCGGATGAGATATGCAATGATATTATAAGGAAATGTGCTGGTATACCGCTAGCTATAATCACACTGGCTAGTTTATTGGTACATAAACCAAGGAACAAATGGTCTGAGATATGTAAGTCTCTTTCTTTTGGGCGTAAGGACAGTGAGGAAGCAGAAAATACTATGAGGATATTGTCCTTTAGCTACTATGACCTTCCTGCACATCTAAGGGCATGTTTGCTGTATCTTTGTGCATTTCCAGAAGATTCTATTGTTGATAAAGATTCATTGGTTTGGAAGTGGGTAGCCGAAGGATTTGTCCATAAGAAAGAAGAAATGAGGTTATTTGAGATTGGGGAGGGTTACTTCAATGATCTCATTAACAGAAGTATGATCCAAGCAGTAGAGTCTGACGATGATGACACCATCATCATTGGTTGTGTTCATGATATGGTGCTTGATTTCATTCGTTCCATGTCCTCGAAAGAAATTTTTTTCACTATATTAGATAATAACCAAGATACACGGCTAGAGAATAATGTACATAGGTTAGCCAATCACAACTGGACTAAGGGTCAAAGTCTTCAGGCCAATCATATTGAAAAGCCAAAATTGAGATCATTTATCGCCCTCGGGTGTGTTATTGAGACATGGGCCCCACTTTCTAGCTTCACACTTTTACGGGTCCTTGCTATAGAAAACTACAGAGCAACGGATGGTAGCAGTGTCCGACTTGAGCATCTCGGATGTTTACTGCTGTTAAGATTTCTCAGTCTAAGAGGAACAAAAGTTGGTAGGATCCCCAAAGAAGTAGGAGCTCTAGGATTCTTGCAGACGCTGGACTTGTGGAAATCTGATATTTCAGAATCGCCATTGAGTGGCAGCTTGCCAAAACAGCTAGTGTGCCTGCGTATTACTCTGGACCGTGATTCCTTTGATGGCAAGGTATTTTCCGTCGTGGGGATGACATCCCTTGAGGAGCTGGCAATAGAGTTTAGTCATTGGACATTGGGGTGGCATGTGAAAGGTTTGGGATGCCTGAGGGAACTTAGGGTGCTCAATATTTCAGGTATTTCCAGGGCCGTGCTGGACGACAAAGATCTGGTGGAGTCTCTAGGCCATCTCGACAAGCTCGAGACACTAAAAATTTATAGTGGAGTGATTAGTTCACGCACGTGGCAAGCAAAGGATTTGGTTCTCTCGCACGACCTCCAGTATTTGGCTGTACATAGTATCTTATTCCGCAAGCTGCCACCATGCATCAATCCTTCAAGGCTCCCTAACCTCTCCCACCTGGACTTGATGCTGCGACACCTGGACGAGGAGAACCTGAAAATCCTAGGCAGAATGCCGGAGCTCCATTTTCTTAGCCTGGGCTTGTGGTGTTTTTCCCCAGCCACAATACAGAACATCAGTGATAGTGATGCTTGTTACTTCCCAAAGCTGAGGTGCTTCAAACTGTGGAATTCAATGTTCTCGTTTGTTACCAATAAAGATGACAGGAGGGTCTCATTTCATATATGGAATTCATTACATAAGTACAAGCCCTGTTTTTCTGATTCTGATGACGAGCTGGAGAGAGCCAGGCCCTTTGGTTCTGATGATGAAAACAAGGGCTCCACCGTTTGTGGCAAAGGCGCAGCAGAAGCACCTCGCTTCATGCCAAGCCTCCAAGTTGTTCACCTTCAAGTCCATTGTCTGTTTGACGACGACACTCTTCCTAACTGGGTGTATAACCTCGGCTGGGAACACCTCTCTTCGCTCCGGGAAATCAATGTGGATACATGTGGGCTACGTGCTAACAAGAAGGAATTGGAGACAGAGCTGAGTCATGCAGCCGAAATGCATCCCAACCATCCGACACTTAATGTGAAAAAAGTAGAGATATTAACATCATCCCCAAACGGTACGAAAATCCAACTTTCCATAAGTCTTCAGAGTACTGCCCTGCACTTTATTAATTTCTATCGTTACCATGTTTCCTGCATAAATTATTTTTCCTGTTGTCCATAGTCCATACCATATATTTTTAAAGTACCGTGTACTCAAGTAATTACCATATATTTACCGAATTCCGTGAATTAACTTCTATTGCATATATCTCTCTAGCAGAAAGGGAGCCAAACTTCATGATTGGCTGAACACCAGTGAACTAATTCCTCGATCTGTAAGACCTGGATCAAATAGAGCATCAATTAATTCTACTCGATTCTCGCATTAGATAGATTTCAATGTTTGCTATTTCTAGAATGAGATTTTCTGAAGTTTTTTGAGCCATGAAAGGCGATCAAATGGGAGAATTGTGAATTGTCGACTTCCTTTCAATGGTTACAGTTTAATTAGCCTGGTGGCTTTGACTGTATACATATCTACAACTACAGAAGTGTATGTTCTCAACATTTTTGAATGTTTGCTGCTTCGGCCTAGAGTTTGGTCTAATCCGCGGTATCACCTTTGAAAACTAGATTGAAGGGGGAAAAACAAACACTCTGTTTTGCTTCTCAGAACAGGGGAACTGTTTCTTCCAGAAACCCTCTTCAGGCTTGGGTTTTTCTTTCCTCGTTTTTCCTTGCGTTTGTGCATCATCGAAAGTTCTTTGCCTTCGTGCTTTGACTGATTTTGGCCTCCTACGATTTGTAGTCCTGGCAGCTGAAAAGGACTAGTCACTTGGCAACTTGGGCACAAGGACCTGGCAGCTGAAAGGGACGAGTCCATTCCATGCAGGATTCACATCACAACAGCCACCAATGTGGCGATGTCGATGGTGGTGAATTGGCCATGATTCCGGCAGTTCGCTTCAGCATCAAAAGTTAAACGATATTTATGTGAACAGTAGAAGACAGACTAATTTGCTTCAAAGCTGGGTGCCGATGAGGCGGTAGAGGGACAACGACGTAGGTAAACCACCCAAATGAGAAGGGAGGCGAGCAAATCATTTATCCAACGTTGTGCTGTTCTAGCTTTTCTCCTGCTATACCATTTGAGTTCTTAATGGTTTGCATCACACAGCTCTTCTTCAGTCGCTAAAAGCATTGAGCAGCCTTCGAATATGTAGTGTGTGAGGTGGAGGACCATTGTGCTAAATGTAGCTTTAATCATTTTTTTTTTGCGTCCAGGAGGCTCCGGTGGTGTCGCCCCACCCCACTGTAAGTTTTCATCATTATAAATTCATTAAAAATTTGAACCTTTTTAAAATTTACAACAAATTAAAACCTTGAATATTTATTTTTTCACAAAACCGTTTTCGAGAAACTTTTTTTTTGAAATCCCGCATTTACAATCCACCACATGCATTCTCATATCCTAGGATTTATTTAATTATTATAGCCCTGTAGATATTATTTAATATTAGAAAATCGCTTCACATTTAAATTAGTTGCTTGGAATATTTGTCTGAATTTCTGCTTGGATGCTTGTGTGCTCTGGAATTTATTTGTGGCTCCAAAACATATTCCTTGAATATCCCATCTCATTCCTTGACTTTTCAACCTCAAATCCTCCTCCTTGAGTTTCCCCAAAACATCCTTGGACATTCTTCTAAATATCCAAACCATTCACCCTTCCAATCCCTTGGAATTCAAACTCAAATCCACATCAAGTCTGTTTCGAATTATATCCAAATATTTTCTGAGAAAATGAATAAAGGTTTACAAATATGGGAAAACCTCTCCTCTCCCTCCTTTCTGGCCTTCACCGCAGTCCAGCTTCCCTTTCTCTACGCATGGGCCTTCGGCCCAACATGGTCTCCCTTCCTCCCTCCACCTGGGCCATCCTAAGGCCCAGCCATGGGCGCCCGCCTCCCTAGCGCATCGATCCGTTCCGGACTTCCGGTTCAATGAAACAGGCCTGGCTCATCTCATCACGCCGTGCTCGCAACTGACTTCGATCAAATTGGTTACTACTACTGTAACTGTGAGGACTACCTGCAGCACTAATTAAGCACTGTTATTCACGTTGAGGATGCCTGCATGGTGCATGTGGAGATGTCGAGAGCACATGAGAGGCAGCCAAGGCGATCGACGAACGACCACTAATAGAGAACGGACCTTTGATCCGAAGCCAAGAACAGGCTTTACTCCCGGTAAAGTTTGTGTTAGGGAGTAAAGGGTCCTTTAGTCCCGGTTCCAGCCTCCAACCGGGACTAAAGGTCCATGTCCAACGGCTACTGCTCTGGACCGTTGCGCCAAGAGACCTTTACTCCCGGTTGATAATACGAACCGGGAGTAAAGGTCAGCTTTTAGTCCCGGTTGGTGGCACCAACCGGGAGTAAAGCTCTAATCCCGGTTGGTGTCACCAGCCGGGATTAAAGTCCGGTGTTTATTCCCGGTTGGGGACACCAACCGGGAGTAAAGGTCTCTGCCTATATAAGTTCAAATTTCCTTCTTCCACCTCTGGCCCGAGCACACTCTGTTTTTACTCTTGCTTCTGCGTTCTTGTTCTGTTCTTGCTCTAGCTCGGCCACCTCAGGATTTCTTCAACTTCTACATCAATCTTCTGGTCTCAGAAGTTACTAACTTCATTTGTATACCTTCATTGCTTGTAAAGCTCATTTCATGGTTATCTATGCATGATTTTAGAGGTTATCTAGCTAATTTCAAACCTTTGGTTGATTTCTTCATTATTTTAGAAGTTATCAAGTGTGTTCTTCGGTCACCATACGAATTCTTCCATTTTTACATCGATTCTTTGATTTCGGAGGTTACTAACTTCATTCTCACACCTCCATTACTTGTATATCTCATTTCATGTCATTTATGCTTGATTTTAGAGGTTAGCTAGCTAATTTCAAAACTTTGGTTGATTTCTTGATTTTAGAGGTTATCTAGTTTATACTTGCGTATTCATTTGATTTTAGTTGTTTGTTCCTATTAGTATGAACCTTTTATAGCAAATTTAAAAATGAATATAGAGCATAGATGGCGAGTCCTTCTGGGTCATCAAACTCTCATGGGGACGCTAAGCGACTTAGGCCACACCTCCCTCTCATTGTGTGCGGCAAGTGTAAGCAGAAAATTATTATGGAGTTCCGAGTGAAGAAGGAGGGTCCCAACAAAGGTCGTATCTTCTATAAGTGCCCGGTCGCAATGTGAGTTATTAGATCTCATTTGACGTACTATGGTTATTTTTTTATATTCTCTTGATGGTTTTGATTAAAGTTCATCATTTGTTGTTCTAATTTCAGTTGGACGGCACTGGATGTAAAGGATGGTACTGGGAGGAAGAGTATGTTCAACACGTGCAAAACAGTAAGATGGGGGAGGATGTGAGCCAACATAAGCAGACCGATGAGGTAGAGGATGCGAACAATCTCTCTATTCTAGTTGGAATTGGTCACCAGATTGTTATGTTGTTGAAGTGCATTTTAATTTTAGTCTCTTTAGTGCTAGTTGGGATTGTGTACATTGTAGTGAGCTTACCATAAATGTGATTAGTTTAGTCTTTGTGTGTGTAGGCTAGCATTTTAACTGAACATGGTGTCTGGTGTTGTGCAATTAAGTATTTATCTTTAAGGTTTTTACACGTTATGTCGTCATGTAATGCAGATGAGTCGACACTGGATGTACAACGTTGATCGCCGCTCCGGAGAATTTATTACGGGCGTGCATTGTTTCTTGAGTGTGGCCGAGCAAAACAAGCGTGATGGTTTTATGTGTTGTCCATGTGCTGTATGTAAAAATTTGAAGGAGTATGCTTGCTCAAGGACTATCCATTCACACTTGTTTAAGTCTGGTTTCATGCCAAACTATATATGTTGGACCAAGCATGGAGAAAAGGGGGTTGTAATGGAAGAGTGCGAAGATGAAGGTGATGGGGATGACGATATATTTGCCCAATACAGTCCGTTATATGACTTTGCAATGGGGGAAGACGAAAAAGACGTAGATAAAGAAGATGACCCCGCTGATGATTTTGGTCAGGCCATCCAAGATGCAAAGAGAGAATGCGACAGTGAAAAAGAGAAGATCAAGTTCGATCGCATGCTAGAGGATCACAAGAAATTGCTTTACCCAACCTGCGATGCGGGCCAGAAAAAGTTGGGTACCATACTAGAGTTATTGCAATGGAAGGCAAAGAATGGTTTATCCGATAAGGGATTTGGGCAGTTACTGCAGCTTCAAAAGAGGATGCTTCCGAAGGATAACGAATTGCCCTCCACTACATATGAAGCAAAGCAGGCCGTATGTCCTTTGGGGTTAGAAATCCAGAAGATACATGCATGTCCTAATGACTGCATCCTATACCGTGGCACGGACTATGAGAATCTAGAAGCTTGCCCCGTTTGCCATGCATCACGCTATAAGATCCGAAGAGATGACCCTGGTGATGTCGAGGGCGATGGAGAACGTCCCAAGAAGAAAATCCCTGCGAAGGTTATGTGGTATGCTCCTATAATACCACGCTTGAAACGTTTATTCAGAAACAGAGACCATGCAAAGTTACTGCGATGGCACAAAGAAGACCGTAAGGTAGACAATATGTTAAGACACCCTGCAGATGGGTCTCAGTGGAGAGCAATTGACAGAGAATTCCCTGATTTCGCAGCTGATGCAAGAAACTTAAGGTTTGCTTTAAGTACAGATGGCATGAACCCTTTCGGGGAGCAGAGCAGTAGTCATAGCACTTGGCCTGTTATCCTATGCATCTACAATCTTCCTCCATGGTTGTGCATGAAGCGAAAGTTCATGATAATGCCTGTGCTCATCCAAGGTCCAAAGCAGCCCGGCAATGACATCGATGTCTATCTGAGGCCTCTGGTTGACGAACTTCTAACTCTGTGGAGTAAACCTGGTGTACGTGTGTGGGATGAGCACAAGTAAGAACACTTTGACCTGCGAGCATTGTTGTTCGTAACAATTAATGACTGGCCTGCTCTAAGTAATCTTTCAGGACAAACAAACAAGGGATATAATGCTTGCACACACTGCTTTGAGTATATCGACAGCATATACTTGAAAAAATGCCGAAAGGTAGTATACTTTGGCCATCGCCGGTTCCTACCTGCGACACACCCGCTACGAAAGAAAGGCAAGCACTTTAAAGGTAAGGCAGAGGCTCGGACCAAGCCTCGCAACCGAACCAGAGAGGATGTACTCAATATGGTCAAGGATGTGAAAGTAGTCTTTAGAAAAGGGTCTGGCAGCGAACCTGTTCCGAAGGATGCTTCTGGGCGCGCACCCATGTGGAAGAAGAAGTCCATATTGTGGGAGCTTCCATATTGGCAACTCCTTGAGGTCCGCAGTTCGATCGACGTCATGCACCTCACGAAGAATCTTTGTGTGAACCTACTTGGCTTCATGGGCGTGTACGGAAAGTCAAAAGACACAATTGAAGCATGACAAGACCTGCAGTGTTTGAAAGAACGAGATAGCCTTCATCCAGAGAAGACAAAAGATGGACGCCGTTACCTAAGACCCGCTAGCTACACTCTTAGCAAAAAAGAGAAGGAAAGCATGTTCGAATGTCTAGAGAGCATCAAGGTCCCATCTGAATTCTCCTCGAATGTAAAGGGTATAATTGTTGACGGTCGCTAACGTCAACTTTTATTAGAATTTAAAATAATAAAAGGCACATGAATACAAGATAGTGTAGGGCTTTAACTGACAATTTCCACAAGTTGTGCATTATCTGTATTTTTCAGGGACTTTTCCAGAAGAGCATAAAAGAGAGATTAAAGAGCATAATAACCACGAAACTTAACCACCACGAAATCGGTCTTCACGAGGATCCTAGAAGAGTCTGGAACACACCCGAAGAGACGGGGCGCCAGCGGCCGCCAGGAAGGGCCGGCCGGCGCCCCCATGGGGCCGGTCGGCGCCCCCATGAAAGCTCTATGTTGGTTTTGGTAATTGAGTGACAACTAGTACTAACCATTGTGCTTAAGTCTATGATTACAAGATGGTTAGTTGATCAAGTGGGAAGCTATGACGGCGTCCATGCAAGTGGTGTAAGCCCATCAAGATGTTTGATCAAAAGCTTCTCGACTTGGAGTTTGGATTGAGCTCAAGGCAAAGGTAATCTAATAGGGCTCTTTCCATTTTAGTGGACAAGGCACTATAGAGAGTGCGTCCACATTTAGGATAGATGACCGTACTATTAAGGGGGAAGAATTCGTTGCAATTCTCGGTCATCGAGTGCCATTAGATGTCTAGTTCATGCATTGCATTTAGATCTAGTGGCTAACTCTAAAACCCTTGCAAAACTCTTTGAAAATGGCTAACACTTTGCAAGAAATGTTTTACAAACAACTTGTGTAAGCCAACTTAAGCAAAGGACTTGACACGGGCTCGAAACGCGTATATTTCAAGCGTCGGACGCTGGGACGACAGGGCGTCGGACCATTGATCGCGTCCAACGGCTAACACTGCGCCTCTTTGTCTCTGTGCGTCGGACAGTCCGTGGCTGAGCGTCGGACTAACGGCTTCTGTCCGACGGTGCTGTTGCGTATAGCGTCGGACGGCGTTTTTCCGAGCGTCGGACTGTCGGGTGACACGTCCGACGCCTCGGCGCGGCGAGTTCACGCCGCGGCACGTGAACTGGCTTGCTCTGCTCTCGACACGGCGCGACACGGCGTGGCGTCGGACGGGAAACCTTGGTCCGACGCGTAGCGTCGGACTATTGGCTCGCCTCCGTCCGACGCTCCGGTGGTCTCTGTCTCGTTCGGTTGAAACGTTAACTCACGATCTTTTGTCCGACGAGCTGAGTCCGACGACCGTCGGACTGTTCTGTTGCGTCCGACGATCTTGCGCGCGAACGGTCGAAACGTTTGAATGAGGTGACGTGGCACTCTCCGGTTGGCTGAGTTCATGGCGTCGGACAGGGGCTTTAGTCCGACGGCCCGTCGGACTGTCCGACGGTTTACCGTCCTACGGTCCGCAGAGGGCTGCAAAACGGCTAGTTTTTGGGTAACTCTATTTATACTCGTCCTAGCCGTGACTTGCTCTCTCTCTTGGCTCTCTAACTCATTCCTAAGCTTCTTGAGCCTCTCTCTAACACTCTCACTCACATAGATTGCATCAATCACATTCATTGTGAGCTAGAGTGTTGATCAAAGTGCATTTGCTTGATCTTTGCATCCATTGGCACTTGGTGATCATTGTTGCTGTGAGTTCATCCATTCTCTTGGTGATTGCCGTCACCTAGACGGTCCTTGGAGCAGCAGAGGAGCTTGGCGGAGTTGGAGATTGTCTCCGGCCACTCCCGGTTGATTTGTGAGGGGTATTGCACCTTCCCCGGCGGAGAAGCCACAAGGTAGCTCTAGTAAACTCTCTCGTGTCATTGAGTTACCCTTCTCGTGGTAAATTCTTGTGGTGCTCTTAGTGAGCTTGATCTTAGTGATCGATTAGCCACCGAATTATCGAGTCGTGGTCGACACAACGGGGACGTAGCGTGCCGGCAAGCACGTGAACCCCGGGATAAATCGGTGTTCTTCATTGTGTTGATCTTGGACTTCATTGTGACCACCACCTTCGAGTGAGTTGGTATTATTTATCGGTGATTGGCATCCACCTCCACACATCGGTATAATCACTCCTACCCATCCCCATACTTTGTGTACTACTTTCTTGTGTAGAGTAGTTGTGTAGTATACTTGTTCACTTAGGAGTAACTAGCTCAACCTAGGATTAGTGTTGTGTGCTCTAGTGACATAAGTAGAACGTTAGGTTGGCTTGCAACCCCAAGTAGGCTAGTGCAAAGAATACGCTTCGCCTCTTGTGTTACTAACTTGTGATCAAGTTTTGTTGTTGTAGAAAGTTTTAATTGGCTATTCACCCCCCCTCTAGCCACTTCGGACCTATCAATTGGTATCAGAGCCGTGGTCACCGTTGATTCAAGGCTTAACAACCTCCGGTGTTCAAGATGGCTCACAACAACTTGATCAACCACATGGGCAAGCCACCCCGGTTTGATGGCTCAAGTTATGGCTATTGGAAGAAACAAATGAAGGCACACTTGAAGTCAATGAACCGGAAGTTGTGGGAGATAGTGGAGAAGGATTTTGTTGTGCTTGATGCAAATGATCCCACACCAAGAGAAGAAGAAAAGCTTCAATTCAATGACATAGCCCTCAATGCTATATGTAGTGCACTTGATGAGAAGGTCTTTGAGCAAATCAAGGATTTGGAATATGCTCATGAGGTTTGGAAGACCTTGGAAGATACTTATGAGGGTACCACCGCCGTGAAGGGTGCAAAGCTCTACATCCAAAAAGATAGATATGCAAGCTTCAAGATGAAGGATGATGAGAGCATACCGGAGATGTTTCACCGGTTAAGTGTGATTGTTAGCGAGCTCAAGTCACTTGGTGAGAAGGTTGAGGACAAGGACTTCTCATACCGCTTCTTGAGAAGCCTACCCAATCGGTATGAGACCTTGAAGTTCATCCTCATGAGAGAAGATCTATCAAAGATGACACCAACACAAGTTCTCGGTGAGGTCATGACACATGAGACCTACCGGGATGACATTGATGCCAAGGTGAAGGAAGAGAAGGAGGATGACAAGAAAGAGAAGAAGAGCATTGCATTCAAGGCTACTTCATCAAGACACAAGGGCAAGGCCAAGAAGCAAATTTCAAGTGATGATGAAGATAGTTCAAGTGAAGATGATGAGGAGATGGCACTCCTTGTGAGGCGCTTTGGCCGCTTCATGAAGAAGAAAGGCTATGGTTCAAGGAAGAGAAGGGATTTCACCAAGGGCAAGAGCACCACCATGAGGTGCTATGAATGCAAGAGCAAAGATCATTTGATTGCCGATTGCCCTCACAAGAATGATAGTGATGATGAGGGTGAGAAGAAGAAGAAGAGCAAGAAGGACAAGAAGGACAAGAAGATGCACTTCAAGAAGAAGAAGGGCCAATTATATTGTATCACTTGGGATAGTGATGCTTCCTCTTCGGATAATGATGAGAGTGATGATGATGATCACAAGCTTACCAAGAAGAAGGCTATTGCTAGTCTTGCCATTCAAAGCAAGCCTTCACTATTTGACTCTACACCGACATGTCTCACGGCTAAGCCATCAAAGGTACAACCCGAATCCGATGAGAGCGGTAGTGAGAGTGAGGAGGAGGACTTCTTCAAGGAGGAGCTCCTTGACATGTTGCGTGACACACACTCCTACCTAAAGAAGAAAGTAAAGGAGTGCGAAGTGTTGACCAAGGAGAAGAAACTCCTTGAGCAATCCTTTGAGGAGCTTAGTGCATCTCATGAGTGTCTAAAGGAAGACCATGAGGCACTAGTGGAAGCTCACTCCAAGCTTGAGAAAGCTCACGCTTCACTTTCCGAGTTGACCAAGGTGGAGGATGTGCCCACAACATGTGACGTAGGTGTCCATTGCAATATTATTGATACACCTATTGTTGTTGCCTCCACTAACATCTCTTGTAGCACATCCACCTCTACCTCACCCATGGATGATAGTGTCACTTGTGACGCTAAAATCTTGGATGAGAACAAGAACCTCAAGAAGAAGGTGCATGAGCTCACTCTAGCCTTAGGAAATGCCTATGGTGGAGACGCCCGCTTGCTTAAGTGGTTGGGTAGTCAAAGGTTCTCCATTAACAAGGAGGGTCTTGGCTATATCCCCAAGAAGGGCAAAGCCGCTTTTGTTCCTCACAAGACTAGTTTTGTGAAGAGCAATGGTGTGGTTTGCTATAGTTGCAAGCAAGTGGGGCACAAGGAGCAATATTGCAAAAAGAGGATGATGAAGCAAAACAAGCCTATGGTTTCATCCATTAGACTTGACCAATGCTATGTGCTCACAAAGGGTGCCAAGGGAGTGCGAGTCAAGTTCATTGGTGCACCCAAGGAGAACCCAAAGAAGAAGGCAATTTGGGTGCCCAAGAGCTTGGTAACTAACCTCCAAGGACCCAAACAAAAATGGGTACCAAAATCTAATTGATTCTCTTGTAGGTAAATTATAAGTCCGGAGGGAGGCATTGGGTGCTAGATAGTGGGTGCACTCAACACATGACCGGAGAATCAACAATGTTCAATTCAATCAAGCCCAATGAAGACGCAAGTGTTGATAGTATCACATTTGGTGACAACAAGAAGGGCAAGGTTATTGGTCTTGGAAAGATAGCAATCTCAAATGATTTGTCCATCTCCAATGTCTTACCAGTAGAGAGCTTAAACTTCAACTTGTTGTCCGTGGCTCAATTGTGTGACTTGGGATTCAAATGCATATTTGGTGTTGATGATGTGGAGATTGTTAGTGTTGATGGAAGCAACTTGATATTCAAGGGATTTCGGTATGGCAATCTCTATTTGGTGGACTTCAATGCTAGTGAAGCTCAACTCTCAACATGTTTGTTCACAAAATCAAGTATGGGTTGGTTATGGCATAGAAGACTTGGTCATGTTGGAATGAAGCAACTCAACCGATTGGTCAAGCATGACATGGTTAGAGGATTGAAGAATGTGCAATTTGAGAAGGACAAGCTTTGTAGTGCATGTCAAATGGGAAAGCAAGTTGGCAATACACATCCAAGCAAGAGTATGATGAGCACATCTAGAGCATTTGAGCTATTGCATATGGATCTATTTGGACCAACCACTTATGCTAGTCTTGGTGGCAACAAGTATGGATTTGTAATTGTGGATGATTTCACAAGATACACATGGGTTTTCTTTCTTGTTGACAAGAGTGAAGTATTTGGGATATTCAAGACTTTCATCAAGAGAAGCCAAAATGAATTTGAAGTGACAATCAAGCAAGTTAGAAGTGACAATGGAAGTGAGTTTAGAAGTGCTAGAGTTGATGAGCTATGTGATGAGTTTGGAATCAAGCATCAATTCTCGGCCAAGTACACTCCTCAATCAAATGGCCTTGTGGAAAGAAAGAATCAGACTCTCATTGATATGGCAAGATCTATGCTAAGCGAGTATAATGTGAGTGTGGACATGTGGGCCGAAGCAATCAACACCGCTTGCTATTGTAGCAACCGACTTTATTGTCACCGGCTTTTGAAGAAGACCCCATATGAATTGTTGAGTGAAAGAAAGCCAAATATTGCCTACTTTAGAGTGTTTGGATGCAAATGCTACATATTGAAGAAAGGGGCAAGACTAGGCAAATTCGAGAAGAAATGTGATGAAGGCTTTCTAGTTGGATACTCTACCACAAGCAAAGCATATAGAGTGTGGAATCACACCACCAAGCTAATTGAAGAAGTTCATGACGTTGAGTTTGATGAAACCAATGGTTCTCAAGATGAACAAGAAAATCTAGATGATGTGAGAGGATCACAATTGGTAGAAGCCATGAAGAAGATGGATATTGGTGACATCCGGCCAAGGCAAGTGATTGATGTAGAAGATGAAGAAGATAAAGATCAAGTGCTACCTCAATCTAGTGTGCAAGCAAATCAAGACATTGAAAGCTCTAGTGATGATCAAACTCAAACTCAAGCTCAAGATGAAGATCAACAAGCTATTCCATCTCAAGCAAGTCAACCAAGCTCAAGCAATCAAATTCTTCAACCAATCAATGTTGCAAGGGATCATCCATTGGACCAAATTGTTGGTGACATAAGAAGTGGTGTTCAAACAAGACCAAAGTTAGCAAACTTTTGTGAGCACTTCTCCTTTGTCTCATTTGAAGAACCAACAACCATTGAGAAAGCTTTGGAGGATAGTGATTTGGTCAATGCCATGCATGATGAGCTCAATAACTTCAAAAGAAATCAAGTTTGGGAGCTAGTTGAGAGGCCCAAGAACTACAATGTCATTGGAACCAAATGGGTGTTCAAGAACAAGCAAGATCAAGATGGCATTGTGATTAGAAACAAGGCAAGATTAGTGGCACAAGGGTACACTCAAGTGGAAGGATTGGACTTTGGAGAGACATATGCTCCGGTTGCAAGATTGGAAGCAATTAGAATCCTTCTAGCTTATGCTTGTGCACACAACATCAAGCTCTATCAAATGGATGTCAAGAGCACATTCTTGAATGGATTCATCAATGAGTTGGTCTATGTTGAGCAACCCCCGGGCTTTGAAGACGAGAAGAACCCCAACCATGTCTACAAGTTGAGAAAGGCACTCTATGGCTTGAAGCAAGCTCCAAGGGCATGGTATGAAAGATTGAGAGATTTCTTACTCTCTAAGGGTTTCAAGATGGGGAAGGTTGACACCACACTCTTCACCAAGAGAATTGGCAAGGACTTGTTTGTGTTGCAAATATATGTTGATGATATCATTTTTGGTTCAACCTATCAAGGCTACTGTGAAGAGTTTGGAAGAATGATGGCTAAAGAGTTTGAGATGTCCATGATTGGAGAATTGAGTTATTTCCTTGGTCTTCAAATCAAGCAATTGAAGAATGGAACTTTCATAAGCCAAGGCAAATACATAAGGGACATGTTGAAGAAGTTTGGAATGGAAAGTGCCAAATCAATTAGTACACTTATGGGCACTAATGGGAACCTTGATGAAGATACAAGTGGCAACATGGTAGATCAAAAGAAGTATCGGTCTATGATTGGAAGCCTACTCTATGTGACCGCCTCAAGACCGGATGTGATGTTTAGTGTTTGCATGTGTGCAAGATATCAAGCTTCACCAAAAGAATCTCATTTGAAGGCAACTAAGAGGATCTTAAGGTATCTCAAGCACACACCCGATGTTGGACTATGGTATCCCAAGGGGTCAAACTTTGAGCTTATTGGCTATTCGGACTCCGATTATGCGGGTTGCAAGATCAATAGAAAGAGCACTTCTGGCACATGTCAATTGTTGGGAAGATCACTTGTGTCATGGTCATCAAAGAAGCAGAACACGGTTGCACTATCTACCGCCGAAGCCGAATATGTGAGTGCGGGTAGTTGTTGTGCACAATTGCTATGGATGAGAGCAACTTTGAGTGACTATGGAATCAAATTCAAGAATGTGCCATTGTTTTGTGATAATGAAAGTGCCGTCAAGATTGCCACCAACCCGGTTCAACACTCTAGAACAAAGCATATTGATGTGAGACATCACTTCTTGAGAGATCATCAACAAAAAGGGGATATCCAAGTTACAAGTATTGGCACCGATGATCAACTTGCCGATATTCTAACCAAGCCGCTTGATGAGAAAAGATTCTATCAATTGAAAAATGAGTTGAACATCCTTGACTTCTCCAACATGAGTTGAGCTAGCACCCCCACTATATGACTTGCCTCTACTTCGACAAAGCAAAGGTATCATTGGTTGGCATGTCATTCATATGCTAATAGGACTTGCTAGATCATATCGACATATCTTGTTAGGCTCATTCATGACAAACTAAATGTTTCAAGGGCATATGTCACTACTATTGCTTGTATGCTTTGATTGATCTAGTAGTGACATGTGACTAGTTTGTGGGCTTGTGAACCTAGTACTCAACTAGAGTATGCGCGCTATGATATATAAGCCAACTTTGTCAAGATAACCCTTAGTGGCGTGAAGAAGCTTGTCAAAGGACAAACCGAGTTACATATTGTGCAAGTAATCTAGCTAAGTGCTCAATTTGGGAAAATAATGTTCACATCTTAATCAACCTCTCTCTCCATTGACTTCAAGTTATATCCTATCCATGCTACCCTTTTGTGGTCATTGATGACAAAGGGGGAGAGGAATGGTACAAAGATATAGGGGAGAGATGGATAAAAGTGGAAGTTTCGCAATGAACCATCATAAGGCCGATGATGGGAGAGCAATAGGCCAAGTGAGAGGGATCAACTAAAACTTAAAATTTGATCTCACACTTAGGGGGAGCAAGCTCACAAGCATGTTTGCAAGCATTTGATTGTGCATTTTCATATGGTTGATGCATTGCACTTGTACTTAAATTCAAATATGCTTGCTTGCTCGGTGTATGCTAGTCTTAACTTGTGTGGTGTATTGAAGTACTAGCATGCATAGGAAGTGGTAGCTAGTTTCCTTGTTTATTCAATTGGTACTAGAATCCTATCTCTAATGTGATCTCATGAGGTATTCTAGTGTCTTTGATTGCAAGAATTCTTTCAAAGGGAAATTGGCTACCCATGGTGCTAAGGTGGTTTATAGATGCACTCTGATGGTATCGCGCTTCAAAGGTCCACTCTATAAACCTTAGCATCAAATTGGTAGTAAAATCTCTCCCAAACTCAAAATCTTATGCATATGTGCAAAGTCCTTATAAACCAAACACTTGGCACATATGTAGGGGGAGCTATTAGTACCAAATTGAATTCATTGAATATCTTTGTGAAAGGTTGTCATCAATTACCAAAAAGGGGGAGATTGAAAGCTCTATGTTGGTTTTGGTAATTGAGTGACAACTAGTACTAACCATTGTGCTTAAGTCTATGATTACAAGATGGTTAGTTGATCAAGTGGGAAGCTATGACGGCGTCCATGCAAGTGGTGTAAGCCCATCAAGATGTTTGATCAAAAGCTTCTCGACTTGGAGTTTGGATTGAGCTCAAGGCAAAGGTAATCTAATAGGGCTCTTTCCATTTTAGTGGACAAGGCACTATAGAGAGTGCGTCCACATTTAGGATAGATGACCGTACTATTAAGGGGGAAGAATTCGTTGCAATTCTCGGTCATCAAGTGCCATTAGATGTCTAGTTCATGCATTGCATTTAGATCTAGTGGCTAACTCTAAAACCCTTGCAAAACTCTTTGAAAATGGCTAACACTTTGCAAGAAATGTTTTACAAACAACTTGTGTAAGCCAACTTAAGCAAAGGACTTGACACGGGCTCGAAACGCGTATATTTCAAGCGTCGGACGCTGGGACGACAGGGCGTCGGACCATTGATCGCGTCCGACGGCTAACACTGCGCCTCTTTGTCTCTGTGCGTCGGACAATCCGTGGCTGAGCGTCGGACTAACGGCTTCTGTCCGACGGTGCTGTTGCGTATAGCGTCGGACGGCGTTTTTCCGAGCGTCGGACTGTCGGGTGACACGTCCGACGCCTCGGCGCGGCGAGTTCACGCCACGGCACGTGAACTGGCTTGCTCTGCTCTCGACACGGCGCGGCACGGCGTGGCGTCGGACGGGAAACCTTGGTCCGATGCGTAGCGTCGGACTATTGGCTCGCCTCCGTCCGACGCTCCGGTGGTCTCTGTCTCGTTCGGTTGAAACGTTAACTCACGATCTTTTGTCCGACGAGCTGAGTCCGACGACCGTCGGACTGTTCTGTTGCATCCGATGATCTTGCGCGCGAACGGTCAAAACGTTTGAATGAGGTGACGTGGCACTCTCCGGTTGGCTGAGTTCGTGGTGTCGGACAGGGGCTTTAGTCCGACGGCCCGTCGGACTGTCCGACGGTTTACCGTCCGACGGTCCACAGAGGGCTGCAAAACGGCTAGTTTTTGGGTAACTCTATTTATACTCGTCCTAGCCGTGACTTGCTCTCTCTCTTGGCTCTCTAACTCATTCCTAAGCTTCTTGAGCCTCTCTCTAACACTCTCACTCACATAGATTGCATCAATCACATTCATTGTGAGCTAGAGTGTTGATCAAAGTGCATTTGCTTGATCTTTGCATCCATTGGCACTTGGTGATCATTGTTGCTGCGAGTTCATCCATTCTCTTGGTGATTGCCGTCACCTAGATGGTCCTTGGAGCAGCGGAGGAGCTTGGCGGAGTTGGAGATTGTCTCCGGCCACTCCCGGTTGATTTGTGAGGTGTATTGCACCTTCCCCGGCGGAGAAGCCACAAGGTAGCTCTAGTAAACTCTCTCGTGTCATTGAGTTACCCTTCTCGTGGTAGATTCTTGTGGTGCTCTTAGTGAGCTTGATCTTAGTGATCGATTAGCCACCGAATCACCGAGTCGTGATCGACACAACGGGGACGTAGCGTGCCGGCAAGCACGTGAACCCCGGGATAAATCGGTGTTCTTCATTGTGTTGATCTTGGACTTCATTGTGACCACCACCTTCGAGTGAGTTGGTATTATTTATCGGTGATTGGCATCCACCTCCACACATCGGTATAATCACTCCTACCCATCCCCATACTTTGTGTACTACTTTCTTGTGTAGAGTAGTTGTGTAGTATACTTGTTCACTTAGGAGTAACTAGCTCAACCTAGGATTAGTGTTGTGTGCTCTAGTGACATAAGTAGAACGTTAGGTTGGCTTGCAACCCCAAGTAGGCTAGTGCAAAGAATACGCTTCGCCTCTTGTGTTACTAACTTGTGATCAAGTTTTGTTGTTGTAGAAAGTTTTAATTGGCTATTCACCCCCCTCTAGCCACTTCGGACCTATCACCCCAGCAGGCCCGCGGGCCCCGCCTTCTGGAGTCTTCTATTCGGAGTAGATGCAGCCCAACAACGCCTGTTTTCAGTCGGTTCGCGCACGTTTGGAGTTAATCCCACCTCGGTTGATGAAAGGGAAGAAGGGTCGGCAGATGACTATATAATCAGCCCCAGGGTGCCCCCTGGAGATATCCAATTCATCATCCACAACATCAATTCTACAAGTCCTCAAGCCATCAAGAGCCTCCTAGTTCATAGTTTAGTCTAGTTAGATTAGAAGTAGAGGAGATCTAGTTCTTCGGCGGATCTAGAGCCCCCGGCGATCGTCTGGAGCTCCGGAGTTCGGTATAGCTCTAGTCTTTTTCTTCTTCATTGTACTTTAATTGTTATTAGGGAAACATTGTTCTTCATTATTCATATGTTCTTGATTACATTCATCTTTGTCTACTTTAATTATATGTCTAGTATAGCTAGTTCGATCTTATTGAATTCTTGCAACTGCTCGTATAGCGTTTATCCATGCGGACGGTGGATAGATGGTAGACAATATGTAGACGTGGTGTCTAGGTATTTTGTTTATCTGCGAGATGCCCCTGATGTGCTGGGACGTGTTGTAGTCCACGTAGGTGACAGCTGCGTTGGTTCCTATGTAGTCCACCCCCCGTATGTAGGTTTGCAGGCGCGGTCGCGAAGGAGGAGACCCCCTGGTCTTAATGGCCTCCCTAGATGATGCCTTTTGCTCGTAATCATGATGTAGGATTTGTCTAACGATGATTGCTAGATGTAATTGTACTGATTAGAGTTATTCATAGATGTAGTTATAGAATTGCCTTAGTATTATTAATTCCCTAGTTTATCTATTGACTAGCTAATATTATGACTAGAGAGAATGCTCTGATGATTATCTTTATTATGATGCTTGAGATATTACCTGCACTTATCATTTATCATATTTATCATTATTTATCTTGTGACCTCTACCTGTTCTAAGTAAAGATTATAATATCGATACTTTCCACTTATCTATTGATTACAACCCATTATCCCATGATAGTCTGTTTTATAAGATTCCTTCCCAGTGGTATAAATATAAATCGACAACCTGGTAGAAACTCCCTAGGTAGAATGCTACAATGGATTAATTATCTGTCCGCTTGCAGAACCTGTTCTTAGTTATATCATATTATTATTTCTGCCTAGCCACATAGATTAATTGTTACACTTAGAACCTTTAATTATTCTAGCATTTATAATAGACTGACAACCTATTCGTGCTATAGAATATTGGTAGAGATAAGGTGGCTAGTTGCTAATGACAAGTTAATTAATTTCCATTCATCTTCTAATCTCACCGTCTAGTTCCCTAATAATAATATAATTAATTCTGGTGACGTTAGTAGATGTCAACAATAATCAACGTGTCAGAGAATAAATTTCTAAACTTGAAGTCCCATGACTGCCATGTGATTATGACACAATTGCTTCCCGTTGCTTTGAGAGGAATTCTACCTCCAAATGTACGTTTAGCCACCGTGAAGCTATGTGCATTCCTTAATGCAATTTCTCAGAAGTCAATCAATCCACTGGATCTTGCAAAGTTACAGAATGATGTGGTACAATGCCTTGCTAGCTTCGAGTTGGTGTTCCCCCCATCCTTCTTTAATATCATGACTCACCTCCTAGTTCACCTGGTCAAGGAGATTAGTATTCTCGGTCCTGTATTCCTGCACAATATGTTCCCCTTTGAAAGGTTTATGGGAGTCCTGAAAAAATATGTACACAATCGTGCTCGACCAGAAGGAAGCATAGTAAAGGGATACGGAACAGAGGTCATTGAGTTTTGTGTTGACTTCATTCCCAAACTTGACCCTATTGGTGTGCCTGAATCGCGATATGAGGGGAGACTAAATGGTAACGGAACACTAGGGAAGAAAACATATATCAATACGGGGGATGACAGTTTCAATCAAGCACACTATACGGTTCTACAAAACTCTTCTTTGGTGGCTCCGTATATCGAAACGCATATGGAACTCCTCAGGACCGAGTTTGCAGGGAAAACTGAAACTTGGATTATACGTCACCACATGAAAACTTTCAGCGGTTGGCTACGGAAAAATATCAAGGTGATGAGAGTCTTGATGAGCAACTATACTTGTTGACCAGGGAACCATCGTGGCATATTCTCACTTACAAAGGGTATGAGATAAATGGAAATACATTTTACACAGTGGCCCAAGATAAAAGGAGCACAAACTAAAATAGTGGGTCCGCGTAGATGCCACAGATCCAAACGGAAACCAGAAAACATATTATGGCCGCATAGAGGACATATGAAAACTGGATTATGGACCTAATTTTGAGGTACCTTTGTTTCGGTGTCAATGGGTGAAGGGGACCAGCGGCGGGGTAATAGTCGACACTGAATATGGAATGACGTCTGTCGATCTCAATAATATTGGGTACAAGGACGAACCTTTGTCCTTGCCAAGGATGTCACTCGGGTGTTCTATGTCAAGGATATGTCTACGAAGCCTAAAAGAGGGAAAAACGACAACTTAATCAACGAGCCAAAGCGCCACATTGTTCTTTCCGGAAAAAGAAACATGGTGGGAATCGAAGATCAGTCAGACCTATCAGAAGATTATGGAAAGGATGATCGAATTCCACTATTCACAGTCAATAAGGACCCAAGCATCGCGCTAAACAATGAAGACACTCCATGGTTACGGCGCGATCATGATCAAGGAACATACCTCAAGAAAGTCTTCACTCCTGTTGTGTCTTAATGTAGTGATGTGCAATAATTTGTAATATATATTATGTAACAACTAAAACTATGAATGCTACAATTTCTATATATATCCAAATTTGATTTTATATATTTTGATACAATGTGTGGCTAGTTAGGCCAAAAAACAATCAAAAACCAAATGAAGAACGTGCAAACGATGCAAAAAAAGATATCCTTTCAAAACCCAATATTTTTAAAATATTTAAAGGAGAAAAATATTTTTGCATTAATGAAATAGTGAATATTTTCTAATAAAAAAGGATGTCTATGAGACAAAATAAAATACTTTTACATTTAATATTTATCATAGCTATAGTAATGAAAAAGAAAAATAAATATCATTTTTCTGAAAAAATACTGTAAGTAATTAATTTATTATGCAATTATAACATTAACTCTCAATTAAAACAAATTATAAAACAGGGTAGAGGCTAAAATGGCGATGGGCGGGAACAGTAGAAAAATTCACCTTTACTCCCGGTTGGAAACAACAACCGGGAGTAAAGGTGAATTTCCACTGGCGGGAAGGGACCTTTACTCCCGGTTGGTATTACCGACCGGGAGTAAAGGGTTAACGTTTACTCCCGGTTTGTGTTACCAACCGGGAGTAAAGGGGTTCTACTCCCGGTTGGTAACACCAACCGGGAGTAAAGGTGGCCGGCCTATAAAAGGCACAGGGCCCGGCCCTTCTCCTACCTTCGTCAGTTTCCTCCGCCTCCGTCGATCCGCCGCCTCCGTCCGTCGCCCCCGCCCTCCTCGAGCTCTGCCTCCGTCCGCCGCCGGCCGCGTCGACCTCCGCACCGTACGTCCACCGTTGCGCCGCCTCCGTCCAGGCAAACCGCCGCCGACCGCGCTCCTCCACGCACCGCCTCTCCGTCCGCCATGCGCGCCTCCGTCCGTCCGCCGCCGCGCCTCCGTCCGCCTCGACCTCCTCCTCCTTCCGCCGCCGCCACCTCCATCCACCGCCGCCTCGATCTCCTCCTCCGTCCGTCGCCGCCGCGCCTCCGTCGTCCGTCGCCGCGCCGCCCGACCCCGACCGGCAAAGTGTTAAATTAGGTGAAATTATAAATATATATAGAAATTAAAAATGTATATAGAAAATATCTATAAAAATTGTCTATATATATATACATTGTCTATATATAAAAATTGCCTATATATATAATGTGTATATATATATATATCATTTTGTAAATAAATTTTATTTATATAGGATTAGGGTTGTATATACAAAAATTGTCTATATATATATATATATATCATTTTGTAAATAAATTTTATTTATATAGGATTAGGGTTGTATATACAAATAAAATTGTCTATATATATATATATACATTGTCTATATATAAAAATTGCATATATATATATATATAATGTGTATATATATATATCATTTTGTAAATAAATTTTATTTATATAGGATTAGGGTTGTATATACAAAAATTGTCTATATATATGTATATATATATATATAAATTGTCTATATATATATATATATATATCATTTTGTAAATAAATTTTATTTATATAGGATTAGGGTTGTATATACAAAAATTGTCTATGTATATATATATACACTGTCTATATATAAAAATTGCCTATATATAATGTATATATATATATCATTTTGTAAATAAATTGTCTATATGTGTGTGTGTGTGTGTGTGTGTGTGTATATATATATATATATATATATATATATATATATATATATATATATATATATATATATATATATATATATATATATATATGCCCATATATAGATATAATGTATATATATATAGGATTAGGGTTATATATATATAAGATATATGTATAAATAAATATATACATTTAGTGTTAGGGTTTTAGTGTTAGGATTTTAGTGTCGGGTTTAGGGTGAATGTTTCACGGTTAGGGTTTCATATATCTATTTCATGTAATTTGATGTATATGAACATGGAAGAGGGTTAATTTAATCATATATCTATCTCTATTTTATATATAGCCCCAATGGCCGATCCTAATCAAAACATGGAAGAGGCCATGATGGAGATGATCGCTGGAGGCCCGTACGGACCAGAAGGTAATAACGAGCAGACGATAGATGATGCGTCACAATACTTGAACCTTCACGATGAGCAAGAGATGGCGGGAGAGGTATACATAAATTTATATACATGCATGTATATAAACATATGTAATTATCAGTGATGAGGCGTATACTTATTACACTATTCTTTTCTAAATTCATAGCCCTCTGGACATACAACGACGACACAGAGTCAAAAAGTGCGAGGTCCGGCAAAGCCATTGGAGGGCCGCTACGTAATCTCTGAGTTCAACACAGAGACAGGAGAACCACTTGGGCCAAACGCCATGAAGTTTGTTAAGCATTGTGGGTTCCTTGTAAGGGACAGGCTCCCTATCAGTGCTCGAGAGTGGAAATAGAAGAAAGAAGCTCCTCAGATCAGTTATGTCACCGATCTTGACAAGAATTTGCTTTGGGATGATATCCTATCACATTTCACACTTGAAGGAGCCGATGATGATCTGAAGGAGCTAGTAAGGAGTTGGGCTATGAAGAAGATGGCAACACAATTCCAGACTTGAAAGAAAAAGTTGTATAATGAGTATGTGAAGAAAAACCTGACGCCAGATTTTGATACTCCGGGCCCAATTTCAAAGTTGAGGCCATATTGGGATGAGTTTGTACAGTTCAAGACCTCAGCAGAAGGTTTAGAACGGGTGTAGAGAAACCAAGCGAATGCCCGGCAGAAGACATACCACCATCACATGGGTTCTGGTGGCTACAAGAGTGCCGTCCCCAAGTGGTTGAAGATGGAAGCAGATGTAATTGCCAAGGGGCTCGTGCCGGGTTCACTCGATTGGCCCGAACGTGCGAAGAATTGGTTTTTCGCACATGGTGGCAGGCTGGACATGCAGACTGGCCATGTAGTATATGGCGAAACAATCCAAAGGGCAGCAGAAAGATTACTTCACGCCGTAGACGCTTCCACCAGCGGTGAGTTCAAGCCCAACAGAGAGAAAGATGAATTAACATATGCATTAGAAACCGCTGAGCACGGTGGGCGAACTAGAGGCAAAGGCGCTATCCCATGGTCACATGGTTTTCCTGCTGACAGAGGAACATACAAAAGCCGCCAGAGAAAGAAGGAAGAGGAGAATGAGAGACTCCGCCACCTGGAGGAAATCGTGTTACAGTCGCAAGAACGAGAAAGGAAACTCAAAGAAGAAATGCAGCAGATCAAACAACAGTTGATCTCCCAAAGACAGTCTACATCAGGGATGGGACCTGGGATCAACATTAGCCCCCCCGATCAGCTGAAAAGCAGTTGTGCATCCACGGAGATGCCAGTTCAAGGAGATGCAGGGCTTCGCTTTCCCGTGGATGATGTCACGGAATATATGACAGCCTGTGAGTTGCATATTCCAAAGGACAACGCCACAGTGATGGTGGCTACAGCTGTTGTTTCCCCCGTCTCCACTGAGCAGGTAATCCATGGGCAACCAATCCAACCTGGATATGCTAAGGTGTCGGTGGATAGGGTATGCGCGGGATTTAGTGATGTGGCTCTTGACATTCCCGGGGGTGATGGGGAGAAGACCCTAGGAGAGGCAGAGCATGCATTTATTCTTTGGCGCAAGAGGTACATCGTCATCCCTGGGGTGTTGCCTTCTCCGCTCCCTCAACGGAGGTACGTACATGAGAAATAACAACACACTAAGTTTCTTTTTGTTTTGCGATAAGTAACAATTAAATTTCACACTTGTTTATTTTGTATATACTGATCACCCAGGTTGGAGAGGGAGCTAAGTCCAATTATTCATTCTCCAGACAAGTACAGTGCTCCAAGGAGGTCGCCTCAGCCCCCTCCTAAAAGGTCTACAACGCCTCCGCCGGCTCAGCCACCCCCAAGGAGGTCTCCGACGCCTTCCCCTGCTCCGCCACCCCCAAGGAGGTCTCCGACGCCTCCGCATGCTCCGCCACCGCCAAGGAGGTCTCTCCGACGCCTCTGCCTGCTTCGCCACCACCAAGGAGGTCTCCGATGCCTCTGCCTGCTCCGCCACCGCCAAGGAGGTCTCCGACGCCTCCGCCTGCTCCGCCACCTCGAAAGTCAAAAACAGTATCCACTAAGAAGTCATCGTCCCCACCGAAGAAGAAGGCAAAAGCTTCCAGTGCTATCCCCAAGACAATACGTACTGAGAAGACTGATGAGGAAAGAGTTGCGACGTCAAAAAAGGAAGTTAAGGATTTCTTTGAGAAACTGAAAAAAGAACAGGCAGAAAGAAGGGCAAATCCCCCCCAACCATACTTTTATATGCATCCAAATGTATTGAGGCAAAAGGTGGACGAAAAAGCTAGATTGTTGCGTGAAGCTCGTAAGCCCGCGCCATCCTCAGACTATGATCGAACTCTCATCAAAGCTACTCAGAAGTCGAAGAAGAAGATAGCAGGGAAAGATATTCCACAACTCGGGCAACAATCGAAGCAGATTGAACCCCTACTTGTAAGTGATCAATATGGTTCAAACGAATCATACATGGAGAGCCTACCTTCAAATGTCAATATGCAAGAACTAGGTGACTTCATCCTATCTGCCGGTATAGACTTCCAGCAAATCTTCGGACAGAAACAGATCGATAATGCGACAGTTGTTGATACCTGAAAGAAATATGAATATGGCAAGCCACTATACAACCCTGCGGAATACTCACAACTGGGCACGCAGATGTACTTGCTGAACAAATGGTACCTAGAGGCATGTGCCAGGAAAGTGAATTACATAATGGTCAAAATTCGCGATGAGGACTTTTGTCGTGGCGATGATACTATGTATATTGACTTCGCAGAATTACACATGCTATGCCACCAGGACTCGCTCGACAAGGCTCTCATGAGCTGCTATTGCCTGTAAGTCATTATAGCATTAGGTCTATTATTGTTTATATAATTATATATCATCGTAGCTCACACAACATATATGTTCTTCAAAATATATTTCTAGATATGAGATGGCGATCATCAAAAGAAGAAGGGACGATACCATTGGTTTCATAGATCCGTATATCATATTTGAGGATCCAGTTACTCCCAATTGGGTAGTTGAAGCAGAGACAAATCTCAAGGCCCTCATAAACAAACAAGGAAAGAAGTCAACGATTCTTTTCCCTTATGCTTCCAAGTGAGTGTTATAAATATATAATGTCCTTTTTTATACGCGCCACATATAGTTCATTACCGAGTTATGATTGCTATGCAGCAATCACTGGATCTTGATGGTCATCAATCTGTCCACTAGTCAACTATTCATCTTTGACTCGATGAGGAAGAACCTACAATTATACCAAGTAATGATAAACATGATTCAGCGGTAAGCTAATTTCACTCTTCTACAACTCACAGTATATATGCTCTCTCTTAACTCTGAAATGTTTTTTTTGAATATTCGGTAGTGTTTGGGCAGAATTCATTTCACAACATCGTCCCGAGTGCAAAGCGCCGCTCCAAATAGTCACACCTATAGTAAGTAACACTTTTACTATTTGTAGTCGCACATCTTCATTTACTACAGTTCGAATCAATGGATTACGAGAGGATTCTTTTCTCGTATATAGTGGTGTCTGAAGCAGGAGTCAGGGAACAACATATGTGGATACTACGTGTGCGAGTTCATCAAGATCCACTCTAATAGAACTCCTCTAGAGAGAATCACAGTAAGTTAGAAAATATATTTGATGGAATACATAATTGATTATATATATATATGCATACTAATATTTTTCCTCATCTATTAACTCAAATTGAAGACTGATTGGCTGAGGCAGAAGACCCTACAACAACAGAATGTAAAAGCCATCCAAGAGACAATAGCAGGCTTTCTCAATGACCAAGTTTTGAATCCTAATGGAGCCCACTACTGCGGCGGGTGATGAATTTCCCGAATTGTAATTGTAACTTAAGGACATAATATATACAATATTGTATATTCAATCATACATGTAATATATATAGTTTTCTACTATACTTGAGTCAAGTAATTACTTACATATGCTCGAGACTTGTAGGCATATATAACATTAGCATAGAATGCGTGTTCAAATACCTATTAATAAACCATAAACCCTAATGTATATGAATAAATAAGCAGAAATTAGACAAAAAAGAAAAAACACCTTTACTCCCGGTTCGTGACACACGAACCGGGAGTAAAGGTCCTTCCGCCGTGGCTAGGCTGGAGGGACCTTTACTCCCGGTGCGTGTTACGAACCGGGAGTAAAGGTGTCCCTTTACTCCCGGTTTCTGCGCCGGGAGTACAGACCCTCCCTTTAGTCCCGGATTCCTACTCTCGGTTGGGAAACCGGGAGCAAAGCCCCTTACCAACCGGGAGTAAAGGTCGATTTTGTACTAGTGGACGCTAGAGGTGGCCGGCGACGACGCTGTCGGGCTTGGGGCAGAAGACGACCTTCATCTCGCCGGGGTCGACGCAGTCCTGTGGCGTCACCTCGACGTCTGTGGCGTTTGTCCTTGTACCAGGGCACAGGCGCTTGAACAGCGCCGCCTGTGTCGCGCCGGCGCCGCACCCCTCCGCCGGGCGCCCTTTTCTGTGCTCGCAGATCTCGCTGGCAGAGGGTGAAGGCGCGGTGTCATTTGTGTCTGCTATGGAGGCAAGCACGAGATTTCGTTAGGGAGGTTATCCTGGGATCACTGTGAGGAGGTCAGAGACCGGTACAATGTCGTGCCTCAACCGTATCTTCAAGGATATGAGGGTGAAGGCTCGTAGACCGATCTTTGATAAGGAGGCGAAGGCTGATCAAGCCGAGACCACAACTGTGGCCGAGTCCAAGAAGAGGAAGGTGATGGGTCACACCCGAGGCAGGTTGCGTGTCATGCGTCTTTCCCTGCATCCTTTGGTGCCTCCGACGAGGTGGCCACGTTAGAAGCGGCTTCTGCCTCTTCCGTGGTCTGAGTTATTGAACACATTTCGGGTTCACCGTGTCGTGGACGCTCTGTTGGTGTCGCCCCACCCCGCTGTAACACCCAGTGATTTACATCGTTACAAAATTGATTAAAAAACTGAAACTTTTTAAAATTTAAAATAAATTAAAACCGTGAATATGTATTTTCCGAAGAACATTTTAGATTTTTTTTTTTGAAATCTTACATTTAAAATGCACCACATGCATTCTCGATGTAACTAATTATAGCGCTATAGATATTATTTAGGGTTAGAAAATCGCTTCACATTTAAATTAGTCACTCTCATGCTTGGAATATTTGTCTGAATGTCTGTTTGGATGCTTCTGTGCTATTGAATTTATTTGTGGGGCCAAAATATATTCCTTGAATGTTCTATCTCATTCGTTGACTTTTCAACCTCAAATCCTCCTTGAGTTTCCCGAAACCATCCTTGGACATTCTCATAACTAAACCATTCACCCTTCCGATCCCTTGAATTTAAAAATCCGCATCAAGTTCGTTCCGAATTATATCTAAATATTTTTCTGGCAAAATGAACAAAGGCGTACGGAAAGCCCCTTGAGGCCTCGAGCTGAAACCTCTCCCCCCTCCCTTTCTAGCCTTCACCGCAGCCCAGCTTCCCTTTCTCTACGCATGGGCCTTCGGCCCAACGTTGTCTCCCTTCCGGTTCAATGGAACCAGGCCAGGCTCATCTCATCACGCCGTGCTCGCAACTAGGACTAACAGCACCACTAAACACTGTTATTCGCCGACAATTGATTTAGTGCAACCGCCACGTCACGTTATATATGCCTGCATGGTGCATGTGGAGACGAGACGACCCGCCCACGCTCACCTGTGCCACCGTCACCGGCGCCGCGTCGCCCGTCACGCAGACCATGCGCCCGTGTCCTCATCGCACCCAGTCCGCGCAAACACACGCCCAGACCATGCGCCCGGCGGGAATGCCAGCGTCGCCAGGCCCTCGCCGTTGCCGTCCAGCCAGTACCCGGCCGCGCGGCTCGCCGTCGGCATCAGTGGGGACCAAGTGCACGCCCGCGTTGGCCGTCACCAGCGGCCACACCGGGTACGGGCACAGGTTGTGGAGGGTCAGGATGATGGCTGACGAGCAGCGGCGGCGACGGTGATGGTTGCGAGAGCCAAGGTCACCAGGGCTGCTAGCGTCTTGGATGACGACGACATGATGGCCATGGCTGCTGCTGGGTGGAGATCGATGATGCTACTGTTGGGGTATGAAAGATGGAGAAGGTGGATCGCAAATGGTGGCGGTTAAGTCGCAGTAAAGGCATGCATTTGCATTGGCATTGGCATTTCATCGGCACGCGTGGCGCCGCCAACTTTGATCACTCATGCACGCACTTCACTTTGCATTGGCAGGAGGTTCGACATGATATTGTATCTGCCCCCACCCGTCAGGGTCATGGAGACAGAATGGCATCGTCATATCGTGAAGGTTTATTTCACTAGTATAATAAAGCACGTCTAGTGTTTTTTTCACAGGCGGTTTTGGTTGACGGTCGCCACTAGAAATCGGCGCTATTTTTACAGGTGGTTTCGGTTGACGGTCACCACTAGAAATCGATGCTATTTTTACAGGTAGTTCCTTAAGAAAACCCTCACTAAACATATTATTTATATAGGCGGTTCCTTAAGTAAACCGCCTGTAGAAATGGGTGCTAATTTTAAAAATTGATTTTTCAAATGACTTTAAATAAAAAAATTGTCTACATGAAAGTTGTAGATCTCAAAAACTTATGAAACTTTATACTTGAAAATTGTTTCATTTAAAATCATTTTGCTGACGTAAAATACGGTCAAAGTTTTAAATTTGAATTTTGACTTTTTGAAACAAGCCTTGAATGGAAAAACTTTCTACATAAAAGTTGTAAATCTCCAAAAGTTATGCAACTTTATAGTTGACAACTTTTTCTTTTGACCTCGTTTAGGGCCTCAAACAGTTAATTGTTTATCAGTTATGTAACAATATGAGGTGAACCTAATACAATTTGAATAGATGTGAGTGTTGGATGGAGTGGTTAGAAACTTAGAGGAGGCACGCATGAGGCTGAGGTCGTCGGTTCGAACCCTTGCGTCCACATAGCGTGCGTATTTTACGCAAAAAATGCCGCAATTTGCGTTGGCCGGTGGGTCCCTTCTCTGTTTTAATTTTTTTGTTTTGCTAAACCTGGTTTTCCGAAAAAAAATTTGTGCAGGCGGTTCCTTATGTGAACTGCCTGGCGATTCATAAGAAACCTTCTGCACAAATATCCGATTTGTACAGGCTCATAGCGCTAGTGGTTTAAAGAAACACATATACATATGGGTTTAGAAATTAGAACCATCTCTATTGAGCTTTTCTGTACCAGTGGCCTCGTACCGCCGGTCATCGCTCTCCTCGCCGAGGATGCCCACAACGACATCAGCCATGTAATGGGCCGTGTAAAGGCTGCTTTACATGAGCCCATATTAATTAATTTGTGAGACTAGTGCCATATTAATTAATTTGTGAGACTAGTGCCCGCGCTAGTATCCCAACTAATCAGCCCCTATAAGCTTTCATGTGTAACTCACGAGCTGACATGTGACATCAAATATAGGATCTATTCTACACGAATACAGCCTAAAAATCTTCCGGATTTAGGGGGCATGACACCAAAATTTTCAGATTATTACGCCCCTTTGTTATATATATATTTTCCCCCCTATTCCCCCCCCCCCCCCCCCGCGTCGCTCCCGCAAGCGGCACGGGGGCTCTCCGCCAAGCCGCCGCCGGGCGCCCTCCCTCCCCTCTCTTCTCCTTGCCGTCACCCGAGCGGATGCCAGGTGCTGGCCCGCGATGAAGGTGGCGGCAGGGCGTTCCTCGTTGGGTGGCGCAACGGGTCATGCGGGCGACGCGATGCACCTCCACGGCGAGCTGCACGGCGAGCTGGAGGCTGCTCCGGCACTCCGGCGGCCGGATCTGCCGCCCCCATGTGCGGATCCGTCGTTCCCTCGAGCATTTCTGTGGCCTTGTGGGTGGTCTCGACGGCGGCTCCTTGCGGTCGTCCGACGGCCTGGGGGCAGCGACGCGGGGCGCACAGCAGCGTGGCGGACGGAGCGCGCTCGTGGCACTCCTCCCTTTCCTCCTGCGGGCGCGGCCGCGAAGGACATCGGAGGGAGCTGCTGCTGGGCCAGCTTGACGCCGGCGTCGATGGCGCCGGTGGCTTCTCCATGGCCGGTTCCGGCATGCTCGGGCCCGGATCCGTCGCGAGGAGTCGCGGCAGCGGCCTTTCGCCCGGCCACGGCGCGTGCTCCGCGCTGGAGAGGCAGGGGCATGGTTGCGGCGGCGGCTCGAGCGGGCTGCGGATGTGGATGGCCTGCCGCAGGCGAGGCGATGGCGCCACGGTGGCGCCTCGCGTCCCCCGTAGTGCAGACCGGCGCCATGGTGGCGCGGCTCTGTCTCTGGCGCGGCGGCTGCCTGCCTTGTCGTGCGAGGCGCGGCGTCACGGTGGTGCACGCCTTCTTCTGCGACAAGTGCGGGCGGCGGGAGGACTGCGGCGGCTGCTGGCCATGTGGCTTCGATTGCGGTGGTGGGCGTGGGCGACCGCTGCGGTGGCGGCAGGTGCAGTGCGGTGCCGGCGCCGCACCGGGGTGTGGGGACGGCGACAGGGAGACGATGCTTCGGTGGCGGGATGTGCGGCGCTGCGACTGTGACGTCCCTCGGTTGGGGCGGCCGCAGTGGTGGTGCTGGTTTACTGCGACGAACACGTTGCAGTGGGTGGTCCATGCTCCAGGCGAAAGCCCTCGCCAGATTCCTTCTGGTGGAATGGCGGCGGCGCCTTCGAGCGTCGCTCTCCCTGTTGAGGGCGTCATTTTGGAGCCGCTATCCTGCTGCACGACGTCTCTGGGCGAAAACCCGGTCCAGCTCCTGGACGAGCGACGGCGGCGCCTGTGGGCGTCGCGACTCCTTGGAGGCATCGTCTCTAGAGACACAGTTTCCCTCGGCGGCATGGCCGGCCTACTGCTTGTGGTTGCTTCGACCGGTGGTGACAATCTGTCGTAAGGCATGCGAAAAAAGGGGAGTTGCCTACCTCACGCCAAGACATCTGCTCTCCTGTTGGTGGCCGGGGGTCTTCACTCGGCTGTTGTTCGGCTGCTTGCAGCGTTCCGCGGCGCCTGGTTTTGCTTGGCAATCCCCAGTACGGTGCGGGACAGCGTTGAAGGACGGCGCTTGTGGCAATGGCAACCAGTGTGGACTTGGCCTGCAGCGGATCGCAGCGGGGTTTTCAGCACGGCTGAACCCACCCGGTGCGGTACAACTTCGGAAGATGGCGCGGGCGACATCTTCGGTCTTCTAGCTCGATGGCGGCGGCTTGTGCGAGAGGGAAGACAACGTGATGATTTCGAACCACGGTGGTGGTCTGGCGTCTTGATTCGGGTCCCGGGGGGCGGGGCACTTCTTCTACTACCTTGACGACAATTCCTGAAATGAGTCCAAAGCGTGAAGCCGTGTGGCGGGTTTGTGGTCTCTGCGCACGAGAGAGGGGCGTGCTGAGTGATGGGTTGGAGGTCCCCGCGCACGCGAGAGTGATGTCCGACGGCGGAAGCGGCGAGGCCCCTGCGCGTTTGGTTTGCTTCGGACTCGGTGTTCTTCACGTCGTCGGGCGGTCGACTTGGGTGCAACAACACTGCGGCGGTGGGTCCTGCATGGCAGTGACCCTCTCGGTGCGATGGTGTCTGCCCTCTGCTCCTCTATCAGCGGTGGACCACTTCAGCGGTTTCGATACAAGCAAGAGTGCGGTCGATGGGTGGAAGCTGCGGTTGCGTTTTGCCTCCTCTGTCGTCGTTTGTGAGTAGGTTTTGGCCGTGTTGATGCCCCAATCCAACCGGCCAACGAGTACAGTCGGACGGTAACCCGTGTTGTTGTCTCATGTGTTGTTTTCGTTGTACTACCCAGTATGGGTTTCTTCTTTTTAATATAATCGGCAGCTCTCCTGATTCGTTTCAAAAAAATATATATATATATTTTTATTAAAAAAATTCTCGAGTTTCCATAGCCCAGTTCAATCTTAGCAGCGTTGCATTCGAGTGACAACAGTAGACGGGCCACGGGTGAGGCCATGTGAAATCCCTGCGGAGGCTGGAAGCTAACCTTTCGATTACACACGGCCCACGCACGAACCCACGTCCCTTGGCTGACCACGCAGTGTCGTACGTCCATGTGATTTCACCTGTTTGTAGCATATACCAAAGAGAAACTAGGCGGTTTTCTCACTAAAGAAAATAATCGCCTAGCTTCGAGATGAAGAGAACTAAAAGCTAAATGGTTGAGTGAATGAGTACACCAATCACACACCCAATGCAATGCAAGTAGCTTAGCTCGACTCACTTCCAAGAGTATATATATTTTCCTATGTCATCGCCTCTACGGTTCGTCGGCAACAATTATTTGACGCGAAAAATAAGTTTTGTTTTCTAACCACTAGCCTGCGGTTTCCTACGCCATTTGAGCTAGTATATAGTTGCTGCCAGATCAGTTCGGCTGGCGAAGCTACGAGGGTGAAAATTGGAGTTGACGATCGAGTTGATTAGTTTATGGACTGCAAAGTCGTCAGGAATCGACCATACACGTACGCGACATGTGCATATATGACCATATGTCCAATTGGAACTTTCACTACTATGTGCACACATGACGTGCGAGCAAAGTGGAGATTAGCATTAATCGAATGCGTAATCGGGAGAGTGCGTGTGCGGCACTGCAAAACAAGTATAGTAATAAGATACTAAAAAAAAAAACAAGTATAGTAATAATAAGTTGTCAGAGCTTTTAATGATGGCCGGTCTAGTCTTCCAACACTTCATTCCACGTTCTCGCAGATCTCGAGCTACTGTTTGCTTTTATTGCTTTTCTTTCTGCGAATTAAATATGATATATGTGTGTTCGTTATGAGATTTTATCTACCCCTCCGTCTTCAAATAACTTACTTTTTTTGACTTTTAGATTTCGCGTTTGACCATTCGTCTTATTCAAAATTTTTATATAAATATTATTTGTTTTGTTATAATTTAGTGTACTTTACTAATGATTATTTACTTTATTATTTATATAAAATTTTTGAATAAGACGAATGGTTAAACGTGAAATTCAAAAGTCAAAGAAAGTAAGTTATTTGAAAACGGAGGGATTACATGATATAAATGGATGTCTATGAGCTACCTAAGTTTTGTATATGTCCCAAACCTATAAGTTTTGTCCTGCACTCCTGCTAGTCTATTTCTCACATATGGTGGCGAATAGGGCATGTGATCTAGTACTTGAAGCCAGATGAACTAGGTTGGCAAGCCATGTGAGTAGGAACAGAAACACATTGACCTAAAGACCTAATAATTGTTGGTTGACGGTCGATGAATTAGTTTATTACAAATGGCTGCAACGTTAACAAGAATTGATACTCCACGATTCGAATATGACGAGTTTCACGATGAGCACATTTCCACATCCTAATAATGTGCCACATGGGCACACTACAATATAATTTGATCATCATCATTGGGTCGCTCCAAGCCGCTCGAGATGCTCTTACCATCAGATACCATTACAAAACATAATTTAATGTACACAACCCACTTTTTATTTTGAAAGATATATAATATAAGATATTATATTTACTTTATCTAAATTATCTACATCAACCACTATAATACATATATAACTAAAATTATATTCTTTGAACCTACATCTATACTTACTTATTACCAATATATTCAATAACCAAAAATACACTGTAATGAAAATAAGTCGATAGCGAGGCGTCTATGGTGATTTCATAGGAATGAGTGTGCATGCGTGTAAGAGAATCTACGTTGTATTATGTAATTAAAAAAGTTGTCAGTGATTTTATTTTTTGATGGGCTAACCGCAGATCTTGATTTAGATCCAGAGAACAGTGAATTGTCACACATCTCAAGAGTTTTGTTCCCAGCTTCACGAAAGTTGACATTCGTTTCGTTGGCTCGCTTGCCTCTAGTTGAGTCATTGCTGAGAAATTATTATTACATGCGGTCCCTTCTCATATTTAATTTTTTTGTTTTGCTATTTTGAAAACTTGAATTTTAAAAAAAATATTATTACAAACGGTTTCTTAAGTGAATCGCTGGTATAAATCGATCGTTACTGCTGAGCTTCTATGTGCTAGTGAATATATGCTATATATTGTCGTATTAATATCGGTGAATTGGAAGACCAGCAATTTGGTAGCTTATGCATCAATATTGACCTTCATGGATAGCTTAATTATGTAGCCATGTTGAAAATTATTAACAGTTACCTAGAATTCTACACTAGGGGTCGGCTTTTAGTTTGTCAGTGATTGAAAATGGAGTAAGCTGCAAGTGCCGCAGATCTCGAGATGGTTGCCCGTTTCGAAAATATATACTGTTGTGACGGAGAGAAAAAACAGGAAAGGATAATGATTAAAAAATCGTAGATAGCGAAATATACTGGACACGTATAGGTACGTACATCTGGCTTAATGGGTGGGGCGCGATCGCCCGATAAGAAAGTGGCAGGCGTGATCTATGTGGTTTAAATGAGGGAGTAACTACTCTTAGGGAGTAGAAAAAATTTACCATATATATATATATATATATATATATATATATATATATATATATATATATATATATACTTGTAAGCGTGAATGAGGAAGCGGGGAGAGCCGCAGCCGAGCGTTTCGGCCTGTGCTCCCATACCTCGTCACTGCCCAACGGCGGGATGTCACCTCCAACTCTCTATGCGGAGCACATGCCTTGATGTTCAAAGCCAGCGGTAAACTAGACCCATTGACAATTTTACTATATAATTTTTCATAACAGTTGGAATTTCAGTACACCGGTAAAGCTATTATATTATAACTACAAATGATAGAGACGACCACCGATATTTACAGATTGTCATGTTAACATGAATTCGTCCTGCCCAGCAAAAAAAAAGATTTGCCAATGATATTAATTATGAACCGTTGTTTTTTAATATGAAAAGGGTTCAAGATGCGCACATCCTCGCTCATTGAAACAAAACCACAGTTTTTCATAATGGGTTGACAAGGAATCTAGAATATTTTGGAGCGTCAAATGCTGCTGAGGACACGTATATATTGCTATGAGTCCTATGACATCTTACTGTTTAATTATTACGTATATAGATTACATACTTGTCTTTCACGGGGGGAAATAAGCCAGTGTGTATTACTATTTTGCTACTCCTAATGTTGGCCCTGGCTATATATATAGGGCCGCCAGGTCCTCCTCAAGTTCCTCCTACCTGCATCCACATCTCGCCACAAGTTCCACACGCCTCAAGTCCACCAAGCTTTCTCACGAAGAGCCCTCGCCAAGCATGGCAGACCTCGTGATGGGCACCATGGGCAGCCTCATCCCCAAGCTCTATGAGCTTCTCAAGGAGGAGTACAAGCTGCAGACCGGCGTGAAGGAGCGCATCACCTCCCTCACCAAGGAGCTTGAGCTCGCACAAGCCGTACTCCACAAGGTGGCCGAGGTGCCATGGGACCAGCTCGATGAGCAGGTCCAGATCTGGGCACGCGAGCTCAGGGAGTCATCCTATGACATGGAGGACGTCGTGGACACCTTCCTCGTGCATGTCCAGGGTCCTGACTCAGCAGAGCACGAGGAGAGCTTCGTCAAGCGACTCAAGAAATTTTTCAAGAAGACCAAGGCACGCCGCAAGATCACCTGTGATGTCAAGGACATCATGAGCCACCTTCAGGAGGTGACTGAGCAGTGTGGCAGGTACAAGGTCCACGATATCGTGGCCATGCCAGCTAAATCATCACATATTGATCCTCGTCTTCACGCCATGTACAACAAAGTCCAAGACCTTGTTGGCATCGACCAGTCAAGCGGTGAGCTCATATCCAAGCTGCAGCCTCTGCAGCGGGATGACACAACAAACCTAATGATGAAGATAGTATCAGTTGTTGGAGTTGGTGGCTTAGGCAAGACCACACTTGCCAAAGCTGTCTATAATCAGCTTACAGGGGATTTCAATTTTGGAGCTTTTGTTCCCGTTGGCCGCAATCCTGATTTGAAGAAAGTTCTCAAGGACATTCTTATGGATCTTGATAAGCAAAGACGCCTCGAGTTAAGTGCTGCAGTATTGGATGAAAGGCAACTCATTGATGAGCTTTGCCAGTTTCTAAAAAACAAGAGGTACGCATCAGCCACTCCTTTTGGAGGTTTTATGCTTGGCTTTGCTGCAACTGATAATACTCCCTCCAGTAACACATACAAACAACAGTGCAATTTTGTTCAAGCTAATCATTTAAATATTTGTGAAAAGGTACTTCGATGCATTAATCTTGTTATTCCGCAAACTGTATCCATGTCTAAATTGACTTATATTTGTGATGTGGGGGCCGGGCATAATCATTTTCTTGTCATGCAATTTCATTTACCAATCGATTCTGTGGATAATAAAAGGCTTTTAAATCTTGCAATATTAGGTACTTTATTGTTATTGATGACATATGGGATATACCATCTTGGGAAAAAATCAAATTGGCAATTGGTGACGATAGTAATTGTGGAGCTAGAGTAGTTATAACTACTCGCAACCAAAAAGTGGCTGAAAAAGCTCATGAAGTTTACAAGCTACGACCACTTCCAGATGATATCTCTAGTGAGTTATTCTTCACCAGAATAAGTGGTCATGAGGGAAAATTGGTTGATGGTAAGACAGATGAGGTCACTATTAAATTTCTAAAGAAATGTGCTGGCATACCGCTGGCTATTATCACAATGGCTAGTTTATTGGCGGGTAAACCAAGGCACAAATGGGATGAACTATACAAGGCTATTGATTTTAGGAGTGAAGATAATGACCAATCACATAACACTATGAGGATAGTATCCTTTAGCTACTATGATCTTCCTGTGCATCTAAGGACATGCTTGTTGTATCTTAGTGCATTTCCAGAAGATTCCTTTATCCCAAAAGAGTCATTGGTTTGGATGTGGGTTGCTGAGGGATTTGTCAAGAAGAAACATGGCATGAGCTTATTTGAAACCGGAGAGGGTTACTTCCATGACCTCATAAACAGAAGCATGCTCGAGGCGGCAGAGTCTTCCAATGTGCTTTGGACCACCAATGGTTGTCGTGTCCATGATATGGTCCTTGATTTCATTTGTTCCATGTCGCACCAAGAAAATTTCTTTAGTGTAGTATTAGGCAATGACCAAGGCACACCACCATTAGAAAATAATAATGTGCCGCGTAGGTTAGCCTGCTATAATAGGACCATGGGGCACGGTCGTGGTCCGGGTGATGATTTGAAAATGGAAAAGGTGAGATCCATGTTCGCCATTGGGTGTGGTGTAGAGGCGTTGGACCCATTTCATGGATTCACGCTTCTACGTGTGCTAGTTATAGACAATAATAGAGATGCATCTGACCATAGTTTCTTGGATTTCCGATCTGAGCACGTGAGACATCTACTTCACCTGAGGTTTCTCAGTATAAGTGGGACACGTATCGAGAGGATCCCAGAAGTAGGTTTTCTTAGGTTCCTGCAAATGCTGGACTTGCAAGAATCAAGTCTTGGTGATGGTAAGTTACCATCTCCAGGGACCTTGCCGGAACAGTTGGTGCGCCTATGCCTCCCTTTGAGTGGCTTACGCTTTTGTAGTCGTGGCAGCATGGGTTGGTTAACAAGGCTGACCTCCTTGGAGGAGCTGTCACTGGCTATTGTCGATACTGGTGGGGCCACCGTAAGGGAATTCTGGGAATGTGTACGCCATTTGAACAAGCTTGAGCACCTAACAGTTTATATTCCTTTCGGCAATGTAAAAGTCTTTGTCCTCCAGAGCCACCGTCTGCGGCACCTTGTTGTACGTGTAACCTCTAGGTGCGACTTGAGAAAGCTGCCATCATGCGTCAATGTTTCATGTCTTCCTAACCTCTCCCACCTGGAGATGAGTGTGGCTGACCTGGATGAGCATGACCTGAAGATGCTTGGAATGTTACCGGAGCTCCGTTTTCTTTGCCTGATAATACTGTGGGCCTCATCAGCCAACGTAAGCAGCGCCGTGGTCGTCATTGACAAGGATGCTGCAGAAGTCTACTTCCCCAGGCTGCAGTGCTGCGAGCTGAGGAGCGCGTTGCTGTCGTGCCACGCCAACGAAGAGGACAAGAGCATTTCTTTTCATGTGTGGGGTATTGGACAAACCAACATGAAGACGACCATGCCCTCTATTTCTGTGGATAAGTCACAGAGACCCAGCACCGGGGCAACTAGAGGAGGAGCACCTTGCAATCGCTTCATGCCGTGCCTCGAGGTGCTCCGTATTAATGATGGGGCTACTGATGACTTGATCTGGGACTATTATTACATCCCCGGCTTCGAGTACGCCTTTCCTTCACTCCGGGAGATCGGCGCTGATACAGAAAATGACAAGATAAGGGCAGCGCTAAGGAGTGCAGCGGAAGGGCATCCCAACCGTCCTGCGTTTCGTGAATGGGAGTGGAGAGGGTAGTTCTTCAGGAGAGGTAACAAAAAATGTCCATCCCTTTATTACCTACGTACGTAATAATATAGTTCAAACTCTGCAAATTCCCATGAAACAAATGGATACAAATTCCTGATTTATTATCTCCTTCCTTTCTCGTCATACCAGATCCAGCGTTCACGAAGGCGGCGGCGGCCGGGGCGACCTCCTGCATCTCCCAGCGACGGCTTCGATCGACAACGGCTCGTCGTCGTCACCAGCGTCTTCGGCAACGGAAAGCGGCGGCGCCTCCTCCTCGCCGGCCTCGGGCCACTATCCTGCATCTCAGGCAACGGCGCCCTCTCGGGCCATCCTTCTCCTACTGACGACAGCCTCCATGGCACCGGTGGTGGCAGTCACACCCATCGTCTCGGCATATTCACGCGCGGAGATCCTGCAAGCAGCTGTTCCTTTGATCGACCTCCGTGGATTCGGGCTGATCCGGTGTCGATGCTCCACACGGTCATGTCTGCCATGATTCAAACTATTTTTATTTATTTTTTAATCTGCGAGCACCCATGGTATTTATACATAATGATTTATTTTCATGATTTCTGTACGTGATGTACACGGTCATGACTTCGTCTAGGATGCACCCATGCATGGGAATATGTGCTGAGTTTTGTTAATTGCCAAAGATAAGTACCTGACTATGAAATCAGCCATATTTTAATTACTACGTACTCAATCGACCTATATTCTAGAGAGCCTGTCTCTCCTTGTACAGTTCACGGGTTTGGATCACCAGCCATATTCTAGAGTGCAAGACGATCTACGATTTAGTATTTACGTCACTAGTGTGCAGACCGGAGGATGATGGGTTGTATAAAATCTCTACCGTTGCAGGGAGGAGGTTTCACGGAGGTCGCGATGGGGTTGTACGAAGAACATGGAGGATGAGCGGATCCCAGGGTGGGTGTGCAACGGAGCCAACACCTGACTGGGCAGCCGCAATAGGCCACACGAACGGAAAAGACTCGGCAGACATGTTATTCTGAATGTCTGCTGCTTCGGTCTACAGTTTGGTCTCATCCGTGTGATACTGTGTTTTAAAATTGAGAAATTTTGCTCAAAGACATCACAAAAACATATAATACGCTCCTCGATACCGCCAACTCAAAAATAGGCCCAGTAGGATTATGAAAATAAGGTTCTTTGCTGTAACACACCACGTCCATTGTTTTATTTATTTCTCGTATTCGAGGAGAGAGAAGGCAGAAGAAATGACTTTCTTGCCCTCTTCTTCAACCTCGGGCGACAGCCCGATACCATTATGAAATTGAGGTTATTTGCCGTAACACATTGCGGTCTTAATAGAAACTCTGTTCTAAAATAAGTGAACCGTCGGCGCCTCACTTATTTACTGTGTTTTAAAATTATATATTGAAGAAATGAACAAAAACTCTGTTCTGTTTCTCTGAATAGGGGAACTACTCCTTCCCTGAACCCTCGTGATGCTTGGGGTTTTCTTCTCTCCTTTTTCCGCGCCTTCGTGCATCATCAAGTTTTTCGTCTTTGTGCTTTGACAAAGTTTGGCCACCTACGATCTTTTGACGTGGCAACCGCAAAGGGCTAATAGCTTCGCAACCTGGGTACCAGGACTGAAAAGTGAAGAATTCAACAATGAACAGGCACTCGGAATCAACAATATTGTACTCCTCTGCATACAGGGTTCACATCAGATGCCGTGACGGATGTGGCGATGTCCAAGGTGGTGAATTGGTGATGATATTCTCCAGAGACATTCAGCTGATTCATCATTGCTAGAAGCCAGAGATTGTGTTCCAGTCAAGGAAACAATCAATCTTCCTCCAGGAACAATCTCCTGCGCCCTGCACTATAGAACAAAAGGAGGTCCTTTCTAAATTGCCGTGCATAAGCATCAAGCACAACGGCCCGTGTTTTCCGCCATAGTTGCTCGTCGCTATGGTACATTGGAATGTCGTTCTTCAGTAGGTCTTCAGGTACCTACCAGTTACCGCATCTTAAAAATTATGCTTAAATGAAACTAGTTGATACTACCCTGCGTGCTATGGGCACAGAGAATAAGTGATATTAAGCATGTAGGAAAAAAAAGTGGGTACCTTTGAAAGCCAGTGTAAGCTACTTGATGAGAGGACAAGATGCATGGATCCGGTCATGAGCAGCCTTCCATAGAAGGACCCAGGAACAATACTAGTCGTGACAAACGGAGAGAAATTGTGCTCACCCTTGTCAATGTTTTCCTTTCTTGAAACACGACCAAGTGCTTGACTGTAGTGTTGAAATCATTCCTAGGAAGGTCGTTGAGGAGCAGGCTCAGCTCAGGCGGTGGCTGTTGGAGTTCAAGACTGCCACACAGTTTCTTGATGGCCTCTTTGATCAGTGGCTTCATTCTCATCTGCTCTGCACTCTGCATGCGCACGAGTTGTTACCTTGGTCAAGTTTTTCTTTTTGATCTTTTGGTTATCAAAATTAGCGAGTAAATCCTTTTTTCTTTCTGATCAGTTTACCCAGAGGTCAAAATTCCAACCCAAGCATCTCAGTGAAGAAACCAAACCATTAGTAATACCAACTTACATTGAAAACCATCATATAAAAATAGCAGAATTATGAACACTGATATTGGAAAGGAGAACCTAACACTAATAGATCACCTTTTAGCTAATTAACCTCTAAGCATAAGAAATCGATCAAGTTGAGGAATAGTCTTACCCAGTTCTACTTAGTGATGCCATACTAACTGACCTATAACCTTAAGATTTGATATTAACCACTAACCTACGATTTGGTATAAGCAAACATTTTCAGTCGACCAAGCCGCACCTGAAATGTGGAGTTACGAGCATAGCTTGTTTCTCCCTCTCCTGGATTCATACGCACTGTTTGTTGGGCATCCATTTGCTCGACTTCTTCACCCACAAAGAATAGTCTTGCAGTGACCGAGAACTTTGTGCTGAGGAACCAATGCGTCAGAGTCTAGTTTTTACGCGCTTCTGTCATGTACTACCTACTATGTACTAGGTACCACAATTGTAGTTGACCGAAGCTACAGATTCATGCATTGGGTTAGCAACCTGCAGTGCTTTCAAATCTCAACTACAGATCCTAGCTAGACCATGTGCCTGTCACAGCGATTAGTCAATGGCTGGGTGCAATCAATTACATAGATCTAATGAAGTTGCCAGGCAACACGTTGTTGTTGTTGGAAACGGGACCAGAAACATGTACAATTCTATACAAGCAGTTACCCTACGAGCGAGAGGCGACGTGTCCGACTACGACGGTCGCCGGTAGTGGCCGCGGCCGTCCGTCGCCGGCTACGGCGGCCTTCGGGAGGCTGGAAACAGCTACGCGAGGGTCGCAAGGAGGCCGCGGTCGGCCACGGTCGGCAACGGCGATTCCGCAGCCGGCCGCCGGCGGCCAGAGTCGGCGACGGCGGCTTACCCTTGCCGCTGAATGGCATCGCAGGGGTCCGGTCGAGCCGTGCACCTTCAACGAGGAGGCGTTCCGATGACGTTCGGAGAAAGGCCGGAAAGAGATGTCACGTATGGTCGCCGAAGTGGTGGAGGCCTGTCGTCACCCACCACCGATACACGCTGTCAGCGATCCGATTCCAGTGGCTACTCCGATCAAGTCCAAATTTTGGGCTGATGATTCGGAACCCACCTCGGGCTCGGAAAGCCTGGTGGAGGGATCGACGGAAAAGTTCATCAAAGAGGCGGAGGAGGCGGGCTTCACGATTCGCCAGCTGCAAGAGGCCGAGGCAGTCCTGTGTAAGTCGCCAAGGGCGGATCGACATGTCTTACCGAAGTTGATTCTTACAACCATGGTGAACAAAAAATACGGCGGATCGCCGTGGACAGGGCCTTTGCCGGTGCCTCGGGTATCCCCATCGAGGACGCTAGGCGATTGTTTGAGAACGGCAAATGTCAAAATTTGTCAGAGAAAGACGTCGAAGCCTGGTGGTTCGCTGAGGTCTGGAGGTTCGCCGGCGGTCATCTCGCCGGAGTCCTCATCAGTCAAGGCGCGTACCCCTGTTTCGAAAATTTCAAATTTGTTTGAATTCGCAATCCCCGATCGCGATCCGTTTCCCCCGTTACCGCGGCCGGATGCGCCGATCCTTCCCAACGAGCCAGCGTGCGTGAATATGCAGGAGAAGACGGTCGTAGTCAATGGGCAGGTTCGTGTTGGGCCTGGGAAGTATTATCGGCCCACCAAGGGCCTCGAGGTATTTTCCAGGTCATGCACTCGGAAACAGATTCAACTACGACGCCCTCCTCCTGAACGCTCGTGGCGGCGTACGTACGCTGAGGTTGTACGGACACCGATGGCGGCGCAAGGTCCAGGCGGCGGCGGGTTTGGCGCGGGCGGCGGGGGAGGTGGAAGTTCAACCCGGGTCACGGCAATGATACGGTGCCGCGCGGCCGTTCCCGGAACGGCGTCGATCGTGGCCATGACCGCGGACGTCCTGGAGTCGGAGGCCACCACCGGCAGTGGCAAGGACATCAGTCGCGCAATCAGTTCGGCTTCGGCGGGGGCCAGCCGGCCAGCTTCCAGCCGGCCAGCGGCTTCTTCCAGCCGGTTAGGCCGGCGGTGGGTGCCTTCCCGCAGGCGCAGCAAACGGGTGGAGTGGCCGGGAGCGCCTTCCAGATGGCCGGTCTAGGCGGAGGAGGCTTCGGAGCGGCAGGAGGCGCTTCCCAGTCCTTAACGGCTGGTTTTCACTCAGCCGGTCCGTTGGCGGGGCGTGCCTTCCCGGCGGCTACCCAGGCTGCGTTCCGGCCGGCCGGGACTGCAGCAGCCTTCATCCAGGGGAATGCGGCCGGCCAGGAGGCTTTCCAGCCAGCTGGGCCAGGACATGAAGTGGCGCCAAACTCCCAGATTGGTGCTCAGGCCTTCCAGCCAACAGGGCCGGCTACGGCCACCCTACAGGCCGGTTTGGCTGGCCAGACAACTGTATCAGCCATCCAGCCGGCTGATACTCCTGATGCGCAGCCGGCTGTTCCTGATGCGGCAGCTGGGACAGCTGACCAGCTGCCGGCTGCTGGTGACGATGGTGTCAGAAAGGGGAAGATGAAGTTTGGCGAAGGGGCAGGACATGGTGCGGACGAAGCAGTGAAAATGTCCCTGTCCAACAATGCTTTCAAGGAGTTTCCAGAGTCTTCTCGGCCCAAAGCGAAAGGCAAGGGTAAACTGTATTGTTATACTTGTCACACTAAAGGTCATACTTATAATGAATGTACAGCAGTGATTAGCTGTGATTTATGCTTTGGTGATCACGTGACAAAAGTTTGCCCGAATATTAAGAATTTAAATATCAGTGCCATTCCATGTGGGTATGCTGTTCCGGGTTTGGGATTTTATTTTATCCCAATCGCCGAAACACCGAAAGCAGTTCTGGAAAAATTCTCAGCCTTGGTACGTGTGCTGGAAGGTTCTATTACTGCTAGTCAATTAGCGGTGGAACTGGACACGCTTCTACCAGGTAAACATGAGTGGGCTATTGAGGCAAAAGGCTCGGAGGCCTTCACCGCTAATATCCCCTCGAAGGACCTGCTGGACTGGGTCATTAACTGGGGCCCTATGCATACAAGAACTATTCAAGGAAAAATTAAGTTTGAAAAGAATGTCGACAAGGTGGTGTTCAAATATGAAATCGACAAAGTCTGGGTGCAGTTTCGCGGCCTACCCAGCGAGCTCTTGGAATTCCCTATTATTTGGGCGATCGGTTCAATTTTGGAAGTTTCTAAGGCGGTCGATATGAAGTTCACTAAAAAGTTTGAAAGATCTAGACTCAAGATTGCAGTGATGGATCCCAATCTTATCCCAGAATTCGTTGATGTGGTGATTGGTGATTATGTCTATGAGCTCCAGTTTGGGGTTGAGGAGGACCTTACCGGTAGTGAACCAATCGTTTTAGACTTGGATCATACTACCGATGAGGGAAAAAAGAAAAGCGATAATAATGGTGAACCGATGGATGAGGATGGTACTAAGGACAAAGAGCCGAGGCCTCCTAGTACCACTGATAGTTCTCTGCCTGAGGCTGGCAAGGAGGGTGCTGCGCCCCAGGAGCAGAACCTTCAGCAAGTTGACCAATCCGCGGTTGAGAAGTCTAAAACAGTGGCAAATACTAAGGAGGCTATCAAGCCACGTGTACAACTTGACACTGATGTTAATGGCCAATGGAAGGCAAAAATATTAACAACTGAGAATGACTCTGGCAAATCCAAAAAGCAAGTTGGGAGCGGAACATCTTCCCCCGTGCGGTCGAGCAAGAGGAATGCAGCAAGTGCGGAACAGGATGCCTTGGAGCGTGCAACAAATTTAAAGGCTCGCAAGAACCTGGACACTTCAGCTTTGTCTAAAGGTACGGTTGCCCAATGCTCTTTCGTTAATTTAGACAATTCTTGTTTAATAGAGACCACTGCTGATTTAGGGATTATTTTGGGGGACAATGATCAATCTATTTCTAGATCTTTAAACCTGATTAAACAAACTGAGGTCTCTAGGTTGGTTCAGTTAGTTGGGGAAAAACAACTTTCATCTGCCGAAATAGTTGATGATGATTCTTCAGTTTGCTCTATAGATGATAAACTAGATATTGATTCCTTGAATGTTATTTGTTCTGAAATTGCTGAGAGTCTTAGTGATGGGGGATGTAACTCTGAACATCTACAAGCCCCTGTATCACGTTCTAAAAAGACTAAAAAAAAAGGAAAGGGATCCGCGAAAAACAAAACTCATAAATGAAAGGCATCTTCTGGAACTGTAATGGGTTTGCTGACCCAAAAAAATATAGGTTTCTTTCAGATTTAACAAAAGAGAAAAATCTTGACTTTATTGCCTTATCAGAAACTGGGCGGGGTAGCTTTCCACAATCCACCCTAAATAATATTTGTGCGGGTAGAAATTTCTTGTGGCATTGTAAATCCCCCCATGGGAGGTCTGGTGGTATGTTACTTGGTTGTAATTTAATAAATTTTGACATAGGGGAAATAGAAGAAGGAGATTTTTTCATTCGATTTAAAGTACGTCAAAAACAGGATGATTTTAAGTTTAATTTAATATCAGTATATGGCCCGGCACAGGAAAATCGAAAGTCTAATTTCCTTTCCGAGTTGGTGCGTATCTGTTCAAATGACACCATACCTATTATAATAGGTGGTGATTTTAACATTATGCGCCGACCAGAGGATAAAAATAATTCACACTTTGATGCTAGGTGGCCTTTCTTATTTAATGCAGTGATTGATAATCTTAATTTGAGAGAAATTGATCTTACCGGGCGGAAGTTTACATGGGCCAATCACCTACAAAATGCAACTTTTGAGAGGTTGGATAGAGTTTTAGTGTGTACGGAATTCGAAGTAAAATTTCCAAGCATCACAGTTAGCGCCTTATCTAGAGAAATATCAGATCATACACCTCTGTTTTGTTCCACAAACAATGCATCCACGGCTTATCGACCTCAATTCAAGTTTGAATTGGGGTGGTTGACGAGGGATGGCTTCGGTGATTTGGTCCGAAATGTCTGGAATAGCGTTAACATTAATGGGCCTCCTTTACAAAGATGGCAAGCAAAGATAAGAAGGCTTCGCCAGTACCTGAGAGGATGGGCAAAAAATTTAAGCGGTGCGTACAAAAAAGAAAAAACGGCGCTAATGGATAAATTAGACGCCTTGGATAAGAAATCAGAAAATCTGCTTCTAGATGAGGCGGAATTAAATCTAAAACACGTATTAAATGAAAGATTAGCCGAGTTACTAAGAGAGGAAGAATTAAAATGGTACCAGAGGGCCAAAGTTAAACATCTCCTACAAGGAGATGCGAATACCAAATATTTCCATCTACTGGGTCGCCATAGGAAGTCTCATATTTTCCAGTTAGAAGAGGGATCTCAAACTGTAACAGGTGATGCTAATCTCAAAAAGCATATCACCAAATATTACAAATCTCTGTTTGGACCGTCAGGAATTTCCACAATTAATTTGGACGAGTCTCTGACGAACGATATCCCTCAAGTTTCTGTACTGGAGAATGAACTTCTCACTTCTGAATTTAATGAGGATGAGGTCACTGCTATTTTTCAGATGGAGCATAATAAAGCTCCAGGTCCGGATGGATTCCCACCAGAGTTCTATCAGGTGTTCTGGGATTTAATTAAAGACGACCTAATGGCTTTGTTCAAAGAATTCCATCAGGGATCATTGAACCTGAGTAATCTAAACTTTGGGACAATAATATTGTTGCCTAAAATTAAAGATGCGAAGACGATTCAACAATACAGACCTATCTGTTTGTTGAACGTATCCTTCAAAATTTTTACTAAGGTGGCAACTAATAGATTGTCCTTGATTGCCCAAAAGATAATCAGACCAACTCAAACGGCTTTTCTCCCAGGGAGGAATATAATGGAAGGTGCTGTGATCCTCCATGAAACTTTACATGAGCTTCATTCGAAGAAACAGAGCGGGGTCATCTTCAAGATTGATTTCGAAAAGGCTTATGATAAAGTGAATTGGTCTTTCTTACAGCAGACTCTGCGGATGAAAGGCTTCTCGCAAAAATGGTGCAATTGGGTAAAGGCGTTTACCCAAGGCGGTAACGTTAATATAAAGGTTAATGACCAGTTGGGGCCTTACTTTCAGACAAGGAAAGGATTAAGGCAAGGTGATCCTATGTCGCTAGTACTTTTTAACATAGTAGCGGACATGTTAGCTATCTTGATTGATAGAGCCAAAGTGGCAGGAAGGATTGAGGGAGTCATTCCCCATTTACTCCAAGATGGTCTTTCAATCTTACAGTATGCGGATGACACAATTTTATTTATGAGCCATGATGTTGACAAAGCGGTGAATATGAAATTTCTGCTTACCACTTTTGAGCAACTATCTGGTCTCAAAATAAATTTTCACAAAAGTGAGATCTTTTGCTTCGGGGAGGCCAAAGACCATGAAGCCTTCTATTCGCAACTGTTTGGTTGTAAGATAGGGAGTTTTCCTTTTCGCTATCTAGGTCTCCCAATGAATGTCCGAAAATTATGTAATAAAGACTGGCAAACCATTGAAGACAGAATTGAAAAACGGTTAAGTGGTTGGAAAGGAAAGCTTCTGTCTGTGGGTGGACGCTTGATCTTAATAAACTCGGTGCTCTCTAGTTTACCGATGTTCATGATGTCCTTCTTTGAGATACCGAAAGGTGTATTGGAGAAGATCGATTGCTTTAGATCAAGGTTCTACTGGCAGAATGACCAACACAAATTAAAATACAGACTAGCCAAATGGGAAGTGATGTGTCAACCCAAAATACAAGGAGGATTAGGCATATTGAATTTGGAACTTCAAAATAAGTGTCTATTAAGCAAATGGCTTTACAAACTTCTTAACGAAGATGGCCTTTGGCAAGAATTGCTAAGAAACAAATATTTAAAAGATAAACCCCTTGGAGCCTGTGTTAAAAAACGCAAAGACTCCCATTTTTGGAAGAGTCTGATGAAAGTAAAAGAAACATTCCTCAATTTTGGGTCGTTCAAAGTTCGAGATGGGGTTCAGACTCGTTTTTGGTTTGATACCTGGTTAGGTAACAAGCCATTGAAAGATAGATTCCCCAGGCTGTCTAATATTGTAAGAGGGAAACAAGACTCAGTTGCTAAGGTCCTTAGTACTTCACCATTAAATATCTCGTTTAGGCGAAATTTAATAGGGAGTGATCTCAGGGACTGGCACAGAGTAGTCGCTTCTCTGCTTAATTTTAATCTCACTGAACAAAATGACACATTTGTGTGGAACCTACATTCATCAGGAATTTTTTCGGTCAAAACAATGTATGCTGCTTTAATTAACAATGGGGTGCGGGTCTCTCAAGATATTTGGCAAACAAAACTACCAATGAAGATAAAGATCTTCCTCTGGTATCTAAAAAGATCGGTGATTTTAACGAAAGATAATCTGGCAAGGCGTAATTGGAACGGTGATACTAAATGTTCCTTTTGTCATTGCTTAGAAACTAATAATCACCTTTTTATAGAATGTGTTTATGCCAAGTTTTTGTGGAGAGCGGTGCATCTGCTGTTTGGGGTTGCCCCCCCCCCCCCCCCCCATTATCTGTTTCCGATTTGTTTGATAATTGGTCAAAAAAAGGAAGTAAAAAACAAAACCTCTTGTTATTAACAGCAGCGTCAACATTGTGTTGGGCTATATGGCTAACTAGGAATGAGGTGATTTTTGACAAATGTGCTCCAAAATCCTTATTGCAGGTGCTATTCCGGGGAACCTATTGGCTACGCCAGTGGGCAAAGCTACAACGGCATGATGCGTCGAAGGAACAGCTACTATTAGCTGCTCAACATATGGAGCGATCAGCCTTGCAGTTTTTTAGATCCAATGGATGGCTTTCAGGCAGAAGTATTGAGCACAACTAGTCACTCCTTTAATATTCATCAACTGTTGGTCATGCCACAATTTCTTTCGCTGTATTTTGTGTTAAACGTTGACAATCGGTATGTAATAAGTGGCCTGATTCTATCTTTTGATAGATGAAGCCGGATGTTTTATCCATTATCTAAAAAAAAGGCAACACGTTGTTAGCAATCAAATAACACGGTTAACAACAAAGCCTGTCGTACATACACAAATATGTGCTAATTCACCATCCTCGTATGTTAATCATACATTTGAGACTAGCTAGCATCTGTTTTCACAATTACTAAATGATGCAAATGTCTCCACAATTTCTCACTAGTTTGATAGGTATCCTGAGTTCTATGAAAACAGATGACAACCTGATCATACGTGTTGTGAAAATTAGGCATCTCCAGCAAGTGATACATATTGTGGATATGTTGAAGGTCAAGCGGTGCCACAAAATAATAAGAAAACGCGCGAAGAAAACGGCGAGCCATGCGTAGCCAGGCCCAGTTCCAGGAATTGGCATAGCTGGTTCCACAAATCAGCTTAGCCAGTTTAGCCCCCAGAACCAGCTTAATCGGGTTCCCAAATCGGCTATGCTGGCTTGCTGCCCCAGCCGGCCGAGGCATGGGCGCAAAAGCCAGCTTAGCGGGGTCCCTGATGGCCTGATCTGGCTAAGCCGGTGTGCCCTGGAATCCAAACTGATTTAGAAAGAAAGCGTGTTTTGGTGATTATTTGATAAGGAAAACTTGTGGAATGTGTTTCGAACTCGTTTCCTATTAGAATAAGACCACCCCTATTCAATCGTCAAAATACACTACTCCTCTTTTTACCCATCTTACTCGACTCTAATCATAATCTAATGTTCTCCCGGTGAGATTTGGCAGTGCCCTAGTCGGCCTTGCTAGTCCTAGGGTAGCTTCCACGTGTTCCTTGCCGATGGGTCTTTTCCAGAAGGTGTTTGAGAGTCTATCCCGTCAAGAGCGGGCTACACATCGGCCACCATATCGGTCTCTAGATCGATTGTTGCCGCTCATTCTGCGTTCTTACTGTGTTGAAGAATGTTTGCAACCTTTTTGGATGTGCTAGCGCGTTGGTGTATTGATTTAGATCCCTTCCGGCATCAACTCTTAGGTATTTTCTTTCCTATGTTAACCGCGCGTTCGTGCATCATAAAATTATTTGCCTTTGTGCTTTGACTTATTAATTTTTTCACCCACGATTTGTATGCCTGGAAGCTCAAAGGAACTAGTCACTTGGCAACTTGGGCACAAGGACTGAAGAATTCAATAATGAAGAGGCAGTCGGATTCATCATTATTGTACTCCTCGCATGCATGCAGGGTTCACGTCACAACTAACTACCGATGTGGTAGTTTCTCAGCTGTTAACCAAGCCAAGCTATATCACGGGAAACATCTACTGCTGGATTTGATATGAACTGGAACTGTTTGTACTAATGTAGAGTAGAAATATACAGACAAAAATGATAGTGAATGGGGTCTTTGTAGAGTACATACAGGATAGTGTCTTTGCAGTGCGGGTGTGACACTATGACGCTAATAAATAATATTATTTAATCAATGTAACAGTACCCACAAACAAAATATCATTATTAAGGCAGCCCTGCCACGACAACGCACAACTTTTGACTGACAACCTGTCTGTATGATGAAGTAACTTGTGAAAACACCAGAAATAAATATACAGATCCCATCATGTTTCAAGCCAGATAAGTAAATCTTGGAATTGGTACAAATGGAAAACCATCTAATTAGTGATCAACTCTTCCTTTCAAGAGAAAGAGCAAGGAAAACACTAGGATTCTTGGTAAGTTCATTATGTAAAATAGCATGACTGATCAACTTCTCTGCTGTGTTGATAAATTCATCCATAAGTTCTTCTGATGAGCCAAAATGGTCTTGTATTATTGGCTCAAAGCCAGCCCTAAGAACATATGCTATCATCTTGGGGCTGATGACCGCTTTGTCCATGCCAGCTAAACTGTTGTGAACTTGAAGTTCATCAATGGAGAAAGATCCCTGCACTTCTATTATCTCCTTTACTTCTTTCTCAGATGGTGAATATAATGGTATGTAGAAAGACTTCCATTTTTTATTATCAAGCACACCCTGCAGCAAGAAACTCACGAATAATGAAACATTGAATTTCCTGTATCAAGGTCCAAAACCCTTTATTATTAGGATATATAAACCAGCAATTGCATACCCTTGATGCCATGTCTTCTAAAATACGGGCTACGAACTCCCATATTTGTTGAGGTGATTCATCGCTGCCAGAAGTCAGAGATTGTGTTCCAGACAAGGAAACAATTAACCTTCCTCCAGGAACAATCTCCTGCGCCCTGCACTCCAAGAACAAAAGGAGGTCCTTTCTAAATTGCCGGGCATAAGCCTCAAGCACAATGGGCCGTTTTTCCTGCCATATTTTCTCATTGCTGTGGTACATCGTAATGTCATTCGCTACTAGGTCTTCAGGTACCTACAAGATACCTCCTCTTAAACATTAAGCTTAACTGAAAGTATTTGATATTACCACGACGGAACAGAGAATTAGTTTGATTAATTACGTAGGAACAAAAATGTGGGTACCTTCGAAAGCCAGTGCAAGCTACTTGATGAGAGGACAAGATGCACAGATCCAGTCGTGAACAGCCTTCCATAGAAGGACCCAGGCACAATACTAGTCATGATAAATGGAGAGAAACTGTGATCACCCTTGTCAATGTTTTTCCTTTCTTGAAACGCGATGACCAAGTGCTTGACTGTAGTGTTGAAATCATTGCTAGGAAGGTCATTGAGAAGCAGGCTCAGCTCAGGCATTGGATGTTTGAGTTCAAGACATTGGCGATGAATGGCATCGACAGCAGCAGAGACCAAGGTGATTGCGCTGGGGCCACAAGAGCAGCCAAGGTCCGCAATCACCAAGCTTGTGGGAAGGGATGTGGAGTTGGCACAAAGTTTCATGATGGCCTCTTCGATCTGTGGCTTCATTCTCATCTGCTCTGCACTCTGCATGCGCATGAGTTGTTTCCTTGGTCAGTTTTTCTGTTCCATATTTTGGTTATCAAAAGTAGCGAGCTAGTTTCTTGTTCTGCCTATATCGGTTTACGACTTTACGTACGAGCAGGTCGAAATTAAACTTATCAATCAGGGAATTCCAAATAGATTTGTATTCTTTTGTACTACCAAATCTCCATGTGTCAAAAGTCCAACCCAATCATCTCTGTGATGAACCAAACCATATTCATAATACCAGCTGTACACTGAAGATCAAGTAAAAATGGCACAATTATGAACACTGATTATGGTAAGGAAGAGCCTACATCAGCTAATTAACCTCTAGCCTTGAGAAATTCATCAAGTTGAAGAATAGTCTTACCCAGTTTTACATAGTGATGCCATACTAAGTGGCCTCTAATAACTTGAAGATTTATTATTAACCAACAAGTTCAGGCGACCAAGGCTCACCTGAAATGCGGAGTTACGAGCGTAGCTTGTTTCTCCTTCTCCTGGATTCATGTGCACAGTTTGTTGGGCATCCATCTCTTTGAGTTGTTCACCACGAAGAATAGTCTCGCAGCTGCCAAGAACTTTGTGATGAAGAATCAATACGTCGGAGTCTAGTTTATACGCGTTCCTGTCAACTACTACTCTGATCAGTATTAGTTGGTGATGCCATATTAATTTATCTGCTCCTGTGGTTGAATTTAATTTCATTATAATATTTGTAGTGGACCGAAGCTACAGATTGATGCAATGGGTTAACAACCTGCGGATCTTGGAAAACTCAACTAGAGATCCTTGATCATGTCCCTGTCACAGCCATTAGTCAACGGTGGCTGCAAGCAATTCTATAGAGCTAATAATCAAGTTGCCCAAGGCAACACGTAATTAGCAATCAAATAATACAGTTAACAACAAAGCCTGCCGTACATACAAACCAGTGTTAATTAACCATTATATGTATCATGTATGTTAATCACACATGTGACCAGCTATCATCTATTTTTCATTTGGCGTCTGAAGGATAGCAATTCCATATCTGGCACTAGCAGAGGCACGGCAGGGATACTGTAAGTCCGTTTGCATTGATGGATCATTCCGACTTCTACCATTGATGGATAATGTAATTCCCTGATTGATAACGAACAGATGATGGCGGCTGATAACGTTGCCTTCGACCGTTGCACCCGACAGCTGGGGTGCATGCTGCCACTCTAGGCTGGCAGCATGCACCCACACCTGCACCGTGCCCTAACACTTCGGCTGCAACTACCCCTGGCCAACCCTTCTTTGGTGACGGCCAGATTTGGAGGCGTGCACGTCTGCGGTAGTTGGTACAAAAATGCCTAGGCTTGGGCCGGGCCTTCGGCTAGTTCTGGCTGGCGGGTGGATACGTCGCAATGCCCATGCCTGGTTGGGTCCTTTGGCTAGTTGGTGACGTGGTGGCCCCTGACTGCAGAATGACCAACAGCCCACGCTCTGTTTGTGGTCAGTGGTCATGGGCTTCATATATAGTGAAGAGGCGATGGTTGCTTGGGTTGGATGAATGACTTCGGCAGATTCTGGACATATAAGCCCCGCATTAGAAGTCTCTAAGACCAACAACAATGGCATCCAGGGTGATACCCTTTGAGCACCACCTCCTTCCTGAAGCCCGAAGGTGTCATTCAAGAATCTCTTACGGCTCATCAGTCATCATCATCATCATCATCATCATCCATATTGTTCCTGTCATATCGTCGGCTCCCGATGAAGTTCCTTGTTATGCCTATCACTAATATAGATTTAAACATCATTGTCGGCTCATCACTATTGTTTTTGGCCACTAGCCGGATAAACCGGCATTGATATTCGGATCATCACTGCCGGTGTTAGACTGTTAGCCATGAACCGCCACTAATACTAAATGTCGGTTCTTGCTTAAACCAATAGTGATAGGCTACACGAAAAAAGTAATAACTTTCTCATATGGTGTCGGATAAAGAAGAACTTTATATCAAAGTTATAGCACTTTTTGAGACCTAAAACTTTTTGGATGACAATTTTTCAATTCAAATATATATCCAACAAAAATTTTGTTTATTATAAAAAAATTGAAAATTCAAATATTTCAAATGACATCGGATGAAGAAACTACCAAGATAAAAGTTGTAGATCCCGATAAGTTATGCAACTTTGTAGTTAACAACTTTTTCATTTGAAATCATTTATCATATGAAAATTATGCCCGAATTTCCTCACATTTGAAATTCAAAATTTCCAAACGACCTTGGATGGAGAAACTACTAAAATAAAAGTTGTGGATCTAGAAAATTTATGTAACTTTGTAGTTGACAATTTTCATTTGAATTCTTTTGGGTTCCTGAATACTCAATTCAAAAACCGGCTAGAGATAGAATGAGGCGGATGAATATCTCAATTGGACAAAGTGTCTTATAGGTGCAATGGTTAGAGGAGAAACACGCGGAGCAGGAGGTCATGGGTTCAAGCACTGGTGGCCGTGAAGTGTGTGTTTTTTCTTGAAAAAACAAGTCACTTATGATGCGCGGATGCGTACCTAGCTAGTGGGGTCTCTCTTGGCATTTAAAAAGTTTTTATTAAATTTTTTGGTCTTTTATGGATTTTTTGGCAGGCTTATCACTTCCATTATAGTTTTAGAACTAATAGTGATGAGGGGGAATCATCACTGACGATTTTGTTGTGCCAGTTCAAAAACCGGCAGTGAAGGGGGGTTTTGAACCGTCAATGATAATAGAACCTAGTGTAGTGTGTTTGTGCCTTGATGTTACATGCTTAGACATTGTTGTCGTCTTTATGGCTGCTTTGTAAGTTCAAATAATTTGAGTCTGTGCTCTTTGTAGGTTTAGATTTTTCAAGTTTGTTGGGCCAAGAAAGGTGGTGAAATCGATGATTTGTTGACTATGCTCCGGGTCATGATGTCACCTCCTTGATTACATAAAAAATTGGCCTAGAGCCTCAAAATGTATCCACTACTCCTAAAGTAGCTGCTTTGACCATATTCACCTTTGCTCATTCCCTGTGTTGTGCCTCTCAACACACAGGAACCAATTGTTAAAACCTCTTTGTCTTGATTGCAGCTTTCTTTTCTTATTTCCTGGCTTTCCTCACTACATGCATCATCGCGTTCTTGCCCCTTTCCATTGTTCAACAGCACATAGCAAGTCCGTGGAGCTCCAGCAGCCAGCCAATTAATTCCTCAATCCATGAGACCAGAGACAAACAGAGCTAGAATCCGGTGTCATGTCGGCTTGGTTCCTGGCTTCCTTCTTATATTTAATTTTTTTTTTTAGAAAGAACGGCAAAAGCTTTGCCGCGATTTCTATTAGACGAAGAAAGAGAAAAGAAGGCAAGCGCCCCGCCCAGTTTTTGAAGTGGAAACTGGGCGAAAACCATAAATAAAAGTGTGGAGGGTACCCTACTCCAACTGCACAACTAGGTACCAAAACAACTCAACTCGCGCTAAAAAAGCGCCAACTCAAAATCTCCACTCGACTCCACGCTTGGTCGGACTGGGACATCGACACAAGCCTCTAAACCACTAGAACTCGGTCGGATTGGGTCGTCGACACGAGCCTCCACTTAAAACCACTAGAAGCTCCAAAACTGAGGTAGCAACTAACTAAAAAACAACTAAACTAAGCCTACTCCACCACCGGCACCAACCACGAACACGTTGGCGGAAAACGACGAATCAGCACTGCCCCAGACAACCCAACCTAGTCGAACTCCACGACGACGCCTTCAAGAAGGTCACGACGCCCAAGCGCCACCGTCGTCCGTCCACAACAGGACTAGGCTCTCACCCATGGAGTGTGGTGGGGGTACAACGCCCTCAACAGGGAAACGACACCCGCAAGTGTCGCCGTCGTCAGGCCTTCGCCCAAAGAAACCCCAGCACAGACGTTGGTCAAGATCTCGGGCCCTGCCAGACACCAGGACGTCGCCGCTGGCCAACGAGAAGAAACCTCACCGGGGTCGACGCGCCGGCCACGCAAGCAGCCGCAAAGCTGCGCCAGCACCCCGCAGGATCACCTGCCGAACACCAGCCTCCCGCCACCGTGTACATCCACCAACCGCCCGCCGAAGCCGTAGCCGCCGCCGACCACCGCCACCGGCCGAGCCCCGTCGCAGGCACCGCCACCCCCTGAAGGTACCGGCACTAGAGCACAACCCCAGACCAGCACCCCCGAGGACGCCATGGCCTCCGTCAACATAACGACCGCCCCACAATGGCAGTCGAAGGCATGGGGGAGGGACGGCATAGACGAAGACCGCCCCCCAACGCCAGCACAACCCCAGCCACCGCCACGAAACGGCCACCATCCAGAGGAGGCGGGGGCCGAGCAGAGGAGGAGGGAACCCCTCCGCCGCCCCCACACCCGAAAGGGCAGCGGCCCCGCGACGCCCTGCCGACACTCCCCTGGAGAGGAGCAGCCACCACCGTGTCCGGCACAGTCAGCAGCACCGCCACGGCACCACAGACCTGCCAAAAATCACCGCCGGCCACACCACCATGACGTCGCCGAAGAGCTGCTCCAACACCACCAGAGGAAACGTGCCCAGCCCCAGCCGCGCCGAGGCCACCATAGCCTGTCGTGGCCAGCCATGGCTACGCGCCCCTAGGCCATGGCCGGCCGTGGCTTGCCGCGCCCAGGTAGTGGCCGGCAGTAGCCATCAGCGCCCAGGCCAGGGCCGTCCGCGCCCAGGCCGTGGCCTGCTGTTGCCAGCCGCGGCCGAGCCGCCGACAGCAGCCGCGCAGAAGCCGGCCCGGAATGCAGCAGAAGGCCTGAACGCGCCGCCGGACCCGGAGAAAGAGGGCAGAGCAGCACTCCGGCGAGACGGACCCGCCATGGCCACCCCCCAAAGGCGCCCCACTCCACCCGCGACCCGGCCGCACCCGGAGGTGGCAGATCCGTGCCACAGGGCACCGGATCTGACCTTGACAGGCCGGAGAAGCGCCGCCGGCCGCTGACCGCCGCCACCAATCACCGCCGACCAGGAGCTCCACCCTGCACGCGAGAGCCAAGAAATCCCAGCCGCCACCTTCCTGGCTCCACGCTGAACTCATGGTGTCGAGCTCTGGCGGCGGCCAGGCTGAGGACGTGTGTGGGAGGGGGCCGGCGGCGGCGGTGTTGTTGTGCCGCCCGAGTCGCCCCTGAAGAGGAGAGCGACGCGGGGGCCTGGGGGAACTTTGTATGTCTAGTCCTCGCGTTTAAGTTTCAGTGTGTGCTCTTTATAGGATGGGATTTCTCAAGTTTGTTGGCCCATGAAAGGCCGTCGAATGGTTGGTTTATTGATTGAGAACTTTTACAATGGTTAAAAAAGCGAGAGGAAGCGATTAGTGAGTCTATGGTTAGTGGGTCTAGAACATGAGAAGCGATGAGCGGCGATGAGAAAAAAGGTGATAAAAGACGATTAGTGTATCTATGGTCAGTGGGTCTATATGCATCCCTCGCCTCCCATCGCCTTTGAAATCGAGAAAATTAGGTTATGCGTCGCGCGCGGTGGACTGGCAAGGATGTGCTCGATGGACCCGTGAGGATGTTTCTGCTCGCAGTCGCCCTGTCCTGTGCCGACGTACACCACAAGTAGCAGCGGCCACTCCCCGTGCACCTTCATATGCTGGCACCTGCATCCCGCCGGCCTTTAGCGACGCCATCTGCCGCAGCCGCTGCGCCAGCGTGCAAGCTCAAAACGAGTTGGGTTTGCATGCTCCCTCCACAAGTCGATCTGCACAATGTACTGAACGTGGCGTCGGGCAGGATCTGGACGTGTTCCTCCCCGAAGTCAATGCCGTCGTCGTCTCCGAGCGTGAGGCCCGGGTAGCACGACCACGAACCGCTTGTCGCCGGTCCACATGGAGATGGAGCGTAGCACGTACTTGAGGCCCTCGCACATGAACCTGGTGCATGTCATTGATCCAGTCGCCGCCGCGCCTTCCTGTTTCGTGCGCGCGGGACAAGGATCTGGTGCCACGCCGCAGCGATAGACTGGCTGCCAAGTCCGCCTTCCGTGACCTGAATCCGGAGAAGCAGGCCAAGCGGGTGTTGCTCAACAAATGGCTACCTGCGGCGAGTGCCCCAGCGCCAGGGACGCCTAATGCGTCCATCGCCACTAAGTTCCGTGAGGTGTTCCAGGAGCCGTTGTCGTCATCCAAGCGCGAGGCTTTGCGGGAGCTCTACCCCATGGCCGATGTTTGCGAAGGACTAACTGCGATACTTCAGCCCTGAGCAGTCACGGAACGTCGCAAGCTCTTCAGTCGCACTTCTAGTTTCCCAGTTAGTTACAACAACGTGTTCTCCACCGCTTAGCGGTGCTTTGTGTTGTGTTTAACCCCATCATTTATAGCAACTCGCCGTGACGTGATGTTGGGCTTGTAAAACTTCTAACTTCTTAATGAAACACGTGCCATTGCACGCTTTTGAAAAGAAAAAAAACCTGGTGCATGTCCGGGAGCCTATCACCAGCGCCAGTGGCCGCTTGCCGTCGCTATACGTTTCCACGAACGTCTTTCCAAATTAAATCAAGAGAAAAATTTATTTTATAGAGACGATTAAAAGCGATAGCAAGCAATTCCAACCATCGTAAAGAGTCTTTCTTTTAGAGCTTGGGTAAACCACACTTAAGTCATGCATTCATAATAATCATCCTCAGCTCACGATGTGATTAAACTCATATAATAATACTAGTATAATGCCCGTGCTAACGCTACGGTTTTATTTAGGAAAGCATATGTATACAACCAAATGATAAATTATTTTTCCATTCTTAAACTCTTACATACCAAATCAATATATACCCTACTCGTTAAAAAACAATTCAATTATTAGTACATAGATCATAATTTAATTAAGAAAAAAGTAAGCAGGATACAAGATCTCACAAAACCTTATAACGAACTATATTATACTCACCGTACAAATATGTGTGGGTTTAGAACTATTTCAAACACACACACACACTACAAACCGTGAAATAGTAATATTAATTGCAATTAGGCTTAAGACATTATGAATGTACCTTAGGAGTTGGGACACATTTAAACTTGATCAAGCATAATCAGTACATTCCAGTTACAACAGCTAGAGCCGAAAAATTGATGAAAAAGGGGAAGTCAAACAATGTATCTGCCGAATCAGCTAGCTTAACTATGTCATATCAAGTAATCAAGATAGTAGTCATGTGCGTTCAACAAAAGCTTGTCGTCGTTGTCGATATCTTGCTTTGACTGTGCCCTACTTCGGTAACTGTTTCAATCTGAGTCCAAAATCTGAACCAATCAACGCATCACTGAACAACAACTCAACACCTTGTCGACAGTATGACAATTGTAACTTCACAACTATAAATGGATGGAAAGCTGTGTGAACCTGGTTTTGTGCTTTGTGATCTATTTGTTTGCCTCGATGAATCCGAATCCTGAAACAAAGAACAGAACACTGAGCCACTCCAAGTATTAAATGGGATCTTTAGTCGTCACAAACGTCAGGACATCAAAGATGAAAAACAACAACTAAGAAACATAGCATCAATCCAAGTATTAGACTTAAAAAATGTAACATATATCCCATCCTTTTATTTTGTTCAGCTAAGAGTTGCACAGGACATCCCTTCTTCTTAGAACTGGACTCATGCAATCCAAGATATATCTAACTGTAGTGAACTTGGAAGACATGAATTCAATTGTTAACTGAACTGTTCCACCAAGATGCTTAGTGGACTGTAAAAACAAAGTGATGAATGTTGATAGAAATTATATAGTTGCGAAAAAAACATAGATTCGAAATAGGTAGCTCACCTGTTGAGTTAAGCAGTTACTGCAGTGTAGCACATTATGCCATGCAGATGGAGAGCATGGATAAGGAATTGAGGTCATCAAGGTTATCAAAGTAGTTGAAGAAGCACTATGCTCCAATTTCTATTCCGTAAAGTCCTTTATAGCCTTCCATTGCCTTTAACTGATGATATGCCACTGGCCTACTACCATCTTGTTGTCAAGATCTCCACCATCTTGTTGTTCAATAGTCTGTCAATTAAATTTTAAAAATTGAAACCCTCGGCAATGCTATAACACTCTTATATGTGTTGCTACTGTGGTCACCAACAATGGTTCAGTCAGTTTTTATAACAATGCACCTTTACATTTCGCCTAAACCAACAATAATAGATAAAAAAGGATAATTGAAAGAAATAAGAAAAAATTAAACATTCGAGGCATCGTAATGTATATACAGATGCTTTAGAAAACTGTCAGCTCACCTTTCGAGAGATGTCAATTCCATTTACAATTCCGCCATTCCCCTGACCAACCAAGTCTAACCACCCTCACCTTTTCTTTTTGCATTATTTTAGCTAATGGATAAGCAATATAAGCCAATGACTTTAGCAAGTTTGAATTTACTGGGTATTAAGATTTAAGAAGGAATAATGGAGCAAAGTAAACATTCATGTGCAAAAGACACCGCTTGAGTTGTGTCTCACTGATCTTACCTGCAGACCGTGTGTTGAGGAGGCTAGCCCATACAACTCTTCCTTAATCAGCTCTAGCCTAGAAAGACAGATACAATCCAACATGCATAGCTGGCTACTCGTACAAGAAACAAGCACCTTGTCTCAGCAATAGCATCCTGCGATTAAGGTATATGTCATCTGCCCCCTGTCCACCTGTGAATTGTGATAGCTAACTTCCTGCCCTAGCAAGTGATGATGACTTCAGCAAATTTGCAGGAAGCGAGTACAATATGCTTCAAAGAAATTGTAAGGTGCACTCCAAAAGAAAAACAAATTACATGCAAAGTTTAGTTATGCAACGATATATGAAGAAAGCTCCAGCTGGCCCCAGCTTTCCATCACTTAACAAGCAAGTACTATAGTGAAAAAAATACATGCCAACGCTTCTCAACAATTCAGAAGACCACTTGCAATTCCAAGACTGGACCTGAAGAAGAATTCCATTTTTTTCTGTATCTTCATATAGGACCCTAAAGCACAATTAGAATACCAAAAATCAAAGGGTGAGGGTGAGAATAAGGGTTTTGAGTTGACACTGTCGCTAACAGTTAATGCTACAACATTACAATCTAATAGATACTAATTTTTTCAGCCATTCAATACTCCAAGGAAATAGGTACAACAACCAGCAACTAAATTTCCAGATCACCTATATAGGTGACCATCAGACAAATGTATTCCTGACTTCCTGTAATGTTCAACTCCTATGACAACTTCTCTGTTTCAGAAAAAACAAATCATGTAGTACTAACCATACATTTTCTGCATCCTTTTTCTGTGTGAAAGAAAAAAAAGGCAAATGCACATGAAGCAAAGCCTTTTGATATCTTGTTAAAGAGTGCATGTAATCAAGCTATAATAATCAAGCTATAATATCTCGCAAGTTATATGAATCCACATAAGGAACAACTGAACAAGTCACCCGCCCCTGTTTATAAATTATGAAGACAGATATAACCAAGGAAAACATCACAAACCTGATCTTTATCTCCTGTATGTCTTGATCTAGTATCGAATGTTGGAAGGAGTAGTTCTTTAGCACAAAGACTTGTATGTGGTGCCGATAAAAGGATGACCCATCGTGCGCTAGTACTTTTCCATTCACATCATCAAACTCCACAAATCCAGGCCATTCATTTCAGAGAATATGATTCAAAGAGGAGAAATCCAGCTTTTAACTGATTCCTTCTAATATAACAATAAGAAAATAATTAAAAAATAATTAAACTAAAAGGATACATAGTCATAGGGTCTTTCATGAAAATCATAGCATGGAGAAATATAAGAGAAATTTCTGGAGCAAGCCGTCTTACTCAATTGGGCTATTCTACACATCCAACTGCAGAATTTGTCTAAACTGAAAAAACAATAAAAAAATATCAGATACATAAACAAAATTCGTATTCCTCTTTGATATTGTCCATGCCAATGTAAATGTGTGCTAATCTATTCGAAATCCTAAGAGGTATTATCTAATAGCCTAACAAACAAAGTACATATATGTATAGGTTGAACACTGACAATTCAAAACCTACTATCACGGTTGATGATCTTGGCATGAAAATAAAATTAAAACAGTTAGCTTACATGTATCTGGCCTGATTCGATTCACTTGTAAAAGTGCACAGGCGGCAGTCGTGGAAGATGGAGACGTCGATGGGGAGGGAAGGGAAGCGCGCGGGGTCGCGGATGTCGAACACCAGCGTCTGGCTCTAGCACGGGGACCGGTCGGCGGCCTTGGTGGCAGTGTGCTGCCGCTGGTTGTCGAAGTCCACCTCCACGTAGGGGTTGCAGGAGGCGGCGCCGTCCTTGGGGGCAAGGTCGGCGGCGTCAGAGATCTCCCCTTCCTCCCTTTCGCGCCTCTAGTGGATGGCTCGTGGCCGGCGGGGGAGGGGTGGTGAGCACGGCGGCTGCCTTGGTCGGGAGGGCGGCGCAGGACCAGCCGCGGGAGCCGGGGTGATGGGCACAACGGCGGCCTTGGTCGGGCGACGGCGGCGCACGCGAGGGCGCGGAGCCGCGATCGGTTGTAGGCCAGGGAGCCGTGACTGGGAGAAGGGCGCCGCGATCGTGCGTGGGACGCGATCTCACGCAGGAGAGGTGAGAAGCTTTGTAAACTTTGATTCTGGGCCTTTAGATTGAGTATGGATGGGTTTGATCGTATCTGAGGACATTGCACGAGAGATTTCACTTATAGAGGAGATGAGTCATGACAGATTGGCTTGCACTGTGAGGCCTAAGAAAAGGGTGGTTTAATGTCCTTCGGGAGTCAGGACTGAGCGCCCAAGTTGTGGGTGCGCTGGTTTGATATGGGTAACCTAGTCCAAAACGTTGATATGCAAAAACGACTTTAATTGTGAAAACTAGATTCACCTTTCAAAACCACTTAAATTTTGAGTATGGATGGGTATATACTACATCAACAGCAACAAGTGATCATGTGGGGTTGTCAATACGGTTTTTTCTTAGTAGTAATATATACTTCTACGTAAAAGATTTCAAAAGAATAAGCTTCATGATTAATAGAGGCTGGTATCTCTACAAAAATAGTTCATTTAAATAATCTATAATTTTTCATATCAAGTCAGATGTAGACGAACTTTCTACCAACCTTATATATTCTAGCAAGACGTACTACAGCTTTGTAGTTGATAAGAATTTTTATTTGAAACTTTGTACATTAAGTTCTTTATTTAACATTGTGTAGACTCCTATTTTTTTTGTTTAAGTTCTCAGATTTTGAATGTGTGTTTTAAGATAGAATCCAAAGAGGAGAATAAGCAAAACTAGATCCAAAAAAGCAAAAATTGATTTTTTTTTTATGAAAAAGATTCTAAAAAAGAAAGTAAGTAGAATTAGATTCAAGATAAAAGGAAAAGGGATTTTAGTAAATAGTCAAAACAATGTGGATACTTGCTCTTTTCTCGATTTTAGATCGGATTTTTTAGTGGCATGGCCAAGTGGTAAGGCAGGGGACTGCAAATCCTTATATACCCCCAGTTCAAATATGGGTGCCACATGATCATAAAATACTTAGGATTATAGTACTGATCAATCTCGATAATTTCGTACCCCCTAAGTTGGGGCACAAGAGTAACTAGGTTTGGCGATATTGAAAATTTAGAACTTTTATACAACCTTAGATATTGAGTTAGTCAATACCAAAGTTATAGTTCTTTGTATAGTATATGACTTTGTTGCTGATAAGTTTATTAATTTAAAGTCCCAAATATAGGTTTGAAGTTCTTACATTTTGAAATTCAAAATATAGAATGTTTGAGTGACCATGGATACGTGGTTAGTACCAAAGTTGTAGTGATTAACCTGGTCAAAAAGTTCATAGATGATAAGTTTTCTGTTATATTAAATATTATATTTAATTTCTTATTTTTTTGGTATTCACTAGAAAAAAAATGTTCATGCCTTGCAATGAAGTCCGATAGACTAGCATGGCCGATGGCAAACCATTCAAGGGGACTGCCAACCACATCTTTAACATACTTCCTCGGTCCAAAAAGGATCACACTATGAGAAACGTGTGGGTCAAAATTTTCTCAACTTTGACTCGATTTATATAAAATATGTGCAATATTTTGATTTTCAAATAAATTTGTTAAAAAAATAGATTTAAAGATCTTTCCAATGATACTAGTTGTGTGCGTTCGATACGAATACTTTTTAATATAAAATTAGTCAAAGTTGAATAAAGTTGACTCCTTTGAAAGCAAGAATGACATCTATTTTAGGACGGAGGGAGTACTGTGTAGTGTGTTACACACACAAAATGAGGAAATTCGATGAGTAGCACTTTTCTCTTGAAAAACAAAGCAGCTTACAAACTCGTGTGTTTTCAAAGACCAAAACGACGAAATTGTGCATCAATTCTATTTTATTGTCCATGTGCTAAAGATCGAATAGATAAATTCTCACCTGCTTTTCTGCCCGAAGACTAATCCAAGCGAGTAGTGCCACATATAGTCAGGAAAATCGGCGACTTGAACCCCAGTGCCCTGAAGATGGCCGACGACGTTTGCATCGGCACCGTCTGGCGGTCCATCGGTCACAAGCCAATTGAAGACCCAGGTGGTACCAATTGGCCCTCCATTTACCAGAGTGGTTAATCGGTTAATCCCTCGCCCAGAATACACTTCCTTGTTGTATAGGGTCATCTTAAGCTCGCTCTGGACGGGTGCTTCTGAGTAAGAGGATGCCATGGCTACTGGAAGCTGTCTTCTTATCTTCTTTAATTTTTTGTGTTTTCTAAGAGCAGCAGCAGATGTGTTGTATTTATAGATGGAGGAAGGAAGCGAGAGAGTTTCGTTGTATTTTAAGGGCCGGCCTTCCATGAAATTTCCTTCTTGTGTTTTCTCCGACCTTAGTTGGCGTTAGACTTCAGCAGCAGATCGATATGAAAAAGGTGTAGACCCGGCCATTATCTTTACAAAAAAAAATTCTGGGTGTCCCTGAAAGTATCTGGTTCGTTCGTCGTGTTTTTCCACACGCTTTCCGATGAAAAACTTAATCTTGTTCGCCACGCCAGTCAGGGACAGGAGACTGCGGTGTTTACATCCGTAAAGTTTAGAATTTTAACACTGTAGCAGTAAGAAATCTTTTCTAATAAGTGTCCAATCAAAACTCAAGTAAATTTAAAAGATTCGTCATGCGATTTACAGACAAACTGTGCAAACATGAAAAATTTCATCTACATTTAGTACTCTATGCATGTGCCGCAAAATTGATGTGACAGAAGTTTTGGGTTTTAGGAGGGGATCTAAACACCCCCTGAGTCATCGGTCGTATATCAGCGCATTATTAATTCCCTGGAAGAGACTCAGGCACTCAGTGCCTAATGTTAGATACAGTGGCGTTGACTTGGAGCGCCTCTCTCAAGTGCCACAACAAATTGACTAGTGCGTGCAAGCCGTGCAATATCTACTACTCCATCCCAAATTGTGAGTTGTTCTAAGCATCTTGGAAAGACAAAAGGAGAGGAGAGGCACGCAGACGGTAGGATAGGAAAAAAAAAAAGATTCCAGAAAGTTTACAATTTTATTTTAATGAGGTATAGATAGAGGTGAGAAAAAAAAATAAGACAGCAGTAGTCTCCTTTTCTTTGAGGGGAAATAATATAGTCTCCTGCAACCTTGGGCCGAAGTCAGAGTGAGTACAAGCGTGCCCTAATCGAAGAAGGCAACAAATATACGAACATGGGCCGAAGCAGTTGTCTGCAGTTCAGGGTCAAGCAGGGCCGACTTTGATCAACATGGGCCGGTTGGATGATTGTCTTGGGCCTGGCTAGCTGATCCCTTCTTGCAGTGGGGCTAGACCTTTTTTTGTTGCTATAGACTTGGTGGGCCATTCTTGCAATTTCACAACGCCTGTAACTTAGCGTACAAAGGATGTAGAGAAAAAAATGAGGGCTAAGAGATACAGAGGTACTAACTATGTCGCTTATTCAATACCTGTATAATGATAAACAACTCAAAATGCTATGATTAAAGAGTAGCCATGACATGTTATAGTGTTTTGTTAGAGGTAGGGAAAAATAATATAATGAAATTTGTTATTCTATAATCTTAGTATTTAGCCAATACAAAAATCATTTACAAGCTCTAGAAATTACCATGTTAATTAGAAAAAAAATAAACCATCGCTCCACGCATTGATAAATTACCACTAGTCTTATTTATCTTAGTATTTCGGTAAAAACAACAATCCATGATAATAGTGGAGGACAAAAAAAATCTCCATAGTCATTGAAAGAATTAAATTAACCCTACTTTTTAGGTTTTTCTTTAAATGGACCAAATACAGACCTATTAAACATTCTAGAAACCAGCAGAGCTCTAGGTGTTTCAGAAAAGATCAAGCTCTAGAGACAAACCATTAGAGATTCCACACTTGAAGTAGATGTGCATCTACACTACATCATCGCAATTATTAAAAAACACATGGAATTTTTCAGGACCACAAGGCACAAACACGATAAATTAAAGGGGCCAGATTGATTTGACAAGTTTGCAACAGCCTTAATAATTTTAAGAGGGTTACAGTAAGTTTGGTCCGATGCCCTCATCTGCCTCAGTTACAACTCTGCAAAACTGAACATCAAAAAGGATTTAGAGCTGCCTGGAACAGATGAAAATGGCACTCCTGTCTTCATTCGATGCACTTGCATAAGCTTTCCTCTTGGTCACCTGCTAATCAGGTGGTAATCAGGTGCTGGGACAGTTTGTCCCTCACCCTGACTCCATTCTCATCGGCTAGCTGACACACCTGCTGCCTGTACTTAGCGTCATGGTCGCTCGACCACGCCCGTGCCTCATCCATGGTTGTTTCCTGAAGGTCTATAATAATATTGTGCAGCAAGCAGCAGACATGGATTATCCGGGGCAGCTTGTGCTTGTCCGGGCGCCACATCTCCCCCTGCAGGAACTTCCATGTGTTCTTGAACTTGGCCAGTGTCCTTGGAGCAAGTATTCTGGCAGCAGAGTGTCGACAGTTGAACTCAGCGCTGGACTCTGTGAGGTCCTTCTCTTGGTAAGGTGTGAGCAGCCAGGGAAGAAGGGGGTAGCCGGAGTCGCCGATCAAGTATTCCCCGATCTCTGATCCATCAGATACCTTCAGCTTGCTGCCATTCAGACGCTCACCTTTTTCGCAGAGTTTGAAAAGGCCAGAGCTGTGCAAAATGCTCGACTCTTTCATGCTACCAGGCCACCCAGTCACGATGTCCGTAAACCTTGTATCCAGATCAACAACAGCTTGCAATACCATGCTATAATTCTTCTCCTGATCAAGCCAGACCTTGCAGTTTGGCTCAGCTGATGAAAGACACATTGTGATGTGTGTTGTATCCACAACGCCGCAGCAGTTTGGCAGACCATGAATCTTCTCAAACTTGGACTTGATCTTCTCCATTTCACTGGAGTCTGGCCAGCGCAAGTGGTGGCTCGCTCGCTCCTCCATGGCCTCAATGAATCTCCAAGTTATTAGCGACACGGTTGAGTGGTTCACACCAACAGAGGATCCTACTGTTACCAGTGACCCACCAGAGTTTAGCCTCCGTAGAGCAACAGCCACTCTATCTTCCAAACACATCATTGAGCCATCAAGAAAGGTATAGCTGCTGGACCTCACCATCATTTCATCTTTCACCAAGTTGCAGACATAGTCGAAGGTTCTTCTTGTCATTTTGAATACAGACTCAAATCTCTGTGCATCCTCTGTAGAAGATAAGGTTCCTAAGAAGGAAACATAAGACCAGTTATAACTTCCATAACTACTAAGTAGGAAGCAAGAGCTCTCTTGTAACGAGTTAAAAAGATGCCATAAAAATCACAAATGAATTGCACTAGAGCATCCTATCTAGCACTATTAAACTTGGCAGCAAGGTATTTGTCTGGTGAGTACAGATCAAACTCCAAACTACATAACTTCAGCAAGGTATTTGTCCTATGATTTTTACAAAAATGCCAGAGTACACCAGTTCAGAAAGTTATAATAATCAACAAAATTGGCATAACAAACCTCACAAGTCATAATTGCTAAGTAGTTCGATGTCGAGTAGTACAGGACTAAGGAAAACAGTAATATTGAAACCGCCTAAGTTATCAATGTGACACGTATAAATAAAAAAAATGTTCTTTTTAAATACTTGTTTGTGGTGATACTCAGCATAACTGGGACGAGCAAGGTTAGCTTATGAATAATACTCCTAGTTCAGAAATAAGTTTGGGGTTGATCCTGTTTAAGTAGGTGGTCATCTCATAATTCCTCAAAGATTCTCAGAAAGAGCATCACTACCTTTTTTACATACAACTTCCATCATGCTATGTTTCTGCTAACCAAATTAGGATTTCAGGAGTCCGACTTCTAAGAAATTAATTATTGCAAAAATAAAGTCCAATCTACCGTGCAAAAATAGAATGATTGATACAGGTGCTGCTACAAGTACAAGGTTGAACCACATGGCAAACTCAATCACAAAGCTAATACTCCGTGCTTAGAGAACTAAAAAAAACAGCAATCATATCCATTGGCTGTAGCTATCAGTCATAAGCACTGATCAAGACCATCGCCATAGTCAAACTACAGGACTGAAGGTGCGTCGATTTCAGACCACCTGCAAATTTAGTCATTCAGCTAAAACAGAACTTTTTGGATCCTGCCAGCTTAATAATCACAACAGGGATACATAATCCAGTGTCCCAGTTCTTGGCAACCTAGTTCAATTCGAAAACGGAATCACAACTAAAACTGGAATGTTCACTGTTCACACTTCGCACCTAACAATAAAGGCGGACACGACGACACACACTGACTCCTCAATCAGGCCAGCGGCATTGCTCCAACTCCAGCATTACCAGCACGCTAATCACGCCAACTCCCCACCACGATCGACAACCCCGCAAGATTACCGGAGCAATTCGTCCCTGACGCGACACAGATCTACCAATCGCCGCCCGACAGTCGGGAGCAAAGCAAGCATCGCGCAATCCGCGACAAATCTCAATAATGGAGACAGGCGCACGGCTGCCACCACCAGCCAGCAGCACACACAGGCAGGCAGAGACGGAAGACGCACCTGACATCCGCAAGCAGAAGGAGTCCCACCAGTCGCCGGGCGGGTCGCCGGCGGCGGCGGCCGCCATTGCGGCCGCGGCAGCCTTCTTCTCCAACGCCGCCTTCCGGCGGCGCTTGGCCCCACGCAGCGGCGGCATGGCGCGGGAAGGGGAGGAATCGGGAGGAGCGGCACGGAGGCGCGCGGGTACGGGACGAATCAAGAATTCGAGACGGCGAGCATGGATATCGACGGCGAGGCGCGGCTGCTGTGGCGTGGGGAACTCGGCGGCGGCGGCGGCGGTAGGCGGAGGATGCAGGGCATAGGGAGTGGCGCTGGGTGGATAGACGTCGGCGCGCGTGCCTGCGCTGTGGGTTGGGATGTCTGAGAGGGGAGGGGAAGGGAGAAGCGGCGGCGACGGGGAGCACGGCGAGGTGGAGAGGGCGGAGAGGGAGAAGAGGAGGAGCCTCTTTCTTTGTTAGTCGAGTTTGGGGAAGGAAGGGTGGAATGGAGGTGTATTACTATCTGTGCGTATGTACACGTAGAAAGTGGTGTATTGTGGCCGTATATGTACAAAAGTAGAATGGCAACGTGCGTGATACAGAGATGTCTTTTTATCTTATGCTAATGATGAGTATTACTTAGTTTCATATTTGTAGGTTTATATGGTCGTTTCGTTAGAGATGCAAAAAGGGCGCGAAAAGGGCGGAGTTGTTTATAAGACCGACCGGTAACTGTTATTATACATAATGGGAATGTTTTTCACCTAGCGAGTACCACGTGAAATGAGGAGGTTGGGAAAAAAAATGTTAGTAAAAAATACATATAACGTAACTATTAACAAGTGTATTTATTTATCGGAGACGTCAAAAGGATGAAACGGTTTTATATGACTATTAGTAACCGTTATACGCATTGAGATTGTTTTCTACTCTCACAAGCGCTACATGACGTGAGATAGGTCCAGGAAATGTGGGTGGAAAATTACAGTGTAGTATAACATGTTTTACAAACAGATTTTTGGATATATATTACAAGTGTGGGTCTAAAACTATGGGTTGCAAAACACGTATAATGTGATAATATAATTATCTCCTAAGACATAACTAGTCTAATTCAATTTACTTCCAAGTAAAAATGTTTGATTTAATCCTTAAAAACTTTATACTTTTTTTTTCTTTGAGTACATTATTATTTTTAGATTGTTGGAGACAAAAGTAGCATGGCACAGGAGGGCAGAGGTGTGCTGTGGACTGGGTCAACGCCGCCACCCTTCATGTCCCTTTCATGAGAAATGTTCAGCTTGGAGGAGTCGCCATTAGCCTATCATTGCTAGTACTTATCCAAAACTTTTGGACGACATGTTTCCTGTAATCTACTAATACTCAAATCTGTCTGAGGTCAGCATCTTCGAAGCAGTCAGTTCGGTTGGTATGAAGGGATAAAAAATAGTTTTGATATCCATTTCCGCAAATATTCTTCTCACCATCAGCTGGTCCAATGCAATGCACTTGTCAGGAACTCAGGATTGTACAGGAGAGGCTGCTGCTTCCTGGACCCAAAGAGGCTATTATGGGCCGCCTTCGCAAGCGCATGCTCAGCTGGAAAGCCCATCGGACCATTTTAGAACAATGCATTGCAACTTTTTGGCCCATCAGGTTCATTGCCTCTATAAATCAATTTTTCTAGAGATGGGCCTTTTCCCACATGTGTAATACGCAATTAAAAAGAAAGAAAAAAAAACTTGGCGCTGTCATAGAACAAGGTCCTCTCAGAGTCCTCTCAGATGTAGATGAGCTAGGATAGCACAAGGCCTTATCATGTGTGATGGGCTGGATTCGCTTTCGCGTCTGGACCATAAAGCCGCCCATCTCTATAAACGCTAGAAGCATTTCCAGAGATGTCTATCGTCCTCTAAAACTCTGGCTACCTCCCAAAATGAGTTTTGTGGTTTGTAGTAGTGCCCAATGGAGGTGAAGGTGGCACGGATAATCTTTCGCTCCGTATCCGTATTTTAAGGATATAGAGAAAGTATTTTTAATATCCATGTGGACGTAGATAATCCGAATCCGATTACACACCGACGCTTATAATATGACATCCTAATATTTTTTAAGAAGCTCAAGTGACAAAATTGAGTCGACCTAGCCCATAACACAAACATTATTATACTATAGAGCCCACAAGCAAATTTAAGTATCTTTTCACCCAAATGGAATGGTAATTCTAGCGATTAGTTGATTGGCTATTTGCCTAATTTGTGGGTTGCTACTAACAAACGTCAAAGGGCAGGGTGAATGCAATCCTGCGTTTCCGCCTCAGAAGTCACTTCGCCGCCTAGAAAGTCAGTTTTTCAGCCAAAAGCCCAAAACTATAGCTCAAACAAACGGTGTTTAAGAGAGGTGATAGTAAGTGATGGAGGGACGATGAATCGAGTTGGATGAATCAACAAAGTGCTGACGGAAGAAGTACGGTAGCAGGGAGCAGGGACAGATAGATAGATGAAAGAGATTGACATTGGCCAACCAGGAGGGGAGAGACGGGCAGAAGAAATTTAACATTTTCGATATATTGTACTTGTGAATTGATGCAAGTTGCATAGTTTTATCCGCTGGCTTGATGTAAACCTTAGTATTCTCTAGTAATAAATAGTATTAGATGAAGCAAATGCACGCAGCACACGCAGCTGAATTTTTTTTTTTTGAAACAATTGTATATTGTGTAGTGACGATTGACGATGATGGAACCCAAATTGATTTTGTATGAAGACGAAGGAGGACATCGATCTCCATTTACTACTACTATTCAGTTCTGCGATGTCTGATGATGCTGGGTATTATTATATATAGTAACAACGTCCCTCACTGAGGAAGCAAGACTACGCTGGCTAAACATACATGCATGTGGACACACACATTTCTTCGTCCCTGAGGGAAGCAGAAGGATGGATGGATAAGCTCAGCGCTAGTACCAGTGCAGCGTCGAGTAAGTACCTACTACTATTTGCTGCTGACTGCCTGCCTGCTGAGACACTGCTTGCATGCCAGTTGTGTATATTGTGCGAGTCGTCTGAGTCGCCAGTCTCAGGTCAATGCATATATCTGCATAGTTATTCGTTCATAGTTAAGTTCCACACGTAGTAAGGCATTAAGCAACATCTGCAAGTCTCCGTCTTCTTCAGTTGTTCGTTCACTAGTGTACGTACGTCACCAAACTAAGGAGCCATGACGATTGGTGGCACACATCATCCTCTGTTCCTGTTTCCGGTAACAATCCATAGAAATCTCATTGCATTCATCGTCATCACCACAGACAGACACGTATCGACGACTACTGTACGTCATCGGCAGAAACGATAACTCGAGCTAGTAAACTGCTGGCGAATTCAATTAGCCACCATGACTTGCCTGGGATTGTTAGATAGCAGCAAGGCAAGCTAAACAAGGTGAAGAACAAGCTAGCTAGTTGTTGCTCAAAAGTCTACGGTAATAATTAGAATCATTTTGCGTGGGAGTATTTATGCACGCTACTAGCTAGCTGATAGGAGCAGAAAGTGCCATGTTCACTTGTCCAGACTTCTTTTCAAACATAAAACAATATTTTTCTCTCAGAACAAATCAGCATCAACTGAAATTAGCGCTTCTTTTTAGATAAACGAACAGGGCCTAAATTATGTCCCTAAGAGCATGTGTGCTCTCATGCACCACTACTTTTTTTTCTGCGATTGCGCCCTCAGACCACGTAATTCATTAAGAGGAAGTACAAGCTAGCAAACATAATACAACAGACTCTGCTAAACTAAGGATTACTAGTGAAGATCTGACATTTAAAACAGAAGGTAATTTACCAACAGCAGTAAACTAGGTATGAAAACCTTAGAGCCGCACAATATATTAAAGAAAAAATTGCCAAAAAATCTAAACACACTAGCCCAGGCGACCAACCCTAGGAAATCCACTTACAACAATCCTTGGAGCCCACTGCATTTCATCTCAACCTTCTAAATAAAAGAGGAGCCAGTGGTCTAAAATTATTACAACATTATATTAGACTACAACCAATGCAGATACATCTATTTAACATCCATATTTAAATTGAATATTAATATAGATATCTATATTTACATTAAAACGGATATGGATATTTTGGATATCTGGACATCCACATCCATCTGTAGTGGCAACTACCCAGTGTGAAACAAAACCTCTAATTTCTTTCATCACTCTTGTAATGGCGCCCCAGTTCGTGAGCCAATAAATAAATTCCCTTTGGAAGAAAATTAGGTCGTCATTTACCAAAAAGCAGGTAATATATTATCTAACAGAGTTCTGAATCCACTATCAAAGAATTCAAACTACATCGTAGTCTCTCTGTCCACATTCTGAGGTGAGCATATATGTTCTCGAATGCAAACACGTGGTGGTGTTAGTGTTATCCACATCTGCATCTGTTTGCACCCGAGTCTGGACAAGTCGGCAAAACCGGCTTGGCCGGGTTGGTGACCCGGCCAGGCCGGGTTTGGCTCCTGCGCCGACTTTTGGCAGGCTGTCACGTGGCACCCCGAGAGGTCCCGTGAAAACCGGCTTGGCCGGGTTTGGTAGAGTCCGAGCCGATTAATAGATCTAATCGGTTTTTGGTAGTTTTTGGACGTGGGAAACTTGGAGACTTGCCTAGATACGTGTTTCCTACTGGGATAAGACCACCCCCCTCTATATATATGAGAGGATCATGGCCGATTGAGATCTTAACCATCCAATCGTCAAAACACATCTACCAAGTAGATTCTCGTGGTGGTTCACCTCTATCCTGCTGTTCGGTTCGACTCTCCGCGAGTTTAGTCGGCGTTCTAGGTGATCTCCGCGATCCCTAGGGCAACCTCTACGTGTATCTCTCCGACGAATCTTTCCGAGCGGTGTTCGGGAGTTTCCGGCGAAGGACGGGCGCTACATCGACCACCAAACGTCCTCTGCTGTTGAAGACGGTCGTCCCGACGACCAGAAGACCGGAACCCTAGCTTCCTCGGCGAACCCGAGGAAACCGGCTCAGCCGACTATCAAAGTCGGCCAGGCCGGGTAGGCGGCTCGGCCGGGTTCTGAAACCGGCCAGGCCGGGTTTCGCGGGCGTGCTGCTCCGTGCTGTTTCGTTTCGTGCGAGACCGTGCGATCTAGCACCTTGCTATGTGTTGTCCCGTTTCGGCGTCAACACACTTTTTGGTGACTCCGCTGGGGAAGAAAGCTCAATCCTAGATCCAATCTACTAGTGGCATGGCGGCCGACGACGGAAAGAAAACCAACAAGAACGTCAATGAAGACAACGTCGTCCACCCCAAGACTATCGACGAGCTTCCTGAGGAGCTCCGGAAAAAGGTAGAGGCCAAGCTTGCTGCCGATACACAAGCCTTCCTAAATAGCTGTACTAAGGACCGGCGCAACAAGGTCACCCAAGTCTCCGAGCCTAACTTCGGCGACTCGTCTTCTTCATCCGGCGGAGGAGGCGGGAAGACCGAAGCGGAGAGAGCTACTAAGGAGGAGGAAAAGCTCAAGGCAAAGGTAAATAATGATGAGAACCCCTCCACTACTACCAATGATGGTCTTGCATATTTAGTTGAAGATATGGGTAAGCAAATTAAAATTTCTATTGATGCATCCGAACCTAAAATTGGTAAGCGCATATCTAAAATTGAGGAAAAGTTAGTTGGTTTTTCAGATCCTGATAATCAACATGAATTTGGTATGCCTTTCGATTTTTATGAAAATCAACCTGATTTTGCTATAGCTAGCCAACTTCAATCGGGTCCTTCGGCGCATGAAACCGATAGAACCGATCGCGGCATGGCTAACTCTTCAGCTAGGCAGGTGAATCCGACTAGGCCATCGGCGGGTCGTAACACTGTTTTACCTAATCCCCCGCTGTCACCTAGTCAGATTCCAGTGGCTAATAATGCGGTCACCGATTCCTTCAAAACCGATGTAGACGCTATCGTAAATCGGTTTAAAGCTGAGATGACTAAATCCATTGAGAGGAATTTGGGGATAACCATTAAGCCTATTTAGAGCTCATACCAAAAACCATATCCTTCCACCTATGATGTTTTGCGGGCACTGCTTGGGTGGAAGATGCCCGATTTCCAGAAATTTAATGGTGATGATAGTAAAACCACTATGGAGCATATTGGCATGTATCTGGCTCAGTTAGGAGAAGCTAGTGCTCATGATTACATGAAAATCAGATGTTTTCCTTTATCTTTGTCTGGTACAGCATTTGCATGGTTTTCTTCATTGCCACCATATTCAATTAGTACCTAGAATGATTTGGAGGAAAAATTTCATAACTATTTCTTTATTGGTGTTCAAGAAACTAAACTGTCACATCTCACATCGGTTCGTCAAGGGCGTAATCCCGTACTTGATTATGCTAAACGTTTTAGGGACGTTAAAAACCGATGCTTTAATTTGAATATTTCTAATAGAGATTTGGCAGATTTATTTCTTAACGGTATGAACCCTAATATTAGAGAGAAATGGGAGCACTATGAATTCTATAGCATTAATCAATTTTTGCAAAAGGCTATTGCTGTAGAATCTCGTTTAGCAAGTGAATCCAAAAAATCTTATCGGACCCATGTGTTGGAATGCTCTGACAACGAGGACGATGAGAATTTGGAATGTAACTCTGCTAAATTTGTTTGGTCTCCAAATAAAAAAGGAATTTCTTGTCCATCTCTGAAACCGATTTCTAAAAATCGGCAGGATGAAATTAAATTTACTTTTGATGTTTCTAAATGTGATCGGATCTTTGATGAATTGCTTAGAACCGGTAACATTAGAATTACTCATACCTTGCCGTCTAGTGAAGAATTAAAAAAACGGACGTATTGCAAATTTCATAATTCTTCTAGTCATGCTACTAATGATTGCAACTATTTTCGTCGACAGATACAATCGGCCCTCAACGAAGGACGATTGAACTTAACTAAGATGATGGTTGACAAAGTGCCTTTTCCGATGAATATCATCGAGAAAGGGGAGCCCGCTATTTTGATTCGTCCAGAGCAAGCCGACACCACACAAGGCAAGAACGTGATTATCGGCGAACCACGGGAGGCACCGAAACAAGTTTCGGGGCGTCAAGTGGTGCTTAAGAAGGACGAAGATGGCAAGACGAAGCTGACAATCTCTGCAGGGTCGTCACAGTACTTATCTCGGCAGCGGCGCTGGGAGGCCACGGCGGCACAGCAGAGGCCGACCAGGCCGGTTCCAGGAACCGGCCCAGCCGGGAACACGGCCCCGCCGGCTACAGAAGCCGGCCAGGCCGGTTCTGGGGCCAACCCGGCCAGGCCGGGTACAGTAGCCGGCTCGGCCGGTTTTGTCGGTGGTGGCGGCTCTTCTTCCTCTGCTGCTCCTAGGGCTGCCAGCGCTGGTAGTGCCTAGGTGATCAGGACGTTCGTCCCAAAGCGTCCAGAAATTGGCACTTGGAAGACGAACGCAAGTTCAAACAAGGGGAAGGTCGTTCCAAAGAAGCTTTGCACGTTTGATCGGCTCATGGAAAAGTACCGGCAAGAAAAGGTCGATTCTCAGAATCGGCCCATAAAAAAAAGAGAGGCTACACCGCCAAAGCGAGATGAGCAACCAAAAAAAGTGACGGTGGCTCCGGCAGCGTCTCCGGCGCAGGAGGTTGCTCGCCCTCGCGTCTCTCGTTGGGGTCCCCCGCCTCCACCTCAGCCGCATTGGGGCCCCAACGGGGTGTTCGTGCCATATCCCTTCCTCATGCAGCAGCAGCCGATGAACGGAGCGTCTTGATCATCGGTGTTTAGCCGATTGGGCTACGGTCAATCGGGCTACGGCAGCCAAGGGGCGTCGCTCCCGCCGCCGCCAGCGAGGTTGGTGATTGGTGATGGAAGAGAGAAGGCTCCACCGCGATAAGTCTATGTGCCTAAGAGGGTCGTGGAGTCTCCCATTGTTCCTATTGTTCCTACTGCACCGCCGCCGAAGGAAGCACCTTCGGCAACAATTTTTATCGGCTCTCAAGAGGTGCCTATCGTTGACAACGACGAGCCGATGAGGATTGAGGAGCCATCATCCACCGCTCCGGAGGTCGCCGCTAAGGTTGTGGAGAAGAAGCCGATTGATCCAAAATATTTGCAACCGAAGTGGTGCCCACCGGGATTGACCAAGACACAGCGGCGGAAGTTACAACGAGCGCGCCAAACGCAGCAAAAGCGGGAGAAGTTGGAAAAAATGAGAGAGGAGATCTTCAATGCTGCACACCCAATTTTTTCGCAAACTCAGAAAGGGAGTGATCCGGCGTGCTTCCCAAAATCTGCAGAGAAGATTGCTGAGCAGAAAGATCTGCCAGAAGCGAAGCCTGCACAGGTCACAGAAACCGGCCAGGCCAGGTCAGAGCCGGCCCAGCCAGGTTTCCCAGAAACCGGCCAGGCCGGGTCAGAGCCGGCCAGGCCGGGTCTGCCTAAAGCCGGCCAGGCCGGGTCAAACCCGGCTAGGCCGGGTTTTGCGGCTTCGTCTCCCGCCGCCGCCGCCGACGCCGGTTCACTGGAATCGGCTGTTGCTGCTGTTTCTTCTGTTGTTGCAGGTTCTGGTGACGCAGAAGATGAGGAGATGGTCGATTATGAGCCGACGCCGCCGCGCGCCGAATTTAATGTCGTTTACCTGTCTTCCGATTACTATGTAATCGATGAAGATGAAGGTTCAGCGACGGCTCAGTTTTGCTTCGCCGCCGAGGATGCCGTCTTCAAGAAGCCGGAGGATTCCGTCAACCACCTTCGGCCGCTCCATATCAAGGGGCATATCAACGGCACGCCGGTTCATCATATGTTGGTGGATAGCGGCGCGATTGTCAATCTAATGCCCCATTCGCTCTACAAGAAGCTCGGCGGCACGGAGGGGGAGCTAGTGAAGACCAACATGACGATCACCGGAGTTGGAGGCGGCGAGCCAATTCCAGCTTTGGGCGTAGCGACGATGGAGTTGACCGTCGGTAGCAAAACGTTGGCAACCGCGTTCTTCCGCCGAGGTACAAGGTAGCTATAATCTCATCCTTGGTCGCGATTGGATTCATGCCAATCGTTGCGTTCCATCCAATTTGCACCAGGCTTTAATTCAATGGGTGGGGGATCAAGTTGAGGTTATTCATGCTGATTCATTGGCCTCCATTGCTACGACCGATGCTCATTCGCTCGGGGGGCACGATGGTATTGCGTTGAGTTTATTAGCGTCACTAAAGAAGGATTTGTACCTGTGTCATTGAAGCCGATTGATAATCGGCTCAATATCATCGTGTAATTAATTTTTTGCAATGGATGCTAATGTTGAATGGTTGAAACATCGTGTGGATCAATATCGGGCCTCTATGACCGATGTCTGTGAAACAATTAATGATTTTGATGAGCTCAATAAGTTGGGCCAAGGTTTCACGTCGGCCAACCCATTGGAAGAAGTTGACATTGGGGATGGTTCTACACCAAGGCCGACGTTCATTAATAAAAATTTGAAAGCCGATTATAAAGCTGAATTAATCGCGGTTTTAAAAGAATATGCTGATTGCTTTGCATGGAGCTATAATGAGATGCCCGGATTGAGCCGAGAGCTTGTTGAGCATCGGCTTCCCATTAAACCTGGATTCCGGCCTCATAAGCAACGTCCTTACTTCTTTCATGCTAAAATTTACGACCGCATTAAAGAAGAAATTAATCGATTGTTGGAAGTGGGATTTATTCGCCCATGCAGGTATGCGGAGTGGATCTCTAATATTGTGCCCGTTGAAAAGAAAGGATCGGGTAAGATTAGAGTTTGCATTGATTTTAGAGATTTGAATAGAGCCACTCCAAAAGATGAATATCCTATGCCTATTGCCGATATGCTTATTAATGATGCTTCAGGACATAAAATTCTTAGCTTTCTTGATGGTAACGCTGGTTACAATCAAATATTTATGACCGAAGAGGACACGTCTAAAACGGCCTTTGTTTGTCCTGAGTTTGTTGGATTATTTGAGTGGATTGTCATGACATTTGGATTGAAAAATGCCGGTGCTACCTATCAATGTGCTATGAACTTAATCTTTCATGATTTAATTGGCGTGATCATGGAAGTATATATTGATGATATTGTGATCAAATCGGCTGCCAATAATTCTCACTTGGCCGATTTGCGTCTTGCTTTTGAAAGGATGTGCCGGTATGGTTTAAAGATGAATCCGCTTAAATGTGCTTTTGGTGTATCGGCGGGCAAGTTCTTGGGATTTATTATTTATGAGAAGGGCATAGAAGTTGATCGTAAGAGAATAGAGAGTATCAAGCAAGTTCAGGTGCCTGCATGTAAAAAAGACTTGCAAAAGTTTCTGGGAAAGGTGAACTACTTGAGAAGATTTATTGCTAACTTGTCCGGGAAAGTTATTCCTTTCACCCCTATATTGAGATTGAAAGATGAGAGTGAGTTTGCTTGGGGGGCAAAGCAACAAGAGAAATTTGAGAAGATCAAGGAATACTTGTCGAACCCACCGGTTCTTCGTGCTCCAAGAAGAGGAGTTCCTTTTAAATTATATATTGCTGCCGAAGAAAAAATAATTGGTGCGGTTTTGACTCAAGAGGATGATGGCAAGGAGTATGTTATTGCTTATATTGGTCGTCGTCTTCTTGATCCCGAGACAAGGTATGCCCATATTAAAAAATTATGCTTATCATTATACTTTACTTGTACTAAGATGAGACATTACTTGTTAGCTAGTACATGCATTATTGCTTGCCAGGCAGATGTAATTAAACATATGTTATATCGGCCAATCCTTAGTGGAAGGATCGGTAAATGGGCATATGCATTGGTTGAATATGACTTGACTTTTGAGCCTTTGAGAGCCATGAAAGGTCAAGTTCTTGCTGATTTTATTGTTGAGCATACAATTGATTTAGGAGATGAGATCAATTACATAACTTTTACTCCATGGAAACTTTATTTTGATGGATCGGTTTGCAAACAAGGCCAAGGTGTTGGTATTATTATTATTTCATCACATGCTGCTGAGATGGATGTGTCAAACCGATTAGAAAATTATTGCACTAATAATCAAGCCGAATATTTAGCTCTTTATTGCGGCTTGGAGATGTTGAATTCCATGGGAGTAAGACATGTTAAGGCTTATGGTGATTCTTTATTAGTGGTGCAACAAGTTTCTGGTGAATGCCAATGTTTAGGGGGATCACTTAATGCTCATCTTGATACTTGTCTTGATTTAATTACATCTTTCGCCGAATTTAAAATTCGGCAAATACCGAGACATGAAAATTCAAGAGCCAACATGTTAGCTCAGCGAGCATCAGACTTTGACGTCGGTGGGCGTAAAGATTTGAAGCCAGTGCAAAGCATCTTTTCTGGTTTCTGTGCAGGCACGTGGAAACCGGCCCAGCTGAGTCTGGGAGTCGGCCAGGCCGGCTCTGGACCGAACCCGGCTAGGCCAGGTGCAGAAGGCGGCCAGGCCGGTTCTGGCCAGGAACCGGCCAGGCCAGGTGTTGAAGCCGGCTCGACCGGATATTGCGGATTTGATCCAAATCGGCCAGAATTGTGCCAAGTTGACGGGCAGGCCGATTTGGAGGATTGGAGGATTCCCTTGTTAAATTTTCTGCGAGATCCCAGCACTAAAGCCAATAAAAGTATTCGACAGATTGCGTTTAATTTCACTTTGCATAATGATGAGCTTTATCGGAGGACCGCCGATGATTTGTTGCTCAAGTGCTTGGGACCTGATGAAGCTAAAGTGGCTATGAGGGAAGTCCATGAAGGTGTTTGTGGTACGCATCAATCGGCTCCTAAGATGAAATGGTTTTTGAGAAGGGCTGGTTTTTATTGGCCTACTATGATAGCCGATTGTTTTCGCTACTATAAAGGATGCGAGGAGTGCCAACGATTTGGTAATTTCAGTTAGTGCCTGCTGCAATGCTTCATCCTATAATCAAACCGTGGCCTTTCGTGGTTGGGGACTAGACTTCATTGGCCAAATTCATCCCCCTTCTTCAAAGGGTCATTGCTTCGTGTTAGTGGCCACAGATTATTTTACTAAGTGGACCGAAGCGGTGCCTTTGAAAAATATGACACATAAGGAGGTGATTGAGTTTGTGACTGAGCATATTATTCATAGATTCGGCATTCCTCAGACTTTGTCTACAGACCAGGGGAAATCTTTCATATCAAAAGAGGTGCGAGAATTTGCCGAATCATATAAGATTAAGTTGCTTAATTCATCTCTGTACTATGCTCAAGCTAATGGCCAGGCTGAGTCTAGTAACAAGACCTTGATCAAACTTATCAAGAAGAAGATAGAGGACAATCCAAGAAGGTGGCACGAGGTATTATCAGAGGCTCTGTGGGCTCATCGTATATCTCGTCATGATGCTACAAAGGTTACTCCTTTTGAGCTAGTATATGGACAGGAGGCTGTGTTACCCGTCGAGGTGAATTTAAATGCATATCGGCTCGCTAAGCAAAATGACTTGTTTGCCGTTATGTATCATAATTTGATGATGGACAATATTGACGAGGTGACTGACAAAAGATTAGTGGCTCTAAAGGAGATGGAAAAGGAAAAGGTCCGAGTTGCTAGAGCTTATAACAAGAAAGTGAAGATCAAGTCGTTCCAAGTTAGGGAATTGGTGTGGAAGACCATACTACCAATTGGAACAAAGAGCAATAAGTTCGGCAAGTGGTCGCCTAGTTGGGAAGGTCCTTACAGAGTGATCAAGGTGATATTCGGAAATTCATATATGCTAGAGACGTTGCAAGGTGATCGTCTCCCAAGAGTAATTAACGAGAGGTATTTGAAAAAAATACTTTCCAAGTGTTTGGCAAGAAGCCTAAGAGCTCTCCAAGCAATGGCCGATACATGTATCGCCCTTAGAACAAAATGGCCGATGTATGCATCGCCCTTAGTCACTAAACAGTCGTTGGGTTAAGTATCGTTGCTGCTTAGTTTTTTGTTTTCAGGTTCATATGCAGAGAATTCACCTGAAAACAGGGGGCATATGTTTGCACCCGAGTCTGGACAAGTCGGCAAAACTGGCTTGGCCAGGTTGGTGACCCGGCCTGGCCGGGTTTGGCTCCTGCGCCGACTTTTGGCAGGCTGTCACGTGGCGCCCCGAGAGGTCCCGTGAAAACCGGCTTGGCCGGGTTTGGTAGAGTCCGAGCCGATTAAGAGATCTAATCGGTTTTTGGTAGTTTTTGGACGTGGGAAACTTGGAGACTTGCCTAGATACGTGTTTCCTATTGGGATAGACCAGCCCCCTCTATATATATGAGAGGATCATAGCCGATTGAGATCTTAACCATCCAATCGTCAAAACACATCTACCAAGTAGATTCTCGCGGTGGTTCACATCTATCCTGCTGTTCGGCTCGACTCTCCGCGAGTTTAGTCGGCGTTCTAGGTGATCTCCGCGATCCCTAGGGCAACCTCTACGTGCATCTCTCCGATGGATCTTTCCGAGGGGTGTTCGGGAGTTTCCGGCGAAGGACGGGCGCTACATCGACCACCAAACGTCCTCTGCTGCTGAAAACGGTCGTCCCGACGACCAGAAGACCGGAACCCTAGCTTCCTCGGCAAACCCGAGGAAACCAGCTCAACCGACTATCAAAGTCGGCCAGGCCGGTTAGGCGGCTCGGCCGGGTTCTGAAACCGGCCAGGCTGGGTTTCGCGGGCGTGCTGCTCCGTGCTGTTTCGTTTCGTGCGAGACCGTGCGATCTAGCACCTTACTGTGTGTTGTCCCGTTTCGGCGTCAACAGCATCCAAAGATATCATCGTCCGGTAAGTCTTTGCATATTGGTAGCCAAATAAATCAAATGCATCGTGCAACCCATTTACTACCAGGTGGCAAGCGATTGAAAACTGCTTTGGGAGCATGCTGGTGTAAATGCTGGAAGGCAAGCATCATGGGCTGCAACATTTGCACGCATTCATCTGCCGAAGTCATTAACTATTCATGGTCATAATCAATAAACCTATGTACTATAATGCTATTTTGGTGTGGCGTGCATCATGCTACCAACCAAAAACAAGCAAAATCATCAACGGTTAGTTTGTACTGCCTCCTATAGGATTTAGATGTCGTTTAGGACAACGATACGGTCTCCAAAGTATGATTTTGACTTCATATTTATATAAAAATATTTATTGAAAAGTGATATATGTATACTTTTATGAAAGTATATTTGAAGATAAATCTATTTATATAGTTTTCATATTTTCAAACTCAATAAATTAAAAGTTATATTCATGATTTATATTCTTAATGTTTGAACCAGACCTTTTCTAAAACGACATTATTTTCCTATACAAAGAGAGTAGTGATGTAGGAGTACTAAACTTTTGTTATCTCATATAATAATAAAATATGTTAAAACAAATAAAAGCAAGAGAAATTAGCACACACACCGGACACGCTACTAAGATACCGTCTGCATTCTCAGAGCACGCTTTGATCCTTTTGTCTATAAATTTAGTGAGACTTTAGACCGTCTGATGATTGACTAATAAGGAAACTGAATTTGATTCATGCAACAGATCGATGAGAGTCTCAAACTAAGATATTATCGCTGAAAAAGCCCCGAACGCGTGTGTTTCTTCTTTTTCGAATTAGGCGTGTCGTGTTTAGGTTGAGCATACCACGGCGCGTCTGCAACAGCCGCGTGCCCAAACCACGGCGCGTCACGTCCACGTAATTTCCGCACGAATCTCACAGAAACCTCAGTTCGCTGGCGGAGCTTGACGTTGACTTCAAGTCAGGTCAATGCACGGATGCATGCATCCTGGCGCTGGCGCCTATAAATACGTCGCCATTGCTTAGCATCGAAACATTCGAATACAAGCTTGATTTGCTTATTATCCATAGAAACTGTGTCATAGACTCATAGTAAGCATTACATTAGGCACGTGATAATCATATTACGTCACCAAAGCTACTCCATCGTCTCCAAAAAGCTGTGGATTATCGAGGATCGGACATGGCGGCCACCGCAACCGAACGACCGACGGCGCCGGCGATGAGCAAAGACCTGCTGCAGAGACTAATCCTGTCTCTGTCACTGTCACCGGCGAGCAAGGTCATCGTGAAGCGGCATGGTTGCGGCGCCGGCGGCGCGTTCCGGTGCAAGACGTGCGGGCGCGCGTTCCCGACGTTCCAGGCGCTGGGCGGCCACCGGACGAGCCACAAGAGGCCGCTCGTGCGCGCGCACGGTCTCGACCTCCTCCTCGGCGCGCGCCCCGGGAAGGGCGCCGCCGCCGCCGCGGCCAGCGACCTGCACCGGTGCACCACCTGCGGTGCTGTGTTCCCCACAGGCCAGGCGCTCGGCGGACACATGCGTTGCCACAGGGCGGCGGTTGCGGATGTCACCGGGCCCGTGAACGGCGAAAGCGAGACGACGGCGAGGGTTGTTGATGATGCCTTGTCGGTGGGGCCTATTAGGTTATTCAAGTTCATATGAACGATCCATCCATATATGGTTGCATGAAAAAAAAATAGTACACATGTTCATTACCTCATTCGATTACACATGACAGGAGGGTTTATTTTATTTTATATATACTCAACTCTTACTGTAATAATGAAAATAAAAAAATTTATAGTCACACATATGTATATTGTGGGAACAATGATTATAAGGTTTAAAAACACTGATCTTCTTATTACCAATATATCATCAATACAATACCCAGAAGAAGACACTACATATAAATCACTCTCTGCAATTCCTTTGTGAAATCTAGCGATTCTTTTCTTAATATATTTGCCACATTGTCATCATATTAATTTTTCTATTCATCCCAAAATTCTCCATGGTCTCAACAAGATATAAGAAAGACGAAAAAACAAAGAAAGGCAGTGGATAATCAGGCCAAAAAAAAAAAAAAACATAACGCTATCTACACACCATTGCCCGGCACTCAACTCAATGTATGCCCAGTACCACTTACTCCCACTGTATGAGCGCGTATCGACCTTCGGACACCCTTCTTTGTCATTTGCAACTACACACTGTAATCATATATATGTATGTCTTCGTGAACTCCATCGCTAGTAATATCTAGCTCAGCTCATGATGGTGTTCAGCGAAAATATTTATCGAAATTTCAGTTTTCTCAGCCAGGACCGAAAAAACCATACCTAAAGCCTAAAGCCTACTTCGTGTCACCCTGTATTTCGAATAATAGGATTCTGCAGAACACATGTAGATTTTTTAGTAGTTCATGACTTTTACTCATTGTATGGATATGCATTATATAAACACTAGTTCACCAACCCGTGCTCTTGCACGGGTTAGAATCTTATGAGACACGTGATAATCTATCAAATAGGTTTTTTTCATACATATCCATAGGTTTTTTTACGTAGCATATGTGTGTATCTCCCATAAACATTTAGTTGAAACATTTTCTTAAACTATGATCGTTTTAGCTGCAATCTCTATTTTGACGGCATAAACCAAAATTTTGATTCTTTTCCCTGAATTTTAAGCTTATTAATTCCTCAGATACATCGGCTATTACTTACAATGGTGATTATAGTCTACTGATTCGATGAGAGAATGCTTTATATTTTTGTAAGAATTTTAGGATCTACCTTTTTATTTCTACCATTTTTGTGAGTAATAATTTATACAATTAATCTCTTTTAGCATCATATGTATTTAGTTGAAACATAAGTAAACTTAAAGTGTATAAACTCTTATTTCATCCCTTTACGTGATATCATGAAAATCTATACTTTAACCTTTAGCTCTTGATCTAGTTGTTGTAATATTTCTTACATATATTGATTTGAAATTCTAATGCTTATTGTATCGTTTACTCAAAAATTCGATATTTTATTTTATTAAAAGAATATCCTAGGTCCTAGGCTACCCTGTTAGTTTTTGACAATGTCATAAATAGTTGTTTCAGCATGCACCATGGCATTAAACATGTTGAATTTATTGTATCGTAATATTATTGTTTTATTAAACAAATAATTCTTAAAATTAAGTTACTAATATTCATAAGACATAATGTTTAGATCAAAATTGTATAAACTTTTTTCAAGACAACGACTTACAAAAATTATTGTCATGAGTGTTAACATAACTTGAAGTGACCTGTAAGTTGCATTACTACGTGGTTTGCTAAGGATATATTTCCATGCTTGATAAGCCTCTATAAGAATAATTATTTATACAAATGTAAGTTTTAACTAATGAATGCTGAATGATTGTTCGTAATAGCTTATATTAGCATTTACATGTAGATTTGTGATACTTATGTTAATTTTGTATATATTACTTTACATTATCCTTCATAGTGCTATTTATGGGTAATTTGAATGCAAACTTATCAAAGCATTGTGTTTCATAATGATAGAGATGGATATTTTTTAAAAAATATATTATTAGATTTGTTTAATTATTTTTTATAATTCTGGAGATTTGGATTTTCCATATATAGGCTTTATTGATAACTCCACGGATCATGGTCCCCTAATTTCTTAGCAATATTAGCATGTCATTCGAGGTAATTAAATGACATTATTATTCAGTTACCAACGGGCTCCAGCCTAATAGTTGGAGCAAAACATTATTATTATGTTAATAAAAAATTATACCTGATGCTCAATAAGGATTTTATCAAAACTTATTTGTGCGAAATAATCCAAGAACATTAAAATTAAAATGGAAATTATACCTAATGGTCAATAAGTATCAATATCATGTACGTTGCAAAAAACAAATTAAATTATGGGATCTAGAAAGAAGATGGCCATACCTTTAGTCTATAGGTACGACCAGTCAGGTGTTTCCGCCTTCCCTTTCTTGACGTAGCTGGTTCACGCCCGTCCTTCCGTCCCCTCGGTACGGCTGGCGGTCGGTGCACGGCCGGACGTCGGCTTCCTCCATGCGTATGCTCATGTTCTGGATGAAAATTGTCACCTCGTTTATCAGTTGATAAATTTTCTCCATGCCTAGATTCATCCATGGTGATCACTACGAGCCTATAGGCCACAATAAGCACCCTAAAACATTCATTCTTGCTGTAGTACTTGGAACCTATAAGCAGGGGCGGATTTGGGCCTAGGGCCGGTAGGGCCATGGCCCTAGGCGTGGCCCAAAAACACCCTGTAGTATATCTAGGACACTGGGCCAAATATTGTATCCTACCGGCCCAGCACAAAGAGAAGAGAGAGGCACACCAATACGCGACTCCTGAGCCCGTCCGACTCCTGAACCCCGTTCCATCTTCTCTTTGATTTCTGTAGTCCGTATACCCTAGCCGGCGGACCTCCGCCTGTCCTCTGCCGCTGGACGACCTATGGACTCCAACCCACCTGGCTGGACGAGGGCCGCAGGTCGTAGCTGCACCCTGCACGAGCCAGGTGCTCGGCGAGTCGGCGGCCCCGTGCGGTGCTGCCAGCAGCGGCAACTGGCAGGCAGCATCAGACCAGCATCTCGGCCTCGTTGTGGTCCGGTGGCCGCGTGGGCATGCAGGCAGCAGGCTGCGCCATGCAAATGGCACGCACGCTGCAGGCAGGCTACCAAGCAGGCAGCTCTATGTTGATTGCTTGCCAATTGCACGCACACCTCCCTTGATTGGTAATTCCCTTCCCAAATCTTATGCCCAATTTTTTTTGAAACAGATGGGGTGGAAAATATGAAGATAATTTATACTATCTCCAAGAACTAAAGTCTCGGATAGAATCAATTATTTTACAGACTTAAGTATGGAATTAAGGTATCATTTAACTTATGCATTTATATGTTTGTTTTATTTTCTACCGGCATTTGATCAGATGCGGGCGGTATTTTAACCCAACGCGAGCGGTAAATGTGCTCTCAGAGTGGCCCTAGGCGTGAAAATTGACGAGCTCCGCCACTGCCTATACGTTCCCTCCTCATCACAGTACAATTTCATTACGCAAAGCAAGCGATAAGGTGAAAGCAGAGTCGCCTGACACAGAAACATTGTTCGGATCACGCGTTGCGGCCAGGTCGCCAGGAAGCAATCAAGGGAAACCGCACACAGGCTAACACCACGGAGACCTCCCCGTCACTGAGCCGCAATCAGTTCAACAAAGAAATTAATCTTGGAGTGGGTGGAGTGCATGCGGACCTGGTTCCCGTACACGCCAGGGACACCCAGCACCACGACGTCCAAAGAGTCAGCGTGCGGGTGCCGGTGTAGATGTTGCCGCGTCGAGCCATACCGAGGCGCGGTGGCGCCCTCCTTTTTCCATCTCCATCGGAACATCGAACGCAGGTGAAAGGATATCCCGCAAGGAGCCTTTCCGGCTCGATCGTGGTAACTGGTAGGGATCGGAAAATCCTTAGGTTTTAAAATAATGGTTTTTTTTCTTTTTTTTATCTATAATAATAATAGCAAAGGTGGGTAATTTTTTAGTAGATCTAATGGTTACCGATTGCAGTGTCTTTAGATTTGATGGCTAGATGTTTCTGATTAATGTGAGAATTTCTAATATTTATCTTTTCTCCTAGTGCGTCTGGTCAGAATTAACGTGAGGCTCCGTTGAGGCCTCTAATTAGTAATAGTAAGATACTGAATACCTAATAAGATTAAAAATTAAGTTGTCTTGGGCTAACATGTGTTTATCTAGGTAATGAACCTATATCCTAACATGTGTAACCGCAACTCTAAATAGGTATCTAGCTAGGGCGGCTTCATCACCGTACTAAAGAAACATAATTGTGATGCACTGATATTGAAGGGAATGAAAGTGTAAACATATTAAGTCACACCAATGCAACCTCTAGTTACAGAGTGATTTTTTACAACCTTTTAAAATTGATAAATAAAAAATAACCTATAAATATTCCTAGATCACATGGTAGACATAGACCTCCAAATAAACTGTACGCCACACTACTGTCTCCATCGGAAAAAAAGTGCACTTTTAGGATTGAGGGGAGAAAACCAATGCTACTAAGAAGTTATAATTTTACCCCTATAAAAAAGGTATAGCAACATGTAATAATTGCACATTGGAAATGGAGAAAGTAGCAAAATGTAATACTCCTAAGTAGTCAATGGCTTAAAAATACACTTATTGTAAGAAAAATTTTGAATGCTACAAGTACATTTTATTTTACGACGGGGGAGTACGCGTTTTGGTATTGACGAATCGAAGCCATTTGATTTGATGGTGACTACTAATTCATTTGCATAGTCCCGTCGATGGAGCTAGGGTAGTTTAGATCCCAGTTGCAGATACAATTCTGCATTGTAGCATGTTTATTTGTATTTGATAACTTTTATCTAATCATAGCCCAAGTAGGCCTAAAAGATTCATCTCGTGATGTACATGCAAAAAGTACAAACATGCAAATATTTCATCTACATTTAATATTCCATGCATGTACCGCAACGTTGATATGACTAGTTACAATTACAATTTACAGTGGATCTAAACAGGGCCCTAGTCGTCAGCGAACTCGTTTGCATCGGTGTCGGTTGGTGCAAACGATCGAACGAAGGCATCTGCCTGAATTACCTGGAAACTCCTCCTGAAGTAATGTCACTGAACAGCGACAGTCGTACCGTAGTACATGAGTTCCAAAGTTCAGAGAAATAAACTTCCAAAAGCTTGTTTTTTTTTCTTGGCCACAACGAACACGTATGCCAAGAAGGTTGCTTTGGATATGCTCAACAAACGAACATTTTCGAAACTTTTGTTCCACGACTAGCTTGACCTATGCAAGACTAAGTCTTAATTAGCTATATATATATATATATATATATATGCTCTCTAGCATTAAGCTGATCGATGCACATTGGTTGTTCCCTTATCTTATCTTGGGAGGAGAAAAAAATTCATTCCCTTATCTTAAGCTTTTATTTTTGGGGCTGGTCTTGGTAATGGGCACATCAGCTGCTAGCTGGTTCATTTCTTCCTAACATTCTTTTCATACTAGATAGATAGATATGCACCCACACCCTTTGTGGCTTTGTCACCGGGTTAGCACGAATTTAACCTGGCTAATCTTTCAATGCATACACATGTGTAAAAGAAATATGAAACTGATGATATTATAGATAAACAGGCAGAGCATGCATGCAGCTTGTCCAACGTAACTCCAAGCAGTGGTCACGCGCGCAACGAACATCATAAGTCCTTTGTTTGTGCATGAATAATTGAAGAGAATAATTCAAAGACGTACGTGTAGCTAGCAGTCGCGTACGCTCCTGTACGTGTCATTTCTCAATAACACGGACGCGTTGATATTGATATATACTGTAATCAAGATGCGGCCGGCCATATCTATAGATCAGTACGTACCGGTACAGGTTTGTTTCGCTCGCCTGCTGATTGAACGGTCCAAAGCTAGCCTGCTGCTGATTTGACGAGCCACACGCGCATGCACCAGCAGCAGTGTTGTTTGTACTTTATGGATCCCTGGCATCGAATCGAGTACTACATACGGACACGGCAAGCACCCGAACCCCATGTCTCAGCAAGTATGTGAAACCAATATAGACATTTGTACGTTGGCTGCAGCACGGAGAATGCCTCCATACCAAACCAATGTTGGCTGCAGCGCGGAGAATGTCTCCATAGCAAACCAACAGTAACTTTGTCGGCCACGTTCCTGGCCACGCTTCGGCCACGTCGCCTGCTGACCCTCGCGGTTTTTCTCCACCTCTTATTTTCTCTGCCTCGTTTCTTTCTCTTGTTTTCGCCGCCTCTTCACCTTCCATTGGCGCCGACATCTCCTCTTCCTCGCTACCGGCGCCACCGGGCCTCGGCCGTTGCTGCCCCCCCCCCCCCCGGCATAGCAGGACAGCCCTGGCGTGCCACGCCATGCATGGATGAGTCTCGGCAATCTGCTCTCTTCCTTCTCTTCCCCTTCCTCGTGCTTTCTTCCCATCTCTCCCAACGCGGGCAGGGCGGCGGCGCGGTGGCCGGCCCACAATGCACCGCCGTCACCTCCACCGGCTCCCCTCCTCTCTCTCTCTCTCTCTCTCTCACTCTCACGCGCGCGCTACGCCTCCTGTCTGCATCCTCTCTCTCTTCCCGCCTCCCTTTTCTGTCTCCTTCTCCCTCGCCGTGGCGGCGCGACGGGCGGGTTGGAGCATCGCCTGCTCCCGCGCTACGGGCAGGCAGGACGGCGGTCGCCGCGGCATGTGGTACAGCGGCGCCACCGGGCCTCGGCCGTCGCTGGCCCCCACCCATCGGCGCAGCGGGAGAGTCCCAGTGTGCCACACCCCGCGTAGGTCGCACGACCACACGACGCCGTTGCTGCGGCAGGCAACGCCGGTGGCCGCAGCCGCCAGCTGACAGTTTGTGCAGTGTAGGTCCAGGCAACGCAATGGTTGTACATGGCCTGCTAGATAGCGCCATCTTAGAGTGGCAATGGCTCTGGGCTGGTCTGTTGGTGACTGGTTTGGGGTGCATGCTGCTTCCTGTGTAGTACAAGCTTAGAGCGACAATGAAGGTAAAGGTTTGTGCAACATACAGTTGTTAAGAAGAATATAATCTGGCTCCATACTACTAAGATTGTGCTACTCTGTCAATTTTGATTTTTTTTTCTTAGCTTCAAGCAGTGTACCAATAAACAATAGTAGTACTATAATGGATGCAGGCGCCCTCAGATTTGTTGCCTTGCCATAATGGCTGCAGTATCAAGGTATTTTCATTTGGATTCTTTCTTTGCTCCCTTTGCTTAGCCTTCTTCTTTTTATTTAACTATTTTGATTTGTCTTAGCATGATTTGTTGACAGGTAATCCCATTTGACATTAGATAGCTATCCATTCACTTTAGCATAGCATTTTTTTCAATTTGATTTGATTTGGTTTGGTTTGACTTAGCAGGATCTACTGGTGGGTACTTATATTTGGTTTCTAATCTAGCACTCCATGTGTTTATGGCATTATTTAGGCAAGAGACAGCTATCTATTCTCTCTAGCATGCTATCTGTCCCATTTGAATTTTTTAATGATCTGTTACATCTTCTTTGCACGAGGCCATGATTGAGTATCACACCAAGCGAAAGCTTGTTTCTGTGTGTAAAAGAGTGATTTGTTGAAAGAAAACCATGTGGTCCACTATTATTTTCCTGTGATGGTTGACATGAAGAGTTACCCATTTAAGCAACAGCCTTTTCTCCATGAATAATAATGATGGACTAATCGTTTGCAAAAAAAAAGGTTTAGTGTTGGCTGACTAAGAATTTGAACATTCTTAGACTCCTACCTTTTCAAATTTCACGATAGTCCTGCATTCGCTTACTAGGATGATACCTTTATACATTACTCCTTTTCTTTAACATACCCTTTCCTGAGTACGCCTTTATTTTGTAGGAGTGAGGTTGTTTTTCCTGGATGTTGAAGCCAAGCAGATGCAGTTGCCGGCCTTTAGAAGTAAGATGCCTCTCATTGCAACGGTTTTTTATTTGTTCCCTAGCTTAATGGAATTCAAAGTACGATACCAATTACATTCTATCCAACCTTACTTCTAAGGCTGTCATTTAAAAATGATGTTTTCAGGCTATTTGCTCCTAATTTTTTTGGATATAATCTGTATGGATTTGATGGTTTTCCCCTTCATGGTTAACGCAGTTTCAAACTCCATATTTGTAGATAACTTAGTCATTGCTGCTAATTATCTATAATATATTTTGTGTGTGTGTGAAGCATGTCCTACTTATATTTGCAAATTATTCGACAAATTATTCGATGATGTCTTCAAGATTCATAGAGTAACTTCTTTTTCTACTTTGTATGGGTTTATCCATCCACAGTGTATGTAGCCATGTACCAACTATAGATACATACCTCATCACAGATCGCTGATTCTTCTACATATGCTGTTTTTCGGTAACGTGGCCTGTACAGCTCGGATATATTGTCATTTTGCACTGGGCTGACCTCTTGTTTCCAATGACAAAATACAACTTTTTAAATTTTTTTTCAAATCATTAATACCTACTGAATCCAGTTACAGCCAAGGAAAATATTTGTTTGATAATTTTCCTTTAAATATAGGAACTTATGCTTTTAAAAAGGAAACTTTATATTTGGTAGGTTGCATGCTTAGTCACCTAAATTTTATTTTGTCAGGTAAGCTGTAGCACTTGCCCAGCCCTGTATGCAGTAGGCTACAGCCAGGCTAGCGGTTATAAGTTAAAAGTCCAGCTGTCTCCGCTGGCTGCAACATATAGCGACTGGGGCCTCTCTGTGCCAAGATTTGTTGTATTGCCAGTTTCTATTACGAGTTTGATGATTTGAATACACAATTGATCATGGTCCTTGTTGATTGGTGAGTTCACTTCTCACTCCTCCTGATTTTCATTGACCATTCCTGAACTATGAATTGAGAAGCTGTAATTTGTATTTTCACTTGCCCACTTGGTGTGATTTAGCCACACCCTTGCAAAAATACATTGTACTATTGTGTACATATCTAATCAGTGAATATTAGCATAGCTTTTACGTTCCATTTTTTCATTTTTCAATAAATCTGCAGGATGGACAAATCAGAGCTACATCTACATAGTTGTCACAATAAGTTTATTTCTTTGGGTATGTCCTTTTCTAATAATGTCATGCCACTCCTAATATTTTTCAATACTTAAGATGTGAATTGATTTGAATAAATCTCTCTCTGAAGGTACCTTTGCTAAATCTCATTGCAGAATCATCAACTTGGGCGAGGGTAATTGATGCCATGAGCAGTGATGTTCCGTTTACTGTTGCACCAAAATCATGTGGTTCTTATTACTTATTGCATGTTCAAACTTTTATTTGTTCTACCGTTTAGCTGTTTACCTATTGCTTTCTTTGGGCTTGTTTGGTCTGGCTCCTCCCTGCCCATGAATAGATCTAGCACAGTTCAATTAATCACAGATTTCATGCTACAATTTGGAAATGGAAATCTCATTTTCCTTTCTGTTGTTGCACTGCTCATATCAAAGATTGGAGATTAGCGAGAAAGATAGGGAGGAATTTCATGTTTCCTTTTCCTATTTATTATAGTTCTGTTTCCATGCATGGTTTCTTTGATATTTGGGTTCTCAGACTCTTCAATCAAGGATTTCTGTGCACTTTTAGTTATTGGACTCCCATTAGTGACTTCTCATTTCTTTCGTTATGTTAACACTGATTTGATTCGAACATAGCTATAGTTAAGTAAACAAACTGCTTTCCTTAAGGTGTTGATGCACCCTATAGTCGTTGTGCCCCCTTAATATCTATTGCTTGCTGCCATTATAAGGTTGATATTTATTTGTAGGGGACAGAGTTTCGTTATTGGCAGGCAGATACGTCCAAGATGATGTGGCTAGGGAAAGAGGTAATCAAAGAACCATCTCTTTTACGCTAAATAAATTCTGTCCTGAAATATCATTGCATTTCTTGGTATCCAGGAACTTCATAGAACATTGCTTATAAGAAAGCAACCATTTTTAGTCTGCTCTGTTAGAATTGTAGGGAAGCCCCTGGCTCACTCTACTTAACAAAATTCATTTCTTCATTTTAACTATTGAAGCAAAACTCATCTGTGCATCACTGTTGAAATACTTTTGTTTTTGTATTAGTACAAGTCTTCGCCTTGAGACAGTTTATATTTGTTTATCAAGTTGATTGGATCTTTGTTCAAATTCAGCAAGTAAATCGATAAGGTAAGCCAGCTGAATTAGGAGGTAACATGTCCCTTTGTTCTCCAATGTAGCTCATCTCAGATTTTAAGCTTTAAATTTATTTTATGCTGTACTGAAGATGGTGTGTATTTAAAAACTTGGTTATCTGGGTTTTATCTTACTAGACTTTGGATGATTAATTCACAGGATATATTCAGTGTCATCACAATTTGGTTTTTAAAAAAAGTTATAAGTTGCCAGGACTCTGTTAGTTTTCTTTTCCTTTCCTTTCCTTTTCTAATAAATGCATTATGTAGAAATTAATAAACTTAATTTAGTTGTTTCCACTGACAGCAGTAATTTTAAAATCTATATATTGAACATCGAACAAGGTAGTATCAAGCAAGTTAAGCTAAGTTGTTTCATCTGGTTGCAGATATTTACATGTGCAAATTAGTCCACTAGAGTTATCGGATATATCGGTTGAATTATTTAGCACCAACCTGATACTGATAGTCATCCAAACAGTAGAGCTATGGATATCTGCAAATACAGCCGTGTGATCGATGCTTATCCTCTAGACTTCATTATGTTGGTCGTCTTCACCCGGCCATGACTGATGAGCTTCTGAAGTGAACTTTCAGTCAATACAAAGAGCTTCTATCTGTGAAAATCGCTATACAAAGGTATTCTCGATTTGTCCAATACTCTTAACAGATATGAAGAGTATTCTCTCTCTTGTATTGTGCTGGTTAATTTATAGACCAGTCAATCCTCAGTAACGATGCTGTCTTTATCCAATTCCATGTTGAAACTTTTTTTATGCCAATATTTTTGTGGCCAATTTGGGATTGATCGTCTATTGACTCCATGTCCCTTACTGAGACCAGCCAGTGCCGATCGACGGTCTATCAACTTCAGCATATATGAGCGAATCCTACTACTACAACAATAAGATCACTTTATACAATCTACAGTTTCTTAGTTTGATGAAATTCCATTATTAATTATATGTTTAGCTTTGTCCACCTCTATCTACTTCCTCTTATACAAATCATGGCCTTTTTCATATCTTAATGAATTATCAATCTGTTCTCCGCGTGCGCGCTAATGCGTGCTAGCCATACTAGTACGTATACATACATCGGCTTTGAGCTAGTATATGCCATACAAGTAAGCATCACCTCTCCTTGATGAGAAATCATATCCCATCCGGGGGTATAAAATTTTTGTGTGTCACATCGGATATTTAATAGGATGCTGGAAGGGTTTTTTTAATATTAATAAAAAACTAAATACATAACTCGCTTGTATAATTACTTATTTTTTCGTCTATATTTAATACTCCATACATATTTTCGAAACATCCATGTGATGAGTGTAAAATTTTTACGGTGACAAATAAACTGGGCCTATATCAATATATAAACAAACACACACACACACGCTTAGCTTAGCTAGTACAGGAGTATATGCCCTGCTTGCACACACGAAGACTATGCAGTACAAGTATATATAAGCACGTACGCACGTCGTCATCATGGAACGATAGTCGACATGCTAGCCATCTCCATGGACGATCGTCGACACGCTTTGACGACGACCACCACGTCTTCCTCTGTCGCTGCCGGCGAGGGCAGCAGGCGTCATCGTCGTCGTTCGAGTGCCGGACGTGCGGGCGGCGGTTCCCGACGTTGCAGGCGCTGGGCGGCCAACGGACCAGCCGGCGGGCCTGGTCCACGCGTGCGCGGCGTGTGGGCTGGGCTTCTCCACGGGGCCCTTGGCGGGCACACGAGGAGGCACCGTGGTGGGTCTGGGGCTACTAGCATTACTACTTGCAGTTCCTTACTACTACCGAACAAGTGGGAGAGGGTTGTGCTTGTGTGGGCCTTCTGCTGGCTGTGTTGTGGACCACGCACGGGCCGTTGTGCTACATGAGAGGCCCAGTCCGGCCTCCTTGCAGCTGCTCGAATTGTTTGTTTAATAATTATTAGATGTTCCTAAAAAAAATATAATCTATATCTATTAATAATTAATAATAATAAAGTAGCAAAATTTTTTCCACTTTTTTCGTAAACGATTTTTTGGTCTGGTGGTTTTTGGTCTGCCCTCAAAAACAAAATTAGGTGAGGCCCATTCCCACCATGTACGGTGAGGATTGTACGGCTGATTTGTGGGTCATGATCATCAGGTGATCATGGCCCACGCGTTAGTTGCACAGTCCTTACTGTGCACGATGAGACCCAGATCTCACCCTATTTTTTCCTCTGCCCTCTAACCCCGCGGCCATCTGGTGTTTCGTTTTGGTTCGTAACTCTGCACCCGAAAAAAAATCAAGAGTCCTATACCTTATTAAATAAAGATTTCTTTCACGCATCTTATCGGCATTGACCTGGACACCACCAACTCGTGCGTCGGCGTCTATCGGAACAGCCGCATGGAGATCATGGCTAACGACCAGGGCAACCGGATCACGCCCTCCTGAGTCGCCTTCACCGACGGCGGCGAGCGCCGATCTTCAGCGAGGCCACGCGCCAAGAACCAGGCGACGCCCAACCCGGAGCACACCATGTACGACGCTAAGAGACTCATCGGGCACCAGTTCGACGACGCCGTGCTGCAGCGGCATGTGAAGCTGCTGTCCTACGTGGTCGTGGAGAGGAACAACAAGCTGCATGTGCGGGTCCGGTGAGTGAAGGCGACGTGCGCGAGTTTAGCCCGAGGAGATCAGCGCAAGAGCACCATGGTTCTGAAATAGATATAAACACAAATAAAACTTGATACTGTTCATTTGGGCCAAAACCATCCAACCGAGGATGTCGACTGGCCGACTCGGCCCAGCCGCGCGCGTCCTTTGCAATGGTTCGGTAGCGACAACAGGCCGAGGCCCAGCCGTGCGCGCTCTCCAGCAGCTCGGCAACTTGGCTCAGCAAGCAGGCCGTCCCAACTCGCGCATGCTCATCGCTCGACGGCCAATCAGCGGCCCGTGGCCAGTTCGCGCGCAGCGCTCCTGGCGCCTTCCCCGCCCCCAGGCCGCAACTTGGGCCTAGGCCGGGATTCCTTCCGCCCTCTTGGGCCATATCTGGTTCGGCTGCTCTCAGTCGTTTGTTCTGATCGGACGGCCGTCCATTCTTTTCGGGAGAATAAAATACGTCAGCTCCCTTGAAACCCGAAACCATTCCATTTCTTTCTTTGTTCTTCCTTAGCCGCCCCCTATGTCACAGGGAAGAAGACCGATGACGGCTATGGCCACGACGGCAGTTCCGGAGGCGGCGCACAGAGGCCGATTCCGACGAGCACATGCCCCTCTTCCTCCATGCTGTCGGCCATTGTCAGGAACCAAGCCACCGGTAGCTCATGAATGTGCCAAGAGGATATCCCATGTAAACCCGGTGGATGATTGGCTATTATCACCACCGGATTTAGAAGGTATCATGCAGGCAGATTGTAACCATATTCATGCTGATTAATTAAAGTTCCGGGTGTTCCTAAAAAAAGAACCAAGCCGCCGCCGGCGGCGGCAACGACAGCTCTGCGCATAGAGCACGGCCGCCAGAGCAGGCCCCGTCGGCCCCTCTCCTCTCTTTCTGTTTCACCTTTCTACTTCTCTCCACGCGCCACCAGCAGCCAGCCGCCGCGGGTTGTAGCCCACGGACCGACGTCGGAGAGGATCGCGCAAGGAAAATTGGTGGCGCCGCTGTGGGACCCTTCACCGGAGCACGGGTGCAGCTGCGCGCGGCCCCATCGAATGGACTCCTGACCGGTGCCCTTTGTTAGGGTCCGCGCTCGGGCACACGGCGCAGCTGGCCGCCAATTCGCTGGTGGTTTCTTTCCTGTTCTCGCGCGACGGCGCTTTCTTTCTTTCTTTCTTTCTTTCTATTTCCCTTTCCCAAAATCCCAGTCGCGATGACCACGTACGGATTAGGGAGGCAAACATGGCGCCAGTGCGGACCCCTTTGCCGGAGCACGCGCTCCCCCGATGGTAGGGTGTGGTTCCATAGAGCGGCCACGCATCTACACCCATCCATAGATTCTTTTATGGTGAGAGTTGATCTTTAGCATCTGATCCGAAAATCGATTCTTTCTCTTTCTTTTTTTTCACTCTTACCCGATGGATCTACCGACTAGAAAACGCGGCTCTGGTACCATTGATAGATTCTTTGGATCGACCAACGAGTAGATTAGTGGGTAGATTCACTTACAATCGCGATGCGTATATCTCCGTGGAGTAGAAAGACTCTCGTCGGTGGAGTCTACGCACGGGCACCGGTGACTGCGACGTGCGGTGATGAAGTGCAATGGAGACCGGTGGAGCTTCCCATCGTCTTCAGCGCACCCTCTCGATCAGTCTAGGGTTTGAGGTGGGGAAATGGCGACAGCAATGAACCTCGTGTCTTGTGCCCCTGCCCCTACCTCCTCTTTATATAGCACTGCGCGACGGGGACCCACCAGCCATATATTGGGTTGAGCTCTGCCGATCAGGGAGCGAGGTCAAGGCCCAGTTGGCCGTTGGCGGGAGATCAACCTAACAATAGCGCACTCTTCGACTCGCTTCTCTGAAGTAAAAGTGCGGCATATAAGTATCTCTCTCGTATGGCACAAAATATACAAATATATTTCGCTTACAACTATATTTTCTTAATTGATTTGTGACTAAGTCATAATTAATTATCAAAATAGAAATTAATTCCAACGATGTCCATAACAGCTGACTAATTCTTTCCCGACGATATCCGCTACCTCTGCGGTGCACGACCAACGATGCAACGACCCAAGCCCGTGGTCTCTTCTTCTTGGCCCACGACTTGCCGTTATAGCAAAAGACAGCGCAAATCAAGGAAGTCTGTGGGATCATCACAAATAAAATTGCACTGATCAATACTGTATTCATCATGTGCTATTGTGCATGGTCAGCTTTCCGGGCTGTGTGCAGTCTCAAGTTGGCCAGGCATCTTCACGCTTGTTGGGCTCAAGTAGTCAAGTTGGCCAAGCATCTTGGTTAATTGGGGTTGTATTAGGTGTAAACTTGCGAGGTCAAGATCGGCGAGAAGTTTTTAAAATTTGAGGATTTGAAAGTTAGAAATGACAGTCTCCGTATTGGGGTTACATGGGCAGTTCCGGAGGAAAAGAAAACAATCAGAGATAGTCCTGCCAACAAGTAAGATGCCCTTACATAACGTTTCTTCCTTATTCAAGCTGCTTTGACGTGACGGTTCAAGGTCATCAGCGTCAATGATTTCCACCCCGTGGTCTCTTCTAAGCTGAAATTTAGGGAGCCACGGTGGCATCAAATCTTGGAAACACAAGCTTGATGTCTGGGCACACGGTGAGGTTGGAACCACGGAGCTCTGTACTGTACGCTCCTCACTTCCTGAGCATCGTGAGGCGAGGAAGAGATTTCCATGAGGAATTGACGGTTCAGATGCAAATACAGAGTACTCTGCCTCGCATGATGACATCATTCAATAATCATTCGGCACATCCTACAGTCAGGTTGTCATTGTAGATTTTGGGAAGAAAGGTGGGGCTGTTCCTCCTAGGCTCTCAAACTTAGCAAGCAACTGTAGCAGGGTGGGTTCCGCCTCGTTAAATGTATCTTTTGAGTTTTAATAAAGATCATTGGACCGAAACAAACTCAGAGTTGCTAGCTTATTAGGTCAAGAGTGGCTAATGTGAATACTAGTAAAGGGCGGGATGCAGCGACATATATGAAAGTACCTGCAACAATGGCACTGCACAGATAACACATCTAACTTCCGCAAGCTCTGACGTGGCTCTATCTTTAAAACATTCTTTAAGTACCTGTTGTGTGTGCTAAGTCGCTAACTACCATAATAAAATCTGTATGTTGAGGGCTTTCTTCCATATAGAGTTCATATATATGGATACGAATTTGGGCAAATAAGAACAAATCGATAGAGATCGAATTGGTCACAACAGAGAGACTCATATGCCTTGGGAGGTCAATGCACGGTGGCTGATTTTCTAGACAAGCACACTGTGGTAGATGAGGCCGTGGTAGGTGGGAGCAGTGCGGGGACCTTTAATCACCGTTTGTATTAAAAACCGAAACTAAAAGTCCCTCAAACGGGACTCAAGGTCATTGCTGACACTGCTGTCACTTACCACCACTGACCAATTTGAGTTGTTGTAAAAATTAATCTATATAAACTAAACTAAAATATGAATAAATTTTGATGAAAATTAATTTTAAATATATGTATTTTGTAATGATTTGATGGTATCGATATAAATTTAGTGATACTGATATGAATTTAGTGATGACGTTTGTAATTTGTAATCTAATTTCTTTTTTAAAAAAATATGTATTCATTCGCATGAGAAATAGACATGATGAAACACAAATATAATTATAATCTTAACAACACCATACAAATGAAAAAGTTGTTACGTGAAACCATACAAATGAACCTAATTAATCAAAACAAAAATGTTACAAACCGGCCGCAACTCTAACCTACTGTTCTCATTTGCAGCCATTCATAGTAATGAATGTCCCACATTTTGTAACCATGATCATCGTCTAAGAAGAACAATGCACGCACCACTGTGCTCTTTCGTGCCACACAACATCGAGGACATGATCGACTATAGAAGTAACCTACTGAATGTCCATTTGGCCCAGTAACTTTCAGGCAGTACTGTCATCCTTATGTAGTGAAGTAGCCGAGGTGTCCATGATACTCCCAGTTGTACCCCAGTTGCTCCATAGCTTGGTCTAAAATGGTGTCCAAGCTACATGTACCGTAGGTATATTCATAGAACAAATGTTGCAAGTGGACAAACAAATAAATCAGAGTACGATAATAAAATAAAAACAACAAATGAAAATGAATGAGACATATATTAGTGAAGATTTTACCACATCCATTGCGTTGTTCCTCGCCGTAAATTCTCTTACTTCCGCAACAGGGCGACAACCTGTACGCAAAGCTGCTACCTTAAAGTGCGAGTAATTGGACACCTCAATGCAAATGCGTGCCACTAAAAAAAGATACACGGCATTGCGCTGGGCAAATATCCTACCCATCGCTTGCCACCCATCTAGTGGATATGCTAGTCATTCACCGTTGGACCCCTCGTAGGGATGCGAAAACTAAGTTCCCTTGTCCATAACTGACATGTGCATCAGAGGTCGTGTTCTTAACGATCTCCCACGCATTGAACAAGGAAAGTGTTGATTGCAACCACTCCACTGGGGAAATAAACTGCGGCATATATATGCAATCTATTATTTTAATGAATGCGTACATATTATGAAACCATACAAAAAAGTTGGAAAATATTTCATATGATAGTTGGATTAGGGAAGTCTGGAATGACAAGGTCTTAAGCAAATGACTCATCACTAGGATGGTATCCTGTTCGTTGTGGTGGTGGAGGTCCACTCACATAAAACCTGATAAACTCCAAAACTTTGAATATAAATATAGAATGCGCAAAGTAAAATGTGTCAAAAAAATTATAGAATGCATGTAGAACATGAAAAAGAAAAACCATACCAGAAAAATATTCAAGAGCCATGACAAGAACACGTGGAGAGAACAGTGAAAAAAGTGAGAAATGAGGGTGACAAGAACTATGGTGCTTTAGAACCGGGACTAATGCGTCCTTTAGAACAGGACGCTAAAAGTTACGAGACTAAAGCCAAAAGGCAATGCGGATCAAAATTTTGCTCTCTATTGGTGGGAAGGTGTGCATTTTAACTTAAGTGTTGTCTACATTGCTAGTATAACCATTATTGCATATATATAATTTCTATCTTCGTGACCTTTGGGATTAAGTTAGAGTAAAAAATCATTATATGACTTAAAAATTAATACTCTCTCCAGGTTAGCACCGCTCTGGATCTCACTACCATCGATTTTGAGTGATGTGGTGCATGTTGAAAATGATTGTTTATGTCATTGTAATACTAATACTAAAGTGTTCAACTTTTGACCGAATTAAAATCCTTATATTTTAAAAGGTATGAAAGCAGAGTTAATAAAGATACAATAAAAATTTTAGCCTGACAATACAAAATCTGTAGTAATTAGTAAGATTAGATTAGAAAAATGAAAACTTCAGGTTTTATGCATCAAAAGATATGTGCTGCAATAAGAGCCACCATTGTTTTTAAGCTAATAATGTTTCTGACTAAATGCATATTCAAGTTACACAGAGGTGTATGCGTGGTAGCTCTGAAGTGTATGCATGGTAGCTCTCTTCAGACGCGCGTTAGTCAAGAAAGTCTGGACGTACACTGTTGCCATATGATCGACAACTTGCACACGGTGGGTACTGGGAAAGGTATCAGCTGATAGACACCTCGCCCTCCTCTCCGTTCGTGCTCTCCAACGCCTCCAATGTCCTCCTGGGCATTGGGCGCGGCGTCCACGCGCAGCTCGACGGCGCGTGGCCTAATCTGGGCTACGGCTCCTACAAGGTCACCTGCATCTCGCAGGTGACGCCGCAGGCGCCGCCGCCGAGCGACGGGACGTGCGCAGGAGTCGGCTGCTGCCAGGGCGCCAACGACATGACGCCGTACCTCCGGTGCAGCAAGGTCACGGCGCAGCCGCTGCGGGGTGCGGTGGCCGTCGCCGAGTCCTGCGTCTACGCCATGCTGGTGGAGCGATCGTGTGGTACAACTTCTCGGTGCCGGACCTGGACGTCGACGTACGACTTCTTCCTGATAAACAACCCCTTCCACTAAAGTATTTGTTAAATCACTTTTTTTTAAAAAAAAAACGAAATGACAATACCCTTTTGTGTTACATATTATACACATACAGACATCGACGAGTGTGCAATTCGCGAACAGAGTCCTGAACTGCAAGGTCTGTACCCTTGCTCGAGAGGCGGTACCTGCGTCAACACGGTAGGAACCTACGAGTGCCCATGCAGAGGCTGGATGATGAAGGGTGATGGCAAAACAGGGGTGTGCACCGACCAGTTCCCTTTTGCAGCTCGAGTGGCAGTCTCGGTAAGCAAGCTAGCACATAAAAAAACAAAAACATACGGAGTCATATATATGAGATACACACACTCCTTCTCCTAATAATAAAATAGGCTCCTAACAAAAACATACGAATATTTATCCGACCGTCCGTTCGATCGAATCTATTTAGAGACGTTCAGATCTGTCCGTATCAGAGTCCGGATATTCAATATCTGATACCGTATCCGTATCTGAATACTCGTATATTTATGATGTCGACATCCAATCGTATCCTATCCGACATGGCTGACACTATCCGTATACGAATCCGAATCTGACCAGAAATATGAAAACAAATGTAATATCAGTGATATCCGTTCGTATCCGATCCGTTTTCATCCCTACTTCTTCTAGTGTTTTGCTATTCAAAATTTAGTACAAATTTTTCGTACTAAACGTCTCCTAGTGAGATTCCTATGTATTATAACTAGTGGTAGTGTTTTACTACTAAATAAAAACACTAGGAGAAGTCCACCACTTTGGTAATGTTCACACTCACTTTTACCTTTAACAGATATATTTTTTCTCCTCATATTATACTCAACCAAATTTAAAATAAGTGTTTGGAAGTCTAAACGAATTCAAATTGAAAAGTGGTCAACTACAAGTTGTATAACTTTTCAAGATCTACAACTTTCGTTTTTGTTATTTCTCTATCAGAGGTTGTCTGAAAATTTTCAATTTTAAATGTTGGAAATTTAGACGACGTAATTTTCCTCAACCAGATGATTTGAAATAAAAGGTTGTCAACTATAAAGTTGTATAACTTTTTGAAATTTATAACTTTTGTTTTTTGCGGTTTCTCCATTCGAGGTTGTTTGAAAAATTCAATATTCAAATATAAGAAATTCAAACTTCGCTTTCTTGAAAAGATGAATTCAAATTGAAAAATTTTCAAGTACAAAGTAGTTTAACTTTTTGAGATCTACACGTTTTGTTTCCGTTGTTTCTCCATCTGAGGTTGTTTAAAAATTTAAAATTCAAGTTTGAGAAATTCAAATGTATTTTTCCCCTACAAAATGATTTCAAATCAAAAAGTTATCAACTATAAAGTTATATAACTTTTTGAGATCTATAACTTTTATTTTGGTTCTTTCTCCATCCAAGTTCGTTTAAAAAATTCAAATACAGTACTTAATTTTTCTCGGCATCTATTTGTAGGGGTGGCTCTAGATCTTGCCACCCCTACAAATTGACCCTACAAATAGAGCCATTTCTAGGGGTAGCTTATATTACCAGCAGCCCCTACAAACGGATTTGTAGGATGGCTCGTTTGGGAACCATTTGTAAGGACGCTTTTAGATTGAGCCATCTCAAAACAAAAAGAGGTGTTGTTACAGATATATTTGTAGTAGTGAACTCTTATTATTCTCCTCTTATTTTACAAGACTAGCACATTTGTTTGTATTCGATACTCAGGTAACTGATATGGGCAGTTGTTCCACTTGTAGGGATCATCGGTGGTTCTTTAGCTGTTGTCGTGATCTCATTGACTCTGCTTCTAGTGGTAGAAAGACAGAAGACAAGAAAGTTCTTCATTAAGAATGGAGGGCACATTATTATGAAAAATGTCAACAGCATTAAAATTTTCAACAAGAAGGAGATAAAGAGAATTACCAAAAACTATTCTATCATACTTGGAAAAGGCGCCTTTGGAGAAGTTTATGGGGGATCTCTCGATGATGAACATCAAGTAGCAGTGAAAAGATCAATCTAAGTTAATGAGGAACAAAAGGAGCAGTTTGCTAATGAGATCATCGTGCAGTCCCGAATCATCCACAAGAACATTGTTAAGCTTATAGGTTGCTGCTTGGAGGTTGATGTTCCAATGTTGGTCTACGAGTTCGTTTCAAGAGGTACCCTTGAGGAGACTCTTCATGGATGCACCAAAGCACATCTAAGCTTAGATGAGCGTCTGGTAATCGCTGCTGACTCTGCTGATGGTTTAGCTTACATGCATTTTAAAACACCCACAACAATCCTGCATGGTGATGTTAAGCCTTGAAATATACTTTTGGATGATAACTTGTTTCCAAAGATCTCAGACTTTGGAATCTCAAAGTTAATACCAGCTCAGCATGATGGATATGTCATTGGTAATAGAATTTATATGGACCTGGTATATCGAGAAACTGGCTTGTTAACAACGAAAAGTGATGTCTACAGTTTTGGGGTTGTGCTTCTTGAACTCATTACAAGGAAACAGGCAAAGGAAGGCAATCTCGTTGGAAGTTTTGTTGCGACGTACACTAGAGAGAACCCACAAAATGAGCTTGACAAGGACATCACTGAAGAAAATGAAATTGAGGTTCTCCATAAAATTGCTCAGTTAGCTATCGAGTGTTTAAACGCTAATGTGGACCAAAGGCCAGATATGATGGAAGTGGCTGAACGCCTACAAAATTTTAGTAAGGATAAAAATGAATGAGATCACTGCAGTACTTCTGCAATATTATTGGCACGGCCAGTGTCTGTACCGATGTAATAATGTGTGTTGTATCCGATAGTATTAGCCTAGCTAGTGCTTTGCTCTAATTACTTTACTGTTTTGTTGTTACTATTCACTGTAAGGTTTCTCGACAACCAAGTTGATCATGGTGTCTTGGAGACCAAGTAGATTAAGCATCTTCTAGAGAATATTCAGGGAGTAAGTACACCATTTGCCTATATATGCAGTGGTTAGTTCTATCTTTGTAACAACTTCATCATTGCAATTCTAATACAATCCAAGCGGCAATTCTGCCAAGCTACCCTCTGGCAGCACAAACCCCTTGTGTTCTTCTCTAGGATGCTAACATTTGGTATCTAGAGTGAGATTGAGAGATTGCAGACCCCATGTCCACCACCGGCGAGCATGCTCTGAAAGCTGCAGCCACTGCCCCTGCCTCCAAGGATGGAGGATCAGGAGACGATCTCCGCCCAGATGATGATCGCGCTCAGCGGCTAGCCACGGCGGAGGCCACAACCACGTAGGTGATCGAGGTAGCCAGGCTAGTGGCAGCAGTAGCTCAGGAAGCGGCCACCACTACTACACAAATCTTTACCGTGGCGGTCAAAATAGATTAACGTTCCAACCGCCTCCAATAGAAGGTCACAGTAAATGAAAGATTTTTGGAGGCGTTTTTCTGACCGCCACGGTTAATGAAATAAAAAAAAAGAAAAAAAAATCCATGGAGAGGCCCGTAGAGCCCATCCGAGCCCGCCGAGCCCATCCAAGGTCGCCGCCGCTGCCGCCACCGCCACCGCCACGGGCGGATCCAGCCACCAAGGCCGCTGATCCAGCGGCCACGGGTGAATCCGGCCACCACGGCCACGGATCCGGCGGCCTTGGGCCACGAGGAAAGGAGGGAGGTGGGGGCCCACTGCCGGTCACACCGCCACGCGGCCGAGCAGACGGGCCGCCCACTCGTGCCGCAACGGAGCCGGGCCGCCGTGCGTGACCTGGCCGCCGCGCCGCCCGCGCGCGCCGCTAGCCGCGCCGCCCGCGGACGCAGCTGTCCTGGTCTAGCGCCGCTGACCTGGCTGCCGCGTAGCCCGCGCGTGCCCCTGGTGCTCGGGAAGGCGAGGAGGGAGAGGGAGGGAGGAAGAGGGAGGGAGAGACATAGGGGAGGGGCTGGCACCGCTGCTCCTGAGGGAGAAAGAGAGAGAGGGTGTGAGGGTGTTAGAGTTAGGGTTTCACACCTTCTCTTCTCGTTTATATATTGGACACAATAGAGGGCTGGTGTGGGCCACCGGGTTGGGCCTCATTTAACGAGGCGGTTGCATTAGAATGTCCGCCTCGGTTAATGATTTACCGAGGCGGTTGGCTTAAAATCGACCGCCTTGGTTAATCGATATTAACCGAGGCGGGCATTTTAACCTGTCCGCCTCCATTAATAGATTTTGCGAGGTGTTTTTATAACCGCCTCGGTTAATAAAAAAGTAACCTCCTGAAAGGTCCCGATAGGCTAGAGGGGGATGAATAGCCTATAAAAATTTATACAAAGCACTAGACAACTTTGATTAGCAAATAACACGGCTTTGCTAAGCGCTAGCTCTAGGCTACTCTATGCAAGCCACCTATAACAATATACTACACAAGATATGCACTCAACCGTAAGGGAGCTCTCACCTCGATCCTAGGGTGAGAGTACCTAAACAAGAAAGTAACGGGTGAGAGTGAGTACGAGAAAGGGGTATACCAAAGGGATCAATGTAGTGAAGTCCGCTCGCCGTGTAGACATAATCACCAAGAGATAACCAATAAGTACAATGAAGACCAATCACCAATGGAGAAGACCAGAAAATCAAATCATCCACTCGAAGGTGGAGAAGAGAATGAACACCTGATTTTTTTTACCGAGGTTCACGTGATCACCGTCACGCTACTCCTCGTTGTAGCACCGGTCTTCCTTGGTGGATTGCGAGCTAGGCTTCACACGCTAATCCCTCACCGGGAGCCGCTCACCAACACAAGAAAAGTGGCTTCTCACCACGAGCAATCCACTAGAGCAGGTTTTGGCACTCTGCCGGGGAATAACCGCAAGAACCCCTCACAAGAACACCTTGATGTGGACTTGGACAATCTCCGTCCAATCTCACACCAACAACTCCTCCAAGCCGTTTAGGGATTCGGCAAAATCCCAAGAGAAAGAGAACTAAACAATGGCTAGCTCTCAAGTGCTCTACAATACAAATCACTAGCAATGATGCACTTGAGGTTCACTCAACTCACAAAGATGATCAAGAGATGAACAAGTGAGTGAGTGGGAGGCTTAGAATGCTCACAAGGTGTATGACAATGATCTAAGTGTGTAAGAGAGACAACAAGTGCCCGGGAAGGGAGTATAAATACCCTCAAGTGCAATCCTAGCCGTTACCCCCACAGAAAACAGCCGTTAACACCTTCTTCAGGGCGTCGGACGGTAGCCGTCGGACCAATGCCCCGCGCCTGACGCTCCGATATTCACCACGTGTCAGCTCTGTTCAAAGTCACCCGTTCAATCTCAACGGCTAACAGCTCGTGCCACTTCTCAACACGTCGAACGATGCGTCGGACGGAAGCCGTCGGACCAAAGGTCACTGGCGTCCGATGCTTTCAGAGAGCACCCAGAACGCTAAAAACCGTCGGAAGGATGTCCGACGCTCACTGTCGGACCAACCCTTAGCGTCCAATGCTTTCAAACTTGTTTGCCCGTGCTCTGTTACCACGCGTCGTACCTTGGAGAAACGCTTCGACACCTACTCGAATATCACCATCGGAATGTCCGACCCTCACAGACTGTGCCAACGTCGGACATGTTGGTATTTTTAACATCACTTCACGTTAAGTTGTCATCCCTAACATGATGCCAAAAACCAAAGGTAAAATAATCTTCACTTACCTCTAAAAAATAATACTATAGAATATATCCGTAAGCGCACAGATAATTCTCCCATTGTAGCACTTCATCCGGTAAGTATTCCGAGTATCGTTGATTTGTTTTATGCCAAAAGGATAAAGGTGGCATTCTACTCATTAGGATAATCTACTATAATAATTGGAAAGATAAATGTGCAGACCCCTGATAACCCATAACTCTAGTGCTTTAGCAGTAAATAAGTCAATGATAAATGGTAAATAATAACTGAGTAAATGAGGTAAATGGTATAGAGAATATAGAGACTCACTAATGTAGTAAGACAATCTCGAGATTTGACTAAAGTAAAGGAAACCTATGTAATTACTAAATACAAAGTCTACAGCCTACGCCACATTACACATCTTCATCTATAGCATAATCAACTCAGAAAACATCATAAGGAGCATCATCTAATGAGGATGTTAAGACACAAGGGTCACCTCCTTTGCAACCGCGCTCTGCTCGTCCTACGTACGGGGGGTGGACTACAGAGGAACCAACGCATCTGTCACCTATGCGGACTACCACACGACCCGGCACGTCAGGGTACCTCCATAGGTACACAATATATCTAGACACCACGTCTACATAATGTATACCACCTAACTCACTCGAGTACTAAATTAGGCGCTTTACGATCATACGACAATAATCATCACCAATCACAACTATATCGAATATGCAATTAGAATAAAATAAGAACTGAATAAGTAGCAATATAATAAAATAAAGCAAAGTCATAATGAGATACAAGATAATATTACCGATCTCCAGACGAACGGATCTGAAATCCCGAGCGTAGCGCCCAAGTCTACTTGAACCTTGCTAGACGCCTAAACTATGAACTTGAAGAACTAGAGCCCTATTTCTAATCTCTGGAAACCCAAACTTCTGTCTACTCTTGACGAATGAAGCAGGAGGAATGAATTGGTGCTCTGGGAGGGGGTCTGCCCCTTTATTTACAGCCCGGAGGGATGAATGTGCGCCGTGGGATCAAACCGACTTGAACAAAGGGCCCAAATGACTTCAGAGAGGCAGTGGAAGAAGATTCCAGAAGGTGGGCCGAAACCCTAACGGGGGGGGGGGGGGCCGACCGACCCCACCCTGGTGGGTCTCGGGCCCTGGTGCTTCGGTTGTGTTCTGGATCCTTCTAACTTGCTGATGAAGTATGTTTCCATTGCGATCAAGTTTCGTGGTAATTATGCTCTTTAATCCTTTTTTTAAGCCTTTCTGGAATAATCCCTGATAAATGATAACTGAGTAAATGAAGTAAATGGTATTCTAGAGATAGAATATAGAGACTCACTAATGTAGTAAGACAATCTCGTGATTCGGCTAAAGTAAAGGAAACCTATATAATTACTAAATACAAAGTCTACAGCCTATGCCACATTACACATCTTCATCTATAGCATAATCAACTCAGAAAACATCATAAGGGGCATCATCTAATGAGGATATTAAGACACAAGGGTCACTTCCTTCGCGACCGCGCTCAGCTCGTCCTACGTACGGGGGGTGGACTACAGAGGAACTAACGCAGCTGTCACCTACGCGGACTACCACACGACCCGACTTGTCAGGGTGCCTCCGTAGGTACACAATATATCTAGACACCACGTCTACATAATGTATACCACCTAACTCATTCGAGTACTGAACTAGGCGCTTTATGATCATACGACAATAATCATCACCAATCACAACTATATCGAATATGCAACTAGAATAAACTAAGAACTGAATAAGTAGCAATATAATAAAATAAAGCAAAGTCATAATGAGATACAAGATAATATTACCAATCTCCAGACGAACGGATCTGGAATCCCGAGCGTAGCGCCCAAGTCTACTTGAACCTTGCTAGACGCCTAAACTATGAACATGAAGAACTAGAGCCCTATTTCTAATCTCTGGAAACCCTAACTTCTGTCTACTCTTGACGAATGAAGCAGGAGAAATGAATTGGTGCTCTGGGAGGGGGGTCTGCCCCTTTATTTATAGCCCGGAGGGATGAATGTGCGCCGTGGGATCAAACCGACTTGAACAAAGGGCCTAAATGACTCCAGAGAGGTGGTGGAAGAAGACTCCAGAAGGTGGGCCGAAACCCTAACGGGAGGCACCGGCCGACCCTACCCTGGCGCCGGCCGGCCCCACCCTGGTGGGTCTCGGGCCTCGGTGCTTCGGGTGTGTTCTGGATCCTTCTAACTTGCTGATGAAATATGTTTTCGTCACGATCAAGTTTCGTGGTAATTATGCTCTTTGATCCTTTTTTTAAGCCTTTCTGCAATAATCCCTGGTAAATGATAACTGAGTAAATGAGGTAAATGGTATTCCAGAGATAGAATATAGAGACTCACTAATGTAGTAAGACAATCTCGAGATTCGGCTAAAGCAAAGAAAACCTATGTAATTACTAAATACAAAGTCTACAGCCTACGCCACATTACACATCTTCATCTATAGCATAATCAACTCAGAAAACATCATAAGGAGCATCATCTAATGAGGATATTAAGACACAAGGGTCACCTCCTTCGCGACCGCGCTCTGCTCGTCCTACGTACGGCGGGTGGACTACAGAGGAACCAACGCAGCTGTCACCTACACGGACTACCACACGACCCGGCACGTCAGGGTGCCTCTGTAGGTACACAATATATCTAGACACCACGTCTACATAATGTATACCACCTAACTCACTCGAGTACTGAATTAGGCGCTTTACGATCATACGACAATAATCATCACCAATCACAACTATAACGAATATGCAATTAGAATAAACTAAGAACTGAATAAGTAGCATGATTCTGCTCCACCATTCAAGGATTCCGCTCCATAGGGTTAGGAAATTCCCTTAGCAATAAAAGACGCTTGTAGCGCTAAGTTGAGTCGAGTCGAGTCTTGTGTGCGTGTGAAACTCTATATGTTAGTTGCTTTGTTCTTATGAAATATTTGTGATTTAGTTCTTTGTAATGAGTGCTGAGAATTGTGGGCATGTCTACAACTCTCTTAGTTAGGGTCTAAGATTTGAGAATTATTGAACCAATAGTTGTTTGGTTAAATCTGTTTTCTACCAAATCTGTTTTCAGACCTCTCTGTCTTGTTAATTATTCTTAATTAATTTCATAAATCCAAAAATTATGAAAATTTAATGGGGAATATTAGACTTCCAGACCTTTCCATTGCCGTAAGAATCAAGTTAATATCCATTATGGTTTGAGAGATGTAATTGTTGCAAATTGAAGTTTCTGTGCAGTCTAACAGCCTGGACAGTTTTAGTTAATGTCCGTATTTGTTAATTTAACTTCCAAATCAGGAAAAGTGGTCGACATGGAAGTTGTAGAAAATTTTTTGATCTTTCCAATGGTATAGAGAACGTCTCTGTTTGATTTCGGGAACTCCAGATATGATCATTTTTCTTCATTGCTGTTATCAGTTCTCGCCCAGAAAATTCAGATTCGTTATTCATAAGTGATTGCATGATGGTAAAATTACTAAAACTCATTTATTTGTTGAAAAACAGATGGCCGGTAACAGGAGAAATGCCAATCCACCACCACCACCGCAACCTAGCATTCAAGACCTCATCGCTTCGCAGAACCAGCTGATGCAAACTATGATGCAGTTCATTCAGCACCAACCAGCTGGAGGACCCCAGCCTGTTCAAGCTCCTGCTAGAGATAAGCGAGGAGAATTTATGAAGGGTCGTCCACCGGTGTTCAACCATGCCGCTGACCCGCTAGATGCTGATGACTGGCTTCGCGCTGTGGAGAGACAACTCAACATTGCGCAGTGCAACGATCAAGAGAAGGTGTATGCATCTGGACAGTTGCAAGGAGCTGCTCAAGACTGGTGGGAATCATTCTAGTATGGTCGTCCCAACAATGCACCTGCTATCACCTGGCAAGAGTTTTGTGAAAACTTCAGGTCATATAATATCCCTGAAGGTCTGATTGAGCTGAAGCAGGCAGAGTTCAGATCTCTGAAGCAAGGACGGATGTCTGTGCCAGAATTCCGTGATCATTTTGTTCAATTGTCACGGTATGCTCCTGATGATGTTGCTAATGATAAGGACAAGCAACGTCTCTTCCTCAAGGGACATCATGATAGATTGCAGCTCTAACTCATGACAACCACCTACCCCAATTTTCAAAAGCTTGTGAATCGCGCTATCATGATTGACAACAAGCGCCAGGAGATGGCTGATAGCAAGAGGAAGAAGCAAGGACAAGGTTTTACAAGGAACAACCGTCAGCGTCCCAATACCGCTCATGGGCCATCCAATCAGTGGAACCAAGGGGGATCTAGTCAGTGGAACCGTAATCAGAACCAACCTCGTTCCCCCTATCCTCAGCAGCAGTAGAAGACCCCCTCTCAAACACCCCAGTAAGCTACCCCGAGTAAGACTCCTATGAGGACTAATACACCGGGCACCCCCATCAAGTGTTTTGGTTGTGGAGAAACTGGACATCTCTCCTACAACTGCCCCAAGAAGCAGAACCCGCAGACTCCCCAGGGAAGCAACCCAAAGAGCAGATATCAGCCACCATCTAATCAAGGAAGGGTGAATGATGTGTCCACAGAGACAGCTCAGGAAGCACCAGAAGTTATGATGGGTACGTTCAGCATCAACTCCATCCTCGCTACTGTTCTTTTTGATTCCGGTGCTTCGCATTCTTTCGTATCACAGAGTTTTGTTCGAGTACGGAGTATACCACTTTTAGCTCTACAAAACCTAATATTAGTAAATTCACCGGGTGGGGCTATGCAAGCTCAATATTATTGTCCTTCGGTTAATATTGCTCTAAGGGGGTAGACTTTAAAGTGAACCTTACCGTAATAAGAACAGCTGGGATTGATGTCATATTGGGTCTGGATTGGATGAAGAAAAATAAGGCAGTTATTCAGTGTGAGGAGAAGGTCGTTGTGTTAACTACGCCTAAAGGAGACAAAGTCAGTGTTGATGTAGTAATGCAACCACCACCTGCAGCTACAGTTAATCAACTCCAGGAGGATGACAACCAGCTAGATCACGTTGTGGATGAGTTTCCGGACGTATTCCCTGATGAATTGCCAGGTATGCCACCCGACCGCGACATTGAATTTATTATTGAATTATTGCCTGGAACTGCACCCATAGCTAAGCGTCCATATAGAATGGGAGTAAATGAGTTAGAAAAACTTAAGAAACAAATTAAAGAATTATTAGACAAAGGTTTTATTCGGCCTAGTTCATCACCTTGGGGAGCACCAGTTATTTTTGTTGATAAGAAAGATGGAAGTCAGAGGATATGTGTGGATTATCGGTCACTTAATGAGGTTACTATCGAGAATAAATATCCATTGCCTAGAATTGATGATTTATTTGACCAATTGAGAGGAGCCTGTGTATTTTCCAAGATTGATCTTCGTTCCGGTTACCATCAACTAAAAATTCGTGCTACAGATATACCTAAGACAGCTTTTACTACACGGTATGGATTGTATGAGTACACCGTGATGTCCTTTGGATTGACCAATGCACCTGCCTACTTTATGTATCTGATGAATAAAGTATTTATGGAGTACCTAGACAAGTTTGTTGTGGTATTTATTGATGATATTTTAATTTATTCGAAAATGAGGAGGAACATGCTGAACATTTAAGATTGGTGCTACAAAAATTACGGGAGCATAAGTTGTATGCTAAGCGGAGCAAGTGTGAATTTTGGTTAAAGGAAGTTGCCTTTCTTGGTCACATTGTCTCCAATGGTGGTATAGCGGTTGATCCTAACAAAGTAGAAGATGTTCTAAATTGGAAGCCACCAACAACTGTTAGCGAGATTCGTAGTTTTCTGGGATTAGCAGGGTATTACAGAAGATTTATTGAAGGGTTCTCAAAGCTTGCCAATCCTATGACTGCTTTATTAGAAAAGAATGCTAAGTTTGTTTGGTCAGAAAAATATCAAAAGAATTTTGAAGAATTGAAGAAAAGATTAACCACAGCCCCCGTGTTGACTTTACTAGATTTGAGTAAGAGATTTGCTATATATTGCGATGCATCTCGTCAAGGCTTAGGTTGTGTTCTTATGCAAGAAGGAAGAGTTGTGGCCTATGCATCAAGACAGCTGAGGAAACATGAATTGAATTATCCTACTCATGACCTTGAATTAGCTGCAGTTGTGCATTCGTTAAAAATTTGGAGACACTATATTATTGGGCAAAAGTGTGATATCTACACTGACCACAAGAGTTTGAAATATATTTTTACTCAGTCAGATCTGAATTTGAGGCAACGGCGCTGGTTAGAATTGATCAAGGATTATGATTTGGAGGTATATTATCATCCGGGAAAGGCGAATGTTGTCGCTGATGCCCTTAGTAGAAAGAGCTATGCTAATGAGATGCGAGTAACACCTATGCCAGAGGAACTATATGCTGAATTTGAGCGTCTCAATTTAAGTTTGGTTACTAATGCTATGGAGATAGTGGTTGAACCTACACTAGAGCAGAATATACGCAAAGGGCAGCTGGAAGATGAGAAGCTCAGAGAGATAGCTGAAAATGTAGTGGTTGGTAAGTCACCCGGATTTAGAATAGATGAACAGGGTACTCTATGGTTTGAAAAAAGGTTGTGTGTACCCGAGATAAGATCTATTCGCGACGCAATACTCCGAGAAGCTCATGACTCAGCCTATTCCATACATCCCGGCAGCACAAAAATGTATTTAGATCTTAAAGAAAGGTATTGGTGGGTTGGACTTAAAAGAGATGTTGCAGAATATGTAGCAATATGTGACACCTGTCAGAGAGTTAAAGCTGAGCATCAGAGGCCTGCAGGTTTGCTACAACCTATGAAGATACCTGAATGGAAGTGGGATGAAGTTGGTATCGATTTCATAGGTGGTTTGCCACGTACTCAGTCAGGGTATGATTCTATTTGGGTAATTGTTGATCGTTTAACTAAAGTTGCCCACTTTATACCGGTTAAGACTACCTATGCCGGAGCAAAGCTAGCTGAATTATATATGGCAAGAATTGTGTGTCTGCATGGGGTTCCTAAGAAAATTGTGTCTGACAGAGGTACTCAATTCACGTCTCACTTTTGGAAAAAAATACATAAATCTTTGGGAACTGAGCTGAATTTTAGTACTGCCTATCACCCTCAGACAGATGGACAAACAGAAAGGACCAATCAAATATTAGAAGACATGTTGGGAGCCTCTGCATTGCAAAAGGGTGATAGTTGGGATAAGAGTTTGCCATATGCAGAGTTCTCTTATAATAATAGTTACCAAAAGAGTCTCAAGATGGCACCGTTCGAGGCTTTGTATGGTCGTAAATATAGAACACCTTTATTTTAGAACCAAACTGGAGAAACTCAAGTGTTTGGACCAGCAGTGTTGAGAGATGCAGAGGAACAAGTTGCGAAAATTAGAGAAAACTTGAGAGTGGCTCTGTCGCGACAAAAGAGTTATGCAGACACAAGAAGAAGAGAACTGACACTTGAAGTGGGAGATTATATCTACCTAAAAGTGTCACCTATGCGAGGCGTAAAAAGGTTCAATATGAAAGGTAAATTAGCACCAAGGTATATTGGCCCATTCAAGATTCTAGCAAGACGCGGAGAAGTAGCTTAACAGCTAGAGCTACCCGAAAGTTTGGCGGGTGTTCATGATGTGTTTCATATATCCCAACTTAGAAAGTGTTTGCGAGTGCCCGAAGAGCAAATACCATTGGAGGAATTGGTGGTTAAAGAGGACCTTACCTATGAGGAGTATCCAATCAAAATTTTGGAAACAGCAGAGCGAGTCACAAGGAACAGAGTTATAAAAATGTGCAAGGTTCAGTGGAATCGGTATTCAGAGGATGAGGCAACCTGGGAAAGAGAGGACGAATTGAGAAAGTCATATCCCTAATTATTTGAGTAAGCTAATCTAATCTCGAGGACGAGATTAATTTTAAGGCGGGTAGAATTGTAACACCCTAAAAATTTTTGCATTTATTGAATAGGGATAAATTGATTTATTTTTGCAATTGTTGGCATATAATCTAGTGGATAATAATTTTTAGCAATTAAAATAAATCTTGGGAACTAGAAACTTGAGTGTTGCTTATATGCTGCCTCCACTTATGTTGTTCATTTTTGGGGTTTCAACATTTGAAATTTAATTGCAAAAACCTTTTTTGAAAATGGTTTTGGAAAATTAAAAAAAGGAAAAGAGAAGAAACCTCACCCCCTCCTCTCTCTCTGGGCTGGAAGCCCAGCTTCCCCACTGCCCCCTTCTCTCTCCCTCTTGGGCCCGAGGCCACTCTCCCTCCTCTCCTTGGCCCAGGCCGCAGCCAGGGCGCTGCCCCTCTTTTCCTTCCCCGCGTGGGCCGAGCCCAGCAGCAGCGCCGGCCCAGCTCCTGCCGCACGCGTGTGCCCCTCTCCTTCACCCTTGCCGCCGACACGCGGGGCCCGTGCGTCAGGCTCCCCTCCTACCTCCAGCTCGTAACCGAGCCAGACACCAGCGCCGAATCGTGGCCGACCCGGCCTCCTTGGCGTGCGTGCAGGCCACGCCAAGTGCCGCAATAAAAGGAGCCGAGCGCCCTGCCTGTCCTCCCCACAAATCGAGCGCAGAACCCGCCGCCAACCTGCCCTAGCCACCGCCGCAGAGCCACCGCCGGGCAGAGCCGCTGCCGCCGTCCGCCTTTGCCGTCGAGGTCCACTACCGAGACCTTCTCCGTCCAATTCAACCTTCGCCGAAGCTTTGCAGAGAGGTAAATAAGCCTCGCCCACCATATTTTGTTCGTTTTGCTCCCTCCCGAGTCGCCTGCGAGCTCACCGTCGAAGTTCCGCCGCCATAGCTCGTGCTGCTCCCTCTCCGAACCGCCTCGGCCTCAACCGAAACCCTAAATCAATTCGTGTTCGTCTCCTCTTTCTCCCGAGCCTGTTCCCGCTCCAATTGAGCCACCCTAGCCTCAAACCCGCCATCTCCGGCGAGAGCGCCTCCGTCGCCCGCCCAACTCCGGTGACCAGAGCCGCCCCTCTTCCCCCCCCCCCCCAAATCTAATCCCGACCGTCCATCACAGATCGGGCGGCCCACAGCACTCCATACCCCTTCGCCCTGCCTTTTTGCAGAAAACCCCCTGTCGTTTTAAAAGTCTAAACCCGCGGTCTTTTGGCGTATTTCTCAGATTACGTTTTTGTATTTAGAAAACGTATTTCCCTCGGTTTAAATTCAAAAGACGTTTTCAATATTTACAGATTTGCCACTCAGTTTATTTTGGCCATAAAATATTTGTTTTAGCTCCGATTTAATCCGTTCAAGTCTCGTTAGATTCGTAATTTCATAATCTATCTAATGATGCTACTGTTGTACATGTTTTCAACTTTTAAAATTCGAGATTAGATTTAATCTATTATTTTATTAAAGTAAAACTTGTTTATTTCATAACTTCCCCGTTTGAACTCCGATTTTCGTGATCTTTATATCGTTGGAATCGTAGCGATGCGTAGATTATTTTTATACACTTTTCAATCTATTTTTCCACTATTGGTGTACTGTTTCTAATATAGATCTTGTTTGCTTCGTGTATGATTGCCTCGATGATTGTGTGGTGATTTTATGATTGAGTTCAGACGGTGAGTAATACGTTGGTGATCAAGAGTACGCCGAGGAACCAAGTTCTCCAGAGCACTTTGATCAAGGCAAGTATAGCATGGACCGTCCTTGTTTCCTATTCACCTTAATCACTAAATTCATGATGCATGTGTCTATCTTGGTAACCCTAGCATTTATTCCTAAGTTTTGATCACTTGATCCTTGTTACCTATGAGATTGCATTTGAGTAGTGATGCTAGTGCTTGATGATGTCATGATCTTATGAACTTGATTAATTAATTATGAAATAAAGATTAAAAGATACTTTTTAGCAACATGGACTAAGGACTTAACTGTAAGTATGACACAAGGACTTAACTGTAAGTATGGCACCGGGACTTATAGCGCAACCATGAGGGTCATATGGCTCTGACTTTAGTTAAATATGAAGTTACTTTCTATCATGTTGTTAATCTTGAAAGGTTCCTTGCCGAGCTGGTTATTTTGCGGCTCCTGTCTTTGTGTGTACTGCTGCGTGTGTGTGCCACTAGAAGGAGGGCTCTACCACCCCTTGCCATTGCGCCCGAATTGATTAGTGGCATGCTAGGAAGGCTTTTGAAAGACTTCATAGTGTACCCTGCCACACTTCCTTGGTGAGGTGACATGGGAGTCATGACCCTTGGCATATGGGAATCACGACTTATGGTGAAAGTATGCAACCTCTGCAGAGTGTAAAACTGATATATCAGCCGCGCTCACGGTCACGAGCGGCCTTGGACGTCTTACAGGAACTTAACTAATTTAATATTGATTTATTTGAAGTTTCTATTGATGTTTATTCCATATTAATTATCATGTTTATATGATCATGCAAATCTTTGTTCCTTGGAATATTCTATTGCTGCTACTCAAATTGCTAAAATATGATCAACTAAAAGCAACCGCTGTCAACCAGTGTCATGCCTTATTTGAACCTCATAAACCCGTGCTATTCTTGTTGAGTACGACATGTACTTACGCTTGCTTTATTTTTCATATTTGGATAAAAATTCCGGATGGGTAACAGATAACTATGATGATTCTTCTGAGGATTATTAGGATTGTGTTCACCAGTCAACTACTTCCCTGTGAATTGGAGCTTCCGTGAGAGATTATAATTAATAGTCCGCTACTATTTATGTAAAGACTCTGTGATATTATTCGTTATATATTGAACCTTGTGATGGTACTATGTAATTTGTCGCTTATGTGTGTGATTGATCTCTAGGCGCACATAAGTTGGTTCATTCAATTTTATCCTTAAAATTGGGTGTGACAACGACCATCGGCGCGCATTAGAGGCCATCATCGCTGGAGTTCCGCAGGAGATGCAGGCTTTGCTGTTTGACGAGGCGATGACAAATGAGGCGTGGGACACCATCGTTGCGGTGCGCATCGGCGTTGATCACATCCACCGTGCCACGCTGCAGCCGCTACGCACGAAGTGGGAGAATCTATTGTTCCGCTTTGTGGAACAGATCAAGTACTTTGCCCACCCCTTGACCGCACAGAAGTAGCAGCTGGCCCTCCACGGCAACCAGGACATCAACGAGGAGCATGCGGTGGAGAAGCTTATTTGCGCCACACCCAAGAAGTACGGCCAACTCAAGATCACCATCGAGACTCTCCCTGATTTCTAGGATCTCACCATCGAGAGGTCACTGGACGGCAATGGATAAACTGGACAAGCCAATAGTCGAATCCATCTCCATTGGCGGCAAGCTGATCCTCACCGAGGAGTAGTGGATGGCGAGGCAGGAGAAGAAGAAGAGGGATCCCGACTTCGGTTCTTCAAGCGGTCGGCGTCCGCGAAGCGGGAGGAAGCAGAAGCCCAAGGGTGACCACGATGACCTTAACCACGGCAAGCGTGGTGGTGATAGGCAAAGAGGAGGTGCAGATGGTGAACGCAGGGCGATCCTTGACGACACTTGTCTGAATTGCAACCACGCCTAAGAACACATATATATCGTTGCTGGGCTGCTTTGGTCCTGAAATAATCATTGTCGGCAAAAGATACATGCGCTTCTGACATCGCCACAAAGACAGATTCTGGATGGTGAGGATGACAATCCATGTGGTGTGGGTGCTGCTGAGATCACCGAATGGGTTCATCCCGTCGGTACTCGGTGCAAATTAGACGTTCCTGGCCTCTTCTCCAAACTTTGGGAACATGGCGTCGAAACGTTGCCACTGCCGAGCATCGGAAGGGTGTGGCAGCTTGCCGTCATCCTTTGTGCGATCACTAGAAGCATGCCACGACATCAGCTTTGCATCCTCGGGGTTCCCAAATAGAGCATGTAGGCAATCGGTTGTGGGCAGGTACCACATCGACAATGCAGAACTCTGTCTCTGTGTGTAACCCTCTTCCTCCTCATCCTGATGTTGAGGCTTTGTAGTAGTACTCTTCATGGTCTTCTGGTTCGTCATTCTAGAGGGTCCATCGTCGTTATGCACGCGACAACCAGCATTTCTCTTTCAACGACTGAAGCTGTAGTGCGGTCAACGCTCTAATTTCTTATACTAGCCCGATACAGGATGCAGTGGTTAGGGCAGGTGTTGAACTTTTTTAGTTTCATCACCACTGGGCGGATCAGCTTCTTCGCCCAATAGGTATTAGCAGACACTTTGTTACTCTCTACAAAAGCCTCAGTAAGGACACCTAATAGCTCGTCGAAGCCAGTGTTTGACCAATCATTACGGTACTTCACTGTTAGCAACTTGAGATCAAAACACAACGCCATCATATGTTTCAGACACTCGCCCTTCTCATAAAGCAGATCAATCGCCGCCTGCTTTATCTCTTTGAAATTTTCCAGCTAGCCCGTGGACCCCAACAGAATGTCACCTTCGTCAAGACGGTTAGCTATGTTCTCAAAGAGCTCCACATCCGCCGGCTCTAGTAATGTAGCACCAACATCGCCGTCATCGCCGCCCACTGTGATGTAATCACGATGATCATCAACAATGGCACCGGCCGCAGGCCCGCCTGCCGATGATGATGATGGTGCCTAGTCTCATTGTCATCGATGAGTTTTCGGCACCAGATGCACCGCCTACATTCGAATCTGCTCTCTCGCCGTGGAAAGTCTAGACTTTGTAATCCTCGACAAAATCAAACGTGATCAAGTGAGATAGAACTACGGTGTCTTCATGGGCTTTCGTGTTTTTGCAGCGAGCAAACGAACATATAGTTGCTGCTCGATTCAGACTCTCTCGATGTTACTTTGCAACAGCAACAAACTTTTTTACCTCGAACACGTACTCAACTTCCACTCTCTTTATTTTGTACATCCAATTTGACCATATCATAACTGCACAAAATATCTAGTTAAGCACAAAAACTATTGGCGAATTAGAAAGAAAAATATCGATCGATGAAGAGAGGAGGGGTGTGTGTGTGTGTGTGTGTATATATATATATATATATATAACAAAGTAATGAAAAGGTAGCAAATTAAAAACCTAGATCTACTTTCTCTCTCCATTAAAAACTAGATATCTCATATATGTAAAAGGGCCTTAAATAATGAAAAAGTGGACACAAATGCATTAGGGAGTACGTGTTACCAACCTCTAGGTACCACACGGTCAACACCTGCAATAACATGAAGCAAATCAATAAGTCTCTCCTCCATGGAGAATTAGATCTAATCTAGATCTAGAGAGCTCAAAATTGTGAAAAAACTGGTAAATAGCGTATTGAGAGTGTATACCAACCTCTTGGGATCTCCTAAAATACTCTTTTTCAACAAATCAATGGACAAAACCTCTCCCCCTATAAGAGCTCAAACTCCACTAATGGAAGAGAGGAGGTCGTCGAGAGGTGGAAGAAGAAAATGCCCAGGTATTTATAGGGTAGGCTTAACGAGGCGGGCACAATAAAGGAAAACAACCTCGGTTAATCCTCCATTAACAGAGACGGTTATTTTAAACCAACCGCCTTCGTTAATAGTTTAACTGGGGCAGTCATTTTAATGTAACCGCCTCGGTTAGCGGTTAACTGAGGCAGTTACGTTAAGATGACCGTCTCGGTTAAACTATTAACAGAAGCGGGTTTTATAATACAACCTCCTCGGTTAATGAAGATTAACTGAGACGGTTGCTTTATAATAAACGCCTTGTTAACCTTTAACTGAGGCGGACACTTGTGCGGCGGCCGGGCCAACACCAAACGGAGGCAGTCACCAGACCTGCTCGCCTCCTTTAATGTTTTGGCAACGCCACGCAAAATGAATTATGTAGCAGTGTCACCCACATGGAATGGAATTGTAATAGTGATTAGCTGATTGGTCATTTGCCTAATTTGCGGGCGGCTACTAATCAACAAACGTCAAAGGTTAGGATGATGTAGTCCTGCGCTTCCGCCTCAGGAGTCACTTCGCCGGCCAGAAAGTCAGCTTTTGAGCCAAAAGCTCAAAAGCTACAGCTCAAACAAACGGTCTTCGAGAGAGGTGATAGTAAGATATGGGGGGACAATGAATCAAGGGGCGTGAATCAAAGTGCAGACGGAAGAAGCCAAAAGGCCAAAAGCTACAGCTCAAAAAAAAAGTCTTCAAGAGAGTGATAGTAAGAGACGGAGGGACGATGAATCGAGGGGCATGAATTGAGAGGCAGACGGAAGAAGTATGGTAGTAGGGAGCAGGGACAGATGGATAGAGGAAGAGATTGACATTGACCGACCAAGGGGGAGAGAGTGAGAGACTGGGTGGAAGAAATTTAACATTTTCAATATTTCGTACTGTGAGTCGATGCAAGTTTGCATAGTTTTATCCGCTGGCTTGATGTGAACCTTATTAGTATTCTCTAGTAATAAATAGTAGTAGATGAAGCAAGTGCACGCAGCAGAATTTTATTTTTTTTGAAACAACTGTATATTGTGTAGTGACGATTGACGATATTGATGGAACCCAAATTGATTTTGTGTGAAGACCAAGGAGGATATCGATCTCCATTTACTACTATTCATTTCTGCGATGTCTGATGAGGAAGCAAGACTACACTGTCTACACTGTCTAGTGTCTACACATACATGCATGTCGACGCACATTTCCTCCCTGAGCTCAGCGCTAGTACCAGCGCAGCGTCGAGTAAGTACCTATTATTTGCATTCCTGTTGTATATATATAATATTGTGAGAGTCGTCTGAGTTGTCAGTCTCAGGTCAATACATATATATGCAGAGTTAGTTAAGTTCCACACGTAGTACACGACGATGTGCCTGGCTACCTGCAGACCCAAGCGGCCGGCGGACGTCCGCAGATCTGCAAAGTCTCCGTCGTCTTCTTCAGTTGTTCGTTCACTAGTGTACGTACGTCACCAAACAAAGGAGCCATGACGATTGGTGGCACACATCATCCTCTGTTCTTGTTTTCCGGTACCAATCCATGGAAAATCTCATTGCATTCATCATCATCACCACAGACAGACGTATCGACGATTACTGTACGTCGTCGGCAGAGAAACGATAACTCGAGCTAGTAAACTGCTGGCGAATTCAATTAATAACCACCATGACTTGCCCGGGACCGTTAGATAGCAGCAAGCTGGCAAGCTAAGCAAGGTGAAGAACAAGCTAGTTGTTGCTAAAAGTCTACGGTAATAATTAGAATCATTTTGCGTGTGAAAAAGACGCACTACGGGAAACAGGGACTTTGCCGCCTGCCAGAATCTTTGCCGACTACCATATCTAGGGCAGTCGGCAAAGACTACCTTTACCGACTGCAGAAGTGAAAACAGTTGGCAAAGGAAGGCAGTCTGCTCCGAGCAGCTGGCAAAGAAAGGCAGTCGGCAAAGACAGTCTTTGCCGACTGCCAGCTTGCTCCCGGCAGTCGGCGAAGGCAAGCAGTCGGCACACCTTGCAAGACGCGTGATGGCGTCCGTCTCCGTGTTCTTTGCCGACTGTCACGCCGTTTGGCAGTCGGCAAAGAAGGCCTCTTTGCCGACTGCCAGATCAGCGGCAGTCGGCAAATAGGCCCTTTGCCGACTGCCCCAGCTGGCAGTCGGCAAAGTATTAATTTTTTTTTGAATTTTGGTTTCAAACTTTTTTTTGGCCCATATATATTGTGTAAGAGTACATGTTCAAATGTGGAGCCTTTTTACAAAAGTTTACTATATTTCGTTCATTTTTTTATTTACTTGAATTTTTTCGCACAGTGCAGAATTGAACTGTAGGTGCATGAAATAATGAAATGTAGCCATTAAAAAAATGATATTCATGTTGGAGAGTTTATTTTGAGGCCGTGTCCATAAAGTCACCCAAAAGTTTGAAAGTCTTGTCCACGAAACATGACCGTCCACGTGCGGTAGAAGTGTGTTTTAATTATATTAAATCGAAACAAAGTCGGAAAATCACGAAACTTGACGAGGTGTTATGTTATCGCATGTGGACGCTATGATAAAAATTTGAAGAAATTTGGAGCACGTTGCGATGTCGAATGTCCAAAACCTAGACATATGCGAATGTTCAAACTTGGATCATGCGGGGAAAATTCAAGGAAAATAAAAAATCACAGAAAATAGCAAAAACTTATAAATGGACCCAAATTGGAATATGTGCCTGTAAACACTTCACATAGGCCACAGAAAAAGTTTGAAATATAAATTCAAAAAAAAATTACAAATTTGCCGACTGCTCAGTGTGGCAGTCGGCAAAGGGACCCTTTGCCGACTGCCATACGAAGCAGTCGGCAAATTTGTGCATCGCAGGCTGCCCTGGTGGACTTCTTTGCCGGCTGCCATGGTGGACTTCTTTGCCGACTGCTTAGGTTGGCAGTCGGCAAAGAAAGAGCGGATAAGGCCCGGCCCGTTCTTTTCTTCCTCAACGCTATTTCATTTTCACTCCCGCGCGCGCCGCCGTATTTCGTCGTCGCCGCCGCCCCGTGCAGCCCACCGACCGCGCCCGCGCCCCCCCGCCGTCCCCCACCGCGCCGCCGCGCCCCCCGCCGCCGGCCCCCGTCCCGGATCCGCCGCCCTCTCTCCCGAGCTGCCCCCACCGCCGTACCCCACAGGGCCGCCGCGCCCCCCGCCGCCGGCCCCCGTCCCGGATCCGCCGCCCTCTCTCCCGAGCTGCCCCCACCGCCGTACCCCACAGGGCCGCCGCGCCCCCCGCCGGCGGCCCCCGCGCGCCGCGCCCCCACCGCGGATCCGCCGCCCCCGCTCCCGAGCCACCCGCGTGCCGCGCCCCCGCCCCGGCTCCGCCGCCCCCTTTCCCGGATCCGCTCCGCTGCCGGACCCCGCCGCCGACCGTGCCCGGAGCTGCGACCGGCTGCAGCCCCGCTCCCCCGGCCGCGTGCCACCGTCCCGCGGCCAGGCCCCGCGCCCCTGCTGCCCCGCCGCCCCACGCCGCCGTGGGCCCGGCCCGACGCCGCCGCCCCTTCTGGCCGTGTAAGGAGGACGAGGAAGGGGAAGAAGAAGGAGGAGGAAGGGGAAGAAGGAGGAAGAGGAAGAAGGAGAGGAGAAGAAGAGCAGGAGCAGGAAAGGGAAGGGGAAGAGAAGAGGAAGAAGAAGAAGGAGGAGGTGGTGCCGACGCAGCGACGTCCCGTCTCGTTCTCGGCGTCGTCTTCTCCGCGTGCACGCCCCTCCTCCACCGAAGGTATGCTGATTGTTGTGAATGTCGGCCTTCGTGCCGTTTGCGAATGTCGGCCTTCGTGCCGTTTTGGTTGTCGGCCTTCGCGCCGTTGAAAATGTTGGCCTTCGTGCCTATGTTTTGTGCAGGTTTAATTTTGGAACCTCCCCGTGCAGGGGAGGTGCTGCCAAAATTTTCAATTGATTCTAATCTATTGTCTTTTTTTGCAGGACCTGTGGGAGGGACTCGGCCACCCTCATCGGCTTCGTCGCCACTGCCCCGCTAGCCTCTCGCCATCGCCACCCGAGGTATAAATCACCTCCTTTCCTTACCCATTGTCGTACTTAGGTCGCGTAACCGAGTTAGGCGTCTCCCGTCCGAAAGGGATACGCGGTCGTTGGTATGCTGGTCAGTGCATATCTGCGACGGTATCTCTTTCGGATTGTCCACGTTTCTTGGACAGCCCGCGGATGCGTAGATGGGTTAGCTTCCATGTTCCGCCCCCGTCCGAGCTGGAGTTTCAGCAGCACCTCCCCGTTGTTCTCCGGATACACACTCTCCCCAAACCGGGACGTGTATCGGGAGAACAGCGGGGAGGTGCTGCCGAAATTCCGTCTCGGTCGGGAGCGGAGCATGGAAGCTAACCTCATCTACGCATCCTCGGGTGGGATTAGGACCTATCCTTCACCTATTAGATGGTAGGAACGCCTTGTACATGCAAATGCTGGTTTTATTACTCACATACATTGGCGTATGACAGAAGATGGCTGGCCGTGAGTGGATGTACACAGGCTGGACAGAAAAGAGGAAGAGCGCTGAATGGGTTCACGGGACCAATCAGTTCCTGCAGCAAGCATTTGGCCCGGCTGCTCATGGGTCCGAGCGGACGCTGTGTCCCTGCAAAGACTGTAAGAACCAAAAAAGAAAAGTAGAGAGGGAGGTATACAAAGATCTTGTGAAGCATGGATTTATGGAAAACTACGAGAGGTGGATCTTCCATGGTGAAGCAAAAGCGAATGTTAGAGAGGAGGAGGTTAGAGCATGCCTCGAGGAGATTGATGGAGATGCCGGGGTGGTCGACATGGTGGTAGACTATAACGAGGCACGTGGCAATGAAGGATTGGTGGAGGAGGATCCAGAGGAAACCGCAAAGGCGTTCTATGAAATGATGTCTTCGGCACAGAAGCCTCTTCATGAGAAGACAACAATGTCCCAACTGGATGCCATTGGACGTCTTCTAGGGTTGAAGTCGCAGTTGAGCCTGAGCCGAGACGGCTTCAATCTCATGTTGAAAGTGATCGGCACAATGCTTCCGAATGACCACACGCTGCCGAAGAGCACGTATGAGTCAGTGAAGCTCCTCCGTGCACTTAAGATGCCATATGAGTCGATCCATGCTTGCCGTAACGGGTGTGTCCTATTTAGGGGCATTGAACTAGTGGCAGCAACGCACTGTCCAAAGTGCAAAGCCTCTAGGTATGTGGAGGTGGACGTTATTGATGGCAAGAAGGAACAGTCTAAGATCCCCGAGATGGTCGTACGGTACCTTCCACTCACACCGAGGCTCCAACGGATGTTCATGACAGAGGAGTTGGCGAAGCAGATGACATGGCACAAGGATGGCAAAAGATACAGTGACAAGATGGTACACCCAGCGGATGCTGAGGCATGGCAGTACTTTGACGAACAGTATCCTGAGAAAGCTAGGGACGCTCGGAATGTACGCGTAGCGATAGCAACAGATGGGTTCAACCCGTATGGAACACATGCGGCCCCGTACACTTGTTGGCCCGTGTTCGTGATCCCCCTCAATCTTCCCCCCGGCGTCATGTTTGAACCCAAGAACGTGTTATTGTCGCTGATAATACCTGGACACCCGGGCAACAATATGGGTGTGTTCATGCAGCCACTGTGGGATGAATTGGAGCATGCTTGGGAAAAGGGGGTACGGACGTACGACCGAGCTACAAAGAAGAACTTCACAATGCATGTATGGTATCAGTATTCAATGCATGACTTCCTGGCGTATGGCATATTTTGTGGGTGGTGTGTTCACGGGAAGTTCCCTTGCCCAGTATGCAAGGATTCTGTGATGTTCACCTGGCTGAAGAAGGGTGGCAAGTACTCTTCGTTTGACAAACATCGTCAATTCCTGCCTGAGAACCATGCATTGAGACGTGACACCCAACACTTCACGAAAGGTCTTGAAGTCACTGACCCTATTCCTCAGATTATGAGCAGTGAACAGGTCCTTGCCGAGTTAGAGGCTCTCAAAATCGACAAAGACAAGGGTGCCTTTATTGGATATGGTCAGCAACACATGTGGACACATATATCGGGCTTGACTAGGCTCCCCTACTTCAAGCACCTCCTCCTTCCACACAACATCGATGTGATGCACACAGAAAAAAATATCGCCGAGGCACTTTGGGGAACACTCATGGACATAAAACAGAAGTCAAAGGACAACGTTAAGGCTAGACTGGATGTGGAGGCGATCTGCGACAGACCAAAGCTAGTGATGAAGACCCCTGCGCCCGGCAAGACTTGGAGAAGGGGCTCGGCCGATTACATCCTGAAAAGGGCCGACAGGAAGGAAGTGTTTGAGTGGATGAAGACGTTATTGTTCCCTGATGGGTATGCGGCGAATCTGAGCAGGGGAGTGAACCCTAAGACTGGCAAAGTCTTGGGGATGAAGAGTCATGACTTCCACATATGGATTGAGCGACTCCTTCCTGCGATGACCCGTGAATACCTCCCCGAGCCAGTGTGGCGCGTTCTGGCAGAGTTGAGCTATTTCTTCCGCCAGCTTTGTGCCAGGGAATTATCTCGGGAAGTGATTCGTGACCTGGAGAAACTTGCACCTCTGCTGATCTGCAAGTTGGAGATGATCTTTCCACCCGGCTTCTTCCTGCCGATGCAGCATCTGATACTACACCTACCGCGTGAGGCACGGCTGGGGGGTCCTGTGCAGGCCCGTTGGTGCTATCCAATCGAGAGGTGTCAAAAGATTCTTCGAAAAAAGTGTAGGAATAAAGCCAAAATTGAGGCTTCTGTGGCGGAGGCAGCAAGAGTGGACGAGGTGTCGAACTTCACAAAGGCGTACTATACCGAGAACCTTCCCAACATGAACCCACTCCCTCGTTACAACGAGGACGAGAATTTATCGACTCTGAGCCTTTTCAAAGGGCAACTCGGAAGGGGCAGCGCAGGTACCCCTAAGACATTGCAACCACCTGAGTTTCGCACCATCACACTCTACCTGTTGATGAACCTTGACGAAGTGGTTCCTTATCGAATGTAAGTTCTCAAAGAACTTGTTACATACGTAGTCAATATCCTCCACCTATTGGTCCAACCCCTTTCACCTCTTGTTTTTTCAGGGAGTTCATTAGGCAATTCTGGAAAAGGAATACGCCTCCTACCAACCAAGAAGAAGACCATTTCCTGAAAACTGCCAGGCCCGATTTTATTGGGTGGTTGTGTACAACGGTACAATCCAACTTACCTCGTTCCATCTTTGAGTTGCTCGTATGAGCGAGTAATGTAACGATCTACGTGGCCTCACCTTGCAGGCACGCACAGATAGAGAAATGAGTCCTGAATTGAGACAGGTTGCATGTGGCTTCAGCACTAGGGTCAATGCATTCACCGTTTATGATGTGAATGGCTATCGCTTTCGCACGAGAAGCTACGAGGAGAGTCGGCCCGGCCGAAAGACCACGTGCACAGGAGTTTGTACGCCCGGCAACGATGATCTCGACTATTATGGCATAGTCGAAGAAATATACCAGCTCGACTTCCCGGGCCCCAAAGCTCTTAAGCCAGTGGTGTTCAAATGCCAATGGTTCGATCCTCATGTCATGAGAAGAGCCGATGACATTGGGCTAGTCGAAATTCGACAGGATTCCGTCTATAGTGGAGACGATGTCTATATTGTGGCTCAGCAGGCCAGGCAAGTTTATTATCTCCCATGGACATGCCAAAAAGACGAGAGGCTTACGGGTTGGTACCTTGTGCAATCGGTATCGCCACGCGGTAAAGCGCCTGTCCCAATCGATGATGACTACAACTTTGACCCAAAGGCGGATAGCGGAGAGTTCTATCAACCTGAGGGGCTAGAAGGGCGTTTGGAGATAGACATTCTTTCGCTGATGAGCATGAAAGCAGACAACGTCATCGATGATGACGAGGACGAGGGTGAAGTGGTGCAAGATGCTAAGGACCTAATGATGCTTGAGCGATGGAGGGCTCATCGCAACCTAAATGTTGAGGACGATAGAGGTGGTGAGGAGAGTAATGGAGATGATGAGGACTTAGGTTTCGATAATATTGATAGTGAAGACGACAGTAGTGATTGTGATGACAGTGGAGGAGGTGATGACAATGGTGATAGTGATGACCAGGACTTCGGTTTCTAGTTCATGTAATACTATATTGTTCTGATTATTATTACTTTGCAATTATGTTTCGTTCATTTTGCATCTCTTTACAAATACTTATCGATTATTTGTGCTAATTGGTTTAATGTTTGTCATTGCAGGCATAGGACAAAATGCCGGGCGGAAGTAGACGACGACAGAAGAGACCAGTGAGAAAGGTCCACTCGGTCTACCAGAGAGAGGAGGAGGAGGCGTTGGAGGAGGAGGAGGCCTTCGAGGAGGAGGAGGCGTTGGAGGAGGAGGAGACTTTGGAGGAAATGCGGGGTAGAACTCGCTCTACCAGACGCCTGTTTGCACCGGTCGGCGGCGAGGACGGGGGCGGTGAGGACGGGGGAGGCGAGGACGGGGGCGGCGAGGACGGGGGCGGCGGCGGCGAGGACGGGGGCGACCAGGGCGGGAGCGAGGCGACAGCAGGGGACTCGTCTTCCACAGCTTCGAGGAGGCCCTACCAGCGTGGGATAACACGCCTCCCAAGCGCCGCGCCCACGCTAGCCTTCCGTCCGGTGATTCGACCCGACGGGCCAAGGTAAGTAACCATTCATGTTTTCACTTACTTGTTCAAATGCCATGTTGAAAATTGAACTTCAAGATTAACAGTTCTTCTTAATGACTTGTGCAGCAATTGGAAGCGTGTGGATGGAAACAGAGGTGGACGCCATCCTAATGGCATTCTGGGCCTCCTGATTAAGAAGAATTTTCCTGGCCTAGTCACCATAGATGGGAGGGATAAAGTGCCCCAGCACTGGCCAGACTTCTTCAAGGTAGTGCACGGAGACGTCACCCTTGCCGACAAGATCAAGAGGGAGTTCTGGGTGAGTCTTCATTGCACCGCTTTGCCACTACTAAGCATTTGTTGGATGTCCTTGAAATAATCAACTCATAAATGATATATGTATGCAGGAGTATTTCACGTGCGACCCAGGGCACGAGAATGAGGCGTCGGTAGTGCAGGACAGGGTCTGCCAGATCAGGCTCAAGGACATGTTCTACGAGGCACACGTCCAGTGCCTCATCAGCTACCACGCCAACGTACTCAAGGAGAAGCTAGACAAGGCGGATGCGAGGAAGATGATCCAGTGCCCCGAAACTGACATGCCCAGGGAGGCCTACATGCTCGTAAGTAGGAAACAATAATTCTAATTTCATTCCAATTCATCTTCTTACTCACCTAAATGCACGTTGTAATGCATGCAGTATCCTGCTGATTGGTGCAAAATGCACATGGACTGCTGGGAGGCGATTGTGGACGGGTGGAGAACACCGGAGGCTTACGAGATGCGCAGGAAGAAATCTGGATATGCCAAGGCGAAGGCGGGGCCGTCACACCACCAAGGGTGCCGCTCTCTCGGAGAGTACATGGACACATGGGTACCCTTCACACCAATTTGTTTATTTATTCAATTGATTGAGTCATTCATTCTCATTACGTGTAATCGTCCTTGTGTTTTCCTCGCAGACCCAGTCGCATGACGGCCAGGTGATCAACGAGTTCACGGGCTATATCCTGTCTCACCAGGGCAAGGCGACAGATCCAGAGAACGTCTACGACACGGCGAGGGGGCCCGACGCCATCACCAACCAAAACGTCTACGATAGGGTGGTCCAGTACACCGAGGCGGTTCGCACGCGCCATGGTGCCGACTACGACCCGTCGACCGAGCCCCTCGATACGGACGTCCTGATGAGGACGGGAGGAGGGAAGCAGCACGGCCGGTACCTTATTGCCCACAGCGTCATCGACCCGGCCACCGTTCCCTCCCTTCGTGAGATTCGTCGTTCGGATAGCAGTGCCGGTACCTCCTCCGATGTCCCCATACAACCTCGGCGGGCAAGCTCCACACAGATGATGGCGGCGCTTCAGGTAACTATTCGTCGTTCATTGGTTTTACATATGTTGCCGAATGTTTATGCATTGTTTAAACATCGCTTGTGTAATATTGCAGGTCCAACTGGAAGAGATGCGGGCCCAACAGGCGGCCCAACAGGCAAGAGAGGCGGCCCGAGAAGAGGCCTATCGGCAGCAGCTGGCGGCCCAACAGGAGGCCCATCGGCAGGCGATGCTAGCTTTCCAGCAGCAGTCCCAGCAACAGATTACGCAGTTTGCCTCCTCGATTTCCAGCTACTTTCAGGGCCTGGAGATCCCTAACTACAGACCCCTCCGTTGCAAGTGATGTTCACTCCACCCCCGGTTGTTCTCCCTCCACTCCCTGATCTTTCGCCTGTAAGGACTCCGGTGAGTTACTGGCAGCCTATCTATTGTTTTCGCTTGTGCGGCCATCCCTTAGGTACTAATGAGATCGCTTATCCGTACAGCTGCAGTCGGCGGCTTCGAACCCGTCTCCGACAGTTGGACCTTCTCCACAGCCGCAGGTCGGACCGTCCGGGTGGTCTTCGTGGCCGACAGGGAGCTCCTCACACCACGGTGGTGGCGACTGGTCGCAGGACGAGTGAGTGGCTCGGTGCATGTTGTTGGATAATGGATGTAACTTTGTTATGTTAGACCCTTTTGCAACTTTGCTGGATGTTGGACTTGTGCGACTTGTTGGATGTTGCATTCGTGCGTGCGACTTGATGGATGTTGTGGTTATGGATTATTTGTGAATCTCTGTGATGTATATGTGGATTTCTGTGATATGTACATATATGTGTTTTGGTTGCTGCGACACGTGAGCTAAATCGGCAAACAGCAAAAAAAAAAACTGCAGTTTCCAGCTTTGCCGACTGCCACGGCAGCTGGCAAAGCTGGGAACAAAAAAAGCAAAATACCCAGCTTTGCCGACTGCCACGAAACAAGGCAGTCGGCAAAGGCTTTGCCGACTGCTGAATTGGCAGCTGGCAAAGATATACACATTTTTTTAAAAAAAGAAAAAATCTTTGCCGACTGCCAATAAAGGCAGTCGGCAAAGGTCTTCGATTAAAATAAAGGAAAAAAATATTTGCCTCGATTAAAAAAAATAAAAAAAATTCTTTGCCAACTGCCACCTAGGCAGTCGGCAAAGAAACCTCTAACGGTGCGCGTTTGCTTTGCCGACTGCCAGAGTGGCAGTCGGCAAAGGCTTTGCCGACTGCCTTTCATGGCAGCTGGCAAAGGTGGCCTTTGCCGCCTTGGGCTTTGCCACCTCCCCTTTGCCGACTGCCTCAAGAAATGCAGTCGGCAAAGCCTTTGCCGACTGGTTTCAGCAGTCGGCAAAGAGAGCGAATCCAGTAGTGACGGCTACTCCGTTATGTATGTATCTAAAAGGAAAAGAACACCCATCAGCTGGTACGAGCAGAAATTGAATTCTGCCCCGGCCCTAAGAGCATGTGTGCTCTCAAGCACCACTACTTTTTTTTCCCGTGATTGTGCCGTCAGACCATGCATTTCTTAAGAGGAAGTAGAAGCAAACACAATACAACAGACTGCTAAACTAAAGATTAACAATGAAGCAGATCTGACTTAAAATAGAAGGTAATTTACCAACATCGGTAAACAGCCTAGAACCAACTAGAGCAGCGAGAAAAACATGGGATGATGCAAACATTTTTTTAGCAAGATGAGTTCTAGGTTCAACCTTTTAATTTGTTTAACGTAATGACAGGAGCTATGCCTTTCAATTTAGAAGAAAATGAAATTGATCCAATTATATAAGGAAAACTAGGTATGAAAACCTTAGAGCCGCACAATATATTAAAGAAAAATTACCGAGAAAACATAAGCACACTAGCCCAGACGAATAACCCTAGGAAATAGTGGTCTAAAATTATTACAACAATATATTAGCCTTATTAAGACTACAACGAATGCGGATACATCCATCTATATTTACTCTAAAATAGATATGGATATTGGATATTTTGGATATCCGGACATCCGCATCCATCCGTAGTGGGAACTACAAAGTGTGAAACAAAACCTCTGATTTTTTCATCACTCTCTTGTAATGGCGCCCGAGTTCTTGAGGCAATAAATAAATTCCCTTTGGAAAAAAATAGGTCATCGTTTACCAAAAAGCAGGTCATATATTATCTAACAAAGTTCTAAATCCACTATCAAAGAATTCAAACTACATCGTAGTCTCTGTCCACATTCCAAGGTGAGCATATTTGTTCTCGAATGCAAATACGTGGTGGTGTTAGTGTTATCCACATCTGCATCGAAACATATCATCGTCTGGTAAGTCTTTGCATATTGGTAGCCAAACAAATCAAATGGATCCTGCAACACATTTACTACCAGCTGGCAAACCCATGGAAAACTGCTTTGGGAGGATGCAGGTGTATATGCTGAAAGGCAAGCATCATGCGGCGCAGCACTTGTACGCATTCATCTGCTAAAGTCATTAGTCATGGTCATAATCAATAAACCTATCGCTATTTTATTGTGGCGTGCATCATGCTACCAACCCAAAACACGCAAAATCAGCGGTTAGTTAATAGTACAGTGCACTAATCTTTTGTTCTCTCATAAAAATAAAATAACTAAAAAAAATAAAAGCATCAGAAATTAGCACGCACACCGGACACGCTACTAAGATGCAGTCTGCATTCACGCTTTGATCCTTTCGCCTATACACATTTAGCGAGACTATAGACCGTCTGATGATTGACTAATAAGGAACTGAATTTGATTCTTTTTGGGACCTCACGCAACAGGTCGATGAGAGTCTCAAACTAAACTAGGATATTATCGCTGAAAAAGCATCGAACGGGTGTGTTTCTTTCTTTTCTTTTCTTTTTAAATTAGGCGTGTCGTGTTTAGGCGCTGAGAGCCCCAGGAATAACATTCCCGTGTGCACCAGTCCGCGTGCCCATACCACGGCGCGTCACGTCCACGTAATTTCCGCACGAATCTCACAGAACGACACGCTGCCGAGAAAAGCTTCCGAAGCTTCGCCTGCACGTGGCGACCTGCCATTGGTTTCCGAGACCTTAGTTCGCTGGCGGGGCTTGCTTGACGTTGACTTCAAGTCAGGTCAATGCACGCACGCATCCTGGCGCTGGCCCCTATATATAAATACGTCGACATTGCTTAGCATCGAAACATTCGAATGCAAGCTTGCTTATTATCCATAGAAACAGTGTCATAGTAAGCATTATATTAGGCACGAGATAATCATATATACTAGTCAGTGTGCTCATATACTAGTCCGTGTGTTATATCCACGTGATCTAGTCAGTGTGTTATATCCATACACGTCAGCAAGCTAGCTAGCTCCATCGTCTCGAAAAAGCTTTGCATCGATCGGACATGGCGGCCACCGCAACCGAACGACGACCGATGGTGCCGGCGGTGAGCAATGACATGCTGCAGCGAGTCATCCTGTCTCTGTCCCTGTCACCGGCGAGCAAGGTCATCGTGAAGCGGCATGGTGGTTGCGGCGGCGGTGGCGGGGCCACGTTCCGGTGCAAGACGTGCGGGCGCGCGTTCCTGACGTTCCAGGCGCTGGGCGGCCACCGGACGAGCCATAAGCGGCCGCTCGTGCGCGCGCACGGCCTTGACCTCCTCCTTGGCGCGCGCCCCGAGAAGGGCGCTGCCGCCGCGGCGGCCAGCCAAGTGCACCGATGCACCACCTGCGGCGCCGTGTTCCCCACTGGCCAGGCGCTCGGCGGACACATGCGCCGCCACAGGGCGGCGACAGCGGCGGCGCTCGATGTCGCCATGGCCGTGTCTGCCGGCGAGACGACGGCGAGGAGGGTTGTTGACGCCCTGTCGTCTGGAGAACTTGTCCAAAGCGAGAGCGAGGATGATGACGCACGGTCCGTTAGGTTATTCAAGTTCATATGAACGTACGATGCTTCTTTCAAAGTGGCAGCTAGCTCGCAATGCCAAATACCTCACTCATGTGTTTATAGTTGTATACATAACAAGAGGTTTGTTTTATTATTACCCAACTGTTATACTGTAAAAAAAAGGGTGCATACTCCTGCTTATATATTTCAAAAATAATATTTAAGGTTTAAAGTTTCTCATTTTTTATTACCTATATATGCCATCAATGCAATTTTGGGAAGAAGATACTATGAATCACTATGTATTTCTTTTTTGGGTGAAATGATTGTATTGAATCACTCTGCAATTCTCAGCCACGATAAAAACTCTAAAGGATATAAGCCCTAGCCAGGCCATACTTTATTTGCATCACCTTGTTTCTACTAAAAGGATTCTTGAGCACACATGAATTTTTTTTTGTTCCATGACTTCCACTCATTTTATGGAACTATGGATATGAATAAACATGTTAATTTGTTAAGTACTCAATAAGATTTAAAAAAAGTTAGTATATTGTAGAAATCTGTATTACAAATATCACCCTACTGTGGTAAAGTTTTGGTAATGTGGTTGCGACATAGTAAACCCCATAGTGAAATGCCAATACATGATGGGTGGAATCATCATTGTGTATTATCCAATCACAAATCTTTTCCTTGCCATGGAGTCCGATAGTAGTGAACCTATACCCTAAATTGCGAGTAAACGTCAACTCTTAAGAATTATCTACGGCCTCATCACCGTATTACTTATCAAACACAATTGTGATGCACTAAAATTGAAGGGAACGAAATGAAAAAGTTTTACTAGATCTAAATAAAATTTACCTAATTGTTGTTGACATTTTTTTTATTGTCATGGTTCATAATACATGATCGACGGCACAAATAATTGTGCAAACACTACTGGAAACTTGAAATTCCCTGACCAACGTTAAGCAAAATTGGAATTACCCTGTCGAGCTAGCCCTGACAGTATTTTTATTTTCCCTGACAGTTTGACGATATTTTTATTTTTTATGATGATACGTACATTTTCATGATGATATTTTTATTTTTCCTGACGGTAGTGCACCGCAAGGGAATTTCAAGTTTTCAGTAGTGAAATATGAATAGATACATAGCATCATTTAGTTAATTGACGGCATGAGGTGTAGTCATGCCTCTGAGATCAAAGGAAAACAATTATACTCCACACATTCCAAAATATAGGCTATTTTATTCTTGTTTGAAGTGAAACTTAACTAATTTTAACAAAAATAAATATAAAAGTATACGACATCTAGTGTTTTATTTAAATATATCATGAAATGTTGTAAATTTGAACAATTATTTTCTATAGTTTTATTTTTGTTAAAGTTATGGAAAAAGGAGTTACACATTGGAACATAGGAGACAAATTTGACACTTGTAAAACTTGTAATGGTAGGATAATATATTGCTCTTAATCGAGTACTACACTTGTTATTGTAGGTTATTGTTGACACTGGTGTAGTATATTGTTGCTTGAACAAGAGACTACAAATGATTTCTGGTTTCTCAATAAGCCACAAATGATATCTACTACCTACGTCCCAAAGAAAGTGTCGCTATGTTGTTTGTGTTGTACAAACATTCTTAATTTTTATGACTAGGTTTATAGAAAATATTAGCAATAACTGTATTTCCAAAAAAAATTATATTCCCTCCGTATAGGATTTAGATGTCGTTTAGGACAATGATACGGTCTTCAAAGCATGACTTTGACTTCATATTTATTGAAAAGTGATATATACATACTTTTATGAAAGTATATTTGAAGACAAATCTATTTATAGTGTTCGTATTTTCAAACTCAACAATTTAAAAGTTATTCATGATTTATATTCCCAATGTTGACCAAAACCTTATACAAAACGACATCCTTTTCCTATACGGAGGGAGTATGAAATTATATTCAACTATTCATCTATATAATAATACTAATTTTGCATCATAAATATTATTATTTTCATATATATATATATATATATATATATGATTAAAATTGAAAATAAATGATTTCGTGAAAAAAAACGAAAGTGACACTCTATTCAGAAACGAGAAGGGGGTATATCTTTTGACACGCAGAACAAACACATGCCAGGCCATATACACAGTCACATCGGCCTGTAGCTAGAGTGCATATAGACCGACAAATAAATTGTACGCGCACAGTACGCGTTTAATTAATTCCTAAGGCACTAGCTTAGGACTCCTACTAGTCTGCATTGTGGCTCACAATTAAGCAGATTGATCGATCCCGTCGTCAGTGAAGAATTTATTTTGGTGTCGGTTGTTTAGCAAACAACGAAGGTAGCATCAGCTGAATTTCCTGGAAACTTCAGATGTGTCACTCAACAGCAACAGTCGTAAGTCGTACGCAGTGCACATGAGCTCCAAGTTCAGAGAAACTTCCAAAAGCTCCCTCTTTTTTTTTTCAACGAACAGGATGCATGCCAGCAAGGTTTTGGATATGTTTAACAAGGTACATCTTGGATACCTTTGTTCCACGACTAGCTTGACCTATGCAAGACCAAGTCTTAACCTATATCAAGATATGTATGCACTCCACTACTCCAGCATTAAGCTGATGCGTATATATTGGTTATCCTCTTTATCTTCGGATAAAGGAATCATTCTCGCTTGAACATTTCTACTCCTGTTTTGAAGTGTGTTTGTGATTTTGCCCTCCTTTTTTTAACTTTGTGATTTTGCCCTTCCATATAAGCAAGTCAATGCGATTTTGCCCCCAGTCAACGGTCAAAACAGGGGCAAAATTAATCGCGTTGACTTGCAAGTAGTGAAGGGCAAAATTACAAAGTTAAAAAAACAGGGGTAAAATCATAGTTGGACTTTGAAGTAGGGACAGAAACACCAAAATCTCATTCTTTTATTTGCATTGGGGTCTTGACACGGACATCACCCGCTGCTGATTCATTTCTTTCCCTAATATTCTTTTCGTATTGCTAGTTGGTAAGGTCAGTCTTAGTGTAGGTCTCATGAAAGTTTTACAAATACTTAAATAACCTGACATGACATAATATAAACAATATATATGAAAAAAGAGATGATCAAAGTTCCATAGAACAAAAAAAAAGGTTCCATAGAATGAAATGAGTTTCATGACAATAAACCTGTCTACACTATTTTCAACACTGAGAAGTCTTGCAAACTAGGATATGAAATCTCCACTGAGACTGACCTAATATGAACACATGAACCTCTCTTTTTCATGGTGGGTTATCAATCCGAATTTGACCAATGTAGGTTATTGCAACCCCACAACACATCTCCTTCCCATGCGATCTGCTCACGTGGGTCAAAAATTAGCGTTGTTGTGCCCCCGTCCTCGCACCGACGTGCTCCACCCTAACTTTCCCGTGTCCCACGCCACCACATTCCTCCTTGAAGCTAGTTGTGGCACTAACCGCCCATGTCACCCCGGCTCCCACAGAGCGCGAGGCACCAGAGGTTGTGGGAATGTCCAAGATGCCTGCCACATCATCAACCTCAGAGACCAAGGCTGTGTCCTGTTTGAATCACATGGTCTAAAAGATTTAGTCACTAAACTTTATACCACTTTAGCTCTCGAGGCTCTAAATAGGAAGTCTAAAATATTGTCCAAAGTTTTTAAACTACAAAAATGAGTAAAAGTGGTCTAAAGTTTTTTTTTCTTAACTTTAGCCACTAAACTTTAGATTAGGGAATCCAAATGGGCACTTAGGCAACCGCCCTCATGCCGGCCAAGCTGAAGATTTCTTCTTTTTCCAAGAGAAGAATATATAGGTAGCACTCACACCAAGAATATGTAGTTGGAATAGAATTCAAAGACGTGTAAAATATATTAGCATCAAGCAGTTATGGTCCAGCGCGTACGTTGCGGTACGTGCGTCATTTGTTAATAATAACATGGACGCGTTGATATAGTCGAGATCGAGATCAAGATTCAGCTTGTTTGCACGCTGCAAACTATACTCCTCACTCAATAACAATTCCTTCTTCGATTTGGCACATGGGTTCTAAATAATTAATACACCAGCCACTAGGACACGACTGGACTGAATTTCTCAGTAAGTTGCATGCAAATTACATGGAATTAAATTAATTAAGCAGAAGTACGCGTACCGGATCAGCTAGTATAGCTAGCTAAAATACATAACTCTACATTAGTAGTATATAGGTAGGCTGAGATCGATATGCACGTAGGATTTGCAAGAAGGGACGACGGTAGAAAACCAGCAGCTGCAAAAGCTTTCCATGGAATACATGCTACAGACACGGATAGGTACGTCAGGTACTGCACCCGGAGGCCAGGCCCCATGCATGCCACAGCAAGTGTGTGAAACGAACATAGTCCCTCCGTCTCAAAAAAAAAAATCATTTTAGTATTTTAGAACATGTTGTTTGACCATCTATCTTATTTAAAAAAATTTAATAAATATTATTTATCTTATTATGATTTATTTTAGCATTAGATATACTTTAATAATGTTTTGTTTATTTTATAATTTGCACAAAATTTTTGAATAAAACGAGCGGTGAAACACGATATATCAAAGTAAAAAAAGACACTCTTTTTGGGACGGAGGGAGTATCATATACTCCTCCAATTCCAAATTTTAAGTCATTTCAATAATTTTAAAGAGTCAAAACATTAAATTTGATCAAATTATAGAAAGAAATACGAAGTATTATGACACCAGAATAAGTATAGTATAAAAATATATATGCATAGAGTATATATATATCATGCACGCAGTATATATATGCATACACATACACATCAGATCAGCTAGAAGCCTAGAACTAGAAGCGACTATATATACAAGTATGCATCACACCTCACCTGGAGTCACAACGTATCCAAGACTTGCCCTAGCTTGCACAACATAATCAAGCGTCATCAACCTTCTTGTCTCTCTCGCTCTCTCAGCTCGATCTTACCCCTATCAGAGCAGCCAAAGCTCACAAAAAGAGTGTACACATACATTCCAGGCACTGGGGGCCACCTTGCTCTTCCACGCGTGCGCTATGTCTATGTGTCGGCTGGGCTTCTCCACGGACACATCAGGAGGCACCGTGGTGGGCCTGGGGCTAGTACTACCACCACCAAAAGGGTTGAGGGCTGTGGTGGGCCTGGTGATGTCTATGCTGTGCCCTCGCACGGGCCGTCGTGCTACATATGAGCCCAGTTCGGCCTGCTTGCAGCTGCTCGAGTGTTCGACTTGTCCTCGTTAAAAATGAGAGAATTTCGTGATTTCTTTTCTAAAACTTATCTACAAGGTCCGAAAATGAAAATCCCTTACCTGTATGCCTTCCGTCCATTTAAGGCACTTAACGGTGTTATGTAAGGGTACAAATGACCATTTTATATACTTAGCGAAAAAATATACAACTTAGGCTCCGTTTGGACAACCGAAACGTTTCTGTTTCTGGTCAGGATCAGAAGAATCAGCACCAAATGAATAAATGTCGAAACGTTTCTCAAGTGATTCTGACTTTTAATCCTGTGCGAGAGAATCGGTCTGGGGCTGGTTTCGCTGGTTTCGGATTCTCCTCTCTCACAAGCACTAGTAATCGATTTATATTGTACTTATCCTTTTTTTAGTGCAACAAATTAACATGGGTTGCATTTAGGTTATTAATAGTCCACAAAAAAGATCAAGATTTTTTTAAGCATATTTTTATTTATATAATTTTTTTATAAAATTTATTTGAGAAACAGAATCTAGTCCACAACAAACGGTTTCCTAAGGTGATTCTAAGTCACCACCTAAACGTTTCTTGACAGAATCTCGAACCGAAACGTTTTTGGGAGAATCTGGATCACTACCAAACGATCCTTAGTTTGTCTGCTTTAGAATATACTACATGGTCTATCTATTAATAAACAGACGTACATACGGGAGGATCAGGGCTGCTTCCCGAAAAACCAACGGATAAAGTGGTTTGTTCGGTAAAAAAGAAAGAAGGGTATTTTAGACATTTTATGCACCTAATTTCGTTTTCGGGATGTATAAGTAAGTTCAGAATAAAAGGCTATATGAGAAAGACATTTTTTTTAGAAAAAAACCCATACACGAAACTCTCTCTTTAAAAATTATTAGATCAATAATCATACTACAACATCGTTCTTGATGACCTTCACAGTTTCCATAAAATTAAAAGGATATTAGACTGTCCTTTCAAAACAATGTAATAGAAGTTTTGCAATCAAAAAATAATTTGTATATGTCAGAAATTAGTGCGCGTAGCCATGTAGGCCAGCGGTAAAAATATATAAGATATATCATCATCTTCAATAATTAATTAAAATTATATTATATAAAGTGAAGACAATTAATTGGTGATTTGTGGCCCGATCTCGCTCGTTTGCATGTGATAGATGCTTATTTTCAGTTCAAGCAAACAGTGCTCATATCATGGGCATCGCATATCATGGGCAGTTGGGCAATGGGCCATGGCATATCATGGGCAGTTGGGCAATTGGCGATCGCATATCATGGGCAGCCAAACTCACCTAGGGACTACCGGGCAGGGTCGTTCTCATATCTCTAGCTAGACCTGTTGATTCCAAATTTAAAGGACGACTGTAATCGATCGATGGATGGAGCCCTTGATTTATTTTCTCAGTTGACCCTTTGTATTCAGTGGTCAATGCTGGCGGCATAATGAAAAGGACCCTTATTTCTGCGCACCCTCCACCCATGTGTGGCCTGGTCTTGTTATAAACTGAAAACCGTCTGTCAGTGATATACTTTTCGTGCTAAGATACCATTCTTGACCATCTCATAATTTTTGCGAAATATGAAATTGTATTTTTCAACTGATTTGACAACTATTTGAATTTGAACATATGATATCCTATCAAGATATAATATATACCACACTGTCATGTTAATAGCCTTTTTCAGAAGTTAGCATTTGATGAAACCTGCGTTTGTAAATGATCAATGGAGAAGGGTGTTTATTGAGACACACCTGTTTTTTTTTCGAATTACATAGTACAGACACAAACGCTCACAATATACGCACACTCACCCCTGTAATATAAACATACGTACGGAAACTCTACCCCTATGAGCACCTTCGAAAGACTGCGCCGGCATATCTCGGGATTGACGAAATCACCACAGGCGCCTCGCTATCGACGGAACCGTCGCCTACTACTAAAAGCACAATGCTGTTAAATCTTGGAATAAATCCAGGAAGGTGCGACAACCAGGATTTGAACCCTGGTGGGTAGCGTCTCACTGGACAGTCCTATAATTGGAACCCAATCGCACACACCTAGTTATTTATGGAGGTGGCTCCTCAAATTTTCCACCTTTGTTACTCAGAGAGCCCGTCTGCTAATAAAATCATTTTTGTAACAGTGTAGTTAATTTAGGTTATATTAAGCAAGATTTATAGCGGCTCCATCTAATTTATAATTTTTAAGACTCATTTGTTGAGAGAGAAAAACAATGATAAGCTGAAGTAAACATATTGTTAGTTTTGTCATTACCTATATTACAATAAAATACCACATGAGAACTCATGTAACATGACTTATATGGACCATTAAAGGTTGAAGTTTCTTTAGTGTTTGAACAAATTCACCATTAGTCATGAAATGCAAATCCAATCAAGATCTAGATTGGATCAAATTGAGTAAATAAGAGTTGATTATATCTGCATGCATGGACATGGACACTTCCCATTATTTGTGTTCCCTCAAGCAATGAAATGAATTTCTAGTTCCTGGGATTTCTTACCATCAAGTTAGAAAAAAAAAACCCTCCATTTCTTGAATTCTTTATTTCTCTCTCATGCATTGATGCAAAAAGAAGAGGATCCAAGGAAGCACGCGCCTGCTGCCTGTCGGACGCTTAGGCCCTGTTTATTGAGGAAGTTTGGTGAATAAGTTTAGGTTTTGGTACTGTACCACTTTTATTTGTATTTGATAACTTTTATCTAATTATAGACTAACTAGACTTAAAAAATTCATCTTAACATATATAGATAAACTGTACAATTATTTTTTTTATATTTAATGCTCCATGCATATAGAAAATGTTTGGGCCCTTGGCCAAATGCTTGGCTACGACAGCTCCAAGTCAGATGCATGCGTGGTGAGCTATCTGGCATGAACTGCACGACTGACAAACTATACAGCCACGCACAGTACTAGCCTATCAGTACATTTAATGCAGCAAAGAATCTCAACCAGACCACGCATCATATGAAGTTTGTTCTCTATTCACGACACCACCAGTTGATAGAAGAATTTCAGTTTTGATATGTATTGTTCAGAGCTCATAACCTTCTTCATGATGTCTGGATGACTTTCTATGACACACACCTTGGTCTCGCTTCTTCTTTCACATCATCCTTGCCGGCTTCCATTAAAGATTTTAGGCTGACAGTGCTTGGTCTTACATCCATCCTCATTAACGCGCCTACATTTTTTTTAAAAAAAAGAATAACATATCAAGTGGATAAAAAATAGTTTGTTGCACAATTGAACGTGTTAAAGCAAATATTTCGAGTAAATTGGATCAAAGTTGAGTAAAATAAATTTGAGCTCAAAATTTGATGTGGCATACTTGCTTGCACGCACTTCATCACTACTAGATTTTGATATGTGTACTTGCTGAAAACTAAAGAAGAAGCATTGTATAACTTTGAGATCACAAAGCTAAAGTAGAGAACCAACTTGAGATGGAAAAAACATGCGATTATGGTCTCGTCGGGGAGAATATTTTTCATATGAATTTACTTCATTCGGCTAGGAAGAACATGGAATTATTCTAGAGATGACAACTCTCGGTTCCTCCAATTAAATGGGATTGCCAGAATAAAGAACCATACTCTAACTCATTTGGATAATTGCCAGACTTTTGAAAGAATGGTGGAATGAGGCTTTATTAACCACAAGTCATGTCTTGAATAAAATTCCTATATAGAGTAAAAAAGTAACACCATTCGAGGAATGGCAAAAGAAAGAGTAACACCAAAGTTAACGTGCCAATTGTCAAAAGGCGCAAACTTAGGACAAACACCATAGATTGTGTTTTTTGCAAGCATAGATTGTGTTTTTTGCAAGCACTGTCTCTGTGATGGACAGAGATACACACACAAGATAAATGTCTTGTTGCTTCGACAAAAGCTTGTTGATGTAAAGCAGAAGCTGGCTTGGGAACCTCAAAGCAAGGAACAAATTAAAGCTTTTCTAATTAAATTTGCAGACAAGTTGTACAATAGTTTTGATACACACCGTGGGTGCAGTTAACTTGGTTAGCTTCCTACTCTATTCTGCGTCCTCCTCATGAGAGAAAAGTGGGTTCTTTTTGGTGGCGACATGTTAGGAACTTGTCGACGATGGACTTCAGATGCATGGCTTCGTAATCAGAGGCCAGTTAATACACGGTGAGCTTTTGGATGACGTCTTGTGGAATTTGGGGCTTCAAAAAGTAGAATTCCCACAGCTGTACTCTTTTGCCAAGGATCAGTCTGTTTCACCTACTGCCTTTATAGATAAGTATTTATCTAGCACCAGAAATAAATTAAACTTACTTGTTCGCGAAAGAGTTTTTCACTATATATGTCAAATCCTACACCATCCGTGATCGTTTTTCGTGTTACGCTACCATGATATTTAGCAAACAGACATACAGGAAAAGCTAGTTGGCATCGTCATCCGATTTTGACAACCATGCATTTGTAACGCAATCGTCTCCCGGCCGGATTATTTCTTCCCTTTTTGTGGTGCAATCGTTCTCATGCATCAATGCACGGCACGGCCACGGTGCAAGTGCAAGCAACCTGGCCGGATCCTCTCTGCAGTGCAGGAGAATATACGTATAGGAGCCGTATCTGACGAAGCCCACAGTCGAAACAAAATCCAACCATCCATTCTGCAAACCGCCATGGCTGCTTGCACGAATCTCACAGCGGCGCTCATGTACGTACGCTCCTCCACGGTGACGCCAGGAGCATTGGCTGCGGACAAAAATCGAGTGACGACGCCAGGAGCATTGGCTGCGGACAAAAATGGAGTGAGGACCATCCCCACCAAACAAAAATTTAGTGATGATCCTCACTAAATTTTTGTTCGCGCCTTACCGTACCTAGTAAGGATAATCCTCAGGGATGGTCCTCACCTTTTTTTTTTTTTGGCCTGCTACTGTCATGGTACGCACGCATGCACCATGTATCATGTGCACCATTTATTGCAAGTCTATCAATGCAAAGCAAGCAAAAGCATGGTCGAGGTTCGCGAATGAATGAAAGAATGAACTGGTCTCTGACCATAGCTAACAACAACCCCCCTTGACTCCCATTAACCTCTGTACTCCATCGTCGTCTTTCCATTTGATTCTCCATACAAATACATGGCCATATGGAACACGGGACAGCAACAGCAACGCCTACGTGTCGCGCGCCTCTTCATTACGTCCCTCCGATATCGATCCGATCCTGCCTCCTATTTAATTACATTACACAGCAGTGAGCAGCACCGCCAAAGGTGAAAGAAAGGCCTAGAGCAGTGAGCTACAGGTAGTGTCGGTAGAGCCAGCACCCAGCATGGCGGGCACGCCGTCGCCGTTGCCGCGGTGGGCGCCGACGCCGAGCCCGTCGCGGCCGCTCTGGCGCTGGGGCGGCGGCGGCGGCGGCGGCGGCACATGGTGGTCGCACGCGAGCGGCGTCTTCCGCCGGGGGCGTACGTCGTCGGCGGCGGCGTCGAACAACGACGAAGCAGTAGCAGCGGCGGACCGGCGGCGCAGACGACGACACCGGCGGACGGTCCTCGGGGTGCGAGCTGCAGCAGGTGGTGGTGCCGCAGCCATCGTCGGCGGCGGCCGTGGCTGCGGGCGACGCGGGCGCCGGCGGCCGGCGGCGACCCCCGGGCGTTCCTGACGTGGGAGGACGTGCGCGTGACGGTGGCCGGCGGCGGCGGCTGGCCCTCGTGGGTCGCCGGACGTGAAGATCCTCGACGGGATCAGCGGGCACGCGCGCCCCGGCGAGGTGGTGGCCATCATGGGCCCCTCCGGCGGCGGCAAGACCACGCTCCTCGACACCCTCGCAGGTGCCTTCTTCCGTCGCCGCCCTCTTGCTCCATCGTGTCTATATATACTGTACCTTATTATATCATGTCATAGTATAACGTACTTACATGCGTTTGCACCATTAATTTTGGGTTGGAGTCCTTTTTATAATTATTATTAATATATAGAACAATATAGAATCATGCATGGCTCGTTACCGTTTCATGTATAAAGCATGCAATTATGTAATAACATGAAGTCAGACAATTTTAAATTTGACTAAATTTGTATAATGATTTATCGATATTTATCGCAGTACCAAATAATTATAGTTAGATTTGTGGCGTGTTATATTTTTCGAATACTTCTATTTGAAGTTAAGAAAGCTATATTATATTTTTATATAAATTTTGAAAGGTTCGCTAGAACTATACTCCTGTACAGTAGCATGCGGTGCAAAGCTGAAAAAAATCCATGCAAGATGATCTATGACGATGAGGTAACATGCATGTTTCGTTCAGAAGTGGTCTCCCATGATGGGACGTGAAACCACACAGCTTTGCTTGCTTAAAATAGTACTAGCACTCCTGCTTGCCCAGTGACGAGAGTCATCGAAACGCAATCCCCTCCTGTTTCCCCTAAAAAAAAAAAGGTGGTACGGTCCTATTATTTGGGTCATAGAGCTAGTAACAGTAAGCTCTTACTACTCTGTCACTAATATAGTGACTCGTATGTAGATGGTGAAAGAAGAGACATGTGATTGGATAAAAACTTACTGTCTAAGAATTATGGGTTCGAAACTTAATTTCTATGGGGTAGTTTCTTTATACTACCTATATAGAATAATATGCTTGGATCCAAACAGGTTATGCCAATAATAAAGCTAAAAAAAGCTAGGATAATGTCTGTTTTCTGTAGACCCAGGTCGCAAAATTTCAGGAATCCCAGCAGCAGTGTACTAGTTGCTATCACTGGCCATGCTCCCCTTCACAGTCATATATCTCGGCTGCCGTCCAAATTAATGGTTCCGAGCCAACCAACTTTGCATTGACAGCATTAATGCCGATGGATCCTACACCATTCGATTGATGACCACGCTGATCGATTGCAGTCTCTCAGCAGAAATCTTCTGTACGTAGTAGGTAGTACGTGTGTGCATGGGTGAGTTTGAGATTGTTTGGGCATGTTTAGATGCACCTCTAAATTTTAAAGTTTTTTCACATCAATATTTAGACACAGGCATGGTACATTAAATGTTGATAAAAACTGAAACTAATTTGATAGTTTCGTAAAAAGTTATGAGATAAATCTTTTGAGTTTAATTATGTTATGATTAGGCCTTCTGCAATGTGTTGCTTGAACGGTGCTTTAAGATGAGAGAGAAAATTGGGGCATCACTCCTCAGACTGCAAGGGGTGATGCTAATTTCTACCGATGCCCAGAAATTGGAGAGTGACGCATGTAGTTGCGCCAGTACTAAGTCAATAAAAAAAATATACGGTGGCAGGTCCGGCAGTGCAAGATTGGACGTGGAGCAAGCAAACCAACGTTCTGAGCACCACTATTTTATTTTGTATGGTCCCAATGCGTAAAGTTAGCTTCGGTGCCTGTTTATTGAACACTGCAGCACTCCTGGATTCTATGTCCCCTTTTACTCGATGTCAGACCAATTTTTGTAGGCACCGCTCCCACACTGCAGACGGCCTTAGACACTATATATGCTAAAAGCTAGCACGCTGCTTCAGTAAAAAAAATTACAAAATATTAAATCTAACACCCCCTTAAAACCTTTGTCTCTAGTTTCTAAAATCTAGATCTTGAGTAAAAATTAGTAGAGTATCTATATCCTTCAGTTTTTAATAATTTGACTTTATTTATTGCTTTATGCGTCATAAAAATTGGCACAAGCTAAGTAACTATAGCTTCTTGATTTTTAATAATTTGGTAAAAACTGGCACAAGATATTGAAACTGTTTGGATCCCACCTATTTTTTTTAAAAAAAATCAGATTTTTAAAAACTAGCAAAAACTAAGAGGATCAAACAGGACATCAATCAACGACGTTCAATCACAACATTGCATTGCTAGTAGTAGTAGTAGCACGCGCCATACGTGAAGGACCACGATAGCTAGCTAATCTCTTCTTTGAAAGAAATGATAAAAACACTTGACTTTGGTTATATTTTATTTTTTTATTATTGCACTCAGACAGTCATTTTTATTTTTTTAGGTACTGTAATTAGGAGAAATAACCTTGTCAAAACAGGGTTCATCGTACTAGTATGTAACTGCAGTTTAAGTTTTTTCTTTTATCTGAAAGGCTATTCCTTGAACCAAACACCTACTGATTGCACCTTTTCTAAAAACACGCACATATTGATTGCGGTCAATATATGATTTGCGAGTCTAATAAATTAAAGTCAAGGTGCATGTTTATTATATTTGTGGTTGGTCAGACATCCTTGTGCTTTATTATATTTGTGGTTGGTCAGACATCCTTGTGCTAATAAGCTATGCGAAGTCGTTATCTGAAAGTGCAGCATCTATACGAAAACCATAGTTTCCTGCTTGATAGCAGCATGTGCACAAATGCGAATTTGTTTAGTTTCTATCTGTCATGTTACCTGGAACCCAATCTCCAAAATCACTGCATGCAGGAAGGTCACAAGTAAGCAAGCTTTTTTTTTCTTTTTGAACTCCACAAGTGAGCATAGTACGAAATTATATTGGCTTATCCTTTGATGTTAATAATAATGTCACAAGTAAGCCTTTGATGTACGAAATTAAAGCTGGAACCCAATCTACAAAAAAGCTTGCTTGTGTAGTACGAAATTATATTATTGGCTTATCCTTTGATGTTAATGTCACAAGTAAGCAACCTTTTTTTTATCTTTTTGAACCCCACAAGTAAGCAAGCTAGCTAGTAGATAATAATGTCCATATATACGTGGACGGTGGACCTGAACATTCGGGCGGCTTCAGACTGATTATTTGCGATCAGCCTTTTCTTTAAAACAACTGCCAGCATCGCATTCACCACCACCATGTCACGGGGGGTCCATGCATAGCAGGGAGTGCTTTTCATTAATTTGCAGCGATCTACAACTTTGTCACTGTTGATCCACTCTAGATTATTCTTCTCCAAACAGTTTTAATCGATTGCACCATATCATGGGTGGACGAAAATGGAAGCCGCTGCACAATTGGGGCCGTTTAGTTCTCAAACTTCTTCAAAATTTTTCCAAGATTTCCCCGTCGTATCGAATCTTTGGACGTATGCATAGAACATTAAATGTAAGGTAAAAAAAATAACTAATTACACAGTTTGTACATGTCGAGACGAATCTTTTGAGTCTAGTTAGTATATGATTAGACAAAAGTTGTCAAATACAAACAAAAATGGTACAGTATCAGAATCCAAACTTTTTCCCAACTAAACACACCCTTATATTTTCTTTACCATGTCTGCGTATGTAACCCTTGACATTATTTTTACCATTTCACTGCATGTAGGAAGGTTGGGGCCAGGCATGAATAAAACAGGTCTGATTTTGATCAATGGCCAGCTGGAGAAGCTTGCCTATGGAACCTCGGTAATAACACAAAAACCATACCTTTATTATAATACTACTTACTAGTATAAACAGCCTTGCAGAACCTGAGATTTTTTTTAAAAAAAATTATAAACACTGATTGCTTATCTTTTTTCTTTATGTAAAATTTACGGTTTCTGGTCCCTTGTTGATGTGATTTACGCCATGCATCTTCATGCATTCACTTAATTAACACATACTACTACTCAGTCAATTAAAAAGTTACTAGCTTTTTGAATGAATGAATGAATGAATAATACTCCTGCAAAAAAAAAAAAAAAAATTAAAGGCCTACGTGACGCAAGACAACGTGCTGATGTCGACGCTGTCGGTGCGGGAGGCGGTGTACTACTCGGCGCAGCTGCAGCTGCCGGCGACGACGGCGGCGGCGGAGAAGCGGGCGCACGCGGAGCGGGTGATCCGGGAGATGGGGCTGGCGGACGCCATGGACACGCGCATCGGCGGGCGGATCGCCAAGGGCATCAGCGGCGGGCAGCGGAAGCGCCTCAGCATCTGCATCGAGATGCTCACGCGCCCCCGCCTGCTCTTCCTCGACGAGCCCACCAGCGGCCTCGATAGCGCCGCCTCCTACCACGTCATGTCCCACATCGCCCGCGTCGCCGCCCGCGACGGCATGACCGTCGTCGCCGCCGTCCACCAGCCCAGCGGCGACGTCTTCGAGCTCTTCCATGCCCTCTGCTTGCTCGCCGCCGGCAGGACCATCTTCTTTGGCACCATCTCCGACGCCAACGAGGTGACTGACGACAGACCCGCTTGCTTCGTCTTATACTCTTATATAGCTTTTTTCTTTCAGACTATCTCTGCACAGCGAATTGTCAAATGCATGCTGACTTGTTGTATGCATTCATCATGCAGTTCTTTACACTGAACGGCTTTCCATGCCCACACCTGAGAAGCCCGTCAGATCACTTCCTGAGAACAATCAACAAAGACTTTGATGAGGTACTTGTATATATGAATATAATATAGTGTTTAATTAATTTGATTGCACTCCTATATATGACTTCATCGCATATATATTGGTTCAGTGCAACTTCACTTTTCATTTATCTGATATAATATAATCTTATATTATATAGGAAACCGTAGATAGCTCTAAAGCTACAAGAAAAACAGCAGCTGAAGCAATAGACATTTTGGCGACTGCATACAAATCCTCCAGTTATTTAGAGAAAACGACAGAGCAGATTTCTGAAATGAAAAACATGGTAAGTTGGAACACCCGTCACTACTAGGAAATGAGTCTTTTTTATGGTTGTTCAATAAACTGACAGGATAATTGTAATAGGTTTGACAGTGACATAATATCTAATACAGAATAAAAAATACCACACTGACTCCAAAGAGCAATATGAAATGTATGAATGACCAATCTATAGTGATAGTTTGATTGGATAAAAAATTATTTCTAATCCTCACTCCCTAATAATTACTTAACTAAGAATCTAAGATGTGTCCTACTCCTACATATACATTACAGGATGGAGCCTCATTTAGGAGGAGAGAACAAGCAAGCTTCGCCACAAAGCTCCTCGTGCTCACAAGGAGATCATTCTTGAACATGCACAGGGACATTGGATACTACTGGATGCGTTTGGCCATCTATATGGGCATTGGCGTATGTCTAGGCACTATCTTCTACCAAGTTGGCTATAGCTACAGTTCTATCCAGGTAACTAAACTGATTAACATGATTCAGCCATTCATCAGGTAGAGGGCTATATATATACATTTTATTTGATCTGTAAAAGTGACAATTTCTCGGATTTTATTTGCAGAGTCGATGTGAAGTAATAATGTATACAGTTGCACTTTTAACTTTTATGGCTATTGGAGGATTCCCGTCTTTTGTAGAAGATGTAAAGGTTGGTTCTAGCTTTCACCGTTCCAAAAGTGGCTTTCTTGCTCAAGACAAATTTATTCAAAATTATATTACCACGATTTAATTAATTCCACTCAAATTAATTAGAAGATAAGTATTCTAACAAGTAGAGGAAGAGGAACCATATATTAATTATTGGGGTTTTACTTTCCAATATGAAATGCTATATACCATTTAATTTCTAAACCATATTAGTTCAAGTGAAAAGTAAGTTCAATTTTGTGCATATTTTTAACTACTAGCATTTCAAGCTTGTTTCAGGTCTTCAGAAGGGAAAGGCTGAGTGGCCACTACGGCGTGTCAGAATTTGTGATCTCAAACACCATCTCAGCTACTCCATACCTGTCCGTTATTGCTATATTACCCGGCGCAATGCTATACTATCTCACCGGACTAACAAAAGGCGCGGATCACTTTATCTATTTCGTCATGGTCGTTTGCATATGTTGCCTTCTAGTTGAGAGCATGATGATGGTCATTGCTGCGATTGTTCCGGACTTTCTTATGGGAATCATCATTGGAGCTGGAGTGCAGGGGGTGATGATGCTCAATGGGGGCTTCTTCCGCCTTCCTAATGAGCTCCCAAAGCCCATATGGAAGTACCCTTGCTACTACATATCCTTCCACAAGTATGCAGTGCAAGGACTTTACAAGAACGAGTTCATGGGGCTGTCTTTCCCCAGTGATCAGCTGATTGAGTCTAATGTCACCATCAGCGGCATTCAGGTCCTTAAGGATAAATTGCAGGTGGAAATGGGGTACTCGAAATGGGTAAACCTTGCTATCCTTTGTGGAATGGTTGTCATATACAGGATGATATTCTTCGCCATCGTCAAGATTACTGAGGAAATTCGACAAAAAATGGGAGGCAAACGAGGATGTGTTAGGTAGTAGTTGCCTTCTATATATATGAGTCGTCTTTCAACTTTCCTTTTCTTGAATAACTTTTCTGGCCCAATTGTATATAAACTGTAAATAATGTTCTGGTTGTCTCACTATGCCATCTTAAGATGGATGGTATAATTCTTGAGCACCATGATGGACTAATGGTATCCAATGATTTTAACAAGGAAAACTTTATCACCTTTATGACATAGCTTCGTGGAGAGACCACTACCACAAAGATATACTCCCTCCATACTCAAATTAGTTGACGTTTAGGATATGATTGTGCTTACCAAGGAGTGATTAATTAGGGATTAGTTTTCCGTCTTTACCCCTAATAAATATGGTTGCGGGTGCATCTCTTCCGAGAAACAACTGAAGGTCCAATTGGTCAGCGCAGAGAGGCGAGGGCCCTCAGCTCTGAGGTCCAAGGATCGACGCCTGGTTGGGGCATTTTTTTTATCGCTGGATTGATTTTGCATGCGAAGCCGGCGCGAATCGAGCTATTAATGGGAGCGAAGTCCAAGCGACAGGCAGCGTCGGCCAGGGGCAATGGAGTCCAGAGTACCTGCGCGACCCCCAGAACCTCTATCTTTGTGAAAATGGGTCAAGAAGTCAGAACGTCAGCTAATATGAGAACGGAGGGAGTATAATTTTAGGAGACAAGGACTTTTTTTTTTTTGCGAATTACATAGTACAGACACATACGCTCACAAACACACGTACACTCACCCCAGAGGCAGCACTTTTGCTCAACCACCTCTATATGAATATGTTTAGGAGACATGAGAGTTTATGGTACCTTCAAAAGATACAAGTGTCACTTGAACTTGATTTTAAAAAATGGGCTTCTTATTCATTAATTTACAGAGGTGAGACCAATAAGAGGCCGGCCTATGAAAGTTAATTCAAATGGGCACCTTATGCAGCTCGTCTGTGCAAATACTTTCTAGGCCCATTTAACAGTGGCGAGGCCATACCGAACATAAACACCGCCACCACCTCTAGGATTAACGTTCAATTCTCATTTGTGTTTACCTCTATATGATTTATAGTTAGATCTCTTTGGAGAGACAGGCGGTGACCGGTGAGTGCACTTTCATTCTCAAAACGGCAAATGCCCGTCCATGAAAAGCTTTTGCGTGCTAGTGTACAAGGATGAACATGTCACCCCTTGGCAAGTGGCATGCAGGAATTCAACCACGTACGAGTACATAAATGGGTTTTTGGGAAAAAGAGGATGATGTAGAACATTCCAACCTACGGCTGTTGGCTTAGCTAAACTTATAAACATATTGGGTACGACCAGCTATTCCAAACCACGTTTATTCTTTCTGTGTGCAGTTAATGACCAGCTATTTTGTTGACATTTTCACCAAATCTCTTATTGCGAAATTTGCTTTTTTAAATTAAATATCACTTTAACATCGATATTTAATTTTATAGTATTGTTATTTTATCATACGATCTGTGTATTTTTATTATAAAAGTTATTGTCCCGTAGCAACGCACGGGCACGCTACCTAGTTGGGTAGGAAAAGTGAGCTTTAATTCTTGGATCATGCATGTTGAAAATATGGCAATTTTACTACTACTATTATCATACTTGTATAAGTGCTATTTCACGCTGGTAAAAGAAGTCCAAATCTGTCCAATATATACGAACTCGAAGCTTCCATTAAATTTCTATCATTCTAGAAAAAAAAATGGACCCACAGGGTAATTAAGATAGCCCCCGGACATTGTTCTTAACAAGATGATCTTCTCACGTTCGTCAAGAAACCAGACCAACTAATCTAGCGTTCGCTTGCATTTCTATCATTCTAGAAACATACATATATTCCTCTGAGCAGCGGAGGTAATAAACTACCGACCAGCAACATATATATACTATGGTCAGAGGAAATCAAACGGCGGATAACAAACAACATGTTACTCCTTAGACTATCTGCACTCATCTTCTATTTTTATCCTCTATATATCCTGATCACCAAGATTCTCCTCTCTATACTCGTTTCTTCCGCACGCATCATCCTTTATATCTCATACTCTATACCCACTATCATTAATGGGTCTCACTTATAATTTTATCTAAATATATCTATGTGAGATCTTGTTTTGAAGAATTTATTGAAATTAATTTAATGATGTACTTAGAATTTAATTTAGTTTTTTGGTTTACGAGTTATAGCATTTTTTATCTAGTGAAAACAGTGGGGCCCGCAGCTGTACCATGCTCTCTCTCCCACTACCGTGCCTCCCGCGCATGCTTCTGCCTCCTGCGCCTGATGGGCCACAGCGGTTCAGGACGTCCTCTATCCCGCTATCTTTGCCGGATGAAGCTAGGTCTCGTCTAGATGTTTTACTGGATAGCGCTGCAGCGATTTTCATCCTGTATTCATGCATGTCGGAGGTGATAGAGGATCCAGTGCAGTTTGTCTTACCATACTCTAGTGTCGCCATAGACCCATATGTACGTGCGTGGTGTAACAGTACTAGCTAGTAACTAAAGTGATTACCACCACACTAGGCTGGTATTACGTACCTGAATCTTACGAAAGCAAAGCAATTTGACACACTGCGTAAGCAAAACAAGTAACTAATCCATTCGGCTAGTGCACAAAAACACAGCATGTTGCCACGTGTGTCAGCACACCATTGGCTGCAGGCCTGCTTCAACGTGTACGCGAGCCGATACAGTGGTATTCCCCGGTATTTCCAGGAATACCAAACTTATATATATATATATATGTATGTGTAAATGTATAATAGAGTATTTAATGATATTTTCGCTATTCTAGCTCAAAACAAACCTAAAAGATAGCATTTTGATGTGGCCTCCAGCCTTCTATCCTCTCCAACCTCGTAGGCCGCCGGCCCATAAGACCTAATATGCCTTTTTACCTTCCTTTTTTCATCGAGTACATGCATGTGTGCCTTGGCCATTTGTGACACAGTTGTATTCCCGCAGAGTCACCCTCTGAGATAACTTGAAATCGGCGATGGCTCATGTCCGGCAGCGCCACGGGTAGGTGGACAGCGACGATCGTTGTGGCTCGCTGACCGAGGACAGACTGCCGCTGTTGGGTGCATGCATGACGATGGCGTCGGAAATTTGGGATCGGCTCTACTCCAAAGCTCTACTGCCACTGATTTCTATCCTTTCAAGCGTCCAGGTCCAGAAAAGATTTTTTTGACAAAGACTCTACCCATTGGTATTTTTTTTATTTTTTACGGTAAAGTGGGAATACTCAAGTCTTGAATCCTGGCTCCGCCACTGCGTGTACGCCTATACTGAGCTTAACTTGAGCTTGACCGCGGTCACCACGTCAAAGAATCCAAAGCATACAAACAACTTACATCATCTCATTTTAACATTAATGCATTGGACATTTCTCTGTTTCCATTGATGAAGGACCGAAAACAACGACCGAAGAAAGGTGAATGGTGGAGAAAAACCTTTTTTTTTAATATTCGGCCACTGTCGGACGCCAAGGAGCAAACACACTCGACGGCAGGTGGCTGGGTGTCTATAGGAAGAACCAAAAGACATAGCAGGATCTTCGATGTCGTCCTTGACCTCCCGACCATCAAGTCCTTCATCCTCCGATTGACGTGCTCGACCACTGGCTTGACTTGGTATTACGATCTAAGCCGTGGAGAGAAAAAACAAGTATGTTTTGAGGGTTTGAGTATAACTTACTCCCTTCGTTCTAAATTATAAGTTTCATTGGCATTTTTTATACATAGAATTTTTTATGTACTCTAGACATATGTTGTATCTAAATGCATAACAAAATCGATGTAAAAAAGGACAAAGTTGCTGCTGGCATATGTATTTCTTGGTACACACATGATATATATGATTATTTACCACTCTGTGTGCCGATATGATTACAATTTTTTTTTAATTCAAAGTGGCCTCCTTGTGTACTTTTATATAGATTTGAAGTGTGAAAAAAAATGTTTCAAATGAATGCCAAAAGGTCGAAAGTATCTTGAAAACTAAAAACACATATAGCAACAGTGATGCCTAGCTAGCTAGTTGTTGCTCTGACATGAATATCCATCTTTTTTGCAGGTGCGTTTCCATGAAACTTCATAGACCGTGATGTGTGTCAGTGAACAAGAGTAGTATGCTTGGCAACCAAGTTCTGAGCAGCTTCCTTTGTCGTGATATTATGTGAGAAACGATGCTGATTCCACGATTAAGGACAGCGACCAAGATAAGGATATGCATTACCAAGAAGATAAGCTATCTTTATCAATTAATTTATTCCGAAAGACCAAGACTAGAATATTTACGTTACCTTGTCAATGATAATGGGATTTATCCTGTTCGAACAAAAAAACACCACTAGAATAATGTTAGAAACGCACAAGTGCTAGCATATATTAGTTATTGTCAGTTCTCTCTTAGCTTGGCTTATTAGCTTGTTTCTGAGATCAGTCGTTTTTCATTTATTGAACATTACCTGGTTAGAGCTAGATATATATTTTATTCTTCCATGTGTTATTTTCCTACTAGTGGTTAACATTTAACTATGCATATATAGTATTCAATCAACAGTAGTGTTGGTGCCCTATCATGTATATATCTTCTAAAGTTTGAAAACATATAGGGTCCTGGCTGGAAAATAAATCAGGCCAGCTTAAGACTGTCTTCAACAAGTCAAGATAAACTTGTTTAGTTGTCTGTATTATCTAAGCCTGCCTGCCAACTAGTTTATTTGCTTGACTGATTTAGCTTGGATAGAGTCACCTCTTTTTTGTGCAAGTATCTTCAAACATGTAGTCGACTCTTCTTCTCAGCAGCCTCTTCCAACCTCCGCCTCTGCTTCTCTACAAATCCGAGACAACATCCATGGAATGGAATGGAACATGGAGTTCACATCCCCTTCTCGAACATGAGCCGCACGCCGAGCCTTGTCGTGTAGAGCACCACGCCGGACTCCCCGCCCGGCGGGCACCACGCGTGGAACCTGGGTCGGGAGCTAGCGCTGGCGATGGTAACAGTGACAACACGTGGTAACAGTGATAACATGCAGTGCCACGAGCAGGAGGAGTGGCGACGAGCACACGCGTGGAAGGTGGTGGGAACAGAGACGACGACTTGGCCAAGTCAGGCTCTAGAAAAACGGACGGCGATTTCGTTTTCTCAAAGCCAAGCTTGAGTGGTACGGCTGGATCGACATAGTCAGGTTCCAGCCCAAGAACATGCAACAAAATAGTCTAAACCCTCCCTAAAAAAAAAAAAAAGTCTAAACCTGGATCTAGGGAGCCAGGCCAGGAGTTGGCCAACCCAACCAAACGGATCCATAGTCATCAGGCTTACGATGGTCAAGGCTCAAGAGTTCCTAGTCAATAAACTGCATCTTGGTGTTGGCAAAGAAGTCAAAGACAGGGTGCTCAGCTATCTAGGCAGCACCACCCTACTACAGCATGTTCCCGTCCGTTTTCAAACAACATGGATGATATGCATATAGGAAAGCTACACTAAACAAGGCATGCATGTTAACCCTGCCCTGTAACGGTTGTCGATGGTTTCAGTTGCGATATGAGTTACGTTGCCATTGCCTGCATTGAAACATGAAAGCATAACCTGAGCTAGTGCACAATTATATTCATTATCTAGTTTGTACACTACTCTCTATTGCAGCTAGATACCATACTTATAATATGCATCTAGACATGTATAGTGTATATCGATCTAAGTCCATAACAAAATAAGCAATGTGTATAACAAAACTAAAACATCTTAAAATTTGCAGCGGATCGAGGAAGAAGTTGCCTGGTCGGTGAGTAAATTATTCTAGCTAGATCGATCGAGAAGAGACAGGAGGGAGCTAGTACTACTGTACTACAACTACCTTGCTCGCTAAGTTGCCACATAATACTAAAGCAGGATTATTCCTTGCTTGCCAAGGTACTGTATAGTATATCATCATCGGAGTAATTCATTAATAAACTATGCATGCAAGTATAATAATGAAAAGGAATTCAACCGACAAATTAATTAAAGAGCGACGTCATCGTTAGCTTGCTTGTGTCTTGCCGAAAGGTAATTAATACACGGATCAGTGAAAGTAAGTTAATAACAACGTAATCCAGCTTCTAGTGGACACACTGGAGGACACCTAGGTGGAGCCGTGGACACGACACGGCATGCTGCACCGCGTGACGTGCGTTATCGTCCAGAGTCTCGTGTCGTCGTCTAGACCGACCGAATTCGAACATATCCTCTCCACCACTCCATCATTTTTCATTACCTTAGCTTGTCACGTTCACACCTACGTACACTGAAGCAACAACGACTTAACTGCCTATAAATATGGCCCAAGCATGCAACTTCTTTAGTCCATGCCATACACACACAAACACATCCGATCGACCACTACTGCTGCTGTGAGCAGCAGAATGAAGCGTGGCAGAGATGACGACGACGGTGACGACGCCATGGGAAACGACGATCCTGATCACACAGAAGATTACAACGATGAAGAAGAAGAAGAAGAAGAAGAGGACCAGCAACGACGACGGGGACGGGCAGCATGCGATTGCGACGTCCAGCAGCTCTCCCTGGCGTCGTCGTGCTGGTCATCTTCCAGCAGCACCAGCTGCTGCATCACTCGTCGTGTCCATGGCGGCGATCAAGCTGCTCCCGGTGTCCATGGCATGGAGAAGGCGGCGGCGGCGCTGCCACCCCTCAAGCGCCGTCGTCGCCGCCGGCGGGGCATGGACGACGACGAGTTCGAGTGCCGGACGTGCAGGCGGCGGTTTCCGACGTTCCAGGCGCTAGGCGGCCACCGGACCAGCCACCTCCGGCGGCCGGCGATGACCAAGAAGCAGCCAAAGGCGCTGCAGCAGGTCCACGCGTGCGCCATGTGTGGGCTCGGCTTCTCCACGGGCCAGGCCCTTGGTGGGCATATGAGAAGGCACCGCCTGCTGGGCCGGGCTGCTGGTGATGTGGACCTTACGCAGATCATTGTTCATGGAAGGCCCACTTCAACTTCCTCCTCCCTGCAGCTTCTCGACCTGTTCGTCTAGTGTTAGGTGCAACATGCATGTGTCAGTTCAGTTAATTATTGGAACTGATATGGTATGGCAAAAAACTGTCCTATAAGGTGCTAGTAGATTATTTATGCTTCATACTAGGTGTATATAAAATATAATATCAGTAACAATTGTTCGCAAAAAAATCATTATAATAATAATAATTATTATTATATATATTATATACTTTGAGAGGTTCAATACCTTAGGCACAACTTTCTCGCTTGTAGACATAACAAAAGAGTTTGCACTTATAGTTGAGTTGAAAAAAACTGTATGTGAAATCATAATTTTTATTTTCTAACTTGACTGCAAATTTAACAAAGATTCCAACATTTTAGAAGAAACTATCAAACATGCACATGGGCCACACACACATCTTTCTAAAATGAATGTTTCCTCTGAGGGGAGAAATAACAAAAACTTTAGAAGTAGATACTGACTCTTGTTGTTGAGGATGGCCTAAAGGTGGACCATGTCGTCGATGCCTCGAATGTGTCATTGCTCAACATCAACTAAAAGTCGACTTCTGCCATGGATTTATTACTCTCTCCATCAAAAACAAAACCATTATAGGTTCTTTTAAGTCAAACTATCTTAAAAGAAGTTGGATGCTTGAATAGATTGGCTAAAATTCTTTTAGCAGCTAGCAGCTAAGGCCTTCTGCAATGTGCTAGCATTGCCTGAAATTAAAAGGTGGTCCACTCAAAAGAACAAGCATCATCCGTTTTCGGCTACAGTGATTCTACCGTACAAGCAAAATATATAAATAAATAAGAAGCATTGATGACTTGTGCCAATACGAGATGACAAACGTCCGTATTTTTTGATTTATTTAAGTCAGTAGGCTCCGCTTCTCCTACATTCGTTTCTTCCAAAATTTCTGGATTGAGCATCGGTAGCTACAATGTTCAAGCACCACCTGAAATGCTGCCTAGAAGCCAAAAATTGATTTTAAGCATCACTTATACACTACACTATATAAGACCTAAGTTTATTAATAAAAAGGGGGCCTAAATATGGTTTGAGCTTGATCAAAACTAGCATTGCTCCTTTATGTTTGGAATGGAGGGAGAAATATAATAATTAATGAGGGACTTTCTTTGACTCATATGAAATTATGGATTGGAAGGACTTTCTTTGACTCATATGAAATTATGGATTGGAAATGACTTGAAAGACCTAGTGCTAGGACCATAAAAAAATTTACATAATACGCCTTAAGGTAAGTCTTACAGAGGTTTGTAGGTAATCTATCCTAATTTATAAGTCGCTTGACTTTTTTAACTATAAGTTTAACTACTTTTCTCATTCAAAAAAATTGCGCAAAAAAATTAAATTTAAGTTATACTTGAAGAACTTTCATTAATAAATCAGGTCATAACAAAAAAAGGTAATGTTTCGTACAAATTTTTAAATAAGACGAGTGATCAAACTTAAAGGAAAAAAAGTCAAATGACTTATAAATTGAAACGGAGCGAGTAACAAAGTAATACAATTAACCCGTATAGTCATTTCCAAATTTTTGTTCGGAGGCTCATTTCCAAATTAACCCGTATACAGATGTGGTTCGGTCTGATTTTGGCTTTTCGTTCACAAGGGGAAAAAGTCATTCTGCATGTTTGCATGTGTGGCCGTGTAGATCGAATCGAAGTGGCCAACTAGCCATGCCCATGCATGGACACGGAGGCTTCTTTTCCCAGTCGGCGGCCATTCCCCATCCTAAAGTTAACCCTGCTGCGGCGGCATGGAAGAAGCGGAGAACGGCATCAGGAAGCAGGGCGGTCCCGGCGGCAACGTCGAGGAAGCTATCTCTTTTTCCGACGAGGTGCCCCAGCCCGGAACAGAGGAAGCCCTCGGCCTCACCCTCGCCTCCGCCGCCGCCGCCGCCGCGCGTCCCCAGGTGGCTGATCCTCGACCGCATAGTCCACCGGAGCAGCAGGCGGCGGTGCGGGGTCGTGGAATCCGACGCCACGGCCTCGGCGCTGGCCCACGACTGCGCCGGCCGCCCCGTGCGCGCCTCCCTCAGGATCGCCGACCCTCCCGCGGTCTCCCGTCTCTACCTCCACCAGAAGGGCAGGCCGCCGGGGCTCAGGTTCCGGGAGCCGACGGCCATCGCCGCCCACCGCAGCTCCATTCTCTTCCGGCTGACCGTCCCCTTCGAGGATCCTGTCTGGTGGCGCCACACCTACTGCTTCCCCATCAACTACTTCGTCTACTCCTGCCGCCGCTCCTCACCCTCGCCGTCGCCGTCGCCGCCGTCACTGACTCTTCTCCCCCCCTGCTTCGACGGTGGCTACATTGACACCGAGATCGATGAGCTCTGCAAACCACATCGGCTGCAGCGACAGCGCACCATGTTGGCGGCAGATATGGGTATCCTCTGCCACGGCGGCGACGACGAAGGCGGCGAGTTCATGTTCACGGTGGTAGAACTCATGTTTTCCGCGCGCTATGAGATTGAGCTATGCTTGCTGCACAATCCACCTCCTTCAGGACGATCTTCAAGGGAATGGAGTGTTACGAAGGTGCTGATCCCTCCTGACACGAAGATAAACACCAGATTGTGGATGACTGACGCTGTCTTGCCCATTGGTAGATGCCTGTGCTGGGTCGACAACTACCAGGGCTTGCTGGCCATTGATGTCATCACTCTCACTGACAGCAGCAGCAGAAACTCTGATCATCAGCAATGGCTCCGTTATATCCCTCTGCCTAAAAAGGCTTTCAAGAAGTCTCGGCGCTTGTACAAGAACGCAGGCGAGCCTGACCCGTTACGGTCTGTCAGTGTCACTGACGCTGGCATCGTTAAGCTCGTCTGTATTCTTGTTACCGAATGTCCTCCTTTCACCATAAAAGCGTGGACTTTGGATGACATCCGTGAAGGCAGATGGGCAATGGATCTCAGCACCACCATGGGAGCAGACGAGTTCTTCCATCTTCTTGGTGCTGCTCGCCACAGATGTCTTCCACGGGTACAGCCAAGTTTTCCTTTGGTTAGCTTGGTTGATTCAGATGTCATCTGCTTCCTGCTCGAGGATGAGGACCGTGGCCTTTTCTGGATTAATGATGTCAACATGAAGAACAAGAAGCTGCAGTCAAGCGCCCTCTATATAACTGAAGAGGAAGAAGAAGATGGATACCCCCCTAAAGGGCGCTGCAGGAACTATTTCTTTGGTTATCGCTTCATCCCCAGTGAGTTCTCCTCGTTCTTGAGTGAGGATGCCATCACAAGGTAATGTCTTTGTATTCTTTTTCTTTGTACCACTTTTCAGTCTTAATGTTTGAAACATCCTCGATTTTTCACGAAGGAAAAATCCACAGAATAAGCTATAATGTGATAGAACCAAAGATTGACCCCATCACATTATCATATATCAGTTGATATTATAGTCATACATCGAAATTACATATAAGATATACATCAACTGAGTAGACTCCTATTACAAGGTTAATCTAGCGGAAGCGTATCGCGACGTCGTCAGGGTTGGCGAAACTTGTTGCTGGGTGAAGGCTCCTCCTTCACGAGTATCATCAGAGTTGTTGTTGGCGCAGCATAGCCTTCATCTCCTGAACCAAACTTGACCGTAGGCACGAGACCTTCTAATTCTTCTCATCTCAATATCTCTGTCAGTCAGGTATTCTGCACACCACCAGATATGTGCAGGCCATGGTCAGCACCGATGAGCTTTAGTGGAAAAGAGAAAACAAAGGGTCTGGCGATCCTAATATTTGGATGTGGTTTACATCCTAAGCGCATGTGAAATAGTATCCAGCTGTAAATAATATAATAATTTGTCAAGTTTTTAACCCATTCCATCAATTCCCATCCATCAGTCCATCCCAAATCCATCAACCCACCCATACACCACCTCACACACACACCTCACGCTCAGTCGACAGGCCCAACTCCCTCTCGGGTCCTGTCTCAACGGCACACTGCCACACCGGGCACACTGCCAGACAATCATCATCCAGGGGGAGAAAAGAGTATCACTCTCTACACCAGTAGAAGACCACATGAAAGGTCCATAGCCAACGAGTCGGCATATGTATCGATCGATCAACCATACACTCTGCAGAGGTTTTACCACTCACAAGATTAGCCATCATCGATATTGTACATACATCTAGACAGAATTCCGGGTGCTTGCTTGCCTAGGTCGATGCCACCCTACCACTCAGCCCTGGGTAACTTCGGCCCTTACGCCGAAACGCTGAGACTGGGAGAGACAGTACCGGGCCCAATCAGTGGTACTGACATACTAGGACGGTTCGGGAATCCCACATCCGTCACCGCCCACCCTAATCACCTCACAACCTAGCAGTAGTGGCACCGCCCTACCAAGTAGTTCAGCCGTCTCCCGCCCATCAGAAGCGAGTGAGCAGTAAACGATTCCTATGAGCCTGAGTACCAGTGGATCCTAGGTTGACCAAGCAGGCATCTTCTCTTAGGGGATACTCTCCCCGTGCCATCACGGCACCTCCGTTCACGGGGTTTCAACCATGCAGGCTTTCTACCCCAGAACCTCCTCATACACCATTACCCGCCACAGGTATCTCTCGTGGGAATGCCCAGATGCAACTCCCGGGCAAGACTTGCTTACACAGCTCGTCGTGTATCTCACTTGGTCGACTCGACCCTTACCACACACTCAAGACAAATGCAGCACACTCAGCCCACCAGTCCGACATCCCAAGCCAAACCATTCCCAGGGGTTCACCACCAGCATCACATCCCAGATACAATGCGAGTGGAGTTAATAAATATATAGTGATGTAATATGCAAGCAAGCAGGTAGATAGGAATATGTATAAAAGAGCGTGAGCGCGAAGCTGGGTAGTGTAGTAGAGTGGTTGCAAGCAGGGTAATAACGGCTTAGGTAGTAGCATGCATCATATACTAGCAAAGGAGTAAATATAAAGCGCTAGCAATTCTAAATTTGCAATGTCTAATAGGATTCTATAAAAGAAGGTGCTGCCATGACACCTGCGTTGTCGAGGAAGTAGTGGTATGAGCACTCCTCAGTTAGTGTAGTCGTTCTGCTAGGTCACCTCCTCTAGAGCGACTCCCCTTCATGGGTCCTGTCGTCGTCCACGTTCTCTTCCTCTAGCAGGTCTCGATCCGGTCGTCGCTAATCCGAAAATGGCTACTCCGCGAAGCAATACAAGGCAATAAAACACCCAATACACCAAAAGACGACGGGACGCGGGGAGACACATTAATACTAGAGAAATAATAAAAGGTACACGACTCGGCCCTCTCGGCGTATGTCTGATTTCATCGGGCCAAAGAAAAATAGGAGTGGGGTTTGCTATGCACAAGCTTATGTCACGGCCAAGCCAATATGGCTTAATAACAAATGGTTTAGGCTCGAGCTGATCCATAGCAAACGCCACGGCACACGATCTTCCGATCCGTACGCCACGGAGGAGACAGGGATCGGAGGACGGCCGATCAAAAGGAAAGAACGAGGAATTACTGACAGTAAGTGTTGCACAACCTAGAGCGAGTGTTTAATCCACTTGTAGGGTACCAAGGCTGTGATCCGAATGGGTACAAACATATAAGTGTTTAAATACCAAGAATTCAAGAGAGAGCGAGAGACATAATAAAATGGTGGTCTACTTCTTTCAACGCACATGTCACGGCATAGACGGGGCGTGAGAAGAAGTCGACACATAAAAGAGCACAAGTGCGCAAACCATTCGTAGGGTACCACGACCTGGGTGCACTGGCACTAAGTCATTTCTCAGATTCATAGCGATGCGGTTGTCACCGCAAGAATCAGAGGAATGCGACGGTCGCGTAGGGTATGAGCATACGAGAGTTTGGTCACGAAGAATCGAAGAACGACAAACGGGGTATAGCTTCATGGTCATGGCGAGGCGCACTCGCGGCCACAAGCTACACCAACGAGACGAGAGGTCAAGTTACGCTTGGCATTACGGTCATGGCGAGACGAATCCCGCGATCGCAACATCCGAACGACGAATCCCGCGGTCTCTCAGCCTGCTCGAAGGCACGGCATACCGACAAACAACACAATAACCAGCAATAAGAACCAATGACACGACTCAAAAGACTCAATACAAGACTGCGGAGTAGCGCAATTCATAGCATTATGATAGATGGGTCCTGTATTACAGATTTAGATACAGACAGATCGTGAGGACAGGGTATAATGGGTATATAAACAGACATATCGTAAGGATAGGATACAGTATGATGGATAGATGTACAACGAGTAAGAGCAGGGGTCCAATAGTCCAGCGTCGTATATCACTTTGGTTTTCCAACCGTCCAACATTATCTATGGGGCCTCATATCTAGCAACGGGGCTAAGGCACGGAGACTAGATAAGGTCAGTATCAAAGGAGAAGTGACGAGGCTTGCTTCTACACGTTTCGGCTCCTGTTGGCCAGCTGCTGGTACCTTCTGGCCTGCTATGGCTTGCTGCGCCTGGTCGTGGCCGGCTGCTGACTGGTCGTGGCCTACTGCTGGCTAGCTGTGGCTGGCTACTGGCTGGTCGCGGCTGGCCGGGCGAGGTTATGACTGGCCGGAGGCTGGCTGGTGGTGGCATCAAGTGGTCGGGAGGTGGCGGAGCATGGCCGGGTTCTCAACGAGGCATTGGATCACGCACGAAGGCCTATGTCGACGGCGATGCCCGTCGTATATATCCATGGTGTGTCGTCCGGTTGGCTGGGTTTAGTCCGGTGTGCGTGAGTGCGTCGTGTTATTCCTGAGTCGGTGGCGACTCTACCGGTGCGTTCCCTAGGGTGGGACGCGATGGCACACATGGCGGGTCCGAGAAGGCTGTGGTGCTCACCGCGGTGCTGATGAAGACGGGATGGTGGTGCAGCGAGGAGTTGATGCCGTGCAGGGTGATCGCCGTGCTGTGCCGATCCGCGACGGTGGTACCGGTTCTGTCTTCGGCTCCGGCGTCCACGGGTGGGTTCGGCGCTGCGGGGTTCTCGTCGTGTATGTCGGGGCAGCGAGGGTTGGACAGGGACGGCCAGATCGTGGATGGAGCGCCGTTGGAGCGAGCGTTGGTTCCTACGTGCTGCTGTTCAAGGTGGGTGGTGGTGCTGTTTCCTGCAGTAGTACAACAGCGGCACGAAGGCCGGTTTCAATCTTGAGTTGGCAACAGATAAGAAAGGGATGGAGACTTCGGCTTCCTAGGCTCACCGGCTGGGAGGAGAAGGTGCTGCTGCGATTCCTGGTCGAGGCGAGATGGCTCGTCGTTGCGGTAGGGGCTGGCCGGAGGGTGGTGCGTGATCGGCTTTCCTGCAATGTATGAAACACGAGGGCCGGCCATCAGGGTGCACAGTCACCAGGGAAAAAGAACAGGGGGCTGTGTTTCATCGGCTCACCGTTGGCTTCTCACCGGCGAGGTGCTTGCTGCGGTGGCGGCTATTGTAGTAAGCGCCAGAGCTTCTCGTCGGCTTGGGCAGAGGCGGTCGTAGCCGAGGCGTGAAGCAAACGAGAGGCGCGGACGGGCACGATGGTGCTGCTGTCGGGGCCTGAGCGGCGCGTAGTCGGCGTTCCCGACACCGGCTTGGCGTAGGAGGCGCAGAGCAGAGGCGGCCGGCGCGACCGGTGCGCAAACGGCCGGTCCAGTGTCCGCGGTGGCGGGGCAGCTCGAGGCAGAGAGGCCGGCGAAGAAGGTCGCCGCAGTGCTCCTTGACGTGACGGTGAGGCGGAGGAATGGCTTGGCTCGGACGGAGGGTGGCGATGGAGGAGCTCGGGGAGTCGGCGTCCAGTGGCGCGGTGAGCTCGGCTGTGGAGGGAAGCTCGGGCAGCGTCGCGCTACGGGCTCGGCGGAGTAGCATGCTCGTCGTGGCGCTTGACGCGATGGCTCCGGCGGTGGAGGGCGGCGGTGGAGCACGACCGCGCGGCCGCGGCGTGATGGTGCAGCGAGGCCGGCGCGTCGTCGCGGCGTGGCTTCGGGTACTCCCGGTGTTGCTAGCTAGTGCAGCAAGGCAGAACAGAGCGGTGGCCCTCCGTGGCAGCGTCGAGTGCCGGCCATGGCCACTGCGGCAGGATAGAGCAGAGGCGGCGCATGGGGAGGGAGATGAACAGTACGGCCGCGCCTTTTATAGAGGAGGCAGGCTAGGGTTCGTCATTGTCCTCGACATCCGCGCCGTTGATGTGATGGCCGGGACGCGTGGCATGCATCGCACGGACGTCGAGGTCGTGTCGCGCGCACGCAGGGTCAGCTGGCGGCGGCGGCGGCCGGGACTAGATGCGGCGTCCCTGTCTAGGGTTCCCAGGGGCGCGGCGGCTTGGGCCGCGAGCTGGGCCTTGGGCCGGGGCGCGAGGTGGCTGTGCTGGCTGGGCAGTGGCGCCCACGTGCTGGGCCGTGCGGGCCGCTGCGCGTGCGAGCGAGCCAAGGCGGGGGCGAGCTGCTGGGCTGACTAGACGAGCACGGGCTGCGCGCGTGGGCAGGGTAGAGGGAAGGCGAGCTGGTCGCGTGGGGAGTGGCCAACTGGGCCGCTGCTGCTTTGTGCAACTACTTACGGCTACAGGAGCATGCATGCATGCACGAGATTAGTTGCATCGCCATTTGCTGGGAGGCTAGATACGTGTTGCATATAAAAGAAAAGGATATATGGAGATTAGAAAGTAGAGAGTACATGTGTAGATAGGCTTTCCTAATTAATTTAGGGATTTGGAGACCTATCGAAGGACTCGGAGGAAAGTTGCTATGGACTGTGCTCTCCGACACAAAATACTGAACTGACTCACGACTCAGGCACACATCTACAAACAATTCTAATGAATGCAACAATTCGTCAGTGGTTAGTCGTAGTTTTGACCTAGAACTATATGTTGCACACTCATTGCGGAAAATTTTTAAAAGGCTTGGATTTTTGTTATCGAAAAACCCGGGTTGTTACAATGTTATTACTAATTATATTGTTTTTTAAGCTATGCATTTTAAAACATAAAGAGAACTGAATATGTGTAAAGTGACTGGTCAATTATCAAATCAAAATATCACCATGATCTTTTTGCTCCGTTAAATGACTAGCGAATCTGTTAAAAGTGAAACATAACCAGATTTATCTGCTAATCAAGCAAACATTCTTATTTTGAAGCCAATACAACACTATGCTGTAATAGAACCAACAGAAATGCTTCAGAGTTTGTTTCATCACAGTTCTATCATTTGGTTGCTGATTCCCAGACTTAGGTTCATCAGGGTGACGTTCAGTCACTGGCAACTACGCGTCGTCAAATTGAACTCAAGTGAGACAATCCGGGACGCCAGTTAATGTTCAGCCTTTTTCGGATTTTGGATCTGTCAGTAGGCTTTTCGTAACTGTTTGGGACCAAACCAAAGCCAAATCAACCTGTATAAAAAAGAATTAACCTGCCTCAGCCAGGTAACACACCTTCACCTTGTTTTTCTCATCAGCAAACCAACTTGATCGTCAAAACTACAGTAAGAACTAGCAGTCATGGATCACGAATGTCTGCTGTCAGAAGAAAATTGTCAGTAAACTCGAGTGACATGACTCTGAAAAACAGTTAGTCGTGCTCCTTAGGAGTTTGTGAATTGTGATAGGCAAGGTCTCATTTGTCGGATTGTTGCATATGCATTACTTTTTTTAATAAGATTGCAGTGTTGACTTTGCTTTTTTCATGCCGTCGGGACCTAAGTGAAAAGATGCAGAAGACAAAAGAGGATAGAGTGATGCAGAAGAGTGGACTAGAAGCACAATTGGAGTGATTTATATTTTACTGGATTCATCAGCAACATCGGCAGCGCAGCATGTTGGAGCAAGGTATGGCACCATCCTCTGCCATCGTGATGAGTTTGAGCTCATCGTGCTGCACCATCCAGCGCATGCCTTTGGCATTTCAACCGAATGGAGTTTCAAGAAGGTACAGATCCCTCCTGAGTACTCTTGGATGACTGACGATCTCGTCGTGCCCATCTGCAGATGCTTAACAGGTTCGCCACTTCCGGACTATTTAAATGCTCTCTGGTCTTCTTCGTTTTTTAGATAATGGATAGAAACTATCCGGCTTCATCTACTCGAAGGTAGAATCAGGCCCCTTATTACAACGATTAGAAACAAAAAAAGCGCTCCGCTGACAGTCCAGAAAGCACACGAAACAACCAAAGTCTCGACTAAGTAGAGTTGATAAATCTAGAGGAGAGCCATCCATTGGAACTAAAAAAATTGCAGCGCTTTTGTTTCTAGGTAATTTCCAGCTTGAATCAGCTAGTCCCGAGAATCATCTCGCCGCTGTAGCTTTGCCCATTGGCGTAGCCAGTGAGTTCCCCTGAAAAGCACCTGCAAACAAGATATAGGTGAACACTTGTCAAAGACCACTTCGTTTCGTGTTAGCCAGACTGTCCAGCATAACGCAGATGCTGCTGTTAACAACAATGAATTGTGCTTTCTATCACCCGTTTTAGACCAACTGTTAAATAAGTGAGCCACATTTCGAGGGGTGGTAAGCCAAACAACAGGTGTACAGCACGCCACAGAAATCTTGTATACAAGCAATTAAAGAAGAGATGATAAATAGTTTCTAGGGCGTGACAAAAATTGCACCTCGTATCACCATTCCACTTACGCCGTGCAAGGTTGTCTTTAATTAATATCACCTCTCTCTTTAGATACCACAAAAAAACTTTTATTTTTAATGGTACTTTTATATGCCATAAATCCTGTGACACTCTTATCCTATTGTTAATTAACGCAGCATACATTGATCTGACTGAGTATTTTCCTGATGAGTGTAGAGACCAAATAAAGATGTCTTTTTCCGCAAGAATGTTCATATTATGTAGAGAAGTAACAATCCTGTGCCAGTCCCTTAGATTATTACCCACTAAATTCCTTCGAAAAGAAATATTCAAAGGTAACAAACTAAGTACTTTTGCCACAGAATCTTGTTTTCTTCTCACGATATTGAACAAAGCAGGAAACCTGACACTAAGTGGTTGGTTTCCTAACCACTTATCTTCCCAGAAACGGGTTTGCGATCCATCTCTCACATTGAAGAACCCAAAACCTAAAAAGGTATCTTTGATACTCATCAAACTTTTCCAGAAGTGGGACTGGTCCGGTCTCTTTAGACAGCTCCCTAAAGTATTATCTTTGAGATATTTGTTTCTTAAAAGCTCTTGCCACAAACCATCCTCATTAAGGAGTTTGAATAACCATTTACTAACCATCCTCATTAAGGTATCTCTGGTCTTCTTCGTATTATGTGATAAATTAGATATAATAATCCTAACTGATTTGATGTCCCGTCTGCGAGCGGAACCTACAGACGAACTTATATTGAGTTAGAATAACCAGTGTCTAATCTTGATATAGTATGTCATTATTGGAACAGACTAAAAAACCAGACGCGGCTACGTCGGAACACCCATTCTATGATTGAGCAAGAATAATTACTATCGATATTGTATATTATATATGCACGTCTTTTAGAGGCTGGTTGGTTTTGAATCGATTTCTACAGTATATGTAACAATGGTATAAATAAATATGAAGGTTTGGGTAAATTATGCTTGAAATTATACATTCTGATTTTGGGTCTAATTGATATGTTGTTACAACGTGTTGAGTTCTTTTTGTATTAGGTTCAGTTGGCTGGGGTTGTTAGGTGGAGGTCCCCCCCCCTCTTGTTTCTTGCTTTTCGTTTTGTGTTGTGGATTTCGTTGGTAATCCATGGATTACTTGCGAATCCATTGTATCGGTTATTTTATCGTTCTTTCAGCTCTTCTTCTTAAAGCAAAACGCGTGAAGTCGCGATCTCGAAAAAAAATATGTTGTTGCAACCTTTAAATTAAAAGAAAAATGTGTGGTCGGTTTCAGAATATTTATATTACTCAATAGTTAAGGAATCTGAATATAGTAATCAGGAATGTGTGAGGAATTAATTTAAAGCATTAGATTCTGCTAAGTGCTAATACATATACGGAGAAATTTACACATTAGTTATGTAAGCAAATGCTTCTAAGAATACCAAGAATAGAATTCTTTCAACCAAGTGAATTTAGGCCTTTGGCCACTGAATTTTCAGCACAACCAAAACTGGACTCTGGACTTGTATATGGTAACTCAAAATGCAAGCATGGGACTTTGGATAACTGCAATATTTTCATTTTTCTCATTTGCTTCAGGCACTAATTAAAAGCATGTTACTTATCTTATTTGATACTTTGGCTTTTATTAGATTTAACGTTGTCAATGTTGCCTACAACGGTTAAGTTATTAGATCTAATGTTGCCATGCCAACTTATATTGCAAATGCTAAGTTTGACCAACATAATAAGTCTCATATGCCTAAACCTTTGTCAATTGAAAATATGCATGTGGAAATATTAGTTTATTATATTTGTAGTTTTATTATGAGTGGATGGTCTGAGTGAAAAAAAAATCTCACTTACTTTTAGGATCAATAGAATTGAGCCGATAAATATGTTCTCTTGGAGAAAAAAGAAAACAAAGTAATTAAAATTGAAAGCTTAGTGTGATGGTCTTGTTGGGGATGAGGTGCAGGGAGATGGCCACTAGGGTAGGGCAGGGGTTGGCAGCAGTGTGCGCAGAGCAGGGGCGGCAGCGTGCACTGGCGCAGGGAGAGGGAGGGAGGCAACGACAGAGAGATAGAGGGAATAGGGAAGGAGCTTTCGCTCTATTCTTTTCTTGATTAGAATGATTACATCTCTCTCCTTATATTCCCATAGGACTTGTAATCTAAACACACTACAAGAAATGCTTGATTTTTTGACATAAAATCCATTTATGACGCGGGTTTTTTGACATTAATTATGACATAGTTATGTGAATTATGACATTAGTTATGTCAATTATGACATCGGTTATGTATATTATGACAAAAGTGCAATGTCAAAAGAAGATTGCGTATATTTTATGACATAATTCATGTTTTATGACATAAAATCATGTCATAACCAACGTATTATGACATAAACTGTATGATAATTAATGTCAAAAAACCCGCGTCATAAATGGATTTTATGTCACAAAATCAAGCATTTCTTGTAGTGACAACAATAGGATATTTCTTTATAGAATGGATCCTCCCTTCCTAAACAAACTCTAATAATGTCAATTTATTTATTTAGTAATTGACAGCGGGGAACAATGATGGTAGTGGCGCTTCTCTACTGACCAGGACATGACTGTCCTGGGCCCTTCCTGGGCCCTGGCAATCGGTCGTATGACATCTCTTCCCTTTTCCACTCAGCGCGTCCTCGTGCTGACATTGCACCAAGCTATTGATGCTGTTGGGAGGCACTTGCATGTTTGGAGTGATCTCCTATACTTGGACAACGAGACTGCCGTTGACGGAATCAGCTCACATTATGTTGTCTCGCGTGTTTTGATATTGAAGGTGAAGCAATAGAAGAGGTTTGCCGATGTAACTATAGATGTTGTAGCTATATGAATCTGGTTCCCTCCATTTATTTGCCGCTTGGTGGGTAGCCATGAGCCATGACCGGCCAATGCTAATGTCGACGATGAAGAGGCGCATCTCCCGCATAGATGCGACGGACGTTTGTTGATGTAGTGTGGATTGCCGGAGTTACTCTGGAGTCTAGCAATTCACCAAACATGAACTCACCTCCGTTGAAAGTTGTGGATGGCCAGAGTTGGAGCACAGTTTGATGTAGACGTTATCGATGCGCAGGAATTGGCTGCTCATATTGTCGAAGAATATGACCACTATTAAACGGACAATGCCTTGTGGCCATGGTTCTGTTAGCAGGACACTCGAGGGGAAGCCTACATCGGTATTTGGAATCGGTTGTTAGTGTAGACCAATGGTGTGGTGGCGAATGCCGGTTGGTCATTTCAGTAGGATGACATCCAAGATATCCGCTAGAAGTGGTGAAGCAGTCGAGATGTAGATGCGCCCATCAAAGAAGAGCAGCTTTTGGTTAATGGACCAAGCAGGGGCTGCAACGCTACCGGAGTTCGATGGACCAATAGCTCGTGGTGTTGAAACACTGCTCCTGGACGTCAATGAGGCGCACGAAGTTGAGACCGATGTGGGTTGCGCCTATGTCGATAGGGATGTGGTTGTCGATTATCATGAGTGGGCTGTAGTGGGTTTGGTCATTGATGAGCGTGATGTTGAGGTTGTTCTCGCGTTTGTAGTTGTGGACGGGGTGCTTGTTGCAGGCAGTGTAGGTGTAGTGCTACTGTCGCTCATCCAAAGTATCGCCTGGAGTTGGCCAGTTGAAGTACTCGGTTATATAGTCACAAGCGTGCTCCATGTCTGTTGTTGGTTTGATCCCTTTCAAGTGCATGTAATGATAGCCAAATCGGCCTTATTGATCCCTGTCACAGCCTTAACAAACAGAGGGTTTTCTTTTGGCTCATTCTCAAAGGGAGACTAAACACCAGAAGCATGCTAAGAAGAAGAAAATGGAGTTGTAAAGTTTCAACTATGTATTATACAATGGTTAAGTCATCTAGTTTGATTTGGAGACCCTTGGTTTTCTTCCTATTTGTTTTCATTTTCTTTCTAGTGCCCTGATTCTTTCTTTTGGATCCCATCTAATTTGTATCCTGTACCTTTTTGATTCATTTATAAATTTCCAGTAGGGTCTCCTTGCCCCCTCCTACTACTTAAAAAAAATGGTTCGATCAGTTGGCTCGCACGTGCTGCGTGCAGCATGAGACTTAACTTGAACGTGAGAGCATGCAGCACCGTGCCTGGAAGGTCCATGGAGGCTAGAGGGGGGGGGGTTGAATAGCCTAATTAAAATTCTACAAGTAACACTTGACCAAAGATTAATACAATAAATGGTGAAACAAGTTTTGCGCTAGCCAACTCAAAATTGCAAGCAGCCTAACTGTTCTAGCTAAGTTTTTAGTTTCACACAACAAGTCTAGGTCACTACAACTAACTAATCTTAGGTGAAACGAGCTAGAAGAGCTACCACTACAAAAGTAAGTGCACAAATGTAAAGGGAGTGGTGAGGAAGATTATACCGCTGAGTAGTGAAGATTTAGCCAATCACCAATATGAATATATCAATCACTCGATGGTGATGACCACAATGAAATCCAAGGATCAACACAATGAAGACCAAGAATTTATCCCGAGGTTCACTTAATTGATAATGAAGATTATATTTAAGGGTAATTTGGTGCTGTTGCTACAGTGAACCAGTGGAGAATTGAGGCTCACGGGGGAGGGGGGGTTGCCCCCCAGCCCTAGCCACGTTGATGGCCAGGGTACCGAGTGAGGTCTTCCGCAAGATCTCTCTCCGCACCCTAGCTAGTGAGCTTCTTCATCGTGGACTACGCTGTGATCAGCTGAAGAACGATGTTCTTCTTGCCAGAGCTGATCACTACCTCCAAGGCCTTTTCCATGTTGTCGAGGACGGAGCAGAGCGTCCCTGAAACCATTGGGTGGCACACCAGCCCTGCGCTGGCGTTCAGCATGTGCATCAGCCCGTAGATGTGGTCCACCACTTTGCAATGGCCTCGAACTCCATGTGAATGTTCCGTGCAGTGTCGATCGCCTCTTTGATGGCGATTCCCACGTTGATGATTTTCATCACCACGTCTGTCATCATGTAGTTGCCTGATTTTAGAAAAATTTAGAAACTGGTTTTAGGAGAGCGTTCCTTAGGAGAGAAGGAGAGGGTTTGAAAAATGTGCACACACACGCGCACACACACATGAAATGAAACCTGCAGCGCAAGCATGCATGGACAAGCAGGCATATGTGTTGATTGACATGGAATGGGTTAGTTGCTAAGCTAATTAGAAAAACTGAAAGGAAACGAGGAGCTGGGTGAGTGGCCTAGTTACCTACGGTTGCAATTCTGTGTGTTAAGATCGGTGATGGAGAGACGAGGAGCACGTATAGGACAGACAGAGGAAGACGGTTTTTTCTTCTAGGGGGCACATACTCCCACTGCATAGCACATGTAGTGAAAGCATGTGCCCCTAAGAACATATTTAACTTTCGCATGGACGGAGCTACTAGATCGAGATCGGTCGAGTCGCAAGCGATGATGGAGCGCAGTTCTAGTCTAGTCGCAAGCCATCAAGTCCAAGGAGGAGAACAACGAGCGATCGAGCAGCTAAACATTTTTATATGCACGAGCACGATCAAGTCCAAGGAGGGAAGCTCGATATCATCAGGCCCTAGCTGAGCTGCATCTGCATGCAACGCACGGAGTCTATAGCTTAGCTTCATGGACTAGCTTAGCTGTGCAATCGATCCCACATTCGTACTAGCTTAGCTTACCTGAGCTCCCTACGGAGTACTAGTTTGAAGCAAATAAAAGTGACTCTGCTATGTACTATGCCTCAGAAAGCTTAAAGATTGTATGTAAACTTTTCCGTTTCAATTCTTCCGAGAGGAATTGAAATGAAACGAGCAGTACGTAATGCTATGTACTCCCTCCATCTCAGGAAGGATGTGAATCTTGGTTTCCGATAAGTCAAAGAACCTTAAGTTTAACTAAATTTATACAAGATTATATTTACATTTTTATCTCTAATTAGATTTATTATAAAAATATATTTCATGAATAATTTAATGATACTTATTACATATCATTAACATTGATACTTTATTAAATATATTTGGTTAAAATTGTAAATCTTTAATTTATCGGGAAACAAGATTTACATGGTTTTTAGACCGAGGGAGTAGGCTAGCTTGCACACGTACGTTATGATTCATCGTCGTCGTCCTCTGTGTGCATCACGACGACTACACGACACGACACAACATGTTTCAGCCGCTCGATCGTCATCCTTTCCCAATTCCCATGCATTGACGACGGCATACTGTGACAGAGACTTGTTCGACCACATCATATCTTTGCAGTCCTCCGTCAGCGGTGTTAACTGGTGTTCCAAGAACAAGTACGTTTGGACCACCAACCACGTACTGGACGGAGTTTGACAGTTTGTTACGAGTACTACTCGGCATAAATTAAACTACCCGTCCATCAGCTGGACGCCACGTACTACCAAATCGATTGACTAAGCCAAAGGTTTTTTTTTAAGGAACAGTATGGGAGCTCTCTACCTTTTTTTTGTTTCAATTAAATTAAATGAAAGAATGGCGTACAAGCAAAGATTACAAGGCGTCATGCCCAAACAGAAAAAAGTTTTTACAAATAATTATCTCTCCACAAATTAAGAGCTGGTTTTTTATTGGGCTTAGCCATGATACAAACTAAGTTCCTCCTCGAAGAGCCTCTTCCATTGCTTGTCCAATATCGAAGATGATTTTCTTCCTTGTGACCCATATCATCCAGCAGGCTGTGACGATGATGACTTCCCTGAAAATGACGCTTTGGAAATTCTCCCGTGCTTGCAAAATCATGTCCAAGGGGTAGCAATTTAGGTTCCAATCAATGTGTAAGGTGGCCCAGCAATCTTTACTAAAGGAGCAGCCAAAGAATAGATGAAGCAAGTCCTCTTCACTATTGGTGTCACACAGGACAGTTATAATCATCCAAAACCATGTTTTTCCTCTTTAAAATATTTCAGTGTTGAGTCTATCCCTCAAGAGCAACCAAAAGAAGAATTTATGTTTCCCCAAATTGCTTGAGCCCCACCACCAATCGAAAAGGGGAGGGTTGGTTAATGGGCCAATAAGACTGACATAGGCCTTCTTGATGCTGAAATTTTGAGACCCCAAATAAAGCTCCAAATATCCGGAGTAGAGCATTGGATTTCCTAGCAAAAGAGAATAATTGTGGGAATTTATCTTTCATGGCTTTAACCACCCATATATCTGACAAGAAATAAATGGGTATTGCCTAAGTTAGGAGAGCATACCGACAAACTCTAGCATTTACCAAAGAGTTTCATGATATCCTTCCACCAGAATGAGCTAACTGGGGCTCTGACTTGAGGGGTTGTGTTCCAAGTCAAAGTAATTGAAGGTATATCAGATGTCGAAGCCATGGAGGGAGGGGAGAGAGGAAAGAGGGCGGGGGAGGAGGAGCCATTGTCCGCACTCTATGACTAAGCCAAAGTGGTCCACCAAATCGTATTTTATGATTTGGTGGGTGGGGCCTTGGGGACCCTGCATGTGTTTAGCACGTTGTTATCTAGCCTGGGCTCTCTTCGGTTAGTTAGGGAAAAAAATCTGTTATCAAGAACTTCGGATTTACCGAATTTGCAAGTGGTGGCGCACAACAGTTTGCTGTGCTTAACGGCGCCGAGATACTTGGTGGCGACTTGATGGTATAGGATCGACTGGGTGTGTGCTGTGAATTGTGATGTATGTCACGTCAGTGCTAGACGTACGGGCCTAGGCGCGCATCATCGATCAATAGCAACAAGGTACTAGTACCTTGCAAACAATGCAATGACTATCCAAATAAAATACAAGTCTTGCTTCCAATGGTTTTGCTTTTCTTTTATTTCTCGATCCATAATCAATGGAAGAGAGAGACATGACCTGAATGATCACTTGAGCTCCCGGATCTTGCTCGCCACGGCACAATCTCTCCTTCAGCTTTCCTTCAGAAACTCTGCTCGTGCCTGTTAAGATGCTCTGTTTCTGGGTTTCAGTGTTGCGCTTGGCAATGCCAAATGCATAGCGGAAGAATTTCGCGGCGTGCCATTTGTTACAAAAATGCCGGTGGATCATTTCGCTGAGCACTATCTTTTCCTACCTCAAATTAGTTGAGATCCTAACTAATAGGCACCACTGGAGACCGTCAAGCAATCTTTATCATGGGCCCCGATGCAGCAGGGCCAGCGAGGCAGCAGAGGCGGCGTCCATGGTGTCATTCCTATGCACGCCGCCGGCGTCCTACGTCACTGGCCAAGTCATTTTCGTGGACGGCGGCCAGAGCATTACTGCTTGATCTAGCGGGGTGATTTAGCCGGCAGATAATAACGCTCGTCATGTTCATGTTTCTTCTTCTTCCGACCCGTTGTCATTTCGTTTCTGGACTGCATCCTCTATTTGTTGTCTTAGAGGCCGTCTATAAGCTTTCATTTCGAGAAATTGAAATCTACTTAACAAACTGGGATGACACAACTGAATAAGTTTGAGGACCTAAATGCGTGATTTATAAGTTTAGGGACCGGGATGACACAACCAAACAAGTTTGAGGACCTAAACGGTCGATTTAAGAGTTTAGGGACCGGGATGACACAACAGCACAAGTTTTGGGACCACTGGTGCATTTTACTCTTATCTTAAAATATGACATTCCATCACTTTGTAAAGTTCAATTAGTTATTTCTCAATTATTGTTATGCGGGCCTAGCCCTTCCAACACCAAAACATCCCCAACCCAAGCCCATGTGGGTGAAGTATCCATCTACCTTCGGATGGGCCATTTCCTTATGGACGCAGGCCGCAGCCTACTAGGCGAGGAGGCCAGTCGGCCACCACAATCGATGCACTGTGGACGTCAATTGTGTAGCTGTTGATTACCACGAATTTCCCCACTTTGCTGCACTCCAGGTCCTCCATCATGGTTGCAGTGCACATTTGTAGTTCCTGTTCCTCCATCTCGATATTATTGACAATTATGGTCATTTGAACTGCATTGCTACGGTGCATGGTTCAGTCTCAGTGCACGCCAGCAGTACTTCTGCTCATTTTCACCTCCGTCACAGGAATGTAGACGTCCTCTGTTAGACTATGTTTTTAAAGATTTATTACTCAAAGGTTTTAGGACTAGGGCTCACCCAAAAATTCAAACCAGGCCCAATTTGTTTGGCTGGTTTTATCCTCTCGGCCTCTCGGGACCAATCGACATGGACTTGGCTGAAGTTCAGCCCATTCATTCAAAATCCCAGAACAAACCAGAGACCATCTCCAAATATTTCAATCCTAAAAGCTAGAAGGCAATTTTGCATCAAGAATTTCAAACTATCTACAAATCACTCCAGCCACTTTTAGGCCATGGATATGCGCTCATATATTTCCCCGCGTTTGGATTGATTTGCGCAAATGCGGAAAGATTGAGAGTTGGTATTTAAGGAGTCATTGAAGAGAATTTTTTTTTTCAAATTATTGTTAGAACATCAAGATTGGGAGTCATTATTTAGAATCCTTTGGATGGTTTTAGTCGATTAGGATGCGGAGGCGCAGAGCAATCCCAGCTACAAGAGAGTGTATCATGGATTGCAGCAACTAACTTGATGTGACCTGATCTCAAAATAATTTAAATTTGTTATAATAATCGAAACAGAATGGGAAAAAAGAATCATGAAGGAAAAATTAACTATAAAAGAAAAAGCATAACTTTCAAAAGCTTGCAAGTGGAATAGGAAACAAAACCTTTGCCGAGCCGTGGGGAGCTGTGGGGGACCAAAGAGCAATTCGCTTGCGGGAGCAGCAACAGCAACCAACAAAACATATTTGGGCCAATAAGAGCGTGGACCGAAACGGAAGGAAGGTAGCCGTCGCCGTCAGAAAAAAAAAATGCAACAACCAGCAGCTCAAGTGGTTGCTAATATGTTGTACTTTGATCATCGCCGAGCCATATTAGTGGAATCGGCTTCTTTCCTTGCAACAACCAGCAGGTCAAGTGGACCGAAACGGAAGAAAGGTAGCCGTCGCCGTCAGAGATTGTTTAGCTTTCATGCGACCCCATGCATATTAGTGGAATCGGCTTCTTTCCTTGCGAGACATTTTTTTTCCTTTTATTTACCAAACAAATGAAACCTTCAGCTTTAGCCTTTTTTTGTTTTACCTTTAATTTTACAAATAAGGCCCACAACTAGTAGAAGTAATATTTTTTTTCCTCTTGAGCTAGCAGGTAGTGAGCCTCTTGAATTAATGTCACTGATAGTCTTTCGGTTAATATCCTATATTTTCATGCCGGTTGCACTTGGGGCTTATATGTGAAAAAAATATTAAAATATATAAGTTTAGGAGACAAATTTCTTCATTATGGAAATTTCTTAACATGTTTTAGAATTTAATTTATCGTCTACACCAACTAAATGTTAAACAAAGGGTGACTAATCATCTAGCATTTAGCACCTAGGAAAACACTGATTGTAAGATTAAAGACCGGCCGACAATGTTAAGAAGATTCAGGGTTCATGACTTAGAGTCATCTTCAAGAATCAGGAGATACTACAAATGGAGTTAACACTACAAAGCAGTACAAAGTTCATTCGGTATCTAAAACCCTGTAAGCTCATATAAGGTTCAAAACATAACCTCCATGTCACAATTTTTCATATACCATGTGGCTTAAGCTCCCCTCTTTTTGTTTATTGAAAGGACCAAGTCCATGCCTAGGGTAGTGAATAGGCTCTACAAAAATTCTCGTGCAAATTAGCAATTAAAACAACAATATTATACTCAGGCTGGCAAAAACGGCCATAGACGGTTTCTCTTGTTGGCCAGAAGTTTGCTAAGTAACACTAGTAGAGAATAGACTTTTCATCCACATTGATTTTTGGCTTTAGTCTTGGTACTTTTGACGTCCGGGACTAAAGGAAGAATTAGCCTTGGTTTCAACTTTTGTGAGTTGCCAGAGAATCTTTAGTCCCGGTTGATGACACCAATCGAGATTAAAGGATCTACATTAGTCCTGGTTTTTGTTACCAACCGGGCTAAAGGCCTAGACCCTTTAGTCCTGGTTGGTAACACTAATCCGGACTAAAAGGTCATCCACGGGTTATTTCAAATGGAAAACATCATATCTAAAGTCAGATGTGCTGTCTAAGTGGTGTGGTAAGCTACGCGTGAGATCATGCATGAGGTCTTGGATTTGAATCTCACGGGACGCGGTTCTGGGGGATACACTATTTTTCTAATCTTAGGAAACATTTAGTCCTAATTATTCCAACTCGGATTTCTAGTCTCGGTTTAAAAACCGGGAATAAAGGTGGTTGGGAACCGAGACTACGTGCTATTTCTTTACTAGTGTAAACTAGTGTGGACTTGTTTTGTGAATGCCTTTGGTAGTACAAGCTGCTATGACTTGATAGAAGATTGGATTGTTCTATCTGGATAAGGTGCTCCAATCATTATACTGAGTAACAATAGGTTTTTTGTTTGAAAATATGTGTCTCATAAAAATCATTTAAAAAAGAGTGAAAACAATAATCACGGGCTCTCCGTGACTCGTCATCGTTCAATTGTTTTGTTGAAACAAAGCCCTTAATTAATCTCCTTTTGCTTTACCATGATCCCCGGATATAGCTTTCCCTTTTTCCAGTTGGTTATTACATAATGGAATCATTTGCGAGCAACTGGTACTGATGTGATTGTGTCTGTATAACTGTCTCTCTCTCTCTCTCTCTCTATATATATATATATATGTATCGCATCTGAATAACTGAAACTCATGATCAGCTATCCAAACAAACAAATTAATGGCAGACAGCTCTGGCTCCATCACACCAGCCAGGCGCTGTATGTCTCTAACGGCGGCTGGCGTCATCCAAGACACGGTGCTCGACGGCAGCAGAACCATGGAGGAGGGCGTGGCAGTACGAATTCACTTTCTGAGCAGGTCCATCCTCAGGTTTCCTTCGAACATGCGAAGGATCGCTCAAGACAGGGACTACGTGGCCCCGAGGACGGTGGCTCTTGGTCCTTACTACCATGGCCACCCTGAGCTGCAGGCGATGGAGGAAGTGAAGCGCGCGGCTGTCGACCTCTTCTTCCAGAGGTTGGCTACTGCGGAATCGCCGGAGTCAGCCTACCAGAAGATGGCTCCCATCGCTCGCCAAGTCCGCGGCTGGTACGCCGCCGCCGGTGCAGGTATCGCTACTCCTCCTGCTGGTGGTGGTGATGAGTTCGCTACCATGATGTTCGTCGATGGTTGCTTTCTGGTGCAATTCATAGACATCATGCTCCGTAGTAGAGAACAGGAGACAGCTGCTTCTCCACTACGGAGCATGATACAGCCACACGTGCTGGGCATACTGAGGGACATGATGCTGCTGGAGAACCAGATCCCATGGCCGGTGATGGAATTCTTCATGCGCCTACAGGGCATGCAGAAGAAGAGCATCATATCCTTACTGGTCTCATGGGACCTCGATGGAAGAAGAGTGTGGCGGGGCTCACAGGGACCACTGTCTTTGATTGACATTGACGAGAGCTACACTCCATTACATCTCCTTTGCCTCATCCGCTTCTACAAAACTGGCGGCGGCGGCGGCAGAAGGAATGGAGAGGACTCCGGCAAGGCTGTAACAATATCTACCAGTGCAGCGGAGCTGGCCGAGATGGGTATCAAGCTGAGAGCCAGAGAGAAGAGCAAGCTATTGGATATGAACATCATGAAGGGCCCCTTGTTCGCCACGCTCTCCCTGCCGCCGCTGTACCTCGGCAGCCTGACAGCTAACTGGCTCGTCAACATGGCGGCATACGAGATGTGCACGGAGGCGAGCTCCAGGGACGAGTACTCCGTCAACTCCTACCTCTCCGTGCTGTCGCTGCTGATGAACCAGGAGAACGACGTGCGCGAGCTGCGCGTCAAGCACATCGTGCATGGCTTCTTTGGCGACCAGCAGACCCTTGAGTTCTTCAAGAGCCTCACCCCGATCCTCTACCCAGGCCAGGCCTACATTCGAATCATCGACGATCTTGAGACGTACAGGCAGAAGCGGCGTGCATGGATAGCCGTCTACAGCTTCCTCTACAACAACGCCAAGACCATTGCGACGGTGCTGTCCATCGTCGGGGTGCTGGTCGGCATCTTCAAGGCGCTCCTCTCAATCAAGAAACATCAGATGTGATCGACTCACTTACTCATCTCTATATATATATATATATATATATATATATATATATATATATATATATATATATATATATATATATATATATATATATATATATATATATCATGTTTCAAGGACCGGATGTGTCATGAGTGTGTGTATATATATTTATTTATATAGAGAGAGTGGATGCATACATATTTACCATACATGTGATAATATATAACTCCAGGTTTTCGAGAGGAAAAAAAAAATTACATTTACCATAATGTTATAGTATCGAAACTTTAGGTTACGGTAGAATAAGTTATTTTATGGCTATCTATACTTCTATAGAATAGTACACAGTACTCCTAAATCCCTATCTCCTCCACTGAATCCCCGCTTTTGCGCCATTGGAATCGGTTGTGTGTCGACTTGATCCGTCCCCTCTTCCGCTACCCCCCGTGTAGCGCACTCCGACTGAATCACCGTGCTAGTGACTAGATGTTTCTGCCACAGCAGACCCTCCACCACCGGGTCATTTGTAGCCACAGCTAGCTCTTTAGGTCCTTCCTTAACTGCCAACGAGATTCAACCAAGGTTCTAGGATTCGACCGAAATGTTCCAAATTTCAGCAAAACTCGTCCGTTTCGAGGAGCTCCGAAACGAATTTTGTGCTTTAAATCTCCTTCCCACGGCGCCGCCGGCATGGACCATCGGTGTAGGAATTGTCTGACCAGTGAGAACAGCCGCAAGGAGGAGCTCTGCCAGCAAGCATAGGAGGAGGTGAGGCAGTGATGATGCCGCTCGTGGGAAGGAGATCCACCGGCGAGGGAGGCTCATAAGGAGGAGCACCGTCCACAAAGAACGTGCGACAACAAGGGTAGCCCATGCGGAGGAGCTCCACCGGCATCGGGAGGGGCTCCGCCGATGAAGGAGGCCCGCGAGGGATAGGGCGGAGCTACACATATAGTGGTGGAGCTATATGGGAATATTTGAATATGGTCTTCTAATATATTTATTTAGAGATATAAATGTTGTATGTATTTTATACAAATCGAGTCTAACCTTTGGCATGAAAATCTATGGCGACATTTAGTGGAAGATAAAGGGAGTATATAATTATTACTAATATTTTTTGTACAAAAATACTACTGATATTTTATTTTATATACACTTAGTATTAAGTTCTCCAAGAAAACATACAATTCTATTATAGTAGCATCTTTTAGTGTATTAAGTTTGACTAATTATAAATAAAAATTATAAATATTTATAATATAAAATAAATATCATTAGATTTATTATGAAATGTATTTTTCTTAATATATTAATTTGAAGCCATAAATGCGAATACCTTTTGCTAAAAACTTTGTCAAACGTGAACTAATTTTTCTCGCAATTCATAACTGCATGTTTTGTGGACGGAGGAAGTACCATATTACCATATCAGTTCCAGTCAACTTAACTGACACATGTTGTATCTAACACTACACGAACAAGTTCAGAAGCTGCAAAGAGGAGGAGGAAGCAGAAGTGGGCCTTGGATGCACGATGATCTGCGTAAGGTCCACATCAGCAGAACCGACGC